>CM032333.1:13236130-13914347 GCA_019022515.1 Quercus aquifolioides
AACCATCATAAACTTTATTAGTTGAGTTAACTAGAACCTATAAAAATAAACTCAATTAACTAGAGAAATTACATCTTTCACTCACTTTATTGTAGTTGGTAGAAAGTAGCTAGGAGTCACCATAACTGGTAGCACAACTACAAAAGAAAGAGCCATTTCTTATGTCAAATTTTCAATTATTGTGCTTCTTAGAAAAGGAACAATGACCTAGGGACTGACCCAGGATCTTAAGTTAGCGGAGGTCGGAGTATAAAGAAAAAAAAACTCCAAATCGGCATTCATATAGTATTAAAAAATATAAATACTCAAAATTGTTATTTCTAAATACATTAAGATGCAATCATTTACCAACAAAATAATGTTTTTTTAATACTAGGCTGGCTAGGATTTTTTTTATTGAAGTTGGAGCATTCATAGTGGTAGTGCTAAAAATTTTAACTTTTAGCACCTAAAAAAAAACTGCTCTATTTATTTTACTACCCCACTTTACAATATATCCAATATCAAATGTTCTATTTTTTTATTACTTCATTTAAAATAATATAAACAACTCATTAAAATATTAGAAAAAGAGAGAGAATTTGAGTTTTTTAATTGAAAGAAGAGAAATAATCTCAATAAAATATTTTATTTTATTTTTAACAAATTACTGTAGTCAATTGGTATTTATACTAGTTTACTATAGTTGTAAAATATTTAACTTTAATTTCTCCGATAACATATGATTTTTTTGTTCTTTAGGAGTAAAATAGTTTTTTTTTTTTTACTAAAATATAATCACGATAGGCCCGAGGTGAACACATTGAGGACCCTTTTGCTGCTGAGCTACATGGCTTGAGACTGGCATGGGATATCGGACTGAAAAGTGTTATATAGTTGACTGAGAAAAAAAAAACAGGAAATCACTGATAAAGCAAATGGTTAGCTACCCAGCAAAGCAAGAAACAATACTGATGCGAAATTTTGGTGGGCCATACGGGTGAGGTGGCAGGGCACATATGCAAAGTGTTAAATATCTTATCTGGTAGGCATTGTTACCGAACAGTAATAGCTTGCTGCATTTTCATGAAAATGACGTGGATGTGATATTTCTAAGTTCATCGACTTACTGATTATTGTAATGAGAAGTGCAACTACCGTATTAACTTTACAATATTTTTATAAACATTATAGTTGATAAGTTAATATTGGTTTGAATTTACCACAATTAATTTTTTTTTCTACAATTTACATTTGGTATTAAATTATTATTTAAGAGTTGTCGTGAAAATATTGTGAACATATTATAACTATAGCATTTCTCTATTCAAATATCCAATATTTATCACATTATTTTTCGCAACTATCTTATATGACATATTATAACTAACTAGTTACGAATCATTTCCCATTGGATACTAGGTGAGAAATTGTTATGATACTCTAGAATATTCATTTGACTTTGCTGGCTTTGGTCATCTAGGCAGTGATAGTTGGAACTCGGAAGACTTTCTTTGTTTCACACACCAAATGAGCACAGCACTGACCTTAAACAGTCCATTCTCTTACCGACAGTCCTTTACTAAGCTTCTAGAGATAAAAGAAACTTGTGAAAGATAGGAAATATCTTGGAAAATTTTCCAGAGACGGAGATTGACTTTTAATGGTATCATCTCTATCACAACACACCATGAGAGACGTGAGAAAGATGCTAAGGACTTTTTTAATAGTCCACATAGAGATGATACATGCATCTAATACACAAGTTAAATGATAAATCAAAAAACTTTTTTATGTTTACATTATACTAGCAAAGTAAATTTATATGATAGATACACAAAATGTGTACAATGTTGTACCAGCCAAGTCCAAAATTCACCCACATCGAATCATGTAAAATTATGTAAAAATACATAGTTGTTATACTATGTAAATTTATTCATTTTGAATTTAGTTTTTTATTCTTTCTTTACATATTTCAAGGATGAAGAAGAAAGTGGATGATGATTATTGTGTGTGAAAAAAGAAAAACAATTTTAAAAATCAAAAAAATTTAATAAAATGTAGTGTAAAATAAATAATATGATATAGGGTGTTTTGAAAAATAAGTATGTAAAATAAAAATAAAAAAAGTATATTTTTATGTTAAAATAGATAAACTATGAATTTTTCTAAACGTTTTAAACGCTCAAAAGCATGGTTTTTAAACCCGGACCGGACCGTACGGTCCAACCGGGTTAACCCGTGAACCGCACATAAACACGGTTCTTTTAACAGTAAGAACCGTTCTATGCCCAAAAATCCGGAAACCGTTAGAACCGCGGTCCAACCGCACGGTTTTGAGAACCGTGCTCAAAAGGGGAAAATTCCTTAAACGTGAATAAGTATTTTGAAAGGGAGCAAGTATATTTAGAGTTGCAAAACACTTCCACAGAAAACATTCTCTCTCTTGTGGTTCTCTTGTTTGCATTCTCTTGCCTTGGTTTTTCACCACTCACGCCTTTCGCTAGGAATAAAGCATGGCTGAGACCATGGTGGTAGAAGCAGCTCTCTCTGCAATCTTTCACGCGGTATTTGAAAGAATAGCTTCTTCTGGCGTGGTCAACTATTTCATGGAAAGGAAACTTAATGATGAATCACTACAAAAGTTGAAGATGTTCCTGCTGTCTGCTAATGCGGTGCTTGTTGATGCGGAGGAGAAGCAAATTACAAACCCAGCTGTGAAAGAGTGGCTGGACGAGCTTAATGATGCTGTTCATGATGCAGAAGACCTTCTCGATGAGATTGCCTATGAAGACTTGCAATATAATTTATGAGCAAAATCTCAAACCGGCACTAGTAAGGTACGGCATTCCATCACTGCTTTTATTTCATTTGACGAAGGGATACCATCTAAGCTAGAAAAGGTTCTTGCAAAATTAAAAATTATAATAGAACAAATAGGTGTCCTCCGTCTGAAAGAGGTAGCTAGTGGGGTACCATTATCATCATCACGAACAACAACTTCTTGCCAAGAAAAATGTGATGTGTTGGGTAGAGATATGGATAAAGAAGCAATATTTGAGTTGTGGCATTCAGATGATGCAAGTAGCGATGAGATATGTGTTGTGCTCATAAAGGGTATGGGTGGTATTGGCAAAACAACTCTCGCTCGGCTTATATATAATGACAGTAGAGTAAACGAGAGATTTGACCTCAATGCATGGGTTTGTGTTTTAGTGAATTTTGATAGTTTTAAAATATTTAAAACTATTCTTGAGGAGGTTAGGTCCGCTAATGACTTTCAAAACCTGAATTCATTGCAAATTGAAATTAGAAAGACTTTGGCAGTGAAGAAATTTTTTCTTGTTTTAGATGATGTGTAGAATGAGAATTATAATGAGTGGGATGAGTTTCTTAAAGTCTTTAAATGTGGGGCACAAGAAGTAAAGATCATACGGAGTGAAAGAGTTGCATCAAAATTATGCACGGTACCAACTCATCATTGTCTAAAGGAATTGTCAAATGACAGGAGTTGGGATTTATTTGTACAACATGCATTTGGAAATGGAAAGTTTTGTGCAGACTTAGAGGTAATTGGCAAACAAATTGTCAAAAAGTGTAGAGGCCAACCTTTAGCTATAAAAACAGTTGGGGGTTCGTTGCATTCGAATCAAAACCCAACACAATGGAAAAAGATTTTGAAGAGTCATATATGGGATTTACCAGAAGCTAAAACTAATATCCTCCCAGCTTTAAGATTGAGCTATCATTACCTTTCATCGCATTTGAAGTGATGCTTTGCTTACTGCTCAATTTTCCCAAAAGATCATGAATTTAAAAAGGAAGAGTTGATCTTGTTATGGATGGTAGAAGGTTTATTGCAGCAACCGAAAGAAGATAGGAGTATGGAACTTGAAGAAATAGGTGATGAATACTTTAATGATCTAGTATCAAGGTCATTTTTCCAACAATCAAATAAATCTAAATCACATTTCTTGATGCATGATCTTATTAATGACTTGGCAAAATCTATATCTGGGGAATTTTGTTTGAGGTTGGAGAATGATGAGCCCAATGGAGTAACAAAAAAGACACATCATTTGTCATATTATAAAGCTAACATTGATGCCTCTAAGAAATTTGAGATCCCTTCTGAGGCTAAAGGCTTGAGAACATTCTTAGGAGAAAGATGGTTATCATTTCTGTGGTGTGAATATAAGGACATAGTGAAGATGATAGATCTTGATTTGTTTCAGAAATTTAAGTGCTTACGAGTGTTATCTTGATTTGGTAACTTGAAACATCTACGTTATTTAAACATTCGTAACACTAGAATCAAACACTTACCTAATTCTTTATGTAACTTGTATAATTTGCAAACCTTGATATTGTCACCATACATTATTGAGTTGCCAACCAATATGGGTAAACTAATCAACTTGCGCCATTTGAATAATAGTGAAAGCAAAATGAAAAAGATGCCACCACAAATGGGTAAAATGAAGAATCTCATAAAATTACCTATTTCTGTGGTGGGAAAACATGATGGGTCTAGCATTAGCGAGTTGGGAGAGCTTCAACACCTTTCGGGAAAGTTGTCTATATTGAACTTAGAAAATGTTCATTGCATTAATAAAGATACTATGAAGGTTATATTAAAGGATAAGCAGGATCTATCTAAGTTAGAGTTGAAATGGGAACATGGTCATGGCACTGAAGATTCCGAAAAGGAAAGAAATGTGCTTGAGCAGCTGTGTCCACATACAAAATTGAATTCTCTCACCATTGAACATTATGAGGGCACAAGCTTTCCAAATTGATTAGGAGATTGTTCATTCTCTAACATGGTTTCCATAGTGCTAAGGAATTGCAAGTATCGCTTCTCCTTGCCTCCATTTGGACAACTACATGCCCTCAAGGAACATAAAATTGAAGGTTTTGATAGATTATTAGGTGTGGGTCATGTGTTCTACAGGAATGATTCTTCTACAATTAAACCGTTCAAATCCCTTAAGTATTTAAGCTTTAAGAATATGCGAGAGTGGCAAGAATGGATTATATTTGAAGATGAAGTTTTCTCATGTCTTCAATTTCTTCACATAAGTTATTGCCCCAAGCTAAGCAAGAATTTGCCCAGTCTACTTCCCTCTTTGACCAAACTTGAAATTAGAGAATGTTAGCATCTTGTTGCTTCATTCCCTTGGGCTCCTGCTCTCCATGAATTGTACTTCGATGGGAAAATACAATTGCCAAGTGATCGTTACTATCCATCACTTGAAAGTATGATCATGATTGGTGGCTGTGATTCACTTTGGTCATTTCCATTACAATCTTTCGCTAAACTCAAATTTATCGAAATTTTTAATTGTAAGAACCTTGAATCTCTTTCGGCATCAACAAGATCTCATCTGGATCTTACTTCTCTCACTTATTTGAAAATCTCTAGATGCCCAACTTTTGTATCTTTTCTTAGTGGAGGAATCTATGCTCAAAAATTGATAGAGGTTGAGGTCTTTAGTTGCAAAAAGTTAAAGTCACTACCCGAAGGAATGGTCGCCCTCCTCCCATCTCTTTTGTCTTTGCAATTGTACAAGTGTCCAGAATTAGATTCATTTCCTAAGGATGGTTTGCCCTCCAATTTAAAAACACTTACGATCTAGTATTGTGAAAAACTCATTTCCTGTCACAAGGAGTGGGGATTGCAAGCTCTTCACTCTCTAAGAGATTTCATAATTTGGAGTAAATGCGAAGAATTGGAGTCCTTTCCTGAGGAGGCGTTACTCCCTCCTACTCTTACCAATTTCAGCATCTCAAGTTTTCCAAATCTGAAATCACTAAATGGTAAGGGGTTTCAACACCTCACCTTTCTTCAAAGCTTGACAATTTGGTCCTACGATGAACTCCAGTGCTTACCGGAACAAGGCCTGCCCACCTCTCTTTCTGTGCTACAAATCTTTGGTTGCCCTTTGTTGAATCAACAGTGTGAAAAAGAAATAAGGAAAGACTGGCTCAAGATTGCTCACATCCCCTATATAGAGATTGATTGACATGATCAGACAATAGGTATTATTCTACACTAATGTTTAACTTTTCTTCTGCATATTTGCTCAATTTCATCAATACCCATCAAGCTAGGTCAGAGTTTTGTATGTATTTCTTTTCAAAGATTTTTTTTAAACTCCTCTAAAAATAGCTTCATCAATATATTACAATATTTGACCCATATCCATTATATATCATCTATTTTTTTTTTTTTATGATAATACTACCAATAAAAAGAGAGAAATAAAAATGTCTATGCTGCATTTGGGGAAAATTCATCTTCCCATAAAGAAAATGTTTTTGATATAAAAAAAAAAAAAAAAAAAAGGCGCGGCATACTAAAAAACAACTATCTTAATAAAAATTAAAAAAAAAAAAAAAACACAAAGGCGAGCATACTAAAAAACAACTATCTTAAACTACTCATCAATATGTTTACTAAATAAAGGAGGGGAAAAAACCCATAGAATTTTATTTTTTTATTTTTTTATTTTTTATATGGGGATATATGTTAATTTCATTGCCTTTTCTTTTGTAGTGTCACTTTTGGTTGTCAATAACAACTGCCCACACAACTGCTATCAATTTCATGCCACTACTAACTGCTGGTCCTTTTGGATCATGTATGAACTCTATTTGATGTGTTTTCAAGCCACTATAAAAGCTCATTCTTTACTTTCATTCTTAATGGATCTGCTCTTGCCTCTCTCTCTTTTTTTTGTGATGATGTGAGACCTCAAAAAGGTAGGCCCTTGGAACTCACCTTTGAAGGGTAAACCATGGATACACAACCCTACCCACCATAATTGTGTATCAAGTAATCCAAAGGACTTTTTTATGGAGATTCAAATCCAATATGTTTGGATCTACCGCTCATCCAAGCCTCCCACCATTAGGATGCACTTGACGGATTGCTCTCTCCTAATTATAGGTTCAGTACATATCTACTTTGGACTTTTGAAGTGCAAAAGACAGACTTTTCTGAGAATGATCAACCTAGGTAATGCACTTTTTCCAACATATGTCACATTTGTTTATTAAGTAAATAGTATTTTAAATAATATTGTGATTTGACTTGCACACTATGGCTTGCTATTTAATCTCAGGTAGACACTGGGGAAGTTGAAAGATAGTGCTACTTATTTACCTTCTAATAGCAGATGAAACACACTGCTCATTTGTGGAGAGGAACTTTCTCAAACTCTCTCTCCCTGTGATATTTTGGGGTGGCTGGATAGATGTCTAAGTCCTGCTTATGTGTGAAGAGGAACTTTCTCAAACTCTCTCTCTCTCTCTTTAATATTTTGGAATTGGCCCAAGATTTCTCAGGTACTTGTTCTATGACAGATTAAGGCCAATCTCAAGGCACTCTCATGTCATTACTAATACGCCCTTTGTTGTTAGATTTCTTCAATTGATTTTTCTTTTATTAGTTTATACTTTGGACTGGTAATCATAAATGATTTATAAATCTTTGTCAACTCTTATGCAGGTTTTTAGACACAAAATGGGAAAAATGTTGAGGCCAACACTATGAGCATCTTCTGTTTAGATCAAGTTTCGATTGCCATATGTGCCTTGATGTATTGAAAAGCAGAAACGAAAATTGTGCCTTATTGCTTCAGTTTCAGCTCCTACATTTGACTGGAAGCATATCCTTAAGGCAATTTATGGGAAATCAATTATGATTGTGATCTCTAGAACTTTATGATTGTTGTTAGATTTCTTCAATTGATTTTTCTTTTATTAGTTTAAACTTTGGACTGGTAATCATAAATGATTTATAAATCTTTGTCAACTCTTGTGCAGGTTTTTAGACACAAAATGGGAAAAATGTTGAGGCCAACACTATGAGCATCTTCTGTTTAGATCAAGTTTCAATTGCCATATGTGCCTTGATGTATTGAAAAGCAGAAAAGAAAACTGTGCCTTATTGCTTCAGTTTCAACTCCTACATTTGACTGGAAGCATATCCTTAGGGCAATTTATGGGAAATCAATTATGATTGTGATCTCTAGAACTTTATTTATTTATTTTTTTTTATGTAAGTTTGCTTAAATGTTCGCTTGAGTATTCTTTGTATCTGATTTTAATTTCAGTAATTTTGTTCCATGTGCTTCAAGGCCATTAATTATTTTTTATTAATTTGTTGTCTTTTTACTTGTATGTCCTTCATTTCTGAGACAATACCAAAGAAAGAAGGGAAATAGCGGTACAAGATTGCTCACATCCTTTGCATACATATGAGCAACGAAGTCATTGTATGAGCTAAAACTCCAATGTGGAACAAGCCCTTGTTTTACAGTCAGGTACTTTGTTGAATTCAGCTGCTTTTGTTTGATTTTATTTATATTTATTCTCAAGTTTATTTTTGGATAAATATGCATGTTGTAAAAAATATTTATACTTAATAAAGGATTAGCTAAAGAATAGTGCCATTATCGGTTTCTTCATTGAGCTCAAGTAAATGCCTGCCAAAAGATGGGCTGCCTACCTCATTTTCTTTACTGAGCATCATTGAGTATTGTCCATTTTTGAAGGAATGGTACCGTATGAAGAAGGAAAAAAAGGGCAAAATATTACTCACTTCCCCTGCATATCAATCAATTATTAAGAGATCATATGAGCCAAAAGTATAGACTAGTGATTCATCATCCGCTGTTTTCTTCATCCACATGTTCTGCAAAGACTAGCTAGCTAGTTGTCGAATTTATTTATTACCTTTAGCATTGGATAATCAAAGTTATCCCACTAAATCTAACTCCTATTTATTTTCATAACAATTGAACGTAAAAATTCATCATTCGGAGTGAATCTATAAAAAGTAAAAAAGGATGCATTACAGAAAACGATCGTGAGGGGCATTCTGTTTATTATAACATTAGGCATATATTAACACATTCATATGTCCAGTATAATCCAACTTTCATCATCAGATGCAACAAACTCACTGCGTTGGGCTTGATAAGACTATATCTTTCTTTGAGACTTTGGATTTGGTTGCGGAAGTGAAGATATGAAGTCCTCTCCAGAAGGATGGGTGTTTTTTTTTTTTTTGGTTTTTCAAGCTAACTGTCCGAAGGCACAGCTTTGTGGAAGTGTCTGTCACAACCTGAACCCAAATAGGTCCAAATCATGAGAAAAAGAACCATCAAGAAAAATGGTAAGGGATTTTTTCCCCCCTTTCTTATTATAAAGATAAGTAAACATTCTGAACTCTCCACAATATAAGTCAGAGCTCTATAACACAATTACAAATGCTACAATTGAATCATGTACCTCCAATTATACATAAACTATTTCAAAACTCCATATGAATTAACACAAGGTTACAATCCTTCCTAGAATACATAACCTCAACCGAAAAATCTAGACCCACCACGCCTAGGCCTAACAAACCTCGAGCCTAACCTCCAATAGGATTAGCTATGGCCTCTAAATTTAACAAGTTGAGTTACCAACTATTTATAGCACAAATCTCCTAATTTTTCATGGTACTCCTATCACCCCCAATAAATAAGCTTCATTCTCAAGGTATAGCTAATTGATCTGTAAACTAAGAAACACCTACACGGATACGAGTGCAAGTACGGTACCGCAACATAGCAATTTTTCTTAAAAGTAAGACACGAGTACAGCAGGGATACGTGGCAATCTATCTATACATTCCTTTAAAAAAAAACACTTAATTAATTTTCCCACTTACCCCATTTATAGCCACACTTCTTTCTTTTTGGCAAAACCCAATTAATTTCCCCACCTACACCCCATCTATAGCCACAATGCCACACTTCTTTCTTTCTTCTTTACAGAACGAATTAATTTCTTTTTATCTCAAGACCAAAAACAAAAAACAAAAAAAAATGAAAACAAACAAATTAGTTTCTATCTCTCTTTGGTAAATTTATAGAGATCTACAGCCTACAGCTAGCAGGGTTACCATATCCACAAGCCACCATGACAGAGGGTGTTGGATACGAACACAGCAGCCTAAATCCTGTGTCCATGCTTTCCAGTTTGTAAAATTGTGAGAGAGTAGGATGAGTTAAAGCCCAGTAAGTAGCATAACCAATGGGGTGGGGGAAATGCAAGTTTAACGACAATGAGCACATTACAAAACATGCTATAATTTGAGAATAATTATTATTTTCTACAAAATCAATTTCAATAAAAACATGATGAGAATGATTAAAATAATGTGGGTCCAAGCTTCCCAAAATAACCATGAAACTACATAATATTTACTATGAGTCATAAACAATGTCCAATGCTATTTCAAAGCCAGAAGCAAGGCTATTTCAAAGACGCAAATGTCACCGAGACATCATATCGCCACAGACATTTTAGAACCCAAACACAATTGCATGATATGTACCTCTTTTGGCATGTGGTCTATCGGCCCTATGGGGCAACAACCTTAATCACACTCTCAAGGATTTACCTCTCCCCCACATGGGCAGCAGGGAATAACGCGTCATGTAGTACCTCTTTTGCATGTGGTTTATTGGCCCTGCCTAGCCTCACCCACACACTCAGAGATTTACCTCTTCCCCTATGAGAAACAAGGAATGACGTGTCACACAATATCCCTTTTGCATATGGTCTTTTGGCCCTATGGGCAGTGACCTTACCCACACATTCAAAGATTTACCTACATCATGCAAAGTGGGAGGCTCTAACGTGGCTTGTCATCACAAAGAGAGGTAATCACATGTCACAAAGACATCATCACAAAGGCTGGGCAATCACACGTCACACAGACATCGTCACAAAGACTAGGTAAGGTAATCACCAGTAACATAGCCCAATGCCAAATCCACACCAAAAGCTTATAAGTTATATGTATTCAAAAAACATATTTTACTTCCAAGTAGTTTCATAATATAATTCAATAGCCAAGATTTCTACAAAATTCTCAAATTCTTCGAAATCACTCCAGATTTTGTTTAACTTCCCAATTAATACAATTTAAGATAAAACATCTTTTAGTTTCCAAATAACACCATAAATACATGAAATACATTATCAAATGATAAGATCAAAGACGCTTGTCTTTCCATGCCAATAATTCATGCATTTCCCCATGTACAATATCAAATATGATGCACTTTCAATGTTTCATGCGTTTTCCATAATTTATTAACAGAATAGTTCAAATAGTATGTTTTGGGAAAACTATGAACAACACTCTAAAATGGGTTTAACCATAAAATACTTAAGTGCAATAATGATTCTTCTAAAAAATCCCATTAAGAAGCCACTTACCTCAGAAGACCAACTGATTTTACCTCAAACGGGCACCTTGTAATCAACCAATCCAATCACTAGGTCCATCACCAAGAATCTTGGAACCTAGAAACATTAGGATCAAGCCTATTAAAAATTGGGCCTATCACAAGGTACTATTACACTTAGTTTCATAAATCAAAACGACCCCTTAAAATCAAACCAAAGGCCCTAAAGCCTAGCTTGCCCATTCTAAGAGAAGTACCCCTTTCCCAAACCGGAACCACACAAGCATACAAGAAACTCATAGGGTTATAAACAACCAAAGCATTTTATTTCCCTACTACAAATAATGTGCATTCATTAGATAAAATAACACACATCACTTTAAAAAATGGAGGTAGCTAGTCTCATGAATTCCTTTTGGGTACTAAATAATAAGATCAAGCCATAATAGAAATTAGGCAAGTGTAAAACATACAAAAGAATAGTCATATAAAGAATTATCACAACCACAAACTCACGCAAATACAATTTCATAACTCATTGAGGTAATTTATCAAACATTTGTCATGCAATAACCACATGCTTACATCCCTTAAACAAAGTTCAAAACACTACACTCGCATCCACACATGCCAAAGCCATTCAAAATGCAAAGAAACACTTCCAAAAATCAACCCCAATGATTGCTCAAGGAACCCAAATGATCACCATTTATTTAAAAAAAAAAAAAAACCTTAACCATTTAACAAATAAGTCCACCAAATCAAAACCCATAAACTCAATCACGTGTATATCACTCAAGAAGTTTAGATTAAAAAGAAATCTTACAACAACATGAAAAGCTACCAAAATAGTTAAGAGTTTTACCTTTAAAATTTGAGAAAACGGAGGTTGCTATGGAGTTTTACGGTAAATCCCACCGGAAAGTAATGGTGGAGGAAGTGGTGGTGTGATGAGGGCCGGCCCTTCCCTTAGGCAAGTTAGGCAATTGCCTAAGGCCCCCAAGTGGAAGGGGGGCTCCAAAATTTCAGAAAATAAGGGGTAGGAGGGAAAAAAAAATTAGTTTTAGATGAATTACAAAAATTTGGCACATCCTTTTAACCAAAAAACAAAAATTTTGGTAAATCCGGTTAAACATTGGTTCTAAACAAAATCATTGCCCAAAAATAACATTATTATCCTCTAGACAAACCAAAAATCAACCAGATAAACTACAAATCCGGTCTAAGAGATTAACCACAAAACAATCACAAATCAAAACAAATAAAACAACTCAAATCCCTAAAATTTTTAGTTTTACTGTTCCCTCTGCAGCTCTGCTTCTTTCTCTCTGCTTTCCGCCTCTCTCATCTCAAGCAAGCTTGCCTTTCTCCGCCTCTCTGATTCCTAATCCTTCTCATCTCAAGCAAGCTTGCCTCTGCGCCTCTGCTCTAGCCTCTAGGTTTTGAGTTCTCTCATCTCTGGTCTGCTATCAGGTATTATTTCTATTTGTGCGCTTGGCTTTTTTTTTTTTTTTGGATGAATGGGCGCTCGGCTTCTTTAGGGTCCGTTCAGTTGGAGGAGTGGAAAAGTGGGAAGATGGAAAATATTTAGTTTTTTTTTTTTGTGTGTGTTCGGTTGAAGGAGTGGAAAAGTAGGAGGGTGAAAAACTCTTTTGTTTGGTTGGAGAGAAAAAGAGAAGGATGGAAAATGTAATTTATATAAATTGACTATTATACCCTTGTTACATATTATGTAAGAAACAGATTTATTTGTACCCATTAAATAATATAAAATTTACAACATCATATATATAAATTTATATTTATATTTTTATTATTATAATGTAAAAATTAATGTCATAAGAAAAAAAAAAACCAAAAAAAGAAGAAGAAGAGAACATCACGTTGAAAAAAAAAAAACGAAAAGCACGTCACGTTGAAAAAAAAAGAGCATGTCACGTTGAAATAAAAAAGGAAAAAAAAAAGAGCATGTCAGGTTGGAAAAAAAAAAGGAAAAAAAAAACACACACACACACACACACACACACACACACAGAACATCACGTTGAAAAAAAAAAAAAAAAAAAAAAAAGAGAGAGAGAGAGAGAAGAGAACCTGGGAAGGGCATTTGTGGCTAGCACTTTTCTCTCCCAAGTTTTCAAAAAAAATATGGGCCCGGAGAGAAAACTTTCTCTCAAGTTTTCTATCCTTCCTATTTTCCTTCCCCAAACGAACAGTGAAAACAGTATTTTTCACCCTATTTTCCTCTCTCTATTTTCACCCCAAACGAACGGGGCCTTAGTTTCAGACTCTCTCTACGTTTTTTTTGCTTAGACTTAACTTAAGATAAAAAGATTGGGCCGCCTGCCTCTGTAGTTTCAGTGTTTCACGTTGTTTGGGCCTTCATTTTTTTTTTTTTGGGGGGGGGGGGGGGGGGGGTTATAGATGTTAGATATGATTTGTTTTGTGTTTTTTTGTTGGTGGGTCTTATTAATAAGCCTTGTGTTATGGTTGTTCTTAAATTTTTGTTATGCTTGTGCTTAATTTTTTTTTTTTTTTTAATTTTAATCTTGTAATATATTGAATAAAGTCTTTATTTGTGCAGGTTAAGATTGCTAAAAACTTGTTATTGTTCGGTGAAACTACAATAATATTTTTAATATAAATCAGGTTCTATTTCTCATTTGCTCTACACTTGAAAGTTATTTTTTATTTTAGTCTTTATAAATATATTGTTTGGTTAGAGATGTCTACTAGAAAATATGCATCTGAATATGAAAAACTTAAAAAAAGAAAGAAAAAAGAAAAATTAATTAAGTCTCAAAAAGGATCAATGGATAAATTTGTCATTAGTAATAAACAAAATATAACACAAAATTTAGATGAAAATATCACAAATGATTGTTTACAATTAGCACAAATAAGAGATGCTTTGTTACAATTAGCACAAACAAGTGAAGATCCTAAGATAAAAAGTGAAGCTGATTATTTAGAAACATATGAAATTGAAAGCTTTGAGTTCTTATTGGATATGACTATTTGGTATGACATATTATTTGCTGTCAACTTTGTTAGTAAAAACTTACAATCAAACGACATGCACATTGATGTTGCTATAGATCAATCAAAAGGTCTCATTTCTTATTTTGAAGAATATAGAGAAAATGGATTTACATCTGCAATGAATTCATCTAAAAAAATTGCATTTGAAATGGAAATAGAACCTGTATTTCGTGAGAAACATATAATTCATAGAAAGAAACAATTTGATGAAAATGTTCACAATGAGATAACACATTCTGCTGAAGAAACTTTTAGAATTTATTATTTCTTATATATAGTAGATAAAGCAATTATTTCAATTGAGAATAGATTTGAACAATTTCAAATATATGAAGATATTTTTGGTTTTCTATTTAACTTCACAAAATTGAAGTCACTAGATAATGATAGTTTACAAAAATACTGTCTTAAACTTAAAGATTTTCTCAAACATGATGTTTATTATGATATTGATGGTTTAGATTTATCTTCAGAGTTAAACATTTTAAAAGAAATTTTACAAATAAAAGATTATACTCCAATTGACATACTAAATTATATAAAAAGATTAGATTCATTTCCAAATACATGCATTATTTATAGGATTTTACTAATAATACCTGTTACAATAGCTTCTGCAGAAAGAAGTTTTTCAAAATTAAAATTAATAAAATCATATCTAAAATCGACAATATCTCAAAAAAGATTAAGTGGATTAGCTATATTATCGATTGAAAAGGAGATGTTAGAAGAACTTGAATACAAAGATTTAATTAGTCAATTTGCATCTCAAAAGGCAAGAAAAATACATTTTAAATGAAATATATTATAATATAAAAATATTAAATAAATATTAATTTAATTAATATATAAGTATAAAAAATGCCTCATTTTTAGTTCTCGCCATAGACCCCAAAATGTCAAAGGCCAGCCTGTGATGCATTGGTGGGAGAGAGAGAGATAGAGGGATGTGTGTGTACTTGTGTAAGTGTGAAAGAAAGAAATAAGGGAGAGCCCTTAACTAGTTGGCCAAGAGGGAGAGATATTTACAAAATTTGTGTGGTTCAGACTTGAGAGGAGGTGGGTCACGTGTGGGCTTCTAAAAATCTGATTACTTGATTTGATGCATTTATTGGTTTTTTATTTATTTGAAATAATTTGTTTATGAACTATAAAACCATGATGGTTATTTATTCTCCTTTTCTTTTGCAGGAAGAGGCATTATTGTGGTCCATTGCAGAATAAGCTTATTCGTTATTTAGGGATGAAACCATGATTGTGGCAGACAAAGTATAGACAATTATTTAACTTGGCACCCACACAAATTGACAGCCTTCACAAAATATAGTTTAGGTGGAACTTTTTAACTTGGCATCCTGGGAATTTCAAACGAGTAATAATATGTTTTGACTTTTATTTTTGGTTACTACTAAATTAAGCATTTGCTTGACTATCAATAATCCTTGATTTTTTTTGTGAATGTTATGGATTTATCGGCTGACTACCAGCAATTGCTGTTCAACTTTTAAAATGTTCATGGGATTGGCATGAGGAGGTAGGGATGGCTATATTTTTGGGAGCGAACTCTAGGCAAATCTTAAGCTCTTGGATACAAGTTATGCCTTGGAATGAAAGACAATTTCTTTACTTTTCTTTCTTAATTTATTTTCAAGGGGTGCTGCACTATTCTACATGTTCTTCAAACAACAATATGCTGTAAATAGCCGTGTTAGATTTCAATTTGTGATTTTGAAAATTATTACCTTGCTTTTAAATTCGAGGGTGACTGCCACCAACCTACCCATCTCCCTCCACACGGACCACACCCAATTCTTACTGTAAGTATTTTAACTTCATCTTCCCATCAATATTTCAGCAAGTAGCTACACCACCTCATCCTTCTTTCAATATTTCTACACAAAAGTTTCCTAAGCTTCTGTATTTGCTAAAGCTACAGGTTGGCCCTGAGGGCTTGTGTTTACTTTTTTTCCAAACAAGACTCCCAAGAGCAATGGCAAGAATGGCCACAGGTGGTCCTCATTTTTATCATTGAAATTTGATTAAAAGAAAATGTCATTCAAGCCATTCGAGTATGAATCATGATCTTGAAATGTCTACAACTTGATTATTTTCTATGTGAAGTATCAAGGGACTTTCCTACAATTATACTGTTGTTCCTATTGCACATAGGTGTTGATTTCCATTTATATTTTGTAGGACTCGTTGTTTGCTTGGTGAGAGAAGTGAGGTTAGAAAATTTAGGAGAAAAAGTATTGTTCAAGGAGGATTAACAGTGGCAGCACTCTAGAGCTAACCTGGTACTCCATCTATCACTGCACTTCCAACTTGATTTTTTTTTTTTTTTTTGGATTTAAATAAATAGTCAAGGCCAGGATGGGAGTTGTTATCAACCATAAGGATTGTGCATTTATAATATCCTTGGTAGATCCTGATAAAAGTTCTCCTAGAAACTTTGAGGCTTTTGACTATGATCTTCATAATGATCATAATTCATTGCTAATTATCATTGATCACAATAATGTGAAAATTGAGAAACTTCTCAAAATGTTGCTTATGTAGGGCTTGTCTCCATGATTTGTTTAATACAGTTTGAGATTAGCAACTGGCATGGTGATTCAAAGGGGAGTAGTTGGAAGAATTAATTAGCTGATTCTCTAAATGTAATAGATATATAAATCTATCTGGGTGCTCCATGACCAAAATATACATTTTTTTCATTTTGTATTGAATATTTCACAGATCTATTCATTTGTATTCTCACTATTTTCGCCTATGGCCATTGACCTTAGCATTTATTATTGATATATTGCAGAACTGTGGCCAGATTCTTATCCAAGTTTCCTCAACAAATTGGGGCTTTGGACAATGATCTTATTGTTAGTTACTCCAACTCACTTCTTCTTCTTTGTTTTTTCAACAATGAGAATCTTAAACCCCATCTCCGATGAGGGAATTTTAGCCTAAGTAGCTTAAAATTCAACCTCTATATTGAAAAGAAAATATATAATTTATTGATTCACACAAAACATTAATAAAAACTTCTATGGAAGAAATTGGCTCTCCTAGCTAAGTTACTAATGTCAATCTCTTATAATCTTAAAACATCCAGATTTGATCTCAACAAGACTCATTACTCCAGTGCCACCTAAGGCTCTGACAAGTCCATTACTGACATGGTGTAATCAACGCTCAATGTAAATACCATATGCAAGGAAGGGGACATTGGACTTATGATTGCTATTACCCTAAACATAAGATTCAGGACCTCATCAACAAGGACCTCTGGAGTCTGTATGTTGGCCCCATTAGTTGTCCGGAAAGAGAGGATGCAATACCACTTACACAT
This sequence comes from Quercus aquifolioides, assembly GCA_019022515.1. Classification (NCBI taxonomy): domain Eukaryota; kingdom Viridiplantae; phylum Streptophyta; class Magnoliopsida; order Fagales; family Fagaceae; genus Quercus; species Quercus aquifolioides. Next base: position 13,253,756 of record CM032333.1, read on the forward strand.
TACCAAAGACAATGACACAATCGATATTGAGAGCTATGGCCAGCTAACCCTATCTACAATAGATTCTGACATTCACAAAACTGGATGCTTGCCACATCAATTGAATGTTTCAGTCAGGTATATATTCTACACAATCTGGTATAGTATGCTTTGATTGTTGTCATGTATTTAACAATTGCTTCACATTTCTTAATTCTGGGATTCTTCTTATTTGTGGATGCTTACTCTGGTTTTGCAGACCCACTACGTGCATGGAATATACTACTGTTGCACAACCAAGTTGTTTATCAAGTACAGAATTTCATTTTACAGCCAAGTACATGCCAAAAAGACAAGGATTAGCATAAGTTTTCTTTTTTATTGGTACTCGTGAATCATATTCCTGACCATCACCTATCCTTTTAATTCTTTCAATACAACACATTGTCAAGGTCAATATCAAAATCCATTCTGAAGGGATTATGGAACTAAATGGCATTAGCTCATATACTTTAAACCATTGAGTTGATTGTCATTATTATAGAAATGGAGAAGAATTTGAGTACATCTTTTGTTGCGAGAAAAATTTACTAGCCATTTTTGGGATATTATGCTCCATTGGATCTAATCCTCTCTTGTTTATTACAATAATGTTTGAATTTAAAAATCTGTCATCCAAAGTGTATTTATTACAAGCAAAAACTGATGCATTCCATTTACCATATAGGGAAGGAAATTTTGTATATTTCATATGCCTAGTTTTAAATCCAATTTGATCCCCAGATGCAACAATCTCACAATGATGGGCTTGCAAAGACTATTTGACATTTTGAAATTGGTGGTGGACGCGAAGATGTGAAGTCATCCCCTGAGGACAAAGTGCTATTTTTGGTTGTTCTCTTCCACTCCAGATGGCTTAAAAGTCTCAACGCTCTTTATGTCATTGCTATGCTCACCAGTAGAAGCTTCCCAATTCCCTTTCGTACATCAAGAATTTTATGTTGATACAATGGTTCTTAAAATACAGAAAGATGTAAAGCTTGCTACTAGCACAAAATTGCTTAAGCCTTGTTCCTTGAAGGATCAAAGTCAATCTTGAGGCTCTCTCATATCAGTACCAGACTAGTAGGTTTTCCCGCCCAACAAGAAGGTGCTTTGTGGTTGTCAACTTTGTTTAATTAATTTATGTTTCTTGGTATAAGATTCTAACTTCCAACCAATGATTATTTTTAAAATATTTGCAAACTCTTTCATAGGTTTCCAACACAAAATTTGCAACACATTTGCGGCTTCTAACAATAGTAGACCAAGCAATTGCTCCACATGATCCAATTTATTGACATGTTTTGATATGACTTCTTCCAAAAATATCCCTTAATTTGTTTTCTCTTGTTGTACTCTCCAATGCTATCATGTATTTAGCTTATTTCTAGTACTACTTAAGTTCCTTGTGTTACGGATTCTATATTGTGTTCATATATGATGATTGGCAGTTGTCTTGTTAGTTAGCTTCTTGTGCTTCTTTTAGTTTTGATTAAAGCATAGGAAAGCCTAATGTTTCCTTTGAAATTAATATGAGTTGAAGATTTAAAAATACTATGCGTTTGAAGGCACAGCTATAGGGAAGTGCCAATTTTCTTAGTGATTTGAATTTAAATAGTACGTGTTTTAGAGATCATGATGGGGTCAAATTACTTTATTTTACAAAAATAGATACGATAATGGAGTATTATCAAGTTTAAGTTATCCAATTTATGTGGCAAGATGTTGCATGTGAGATATCGGGGTCTTTCTTCTCAAATATAAGTAGTCTTTTCGAAGGAACTTCAAATCTCTTGTTGTAAGAATTTCGAACTATTTTTCCCCCATCTTTAGATTTAGACAAAGCTACTAACATTTTTTATTTGAAACAAATTTTGTTTTGCAATGCATGAAAGTTGTCCCCAACTGGAAACTTCTATTTTTATTTTTTTTTAAATAGTAAAATTTGAATATAAAAGATTTTGTTTCGCATTGGAGGGGGCCAGGGGGGGCAACAAACTCCTTCATCTAAATTCTTGTAGATTTTGCTGTGGTTTGCCATCACTTTGGTAGCTCCCTATCTCCAAGACCTCTCAGTTTTTTATTATCCTCACAAAGATGGGTAATTGTTGTTACCTACACACTCTTGCACACAATTGAATATAGTGACTTTCAATGAAAATTTTGCTGGTGTATGTTTGTGTGCAAGAATTTGTGTGTAATAAACACCACTCAAAAATACTAATCTCATCCCTATTTCTTCCTTTATTGGAGTTGTGTATTTCACATTATTTTAATGGGCTTTTAAGCAGTTACCTTAATGAACCATGTGGTTCCATTGATCCAACTAAAAGCCCTTTGTATATTGCTCATTCCTAGACTCGGCCCAAGTTTTTGAACAGTTAAGCCTATCAGTACTATTTAATAATGTATCATATATTAATTCTTTGGGATGTGACAAGGTATTAATTCTTTGGGGCTAAAACATAAAGAGCTCTAAAAATTCCAAAATATAATATAAATGGGCTCATAGTCATCTCCGAATAGGAAAAACAAAAAAGGAAGACAAGTTTGTTCTAAAAGTGGGCTCTAAGTGGACCCAAAGCCCAAACATGGTTTCTAAAAAAACTTGACCCAAATTGAATTTACTTCCTAACACTAACTAAAGGAAATACCGTTTGAGTAACACCAAGTCCAACCAAGCAATACAATCATCATTATCCCACAACAATATTTTAAAAATGTAGTATCTCATGCTTTAGCTAAGTTAGTTAAGTTTGTTAATAGTAATGCACTTATGTTTGTTGTAATATCTCTTCGAATTTGTTTGGTATACTTGGAGGAAAAACTCTTTATTTGCTTTGTTGAATGAAATTTTAGATTTATATTAAAAAAAAAAAAGAAGGTTTGATGAGATTATAAGGACCATGACCATGACCATGACCATCCAATATTGAGAATTTATTGGATCAACTTAATACTCAGCTGGATGAACTTATTTTCATATTTTATTTTGTTTATTTTTTAAGTAAAATATTTTTTAAAAATTGTTTATAATTATATTTTTACACGATAAAAAAAATTTATTGAAGGAAACGAATTCATCAAATGCACACAGGACGTCTCTATTAGAAATACTAGAAAGTACTAGTTGAGTTGCAAGACTCTTGACATAATGAAGGTTGAATTATATAGCTTACAGTTGGAACTGAAAATTAGAGATATGAAATTTTGAATTTTTAGGAAAAATTAAAATGCTGCAACATGCATAATTGGAACTTGTATATTTAGGAAAATACATGTCCGAAAAACCGATTTATATTAATAGCTCAAAATAGTATGAATCTTGTGGGAAAAGTAAATAGCGTTGGCGTTACCTTTATTAGCATCGGGAAAATTCTGTTATGGCCGTTATTAATGATGTGGCGTGGTCGGTTAAAGAAGTTGAATTGGAGGATTGTTCCAAATTTACTGTAGGGAATATTAGGCCCAAAAATGGTTTGAAGTCCATTAAATATGAATGAGTCAAACATTAATGAAGTATCATTTTCCCAACCATGGGCTTTACAAAGTGGCAGATGCAAACTATTAGATCTTTCCCTCAAAAAGATCTCAATATGAAGCTCTTCGAGCAATTCTTGGAGAGGAGGCACTAAGTGTTTTTTTTTTTTTTTTAATTATTTTCTTAGGGTGCTATAAAAGGAGGTATTGAGTTACAGACAAAGTTTGGCTACAATAGGAATAGGAAGATAACATGAATTTCTATAATGTGCAATTTACATAATAGGGATACACTCATTTTCTTATTGTTGACTGTAACCTTAGACTATAACTAAATTTGTAGCCATCCCATTTAAAAAAAAAAATTTGTAGCCAAACTTTGTCAAAGACATTTTTCAAATTCTTTTGCTCTTATTGGTTGAACAATTCATTGTGATATATTAGGAATTGTCATTTTAAAAATTAAGATATTTAATTATTTAACCAAACTTTTAACCCATTTAAATATACAATGATGAATTATAATCAATTTCAATTTGCTAAAAGATGCACCCTATTATATATTTTTGAAGCATTTGATTAAAGAACAACAACTGTAAAGTAGACAATGTGAGTTAATATGCCCTCCCAATAAGCGAAAATTATCTCCAATGCACAGGGATGCATTTTTAGCCTCTTTCTCTTGTGCATTGAACCTAAGGACCCCCACTTAAAAAAGAAAAAGAAGAAGAAGAAGATATTACTTGGACTACATCATCATATTCAAATTATTCCTCAATAAAATAGTTAAATTAAATTAGAGTTCTAAATTTGTAGTCAAATTCTTGAGTCCCTAATTTTTTTCTTATTTCATATTTCTAAAGTACTTTTCTAATATTATGGAGTAATCTACTCATTTCCATAGGAGATTTTTAACTTCTACACCATGTAGACCTTTCTTATTCTAAAACATCTAAACTATTTCAAATCAAATTAATATGTTATATCAAAATCTAAATAAAAGATAATTAAATCCTTGAGATTGATCTTATTCGTATCATAGATGGGATTTATAGGAGGAGAACATTGTACCGGTCTAGGCAAAACAAATGGGCTTTATACAATGTAAACACTGAAGGATAGCCCATTGTATTAATATTGCGGGTCTTGACCCAACCGATTGAAAAATCAACAATCACACAGTGTGATCCATATTTAAACACTCACTAGTCACAACTCAATCCAGAACCTTCCTTGCCTAACCTAACTGATTTTGAGGAAAAAGAGATAGAGAAGAGAAGCATTTTAAGCCCATAGGCCATCCCAAGTATTTTTGAACATTCAACAATATCAAACTCATAATATGAACACTCCAAAGCACATGAGTCAGTCACTGTTCTTGCTGTTAATGATGTTTTTGTTTTACCAATACATGTCCTTGTCCATGATTAAACTAAATTTGTACTCAATTAAAAATATAAAAATAAAATAGTTAATCGGAGGGTGACAACAAAGTCCATCAAAACTATCGTAAATTTTGTTAACTTGTTGCTATATTCTTGCCATCACTTTGGCAGCCCATTTCTCAAATGACCTCTCTATTGCTCGACCAAATTATTATCCTTATAAAGACACTAATCTCATCCCTCTCTCTTCTTATGTACAAAGCTTGTGGGATCCCTGAAGTTATGTTACAAAGATATTAATCTCAATTATGCCTTAGTGAGACAATCTCTAACAAGAACCCAAATTTTAGCCATCATACTAATAGCGACTCTTAATAGCTCTACCAAAACCTGTAACTCATGTCCCATTACTGTCTCTCAAAGTACCACCCTAAAAAAAAAGCAAGTTTCATGAACTTTATTATCAATTTCTTTCCCTTAGAAATGTTCTTACTCCGTTGGGTTCATAAAATATCCAAATTCCCATTGAAAAAACAAGATTCCAAGGCCAGGAGAAACATAAACCATGAAAAAAAGATTGAACGACTCTAATTTGATTCAAGAAGTTGGTAGGAAACACCATAGACAGATAGAATCATTCCAATTCAAGACGCAATAGCTTACAAAAACTCACAATCCTTCGTCAACCAAATTTAATGGGTCATCAAGTCATTCTCAATGGACCATTGAACTCTAGTGATCCAAATAAAGCTCACGATTGGCCCATTTCTTACACTGAACCCAAGTTCTTAAATAGTTCAGCCTATGACTATTTATTGATATATTAATTCTTTTGGGGTGTGATGTGATGAGGTATTTAGTATTCAGTCCATAATGTCTGGGCCCCTAAGCCCGTTTGGTTTGGTAGTAATTTTGAATTAAAAAGTATGGTAAAAAATTAAAAAAAAAAAAAAAAAGTATATTTGGAGTATTCATAATGTGAAAAATTGTTGTTGATACCATATTTTTATAACTTTTTTGAAAAAAAACTGAAATCACACACTCAAGTGTTTTGCATAAGTATTTTATTTTATTTTTAACAAAAGTGTGTTTTACTTTTTCAACATCGTGTGGGTCCCATGATTTTGAAATAAATTATAACTATGTAATTCAAAATTGTTACTTGAAAACTAAGTGTATATATATGTGTGAAACCCCTTCCTAGAGACATGAATGTGTGAAACCCCCTCCTAGAGACATGAATCACAACCCTTATTTCCCAACTCACAAGAATTTGTACTTGTGGAGTGGTGGGTAACAGTCACAAGTTTTAGCACTTAAAAACTAGGAACTGTAGTTTAAATCTTTCTACCAAACGCACCTAAGCTTTACATTTCTTAGTCGAATCAAGATTTTTAGAGCTCTTTAGAGTACTCTACCACATAGAGTTCATTTAATCCGGGTCATTCAATTTGTTAACCAATAACTTATAGGGTCCTGTTAACGAGTGCTGCACAGTAGCCGTTAATGTGTTATAAAATTACAATAAAATACTCATGTTTTATGGGTAGTAGGAAAAAGCTGAATATGTGTTAGGCCTGTGTCAACTTTGATGGAAAAATCAAGTTATTTTGCAACCAAACCAAAATACCTTTAATTTTTTCCAATACCTTCATCTAACCGATTAGCTTTATGCCTTTATCTCTAGAGTAACTAACTTTTATTTTTTTTTGTCCTTCTAGAGGAGTAGAGATTCCCGTTTCTTTTTTTCTTTTTTTTAAAGGGTAATGCTAGGTTCCCATTATTTTTAAAACAAAAAATATAATGAAAATAGTTTTTCATAAAAAAATTTATAATATTTTTAAAGTGGTCAATTAGATACTCTAAATTCAATTATTCATGAAATTGAAAAAAAAAATATGTGTGTGTGTGTGTGTATATTATACTATATAATAAAAGTTAGACTTAGAAGGCGTGGTTGCGCCATGTGGCTTCACTAAATTGCAAAAATTTTGTAAGATTTAAAAAAAAATATATTTTTTTAAAAAATATATTTTTTTTGGTCTCTATCTTCTTCTCCTATAATTTCTAAGTTGATTACAATTCAAATTCTTCATCTAATCTTTTTATTATTAATTTATCTATAATTTCTAAGTTACTAAAAATCTTAGTATTACAATCCAAATTCTTTACTATTTATTTTTACTTAAATTATATTACTACACAAGTATACAATTCATTAGAAAAAGAAAAAAGGAAAAAAAGCAACAACCCAAGTTCGTTATCTATTCATACTGATTTACCAAACTATTATTTGGATAAAGTAAAAAAAATTAGTAAATAACGTGCGTACATCAACGTTTCCTTATTGCAATTCATTTGAACTTCTTTTATTCCACTTTTTTATGGGATAGCAACAAAACACATTGACTAGAAATCTTAATTCCAATAGGATTTAAATTCTATATCAAGTAGAACTCTACCTATATATATATATCTGGAGTAAAGTTTACTCTCATATGTGAATGCCTAAATCCTATGACAATTGACAATGCCGGTAAGCATTATTTCTTCATTATTATTTTTTTCATTTTTTTTAAGCTATTTTTTTTTTTAACTTCAAAAGAATTAATAAAAACTTCTCTCACGTGTACTTAAATTCATGAATTCAGCTCATTTATTCTCTTCTACAATAATTGGTTTTGGATTTCGTTACATAGTCATACTTTTATCTCTCAAAGTGATAGAGGAAACAAACAAGTACATTCTTTGTTCTTTTTTTTAAATTTATATCTTAATTTATGATTTGTATTAGTTTCTTAATTTTAGATTATGAATAATTTTGATTATATTCCTAATATTAAATTTAAATTATTATTTATCGGTTTTTAGTTGTGTTATATTCTTCTAAAAAAATCAAGTTCTGTTTTTATGTGCATAATGTATACATATGGCTAGAAGATGTCTCCCTAATAATTTGAAACTAGGTTCTTGAATTAACATTTTTTTTATTATTTAATTTTCTTATTCTTTGTAAGGCGTTGATTTTATGATAGTTATTTTGTTTTTTTGAGGTTTTGATATGGTATTTTACTGTGATTATCAATATCTATTTTAAGAGTTTTAATCAGTAACATATATTCTTTCATGAATATAAAATTAAGAGAAATTTTTTAGAATAAAAGAAATAGTAAAATTGAAGAACCAAGCTGGTTGATTATTTGAAGCTCACCTTGAAGAAGTAAAATTAGTAACTTTTTTGATGGGTTAAGATAAGAAAACATTTTTATTATTTTAGAAAAAAAATTTTAAAATTATACATAAGAAAAAAAAAATCTTATTCAGGATATAAACATATTTACTGATATATAACAAATATTCAATTCACATTCAAATTATTATAACAAATTCAAGTAGTATTTTTTTTTCCCTTTCTTATGAACATAGGCGTGCAAAGCTTTTTGAGTACTTGATTATCCCCTCAAACATGGTCGAGGCAGGCTAACGGGTTAAGGGGGACGATTCCTAAGCCCACACTATTAAGGGTCAGTTTGGTTGGAGGGATGAAAAAGTGGGAGGATAGAAAATAGGGAGGGGATAAAAAGTGAGAGGATATAAAAAATTTTGTTTTCTCTCATATGTGTTTGGTTGGGAGGATATAAAAGTGGAGAGATGGAAAACTATAGAAAATGAAGTTGATATAAATTTACAATTATATCCCTATTAAATAAAACAAAAGACAACACAATTTTTTATACACTTATTTATTTAAAAAAATTTATATGGACACTTCACTTTTTTTAAGTTATTACTTTAAGAGGCAAAAGCCGGATCCAAAATTGGTGAAAAAAAGAACGAGAAGGTAATTACGGAAGAAATTGATAAAAACAAAAGATAGAAGACAAAAAGTGAGATGAGCACACCAAAAAAAAGAAGCCAAAACAACGAAGTGAACGAATAGTGAATAGAAGAAACAGAAAAATAAAAAGATGAAAAAGACAAAAGGTGGGGCGAAAAAAAGAAGAAGAAAAGGAAAATAAGAAAACACGAAAAAAAAAAAAAAAAAAAAAAAAGTTATGAACAACTTGAACCAATATAAGAAAATATTATCAAGTTGGTTGAAATAGAGTCAAATGCCAATGTTACCTAAAATGTCTATGTTCAATGTTACAAAAAGAGGGGCAAAAATGTAATTGACTAGGTTGAGAGATGATTTAAACCCCAAATGTCATGGACATGCTAGGAAATGTTATCAAAATCGGAATCCTATATAAGATTATGGGAGGTTGGTGAAATCGTGGCTAGTAAGATCATATATTTTTTAGGAAAACAAAAACAAAAACAAAAAAACACACTAGTAATGACTTTGCTTGTTAAATAATCACATAAATTATGAATTCATTTATATAAAAAAAAAAAAATTAGTTCCTATTCCATCAATTGATGCATCTATCCTAACGAAACAAATCAGTAAATTTAAATGCTTATTTTATAGTGACACACAATAGCTAAGCTCAAAAGAACACAATTATCTCATTTCTAACAACATAAACATATAATAAATAAATACTTAGGAAGATAATCATTTTTTGATCCCACATAACTAAAGACTATATGGAATAAGTTTGAAATTTAAAGTGAAATTTGTTTTTGATATTTTTAGTTTACATAGAGGTATTTTCAACACTTCAACATTGTTTAATGCCCATTGGATTATTTCTATCCATTAAGTTGATTGGGTTTTTGTTTTTTTAAACCAACCTAAAGCAAATTTGGGCTTTTAGTAGGATCTTTCATGAATGTAGGATCAGTTAGATTTTACCGATCGAACTTACAATCCTAAGAAATGCACGATCTTAGTCATCTTACTAAAGTAGCCCTAGTTTGGGGAGAAAAATTAAAAGACCCCAAATTTTAGGGGTGTATTTTGCACTTTAGCCTTTATCATAAATGGTAAAACCATTGACTACCTATTTTTACCCCTTCACAAATCAATGAATTTTACTACGAATGGAATTATTAATTATAATAAACCATAAAAATTTTAGGGTAAATATCATTTTCGTCCCTAAACTTTTACAAAAGTTCGTTTTTCATTTCTAAACTTTTAAAAATTTGTTATTCGTCCCTAAACTTTGCAAAATGTTCTACTTTTCGTCCTTTTGTCTATATTTGTTAATTTATGTCTTACGTGGCTTAACAGATTGCTGATGTGGTATCTAACTTGGACTAAACTAATTTATTTTCTAAATTATAAACACGTGTCACACAATGATTGGCACACATGGATTAAAATTTTCAGTGAGACAAAATTACACTCACACCCAAACAACCCGATCCAAACAACCCAATCTCCAAAATCCCCAAATCTGAAAGATGAAACCCAGGTCCCCAACGCCATAGTTGTAATATCATCTTGCTCAAAAACATCAATATGCCTCCTTATTACCTCATCATTATCATCATCTTGACTTTCAATAATCTCCTTCCAGAAACATTTTCTAATGGAATCTGTTTTTCTAGTTACAGAGTTATGCCCAACAATGTCATTATCTTCATCAATTTCATCATCCAAAATAAGAATAAGTCTTCTGCTTTCTCGTCAACATTGCAGCTTCTCTCTCTTGTTTCTGATAAAGGTTTACTACACCACCAATACAAGATACTCTAGTGAAGAACACTCAAACTCTTTGTGTTGCTTCAATACCCATTATCCTCAACAACAGAGGAGTTCTGCCTTTGAACTCTTCATCGCGGGTTGGGGTCGAGGATTGAGGCCAGTGGGACTATGGTGTTGGGGACCTAAGGTTCATCATTTCATATTTGGGGATTTTGAAATTGGACTGTTTGAATTGGGTTGTGTGTGAGTGTGGGGGTAATTTTGTCTCACTAAAAATTTTAATCCATGTGTGCCAATCATTGGGTGACACGTGTTTATAATTTAAAAAATAAATTAGTTTAATCTAAGTTAGATACCACATCATCACTCTATTAAGCCACGAAAGACATAAATTGACGGATAATCGGATATAGACAAAAGCATGAAAAGTAGAGCATTCTGTAAAGTTTAGGGATGAAAAATAAACTTTTAAAAGTTTAGGAATGAAAAACAAACTTTTGTGAAAATTTAAGGACGAAAATGATATTTTATCCAAAATTTTATCATGTTCATGAGCTTATTTACAGATATATTATTATGTTTGAGCTTAGTTCATTTAATAGTCAAGCTTAAATTTGGCCTAATTTTGGTTTATTTGTTAAACAAATGAACATAAATAAGAGAAAATGCAAGATTCTTTTTTCTAGTTACAATTTCAAGACAAAGTAAAAGAAATATATAGGAAGGATGTAATCTAAGTCTTAAGTTGTGTCAAGTTTGAATTGATAATTTTTTCAATTCATCTGACTCAAAGCAACCCACCATATTTTTAAGTTTATTTTGTTACCCTTATTTTAATTTAAGTTTGTTTTATTTTTGAGAATTGGTTTTGATGAATCTAGAAATTTGGAATATATTTAGGCATATTATGTGAATTTTAATAATATATATTGAAAAAAGAGTGCTTACAAGAGATTGAACATATATAAGTATAACCAGTCGACCCAATCCAACCAAAGCTATGTATGTTTATAAGAGATTAAATATATAAGTTTATTTTGAATTTTATTTTTTACTATGCCATTAATTTTATCTATGTATTCTTTTTTAAATGAATTTTTTCTTTTAATGTTCCATCTCATGAATATTTGAATTTAGGAGTCTTATTTCTTTTTTAAAAAGTTATTTTTTTGGAGGCTAAAGCATAATAATAATAATAATAATAATTGTAAGGACACGTTTTGCAGCTCAAGCCCAATAGGTATGAGATCTTGGTCCAGTGAGTCCAGTACAATGAATTTGTAGAGAGTGGGTCAAAGAACTAGGCTCTAGTGAATTTAACAATGGCTAGTATGGATTCAAAAGACAATCCAACATGAACAAGACACATAGGACTGAATAAATTCACTGTCCAAGGAGACAAGTCTCGGTATAAATTGATAGAACTGATTACAAGTGCAAATATGATTGCTATAGTATTCTTTTCTCTCTTTTTCCGATCCCCCCTTTCCCTTCAAGGGTTTCTTACATTATATATCTCATTCCCGGTGATCTTGGCCCTCCATTTGTCAATCGTCCGAGTCACTACTTGAGTGCCTGTCCCATTAGACACCCTTTCTGGCTTTCTGTGAGTTGCAGTAGCCAAGGTACTATTCAGGGGTCTTCTCCACATAAATGCGACCAAAAAAGTAGCTACAGTGCATTTAATGAGATTGTAGCAGCTTTTCCTTAGATATTTCTGAATTCCCATCACTCTTATACGTGCGTGATGCACATCCTTACCGCTGGAGCCTCATGGAAGGTCATTTTGATTGTTGGAATACGGATTTGAGTTGCATTCATCATATCCGATGAGGAGTTTCTCCTCGGACCACTCTTTATTCGTTCCTTACGTATGAGACTTCAAAATTGGAACCCCTCATAACTATTTGTCCCTTCTCGGACCATTTGATGTCTTCGGACCAAGCCTAATGCCCAACATATGATTTTGGGCCCTTATCCCTACAATAATAATGATAATAATAATAATTAGTTGCTAACTTGTGCTATGCACGGGAACCTACCTATTTGTGTGGTAGATTAAAATAATTTTATAAAATCTTAAATTGATTAAGAAACTACACTATTGCATGATTTGATTTGATCTTGAAGACGCAATGGCTTACAAAAAATTTGTCAAACAATTTCAAGTACTACTAGAAAAAAACTCAAAAATTTAGATATTAAAACTTTTGAAAGACCAAAAAATATTAAAAAAATCAGATGATTCACTGTTTAGAAATTATTGAAATAAATAAAATATATATGACTAAACAATAAAGAAATATATGAGAAAGATAGGTTATATTCAAAAGAATAATTTCAATTATTGCAAGCTTTTTATCTTGTAAAAAACGGCTAAAGAGAGTTTGGTGGTTTATGTACGAAAATTATTTTTTAAAAAAAATACATGAAAAATCATAAAATAAATTTTTTTTTTTTTTTAACAAAGTAGAGGAGAAGAAAATAACATAAGAATAGCTCATACCTCTACTCGGCTTTAAAAAAAAAAATTATTAGGGTTTGCATTGCTTTTATAGTGTTTATGATTAACCTCACAAATTTGGAGATAAATTATCAACATTTGAATTTGAGTTTAAGTTTGACTTGTTAGAGAGATAGAGTTTCACTTATTGTTAAGTTTGGATTAAACAAAAATAATTTTGTTTTTTAAAAAAATGATAATGATGAGTTTGAGTTTAAGTTAAACTTGTTAGAGAGATAGAGTTTCACTTCTTGTTAAGTTTGGACTAAACAAAAATAATTTTATTGTGTTGAAATGAAAAATTGTGAGAGTTTTAGAGATTTTGGTTATATATATATATATATATATATATATATATATAACTCACTTGACATAATAATAAACAATTATACTATTTTTAAGTGTATTAAAGTTTATTCAAATTTAAATTCCAAATCAACTTAAAAAATAAAAAAAAAATAAAAACCTAAACACATGATAAATGTTCATCAATATCAGTAAGAGTACTAAAACTTCGTTAAGTTGAAATATTTTTAATTAGTATAATAAGAGAAACGTTTATCACGTTTTTTTGTATTTCAAAATATTTTATCTAATTAGTTTCTCAAAAAAAAAATTTATCTTATTAGGCACGCTAAATGTGATATCCTAATTTTGCTACATTCCAACTCTCATGCGGTATCGTATAAGAGTTTTTGTTCATAAATGACAAATACAATAATGATCTCTACCTTCTAAGCATAAAATACACAACCATCCTTTTTAAAATTAAAAAAAAATATATATATATATAATAATGAGTTTGAGTTTAAGTTGGACTTATTAGAGAGTTTCACTCCTTGTAAAATTTGGACTAAACAAAAATAATTTTATTTAAATAAAATCATAATTTTATTTAAATATTATGTTGACGTGGAAAATTATGAAAGTTTCAAAGGATTTGGTTATATATATATATATATATATATGTGGGCACCCGAGGACCGAAGAAGGATTTGAAGGGTCACAATTTGAGGACTAAGGAAGAGGCTGAGGGTACAAGGTGATGACGTGGTGGCATCGTGGTTCACAGGCTCTGAAAGGGGAAACTGCCCGAAGAAGAAATGTTCGGGGCTGTAGGGAAAGGATGACAGCAGACAATAGAGAGGTCGCAGGCTTGTGTTTGAGCTCGCCGTCCCCGCATTAATTAGGGCTGGCAACTTTGTCAGCCGCATTAAATGAGGAAGTGACCAGTATAGGCCATAGCTGGGTAGGCTCCTGCCACCGTCCCTTCAGATGTGAGAGGTCACCAGTGTCAGGAAAAGGAAGAGGGAACCCAATGGAGATGAACGGTGGGGATGCAAAGGAGGGAGGCTATATAAAGGGAAGGAATGTGGAGAGAAAGGGATTCGCAAGGCTGGAGACCTGAGGGCTAAAAACTCACTTTAGTCTACTTTTGAGTGGAAGTCTCCTAAGGGAACATCAGTATCTTCAGAGAGAGCTCCTCGTTGCTATTCATTCCTATCTCTTACAAATTTCATTAGTTTGGACTAAATGTAAGGGGAGAAATCCATTAATATAAGTGGGCACGACCCCTTCATTCATCTTCTGGTCCTTACAATATATATATATATATATATATAGATAATAATAATAATAAATAAATAAATAAATAAATAACAAATGGTTGACATAACCTTCATGTTGCGCTTGACACAGCCGTGTAGGAAAGGGGGAAACAAATCAAAAAGATAAGGATGAATGAAGAAACCAAAGGATAGGGGAGAGATAAAATGGAAATGGTAAAAATGGTTGAAAGGGTATTTAAGTAAAAGCATGCAATATTTGTTCTTTTCTATGCCGCCTAACACGCATCATTAATGTGTTGTTTTCTTGATTTTCCAATTAAAGTAGGGCTAATTTAGTAAAATTATGCTGACTTAGTGTGCGTTTGGTTTGCGCAACCACGTTGGGCGTTTGCGTTTTCATTTTTTTTTTTTTTTTGGCACGCGTTTCAGGTCCTAAATTTAACTGTTACGGCTACTGTTCATGCACTGTTCATGAACAATAACCGCAATATTTGACTTTTCAGCACATCAGTGGGTCCAGTGTACTATTCACGGGACCCACAAATCTCACTTTTCAATAACTTTTTTATTAAAAATGGGTCCCATGGTACTATTCACACATTTAAAAATTATTTTGCTACAGTATTTTTAATTTTCAGTTTCAACTGTGATGAAGCTGAAAAGTTCACCAATGAGTCACACAATGCCTTTACGCTCGTATGTTAACCTACACAAAACAAAGGAGAAAACCTATCAAAGGGCACCGGTGTGGTGCCGGCCAAATACTCTCCGAAGGTCAAGTCAGAAAGTATTCTCACAACTCTAGAGTGCTAGAGAGGGTAAAGTAATGCGTACCTTGGTTTGTGAGGGTATTGGGGCTTTTATAGTAGTAGAGGGTTAACATCTTTTCCTTGGCGCAGAAGTCTTTTCCTTATAAGACTCTTCTTGTAGAATCCTAAACGTGATGGACAGATCTTCTCCTTATAGGGAAGATCTTTACCGATTATATGAGATTTCTAGAGTCCAAGTAGCGCAAGGATTCTGTTTAGGGCCTTATGAGAATGGGCCAAAATATTCCCACTAAAGGGGTCCAACAGGCCCATGGCTAACCAGCCCATCTTTCTTCGCTCCGTCCATATCAGGTCCGTCCACATGAGATCCGTCCACTTAAGGGCCCGTGCAAATGACGGGCTCGTCCATTCTTACGTTCGCGGACTGTAGCCGGCCCGTACAATCACAATAGGCATCCTAGCATGTATTTTCTCCCTTTCAAACTGTATCCAAACAAACTCTTAAACAATGCTTATGCAGACGTAACAGGTGTTGTCCAGCATCCGTTAACAAAAGCCTAACTGGCTTAAATGATAATGTGTGCATTTGTTTACACTTTTAGAGCCCAAATCGCACGTTTCTAAGCCAAAAATTTAAAATGCGTGTTTGGTAAATTATTGCCAACGGGCGTTAGCAAAAAACAACTTTTCCAAATACAAAGGAGTATCGCATTTTGAAAATGGACCTTGGAGCTACTTTACCGAAAACGCAAATAAGTTTGAAATGTTGCCGTTGGTCATTTTTAGCATTATCCCTAAACTACCCTTATTTTTATTTTGAAATCCCAATTTTACCAAGATCTATATTAAAAAAAAAAAAAAATACCGTGATTCTTCTTCTACTGCTACAAGCTTCTTCTTCAATTCCAACATAAACCCATAAACCCACTACTGCTGTAGGCTTCTTCTTCTACTGCACGATTCTTCTTCTGCAGTTGCGGCTTCTTCTCTCATTTTTTTTTGTGTGTAATATATTTCTTTCTTCTTGTCTTTTGGGTGAAGAAGAAGAACTGTATTTTGGGTGTAACACCTCTTAATTTTATTACTTATTTAATTATTATACGTAAATTATAAGAAGGCCTACAATTAAATGGATTAAATTGATTTGGGCCTAAGATAAAAAAAAAAAAAATAATAATAAGATAAATGCTATGACATATGAAGCCTAAGTGAGGTGGCATAAGTAAAAATATGGGTCTTGATAACCCTAGTCTTTTACCTTTTAAGTTACATGTGTATCCTTTTTTTTTTCAGCTGCAACACACTAGTGAGCTGTTTCTTTTCTTCTCTACGGCTATTGCACAAGTAGTTCAGGTATGGTTTGTCTTGATCTAAATTTAAGAAGTTTAAATAGTCAATAACTAGCAATTATCATGAACCTAGACTATCATTATACTAATAGAAAAAGGGCTCTTATAATTGTTTTATATTAGAAAAAGTATGGTCAATATGTCAGGAAGCTTTGAATTTGTGCCTAATGAAGTAATAGGCTTGGACTTATCAATTAAAGTTGTCACCATGTGAAAGGGAAAAAGGGTTGCTTTGTGGTTTATATACAATTGTTTATAGTCTCACTCCTTTCACCACCATTGTCATTGTCCAAATAAGTGTCCAGCAGTGTCCTTGTGCTTTACGGCATCAAGGTAGTTATGGGTCATTGGGTGAATGAAGTATAATATGTGGCTGCTACTATTTGACTAATAGATATAATTGTTGGGTTGATCAGATATGTATATATATCGGCTTCCAATATTAGGTGAATATATATCATATTAGACTGAATAGATTCTAGCGGCATCAAGAGGGAATACAAAGCCACTAGATTGATGAATTAAGGCTATCACGGGGCTACCAATATTAGGTTGAATATATGTAGTATTAAAGTGAATAGATATGAATAAAACATATGGCTGTTACATTCAGATTGATCAGATATTCATTATTCGGCCATATTGAAGTTTCATGAACATCTATGATTATGTTAATGGAAAAATCTGATTAGGCAGCAATATTTTTAAGTCTAGAAATTTGATCAAAGTTGAAAGTGAATTGGATAGTTAGGTGAATAAATGGAGAATTTTTGATATATCAATATTGTCTAGGATAAAACCATTTAAGTGTGAAAATAGATTTTTAAGTGGGAAATTGTGTATTGATGGACCTATTTTTTGGTGTTGCTAGGTTCTAATTCTACTGAATTGTTGTGATTCAAGAGAGGTTGATTTCTTTTATTTTTGCAACTAAGAAGTAAGTGGTGTTTACTAATTTTGGAGGGTTTTCCCAAAATAGTGTTGATTATCAAACTATCCTCATATCAAGAAATATGTTGGTATTCTATATATAAATTGATATTTTATAAATGTTTAATGTGCGTATTGACTATTCGTCTTAGGAAAAAACTTGTGGGACAACCTAAATTTATTTAAACTTGTACGTGTGAGTATATCTTTATATTGTTGAGAATTATGAATGGATGATTTTTGTGAGCATATTGAATAATTTTTGAAAACCTATGGCAAGTTGTGTGTAGAAGCTCAGTATGGTATTTTGTCCTTAGCAAAGGACAATCATACTGCAGCTAGTCCTTAGTAAGAGACGGTCCCAGAAAAGGGGACAATGCACATTTGATAGCTCTTTAGCAAGGGAGTATACTATTGAGAATCCAAAAAGGAAGCTCCTTAGCAAGGGAGTGTACCTTTAGGTTCCAAAGGAACCATCCTTAAGAAAAGGGATGAAAAGGAGGTTCTAGTCCTAAAAGGGGACAGCACAACCTTATCAATGGGGCGTAAACGTTGACCACGAAAAAAACCTAGGAAATTATTTATATGATGGTATTGATATATATATATATATATATATATATATATTATGATGACTCACGATATAAAGATATTTTTTTTTATATATATGAAGTATTTGATGATAAAATATTGATGAGTTACAAGTTATGAATTGTTGTAAGAATTATTTATTTGAAAGGTCTGTTCCCACACCTCCAATGTTAGTGAATTCCACTTATTGAGTTATCTCACCCCTCTTTATTTCCCATTACAGATATGTTAGATGAATTATTGGAGCAGAGATTTTTAGGGGACAGCAGTTACGAACTATTTTGTAGAACTGAAGATTTTTATTATTATTTTCATGGCATTAAACATTATATTGGAGAATTATTTTGAGGCTGTTTTGTATTTGGTGAATTAGAGCTCTGACATTTGTAATAAAATTTAAGGTTGTTGGTTTCTTTTATTTAATATTTTTTTTATGGATTATTTAGATTGAATAGACTTTTATTATTTATGATTTTGGGGCGTTAAATTGGGTGAGGAAGAAGACCTGAAGAAGAGAAGATAGCGAGTGGAGGAAAAGAAAATATATTTGTTGGGAATGGGGGAAGAAACGGGTGGATGAGAAAAAGTGAAGGAAAAAAACAATAATAAAGGTAGTGAGTAGGACACGTGGATATGATGTAAGAGAATTTACTAAATAAAAATTACAATTGTATTAAAACATAACAATTTTTATAACAGTTGAGATATCAAATATTTCATATGTCAAAATAAAATAAAATAAAATAATAAAATATTAGACTAGGATTGACCACAACTAAAAACAAAAAGTATTATAAAAATATTGTAACATTTTATTATATCTCTAAAATTTTTAAATTAGTACTATTTTTCTTTAGAAAAAAAAATAGTGCTATTGAGAGAATATTTTTATAACAATTTCATAATAAAATTTACATAGTAAGTTATTATTGGTTCTCATCTAGATCTACTAGTGACATTATTTTTTTTTCCTATCATTAACAACTTGTCATACAAACTTTATTGTGAAAATATTGTGTCTATAACTTGCATTAAGAGAGGTAATTAAAACAAAAAGTTTTCTTTATATATACCTTGTCTTTTTTGATAATTTATAACTCAAATGGCAATTTTTATAAATATTAGTCAAACACTCAATTTTTTTTAAAAGCATTTTCTATAATTTTTACCAAACACTTTATTTTTTTTAAAACTCAATTTTAAAGTGTACTTTTTAAAACCGTCACTTTCAAAAAAAAATACCGCTTGAAAAAGCTGATCTAAACTCCGACAAAATCCTTAAATGATAATGTCACATCAGTTATTGAAAAAGAAAACAACTTTATAAGTCAGATTTTAATCGCAATAATTGTGTGGCATCTACCACAATGCGTAATTCAATCACCCCATTAAAATCAGCTGTCCTATGGTCCCTCTTTCATCTTCTCTTTTAGCAATCAACTTTTGGGACTCAAACTTCGTTGTTCCTTTACTTCCTTCCACAGAAAAAAGTTACAAACATTACGAAAAATGACCCACCAAATTTCCCCTTCAGTCCACTCAGATATTTTTGGTAACTAAACTTCATATCAAGTAGTCAAATTTGTCTTTTTCTTTTCTTATCCTCAATTTCAGAAACAAGTAAGCAACTTCCACTAGATTTACTATTTATTTTTAGGAAGTAGAGTTCCTTCATATAAAGTTACAAACAATACAAGAAAAGACGCCCCAATCCAATTGTAACCTCAAGGAAAATAATGGTTTGAGTAAAAAACACCAACCATTCTACTTGTTGATTATAATCTTTCAACTGCTCCTATCTATTGGGATTAGTGCCTTAGAATCCTATTGTATGATACTATGTATGATATTCTGTATGACATTATATATGACTTAATATTGTAATTAATAAAGTTGTTTTATTATTATCTGAAATAATGGTAACATGAATATTTGGACATTATCATATAGTCCATGAGATGTATAGTATGTGATTTATATAAAAATTACAGAAGATATAAATCACAAGTTCTTTGTAAACTTAGAATTTAGTTCATAGTCGGTGATGAAATTGGGCGTTTCATTTGCGAAGACTATAACATATTAACTAAGATGATTTGTCTTGATCATAGAAGTGGTGACTTCTAGTTGATATGTTGATATGTTTTAAGACTTAAAACATATTGAACTGGACCGCTATGAGATTTATTATTTACCTAACGACTGTCAATTGAATAATAAATCTCACGACTTATATTTACATAAACTCTTAATCCTGAGAGGGTAATAGACCTGATCATGAAATGTAGGTTGCTTTTATATATTAGGAATGAGATCTAAAGTTACGGTCAAAACCTCAGTATATTGGGCAGCCACATTTAGTGTTGATGGAACATATATTCTCAAGAAGAAATTCATAGTCTCTTAATAGAGATATAAAATATTCCTTTGAGATAAGTTTAATGGGTTTGTTATTCAGAATGTTAGGCCTAACTACTTTAGTAAATAGTTACTAAAGTATATATTTATGAAATTGGATTTTATAAATATATGATGAATAACTTAAAGGATTAAACTGGGTACTCAATGATCAAGACGTAGTAATTTACAAAGTGACAGTCTTCATTAATGACTTTGTATTACTATGAATATTTTATGAAGGGGTTGCATGTATAATAAAGTCTTGGGATATAATCTATTAATAAGGCCTAGAGTTCAATTATATTTATATAGTGGTATTCAATATAATTAATAGTAACTTTGGACTTGTCAAGAATTGACAGAAAAGCTCAATATCCATTGGATTTAGTGTCTTATTTGTTCCATTTTGGTCCCTCCAAGCCACATATTAAAGCCCAATTGGGAAGGCCCAAAAGGCTAGTCCAATTAGATAATTAGTTATTAAGAGAGAAACATACAGATTTTGTAATATACATGAATTGATGTGTGTGAGTGTTGGACACTCTTCGATTCTCTCTAGAACAAACTCATATAACTGATTGAGAGACTACACATCTTGAGCGTTAGTGGAATTGAAGTGAAGATTGAAAGTCTTCTCAAGAACTTCTCAATTTCGGTTTTGAATTTCACTACTTCAAGGTACACTATCTTGTTCTCTAATCCTGAAACTTACATAGCACATGTTGACAATTGTGAATGAAGTAGATCCATAATTTTTTCCGCTGCGCACATGTATATTTCCATCACTTTCTATTATCAGAAATTACAGAAAAAGAGACACCTCGCTCCAATGCTAACCCAAGAATAGAAGAGCAACCACATCAGTGGTTGTAAAAATGTGCAAAATACAAAAAGTGTTCAATTTTGCACATTTTAACCCAAAAACACCCACATTAATACTTGTAAAAATGTGCAAATATACACAACTGCTTTGCAAATGAATAGTAACCATGCATATATGCACGGTTACTGTTCATGTGCAAATGATTTTTTTATTCTTTTTTTTTTTTCTCTCCTCTATCAAACTACTTCTCTTCCTCTACGTCTACAACAACCAGCAGCTTCCCCAACGTCTACAACAACCCAGCGTGGCAAAATAAGAAGAAGGAAGAAGAAAATAACTACACAACCACCAAACCCAGCACCACCACCAAACACCGCAACCTAGAACAAAAAATTAACCCAAAATCAATGAAAAAGCAATTAGAAAACCCACCTCAAAATCAAGACAAACCCATTAGAAAACCCAACTCAAAATCAATCAAAATTCACCGGGAAACTCAACCCAAAAATAGTCCAAACCCATCGGAAAACCCAGCCCAAACCATACTCAACGAAAAACTCACATGAAAAGCCCTACAACAGGCTGGGCGAGGCGGCTGTAAGGGAGAGAGTGAGGGAAAGAGAGAATCGGGTGAAATAGCTAAAAAAAGAGTGGGAAGTGAAAATAATAATAATAGATAGGTATTAATAAATAATAATAATAAAGAATAAATAATATTATTTAAGTAGAATAGATTTGTAAAATAGATAAACTGATGAGGGTATTTTGAAAATGTGGCAATGTAAAATAGAAAAAGTACGTTTTTAGTGTAAAATAGACGAAAAAATTTGGCTGGACTGATTTGAATGCTCTAATGGTTTGACTAACACCAACCATTCTAAGATCAAAGCTGGATGAGATTATTTCCATTGCTTCTTTAGTTTATTTGTTAAGTACACTTTTTTTTAAATGAATAATTATAATTTTGTATAATAAACCCACGAATATAAACTCAATTAACTAGATAAATTTTCCCGTCACTCACATTTTAGTAGTTGGTAGGAACTACACAGACTGATAGGCAAAAAGAGCCATATATGTCAAATTCTTTCTCAATTGTTGTACTGATAGTCAAAAAGAGCCATACAAGTATTTCCAACTTTAAGAGTATGAGTAAGTGTTTGTGAACTGTAAGTATCACTCTTTATTATAAATTTATATTATATGTGTATTGTTATCATGTTATAATAACTTTTTGTTATAACCCTTAGACCCCCAAGCACTTTGTGTATGGGGAGGTGTCAATTCATTTACAAGGCCTTTGGCTTAAAACAAAACAAAAAAAAAAAAAAAACTTTTTGTTATAAAGTCAAAAAAATTCAAGAAAAAAAATTGTAAAGTTAGTGATTGTTCAAGCATTTGATTGGTTAAATAAACACGCAGTGTATTATTTTATGTATAAATAAGTGTGGTTGTATGCGTCAACAATTAATATAATGCCAATGACTTAAGTTTATTCATTTAGTTTAAAATATTTTTATAAAAACAATAACAAATTAATAGATAATAACAACGGCATAAAAATAAAAATGTTAGACAAACTTAACAAAACAAAATGGTCATAGTTACCCATATTGGCAATAAATTACTCATAATGAACTATCATGTAATAATTCAAAATTTGAAAATTTGTAGAAAAAAATTGTAAAACTTCACTTTTTTTTTTTTGTCAATAACTTGATATATTCAAGTCCTCTTTTTATTAAAAATTTTTTAATTTAAGTTTTTAATGACTTCTAAACAAAATTCTTAGAGCCGCTATTGCGTGCAATTATTCATTGAAATCAATTCAATGGTTCACATTTGATTCACACCTATAGAGCAGTAAAAGGACCTTTCAGTTTCCACTACACGCATTAAAAGCAAAAGAGGAAGTACTTTAAAAGTTTCTACAAAAACAAAAAACACTTTCACAGATCACATTTCTCTCTCTTTTGGTTCTCTTGTTTGCATTCTCTTGCCTTTGGTTTTTCACCACTCACGTAGAAAGCATGGCCGGGGCTTTGGTGGGTGGAGCATTTCTCTCTGCATTCCTTCAGGTGGCGTTTGACAGACTTGCTTCTCGTGATTTCCGAGACTTTCTCAAGGGAAGGAAAGACATTGATGGATCGCTAAAAAAGTTGAAGATGTTGCTGAGGTCTGCTAATGTGGTGCTCGTTGATGCGGAGGACAACCAATATACAAACCCAGATGTGAAAGAGTGGCTGGACGATCTTCAAGATGCTGTTTATGATGCGGATGACCTTCTAGATGAGATTGCCTTGCGGTGCAAGTTACAAGCTGAGTCTCAAACTGGCACTAGCGAGGTACGGAACTTCATCACTGCTTTTGTTGATTCATTTGACAAAGAAATACCATTTAAGCTAGAAAAGATTCTGGCAGACTTAGATAGTATAATAGATCAAATGGGTATTCTTAGTCTGAAAAAGGATATCGTTGGAGTAAAATTATCAT
Organism: Quercus aquifolioides; assembly: GCA_019022515.1. Lineage (NCBI taxonomy): Eukaryota > Viridiplantae > Streptophyta > Magnoliopsida > Fagales > Fagaceae > Quercus > Quercus aquifolioides. The sequence goes on from CM032333.1 coordinate 13,277,668, forward strand.
CACCGCCCTCACAAACAAAAACTTCTTGCCCCGAAACATGTGATGTGATCGGTAGAGATTTGGATAAAGAAGAGATATTTAAGTTGTGGCAATCAGATGGTGCAAGTAAGATATGTGTTGTGCCCATAGTGGATATGGGTGGGATCGGTAAAACCACACTTGCTCAGTTTGTATTCAATGACGAAAAAGTTAAAAAGAGTTTTGACCTCAAAGCATGGGTTTGTGTTTCAGAAAATTTTGATAATCTTGAGATATTAAAAGCTATTTCTGAGGGGATCAATGGTACTGCTAGTAACTTTCAGTACTTGCAATCGTTGGAAATGGAAATTCAAAAGACTTTAAAAGGGAAGAAATTTTTTCTTGTTTTGGATGATGTTTGGAATGAAAATTATGGTGTTTGGGACAATTTCATTAAAGTTTTTAAATGTGAGGCACAAGAGGTTAAGATCATTGTTACCACACGAAGTGAAAAAGTTGCAAGAGTAGTCACTGTTTCAACTCATTATTTTCTAAATGAACTCTCAAATGAGGATTGTATGAAAATATTTGTTCATTCTGCATTTGGAAATAGAAATCCCAATGAATTTCCACAGCTGTTGGAAACTGGTAAAGAGATTGTTGAAAAGTGTAGAGGCTTGCCGTTGGCTGCAAAAACACTTGGGGTTTGGAAGAGTCATATTTGGGATTTACTAGATGCCAAAACTAATATCTTTCCGGCATTAAGACTAAGCTATCATTACATCTCATCACATCTGAAGCGATGCTTTGCTTATAGCTCAATTTTCCCAAAAGGTTATGAATTTGAAAAGGAGGAGTTGATCCTTTTGTGGATGGCAGAAGGTTTATTGCAGCAACCCAAAGAAGCTAGGCGTATAGAATTAGAAGAAATAGGTGAAGAATACTTTAATGATTTAGTATCAAGGTCATTTTTTCAACAATCAAGTAAGTCTAAATCATGTTTCTTAATGCATGATCTTATCAATGACTTAGCAAAATCTATATGCGGGAAATTTTGTTTCCGATTGGATGAGAGTAATGAGTCCAATGAAATAACAAAAGAGACACGTCATTTGTCATATTACAAAGCTGACTTTCATCCCTTTAAGGAATTTGAGATCCCTTCAGAAGCTATGGAAGCTAAGGGTTTGCGAACCTTATTGGTAAAAAGCCACTCACCAATTTGGATTTTTAAAGATAAAAACATAGTGAAGATAGATCTTAATTTGTTTCAGAATTTTAAGTCTTTACGAGTGTTATCATTGTATGGTACATGCATAAGTTACCAATTACTATTGATAACTTGGTACATCTACGTTATTTAAACACTTGTAACACTGGGATCAAAGACTTGCCCGATTCATTATGTAACTTGTATAATTTGCAAACCTTGATATTGTCGTCGGACATCACCAAGTTGCCTACCAACATGAGTAAACTAATCAACTTGCGCCACCTAGATAATAGTGGAGCCTGGATGAAAGAGATGCCCCTCATATGGGTAAAATGAAAAATCTCAGAAAATTATATGTTTTTTGTGTGAGTAAACATGATGATGGGTCCAATATTAAAGAGTTGGGGGAGCTTTAGCATCTTTCTGGAAAATTATCTCTATTGAACTTGGAAAATGTTCAATGCATTGATAAAGACACTAAGGAGGTTATATTAAAGAACAAGCAAGATTTATCTGAGTTGAAGTTGAATGGGAACACGGTCATGGCATTAAGATTTAGAAAAGGAAGTAATTTTGCTCGAGCAGTTGTGTCCTTGCTCATACTTGAATTCTCTCACCATCACTAATTATGAGGGTACAAGCTTTCCAAAATGGTTAGGAGACTCGTCATTCTCTAAAATGGTGTCCATAGAGCTTCGTAATTGTGATAATTGCTTCTCTTTGCCTCCGCTTGGACAGCTACCTGACCTCAAGAGCCTTAAAATTGAATGTTTTGGTGAAATATCAAGTGTGGGCCTTGAGTTCTATGGGGATACGATTAACCCGTTCAGAGCCCTTGAGTATTTATCATTTAAAAATATGCCAGAGTGGAAAGAGTGGGTTTTACTTAAAGGGGAAGTTTTCTCTCGTCTTCGAGAACTTCACATTCAAGGTTGTCTCAAGCTAATTGGGGGTCTGCCCGTTCAACTTCCCTCTTTGACCAAACTTGATAATTGTGAGTGTAAGCAGCTTGTTGCTGCGCTTCCTAACTCTCCAGCTCTCCATCAATTATTATTATCATACACGGGGAAAATAGAGGGTGGCGTTTATTCAATTTTGCCATTTCCACCATTTGCTTCCCTCTCTCGCTTGGAAATCCGTGAGTGCCCTGATTTAGTTTCCTTTCCCAGCGGAGGACTGAGTGCTCCAAATTTGTCTGAGATTGTAATCTCAATGTGCGAAAACTTAAAGTCACTGCCTGAAAGGATGCACACCCTCCAATCGCTTGTGCGTTTGGATCTGGGATGGTGTACAGAACTGGAATCGTTTCCCGAGGGAGGTTTGCCCTCCAGCTTAGAAAGTCTTGCTATATGCAGGTGCGAGAAACTCATTTCCCGTCGCATGGCATTGGGATTGCAAGGTCTTCACTCTCTCAAAAGTTTCACAATTTCTAATTATCACAATGAATTGGAGTCCTTTCCAGAGGAGGCGTTGCTGCCTCCTAATCTTACCGATTTCGCCATCGGTTATTTACCATATCTAAAATCGCTCAATGGTAAGGGGTTTCAACCCCTTACCTCTCTTAAAAACTTGGGTATTTGGAACTGCCATAGTCTTGACTGCCTACTAGAAGATGTTTTGCCTACCTCTCTCTATCAGCTTCAAATCTCTTGTTGCTGTTTTTTGAAAGAACGGTATGGAAACGAGAAAGGGGAGGGCCGGGTCAAGATTACCCACATCCCCAGAATATCCATACGTTGATTGAGCTATGAGTCAAAGAACGCTTCTGCCCAGGTACTAATTCTCATTTTCGTTACTTCCCATCAAGCTACAGTGAAAAGTTTAAATCTTTTTCTCCAAAATCATTTTATTTCATCTAACTTTTCAATGCCAAGCTTTAAAGTATCTTTTCTTTTTAAATTAATACATAGGTGAATATTTCATTAAAAGCCTGAAAGTATGTTTATAAACACTTAATCATAAGCTCTATAGACCATATATCATAAACCACAGGTTTATTTAATTGTAAATTACAGAAAAACTCCCCAACATACAGAACTATATACATATATAAAGGAAGCATTAGATCATGCTACAGTTGAAATATTTGAACTAGGTGATTTTCAACATTGTTATGTATGCTCATTTCATTGCCTTTTCTTTTGCAGTGTTACTTTTACTTGTAAATAACAAGCGTCTTACACACCCGCTGTCAATTTCATGCCACTGCTAGCTACTGATCCTTCTACATTGTGTATGATTAGTTTCAAGTATCTGATTAGTTTCAAGTCACTGTAAAAGCTCATCCTTTACTCTCATTCTTGCCGGAGATGCTCTTACCTCATTATACATTCTCTACATTTCTACTTTGGCTTCTGAAATACAAGACAAAGACTTTTGTGAATGTTTAAGCTAAGGTAATTCTAAATTTCCAGCATAGGTATTTGTTGATCAACACATTCATTTAATAAGTTAAAAGAATTTTTTAACAATCAACGAACCGCAAACTACCAATCAATCTGTCTACTGAATTGAGAAATTTTTTTTAAAAAAATGTTCCTTCAAATTATTTGATTAAAGTTTTAGAGGATAAAATAACAAATGGATAATGTATAGTAGTAATTAAAAAAAATTAATTGGTTTTACAATAATTTGTTTAAAGTATGTCATTTATGGTTAAAAATGCCTTATCCTATGCTCTACAGACCGTATATCATGATATTGATACCACAACTTTAGTGTTAGACGTTTTTTTTTTTTTTTTTAATACTAATTTATAGAAAATTTCACTGCATCCAGAAAAATGTTCAAATTTATCTATCTATATATATTCCAGAACAAAGTAAAGCTTTCTAGTAGTAAAAATATTTTTGGTACACCTATGTAAGAGATGCTGTTAGATGTTTTTCAACCAGAGGCTTTGGATCCCAAGATTATGCTATAGTTTACATATATTTTTTGAACTAGGTGATTTTCAACATGCTCATTCATTGCCTTTTGTTTTGCAGGGTCACATTTACTTGTAAATAACATGTGCCTCACACATCCGCTGTCAATTTATGCCACTCTGCTAGCTGCTGGTCCTTTTGCATTGTATATAAATTTCTAAATCTCTGATATGTTTTCAAGACACTCTGAAATCTCATCCTTTTCTTAATTAAAGAATCATTTACTCTCATTCTTGCTGGAGCTGCTGTTGCCCCATTATACTTTTACTCTGTTTCTACTGTGCAGTTTTGAAGTGCAAGACAAATACTTTTGAGGTAATGCAATTTTTCCAGCATATGTATTTGATGAATAATACTTTTTTTTTATAAGTTTAGAGTATTTTAAGAAATATTGGGATTTGACTTGGACAGTTTGGCATGCTGTTTAATCTCAGGTAAACTATGTGGCTGTTGATAGCTAGTGCTACTTCTTTACCTTCTAATAGCTGCTGAATCACACTGATCAAGTGTGGAAAGGGACTTACTCAAGCTTTCTCTTTGTAATTGGTGGTAGATGGGAAGATGTGACGTCCCCTCCAAAGGATAGGTTGCTGCATTTGGTTCTTTTTTTCTTCCTAACTTGAAAGAGCTCAAAAGGTTCAGCATATGACTGATCTTGCTGTCCTCACCTGTTGGAGCTACCATTACTACCAAGAATTTTAAATGCCCTATTGTGTGACGATGGTGCCAGAGGCAGAGGGGGGAAAGCTGGCCCAAAGATTGCTTTGATTCTTGTTCCGTGACAAATCAAGTCCAGAGATGCCCTATGATTGTTAGGTTTGTTCAACTTAATTGTGTTTGTTGTTATAAACTTTGAACCTATCATCATAAACACTTTTTAAGTCTTTGTCAAATCTGCAAAGTTTTAAGCCTCTGACAAATGCATAAGGGACAGTTGCTTCAAATCATCCCATTGATGAATACAATGATTATAAACCTACCAAATGCATCTCTTGCAATTAATATTTTCAAAGAGCTAAATTTACATTCAGTGAGCTGCAATTATGAATGTCCTGCCAACATGTTCTATTTTCTTCAAGTTTGGACTGCCCTATGTACTGTATTGAAACGAAGAATAATTTAGAGAATGGTGCCTCATAGCTCCAATTCCAGCTCCTAGATTTGAAAGAAAAGATATCCTTTAGGCATTTTATTGGATATCAAGTGTGATTGTGAGCTCATTACACCTCGAGAACTTGATTGTCTTCCATGCGAGTTTGTTTGGATGTCTTTTGAATATTCCTAACTTCATACTTTTTTTGCTCTCCATTATTCAACTTGTGCGTGCTCAGGTATACATTTATTGAATTAACTTCATACTTTTTTTGGTACTTTTCAAGCAAGATTTTGGTACTTGAAGAACAAGCAAGATTTTTTTGGTACTTTTTTTTTGCTCTCCATTATTTAGCTTATCCACTAATTCTTTCCTTGTACTTGTGCGTGCTCAAGTATACATTTATTGAATTAACTTATTGTCATTGTACATGTATTTTCTTTGATGATAAAATTATACCAAAAAAAAAAGGGAAAAAAGTGATGCAAGATTGATCACATCCCCTGGATACATATAGATGACTACGTCATTTTAGGAGCTAACATTCCAATTTAACCCAAGCCACTGTTTTACAATTAGGTACATTCCATTCAATTTTATATAAATATAAGTTTATTTGTTGATAAATATATCTAAAAAAGTGTTACTACTTGATGAAGGGTTGGCTGAAGAACGGTATCATAATCTGTTTCTGCCTTGAGATCAAACACTTTTTAGGTGTTGTCCTTTGTTGAAGGAATGGTTCCATTAAGAAGAAGGGCAAAGAATGCCCATTTTCTTCAGCATTTTAGTTGATGATGAAGTGATCATGCGGCTGAAAGTGTAGAAAGAGTCCTCATTTGATGTTTTCTTCATTCACTTGGCATCATTTAAATATTAGAGTCAAGTACATAAATGTTCTACTAAAACCATTTAGTTCTCAAATTGATTTAGTACCTTCTATTATTGGATGGTTTAACTGATGTTAATTATGATGAATCAGAACACTTTCCAACTTCCTTCCTTCATTATTTTGGATAATCAGGAAGTGGTCAGCAATTCTTCTGCATTATTATGTGTGCTTCTATCCCCAGGAAAAGTGACTGATATGTTGCATTTATGCAGAAAGTTCATTTATTTTAGGTATGATATGTAAAACTTATATTTCTAATACTGTCCTTTGCAATGATGGTTTTGGCAGACAAATTAAGCATTTGCGCGTGAATCAATAATCTTTTTTTTTGGGTCAATATTGTCACTTTCTCAGCTTGCCACCAGCATTTTGCTATTAAAATTTTTTCCTTTCTTTAATATTTTAATTTATTTTCAAGGCTGCTGCACAATTCTACCTGGTTTTCCATCTGACTTGTATTTCTTTGGTGCTTCCAGCAATAATATGCTATAAATAGCCCTGTGAGATTCAAGCTTGTGATATGAAAACTATTACCTTGCTTTCAAAATTCAGGGTGACTTCAGCCAACCAACTCAAACTTCATCTGCAACCAACACTTTTGGTAAGCACTCAAACCTCTTTCTTCGAGATTTGTACAAATGGTTTACTACCGTTTATTTTTTTGTTTTTTTGTTTTCAAGATTTATTCTCAAAGTTTTCTAACCTTCTTTTCGTACTGGTGCCTGGAGGTTGGCCCTGAGAGCATTTATTGTTTAGTTTTGATCAAGACAGGACTTCCAAGAGCAATGGAGAAAATAACCCCAGGTGGTCCGCATCGTCAGCATTGAAATTTGATAAAAAGAAAATCATTTCCTTCAGAAAATAAATCAAGTATGAACCAGGGTCTTGAAATTTCTTCAACTTCATTATTTCTTTGTGAAATGTCAAGCAAATATTTTGAGATAATAATTTTGTTCCTTTTGCATATAATTCGTGTTATACTTTCTAAATGCTTGACAACAGGGGGTTGGGAAATTCAGGACAAACTTATCATATCATCGAAAGTGTATTGGTGGTGGCAGCATTCCAAATCTCACCAGGTACTCGTTCCAGTTTCCACTAGACTAACCCTTCATTTATGCATTTCCAAGTTTCAAATCGTTTGAATCTTTTTCCTTTTTTCTTTTTTGTATATTTTTTTCAAAAAGATTAAGAAATAATAGGCATCAGCTTAACTTTTTGGTAGTACTCGCTAAAGATTTTCCTTACCATCAATAGTCTTAATATTTTATTTTGTGCAGCACATGAACAAGGCCCAGTGTTCTGGCTTTCTCAGCTCACCACCAACAAATGCCCTTCTTTGGTGTTGGACAGATCTGCCTGTATGTTTCTTCTGATTAGTCCTAGGTAAAAATCCTTTAATTTTCAAATAGAAGCGTATACAAGTGCAATTCTAATGTTGAATTTTAAAAGAGTGAAGCAGTAGTTCTAATGAGAACTATGTGGTCTTGCAAGTCATGGAATGAATAAAATCCATACTGAGCAGATCATGAACCAAACACGGGCTAAGCTCATTTGTTTCAAACCATTGCTCTGATTTATCATTATTTCATAAATTGAAAAGCATTTCTGAACAAATCCTTTGTTTGTTAAAAGAATTTCTTCTTCAATTTTACAAACCAATCCTGGCAAATTTGCTGAGTTATATTCCATCCTATACTTACAACATAGTTTAAAAAATTGTTGATTTTCATTGCATTTGAATGTAAATATCCATCATCCAAAGTGAATTTATCAATGCATTCCAGAAAATGATATGGTGCATTGATTTTTCTTATTTTACTAAAGTAAGGGTAGGGGGTGAAATATTGTATGATTTCTTATTTTCAACTTAGGAATGAATTATTTTATATTGCATATGCTTAGTTTAAATTCAATTAACATCATCAGATGCAACAAACACACTGCCTGCGGGTGGATATGGGCTCATAAAGACTTCAAGATTTAGGAAATGGTGTTGGACGTGAAGATTTGAAGTCCTTGCCAGAGGACATGTTGCTACTTTTGTTTTTCCTCTTCCTAACTACAAACAGCTCATAGGCTCAGCAAGTCGCTCCTCTTGCCAAGGTTGCTTTCAGTCACCTGTAGGAAGTGTCCAACTCACTTTTTCACATCAAGAATTGTATTGTCTTATGCTGAGACAATGGTGCCTGAAAGAGACAGGGAAAGCTGGCTGTTGACCCAAGATTGCTCAACTCTTGTTCCTTGAAAAATCAATGCCATTCTTTGAGGCTCTTATGTTAGTAACAGTAATTACTAATATGTTTTCTCCAACCGGAAGGTGATCTGTGATTGTTAGGTTCATTCAATTGGTTTATTTCTTTAAAGACATTCAAAGATTTATGTCTCATGGTGTAAGCTTTGGACCTCTATCAAACATCTTTGCAAACTCTTTTCCGTGTACAATTACACAATGAAGGAGCAATGGGGAGAACATTATGGAAGTGACAACTTGATAAAAATTGTAAATAGAAGGTCATTTTTATGCTTAAGAACATTATGGAAATGACAACTTGTATTTGTAAGCTTTTGTATAACTAAGAACATTACAGTAGCACACTTATGTGGGGTCCAGCATATGAGTTTGGACCTTAATTATATAATATTAACAATTCAGTTTGGACCTTAGTATTTGATATGGGGCTTTACGCACATATGTTAAGTATAAACCCAACACCTATCTTATTCTAAAACATAGACATGGGACATGGCACTATTCAAATCAAATGAAAATGTAATATCATAGACATGGGACAGAACAAGAAGTGTTTCACCAAACAGTTATTTGACTTATAAACCAATGAGGATGCCAGTAAGTGAACCTTGACTTGGAAATTACGTTTTTAATTCTAAAATATATTAAAGATTTTTTTTTTTTTTTCTTAGAGTGATTTTAAATATAAAAAGACAATGGTGCAAGTGTGCAAAACTATCCCAAGTGAATACTACATGACACTTTCATTAGTACTTTGCTACATTAAATCAATCTAAAAGTATAGAGGGTGTGATTAGAAGTTAGATTAAAAAAAAAAAAAAAAAAAAACCCAAGTGTGAGTAGTCAAACATTATACTTTTACATTTTACTTATTGAAAATGCAAAGTCATCTAATTTTATCATCTAAACCGCCATCAAAATCTCAAACCTTTTTACAAAAGCACAAACAGAGAGATAGTACAAAATGAGTGTACAAGGATAACATTTCCCATCATTAGTAAGAAAGTAGCATAGTCATAGTTGAATCAAATTAGCAACAACATTAGCTAAGCGCAAAATTGCTTGATGCTTTACTTACAATTAGTATTTAGTATAGATAGTAGGAACAAATAATTTCCTATCTCAGGATATAAAAATTTTCAATAAATTTGGTGCTGTACAACTGAAACTTACTCTGATACGACATGCGTCTTTTCTTTCTGCCACATGATGTGCTTGTTGTTCAGTAGCTAATTTTAAGAACTTCCAGGCCTATTTTTTGAGTTCCAAGTTTTTCACCTAAACACCAATAAACGACTTGAGACCTAGTCTCTGCAGTTATTAGCTTAATACCTCAGTTTTAGGAAGGCATTGGCTGGTTGCCATGATTGTGATTGACATAAACGTGGACCTCCAGATCATTTAAAACTAGCAAAAAAAGAGGACCCCTGTGAGAAGCACTATTAGCTACACTACTCCGTCATATTTTCCTCACTTGAATTGCTTTCAGGTAGCCTATCATTTTCATCATTTCTACTACCTTCCTTATCTACTTCCCCATTTGAATGACTCGCAGGCAGAACATCCGCATCTATCTTAGTATCCTCTTCCATGCTGCTTTCATGTTGCACAGAAGGTGTATCAGTGTCCATGGCATTGAACACAGTTGTTGAATTTTGTTGATCGTTTTGTCCTGAGTAGGTCATATAATGATCAAATTGATGACTCATGTATCGTTCCTGACATCAAGAAAATTACGAGTCTCAACTTCAGAATTCAGTCAATTGTGCAATTACGGGTAACAAAAAAAATAAAAGTTAAGGTCAAACGTAACAGATAAAGCCATCACCCTGCGTGGATGCAGGATATAGATTACATTTAAGTGTGATAAAGATTTAAGCAATTAAGAATGAAGCATTTCTGCATAACCTAAAGTAAAATTTCTTTCCAAATTGATGCACCAATCATGCACTACTGAGGACATAAATTTAAAACCAGAAAAAGAATGGCATGCATACCTGATACCTCCAGTTAAAAATGCTAATCATCTCCTCAACACCACTGACAAGATGGATAGGTCCAGTGTCTTCAACATGTCGTTCTGTATATGATGTGCTCTCATCAGATTGAGGGCAAGGCGATCAGGTCTCTGAAGCAGAAGCTGAAATGTAGGCTGCAGTTCATAGCATTGTTCAAACAGAGAACGGCGATAAAAAACAGACAAACCAAGTCGGGCATGAGACATGGCAACAACCAATCTTCTAACATGATGAAGGCGACCAACAAAGCAAGTACGCACAAGAGACAGCAATATAAAATCATTTTGCTGACCTTGAAACTTATCAACAGTTGTAACCTATAGACAAACATTAGTGAAAACAGTTACAAATTAATCTGATAACATACTGCGGTCCTACTAATATTTTAGAAGAATAACATCTAACCTAGGCAACAATGACAATAATCATGAAGTGTTAAGAATTATCAATTAAGTTTTGGAGATTATGTTGATTCAGAACTTGCCCGATTGGAACCATTTGAAAAAGAAAGAGATAAGAGAAAAGAAGCATTTCAGGCTCAGAATCCATCTAGAGTTTTAAGGGAATCATTAACCTAAGCTAGTAAGGTTTTTCCAGTAAATGTATTCAACACATTCATTTTATATTTGATGCAGGGGCAGATGAAAGCTAGTCTTACTTCAATAACTTCTAAAAGCCGCTGAAACTCACTGCTTTTGTGTGGAGAGGGACTTGCGAAGACTGTCTCTGTTTCAGATTTGAAATAGGTGGTGATTGGGCAGATGTGTAGTCCTCTCAAGAGGACAGGTTGCTGCTTTTGGTTCTTTCTTTTCTTCTTAACTTCAGAGAGCTCAATAGATTCAGCACATGACTGCTCTTGATGTCATCAATTCACTAACAAGAATTTCAAATTATCCTATGGTGAGACAATGGTGCCAGACACGGGGAACACTAGACCAAGATTGCTCAGGTGCTTGTTCCATGACAGATCAAGGCCAGTCTTGAGGAACTCTAATGTCATTACTAGAAATTACTAATATGCTATTTAAAGCCAGAGATGCTCTGTAGTTTTTTTTAGTTTTGTTCAATTGATCTGTGTCTGTTGGTATAAAATTTGGAGCTGTAATCATAAATGATTTTTAAAACCTTGGAGCTTTCAAGTGCGAACTTTGACTTTGACATGAATTCAGGCCCGTTGCTTATTGCTAGGAACAATGGTGCTTAAGGAGGATGGATAAAATTGCTCCAAGACAACTCACATTACACAGAGAGACAATGGCATAATATTTAGAGTTTTTACCAGTTAAGCTAAACATTCACAACACCATAGGCTTGCCACAACAATTGAACGTTACAGTGAGTCAGGTATTTATTTGAAATTCCACTAGAGTATGCTCTCAACTTTGATTGTTGTAAGCATGAATTTAAGAATTCGTGGGTGCTTTGTCTGATTTGCAGGGTGAATATGTGTATGGAGTACATAGACGGTACAAGACCAAAGTTTCTATGATATACATAAATTTCAAATTAAAGGCAGGTAAATTTCAAAATGACAAAAAATGATAACCACTAGTTCAAACTTTTGTTAGTACTCATTAAACATTTTCTTACAACCATTGATCCTTTAATTTTTTATTTTGCCTGTGCAAAACATTATCAAGGTCAATGTTCATGCTTTCTCAACTCAATAGCAAATGCTCCTTTCGGCTCAGAAGGCCAGTGCCATCCTTTATGTTCAAGCAATCAAGTTATTAACATTGCACTAAATTGTTATTAACAAATATGCCTGTAAATTTCTTCTGGTTAGACCAAATTGTCATCTTCTAATTTTTTTAGAGAAGCATGTTAGTGCACATTTTGTTGTCTAATTCTCAAGGCCAAAGATGTTGTTCTAATGAAACTATGTGAGCTTGAAGTCGTGGAACATAAAATTCATATTGAAAGGGTATTGAAAGTAAATAGAGTTTCTCTTGCCTCATTGTACTTTCTCTTATTTGTCATTATTTTAATCAAACTATTGCTCTGCTTTGTCATTATTTTAAATATAGGGAAGCATTTCTGAACTCATTTTTGCTAGAGCTTCTTTTGCCTCATTATACTTTCACTGTGTTTCTATTGTGCACTTTTGAAGTAATGCAATTTTTCCAGCATATGTATTTGATGATTAATACATTTGTATTATAAATATTGGGATTTGACTTCATGTTGTTTAATCTCAAGTAAACTATAAAGTATCCATGCTTCCTAGCTCACTTTTTGAGGCTACCAAGAATATTAAATTGTGTAAAAGCTGGCCAAGATTGCTTCTGAAAAGATCAAATCCAAAGATGCCTGTGAATGTTAGGTTTGTTGATTTGTTCAATTGATTTGTGTTTGTTGCTATAAAATGATAGCACTAATCTCCAACGGCTATTAACTGCTCTAACAGATTTTTATATTCTCAGCACTCTAGACAAAACTACATTGTGTGAGAACTAAAGAAGACTATTAATTAGTACAGTCTATTGTACGGCACTGTATCATTACTTGTTTAAGGACTTGGTGGAACAACGTCGTACGAACTAAAGTGTGTTTACTGTAAGGGGATATTGGGCCAAAATGCAGTTCGAAGCCCATTCTATATGAATGAGAAAACTTCTTTCTATTATAGTAGATATGGGGTTTATAGGAAGTTAATGTTGTACAGATTTGGGCAAGACATATGGGCCTTTATAGTTCATAGCGCACTATATTAATATTGCGGGTATTGACCCAACTCATTGAAAAACCAACAATAATGCAGTCTGATCCATACATAAACACTCATAACCTGATTCATTAACCTTCCTTGCTTGACCTGACTGAATTTTGAATATTCAACGATATCAATCCCATAATATGAACAGTCAAGAGCACATAAGCCAGTCACTGCAATGGGCTTGAAGTCACTGTTCTTGCTGTTGTTGCATTTTTTGTTTTTCTAATACATGTCCTTGTCCATGATTAAAACTAAATTTGTATTCAATTAAAAAAAAATTTATTTGTATCTGGAAGAATTTGTTTCAGATCGAAGGGGGACAACAAAGTCCTTCAAAACTCTTTTTTGATTTTGTTGCTATATATTTCCCATCAAAACATTTGATTTAATCCACACACACACACACACACACACACACAAAAAACACATTCGATAACTAGAAGATGGCATTTGAAGCCTTTGAGATGTCATTAGCACCATCTACAAGGTTGGTGGTGTCTACCTGAACCATGTAATCAAAGGGGTCAGCATTCTTGATGGTTCTGCCTTTTCTGGTTTTGACAAACCGTAATGAAAAGTATTTGGACATTGTCAAGCCAAGCAATAGGAGACAATTCCATATTGTGCTTGGTTCAAATTGGCATTTTGCAGAAGTGCCCGTATACATGTAAGGCATTTTGTGGAAGTCATTAGACCATTTTTATCCTAGGAAGCACCATAGACAGAAACATTCCAATTCAAGGCCTAAGGGCCTTACCTTGTGGAGCTTTCCAAGAAGGATTTATCTTGTGGTGGTGGTGGAGATAATAGAAGAGGTGATTTTGAGAATGGCGGCGGTGAGGAGTTGTAGGTCCCACTAATAGTGGTGGTGGTGGTGTTCAAGTTCAAGTGTTCAACAATCGGTGCAGCAGCCGCAGCAGCAACATCAAACGGAGCCGTTTACGACTTCGCTTACGATGCCAACGACGTCGCACTTGGATTTGAAGGAAACCGATCTTAGCATTGTGAATCGGGATATGTTGTGGGGCTGTGATCACATTGCTTAGAGTACTCAGGTAATGTTTCGAATCTTTTTATATAAAAAAAGAAAAAAAAAATTAATTTGATTTGATTGGTTATTGTGCTATTCTTGCTAAATCATAAGGAATATGCTAGACAGGCCTTGTTATTTTGGTTGGACTTTTGAAGACTTTAGGGCCTGTTTCGTTAGCTAAAAAAAAAAATTATTGGTTTTTTTTTGCTTTCATTTTCAGTTTTTAGTAGGTTTTACCACTAAAAAAATTGTTTGGTTTTAGTATTTGTATTCAGTTTTTATTTTTAGTATCTTAAAAGTTAAATTTAAATACAAAAAATAAATACAACTTTTCAGCGTTTTTGTTTTCTATGAATACGAATACAGTGGCATATTCGTAAACATTATGAAAACAAAAAATTACTTTTTTTTTATAATGTGATGTATGTGAGTGAAAAAAGTTACTTTTTTTTTAATAGAAGAAAATGACCAAACCCAGTATAATATATACTATACTTAAATTATATATTAAAAACAACTTACTAAACACTACCAAATGTAAAAATAAGTGTTTTTTTCAAATGAGAAATGAATACACATCTTTTTGAAATCAAATAGGCCCTTAGCTTTTGAGGTTTTTGTTAATTAAATTAGCATATGTACTATTCACAATATTAAAGACCATTCACAATACCAGCCATCAATGATCACAACTCTCAATATGAAAATCCAATGAGAATCCTTGATATTCCAAAATCTTGCATATGTGTCGTTCACTTTCACAAGGTAAAATAAACACAAAAGACAACCAAAATGTCTCTAATCAGTAAAAAAAAAAATCAGATACCATGTCTAAATCATTAATTGCTAGAACATAAAGATGAATTTCAAAGCTAAAACTCTGGTAGCAGAAGCTTCAGTCAAACAACCATGACAAACAGATGACCAATTCAGTCAATAAAAAGAGAGAGCAAATTCAGCCCAGGAGAAGATTAAAGTCCATTTACTTTCTTACTTCTCATTTCTCTTTCCTGTTAGAAGGGAAAACTCACACAACCTGGGGATGGATACTTAAGCTAGGTTCCTCTCACAAGCCCTAGTATCTGTTAGTGTGGTTCAGTACTGTTTCTTTCCAGTCAAAATGTTCAGAAGGTGAATTGCCCTCTCTTCCCCATCTAATCATCCCTATTTAGAGGCTCAAATGAAGGGCGAATCGAAAGTAAAAATAGAACATTGTGCTCTTTAAAGGCATTCCACTGATCTTATTTGTGCTTTATAGCTGGAAATGCTAAAAGTCACGTCTGCAGTAACAGAGATGATCTTAAATTCTTTAATTGGCAGTTTCTCCTTCATTATTGATTTGGTATAGCTTCCTGAATATCCTCACGTGTCTCATATGTTGATTCAAGACGGAAGAGATTAGAATTTCGCAGAAGAGAAGATAATCATGAAGCATTAAGAATTGTAAATTTATGGGTCAGGCCTTTATTATTGATGTAGGCAAAACTTGTGTGCTTTGTGGGTCGGGCCTTTATTAGTAAAATCTGGGTTTTCAAAGTTTTTCTCAGAAATTTGTTTTTTAAGTGCATATATTTACTATGGGCCGGGTCAGGCCTCCGTAGTATGGGCCCCATATCTTTAAAATAGTTGATGGGTTTTTATTGCGCCCCACAGGAACCTCCCTTTGCCATGTGATTGAGAGAGAGGGCAGGTTAGACATACAGGTTGTTTCCACAACCTTGACCCAACCTGTTGGAAAACTAAACTCCGCCTAATTCTTATTCTAAAAAATAATAATAATGACATAACCCGATTCAGAACTTGCCCAATTTGACCTATTTGAAAAAGAAAGATAGAGATAAAAGAAGAGGAGCGTTTCAAGCCTAGAATCCATCCTATGAGTATTTTATATCAATGATAATCCAATGTAAGTAATATTGCTCTAATCATATTCTACCATTTCAACATGTGGTGAAAAAATCATATTGCACTAATCATATTCTACCAAGATGGAAGAGATGCCTCCTCAAATGGGTAAAATTAAAAATCTTAGAAAATTACTTGTTTTTGGTGTGGGCAAACATGATAATGGGTCTAGCATTAAAGAGTTGAATTCTCTCGTCACTGAACATTACAAGGTTACAAGCTTTCCAAAATGGTTAGGAGAATCTTCATTCTCTAAAATGGTGTCCATAGTGCTTAGTAATTGTGATTATTGCTTCTCCTTGCCTCCACTTGGTCAACTACCTGACCTCAAGAGCCTTCAAATTAATGGTTTTGATGCAATATTAAGTGTAGGTCTAGAGTTCTATAGGAATGATTCTTCTATTATTAGGCCATTTAGTGCCCTTGAGCGTTTAACATTTGTAAATATGCCAAAGTGGCAGGAGTGGGTAATATTTGAAGGGGAAGTTTTCTCTCATCTTCGAGAGCTTTATATTTATTCTTGTCCCAAGCTAAGTGGGGGTATGCCTAATTAGCTTCCCTCTTTGACCATACTTGATATTAGAGAGTGTGAGCAGCTTGTTGCTTCACTTCCTAAGTCTTCAGCTCTCCATGAATTATACTGCACGGGAAAAATACAATTTCCAAATGGTGATTACTATCAATCACTTAAAGGTGTGAACATAGTGAGGGGTGGTGAATCAATTTTGTCATTTCCACTAGAGTTTGCTTCCCTCACTAGCTTTGGATTCTATAGGTGCCCTAATTTTGTTTCCTTTCCCAACGGAAGACTGTGCACTTGAAAGTTGTCTATGATTGTAATTAGACATTGCAAATGGTTAAAGTCGTTGCCTGAAGGGATGCACACCCTCCTCCCATCTCTTGAGTTTTTGCAATTGAGGAATGTCCAGAATTAGAATCATTTTCTGAGGGATGTTTGCCCTTGAGTTTAAAAAAACTTTGAATCTTCTTCTGCGACAAACTCATTATTGCTAAGTCTTCACTCTCTTAGAGATTTCAAAATTCAGTGTAAATGCAAAGAACTGGAGTCCTTTCTAGAGGAAACATTGCTACCTCCTAATCTTTCTAATTTCCACTTCTATAGTTTTCCAAATTTAAAATCGCTCAACAATAAGGGGTTTTAACACCTCACCTCTCTTGACACCAAGGGAGTCAATACCATACTGTATCGATCAATATGGCCAGAATTTGTCATACTAGTGAGTCAATTGGTACCAAAAAAAACCCTTTGATTTGTACCGACCAAAATATCGGTCTATACTGGGAAATATCGATCGTATCAGTGATTATTGGTCATTTTGGCCAGAACATATGAATAAGCCGGTACAAAAATCTAAAGAGAAAAAAAAAAAAAAAAAAAAAAAAAAAAAAAAAACTAACATAAAGATCACTTTGTCACCATCGCTAGACATGGCAAATTGTCGAGTTGGGTTGGGTTCAGGTTGGGTCATTTAAATTGTGGGTCAAAACGGACTATTTTAAACGGGTTAAAAACAGGTCAGGTTAATCGGGTTGCGGGTTGGGTCAGGTTGGCCCATATTTTTCACATTAAAAAAAACAAATAAATGCCAACTTTTTAGAGAGAATGAATCAAATCAAATAGTTAGACTATTTGTTACTAATTTATTATTATACATGTGATGTGAAGGGAAAAAAACAGACAAACCAAAAAACATAAAGATTTTCATATACTTGCAATTCAAACAGTTTTAACTTTTGAGCATGACTAAAATTCTTTACATACTTTAAATTCCAAGATCACAATGATATCATTCCCAAAAGAATAAAAAAATAATAATTACAAAACTAAATGTTATGGACCATGTTAGAAGGAGAAAGAGAGAGAGAGAGAGAGAGAGAGAAGGGAGGCGGAGAATAGAAGTTGCTAAGCTGAAAGTAAGAGTGAGAGACAAGGTCACGAAGACAATGGAGTTACTGAGTTAGATTTTTTTTTGGTTTTGCTTTTTGGCCTTTTGATTTAAGTCACTATTAAATTATTTTGTTTTGTTTACTGCTTGTCACTTTGTCACTAATTCACTGTGGCCGGGTTTGTGACTTTGTGCTAGTTAGATACTTAGATTAGATAGATATTAGTATATTACATTATTACTATTAATACTATATTAAATAGACAAACTTAGATTTAAAAAAAAAAAAAAAAAAAAAACTTAGACATGTTAGATACTTAGATATTAATTAGTATATTACTACTCCTTTTGTATATCTTTTTTTCCATTTCATTTAACTCATTATTATTTTTTTTTATTAAATAGGGGGTAGAACTGCCAAAACACACAAGTTCATTGTGCGTTTTATAATAGTGTTATGTACCCAGGAATAGTCTAGTACACCTTGCCATAATGCCATATAGTTTTTAAATATTTTTTAGGGAAAAAAAGTTAAAAAAACGGGCAGGCCGCAGGTCAGGTCAGGTTGGCACACAAAAAAAGGGGCAGGCCACGGGTTGGCCCATATTTAATTCGAAACAAAAAAGCGGGCTTGGGCGGGTTCAAAACGAGCGGGTTCGGGTCGGGCTAGCAAATTTCAGTGTAAATGCGAAGAACTGGAATCCTTTCCAAAGGAAACGTTGCTACCTCCTAATCTTTCTAATTTCCACATCTATAGTTTTCCAAATCTAAAATCGCTCAACGGTAAGGAGTTTCAACACCTTGCCTCTCTTAAAACCAAGGGAGTCAATATCGTACTATACCAGTCGATAAGGCCGGATTTGTTGTATCGGTAAGTCAACTGGTACCAAAAAAAACCCTTTGATTTGTACCGACCAAAATATCGGTCTATCGGTCGTATCAGTGATTATTGGCCACTTCGGCCAAAATATATGAATCAGCCAGTACAAAAATCTAAAGAAAAAAAGAGATGAAAAACTGACGGAAAACTCACTTTGTCACCATCGCCAGACTTGCCACCACCATGTTGGTTGTTGCCCCCATACTGCGAGTCACCTCTCCCTCCTCCTTCCTTCTTCTTTCCACTGCAGCTTTATTTTTGCTGGTGCTTCAGTGGTTCTTCCTCTTCTATTTTTCTTCTTTCTTTCACAAATTATTTCATTCACTTCTTTCGTGTGCTTCGTATTTTGTGGGGGTCTGGGACTAAACCTTCAACCTTCATGTGAGCTAAAAAATTCAACTTTTCATAATATTTTGGTTTCCTATGTTAACGTAAACTTTTGCCTTTTGGGTGTGTTTTGTTCATTTATTAGTATTAGTATCGATTGTACTGCTGTGCTGAGTCTGCTGACCACCAACTTCAATATTAGATATTCACTCAAAAAAATTTAATATGAGATATATATTATTGTTAATAAATAGAGTACTAATTAAGCTAATATTTGAGGAAAGGCATTAGATATGTTAGGTGAAATATGGGTTTATAATTTTAAAGTCTATTAACAAATTATTATATAAACTTTAACAAAAGAACATATAATTAAATAAATACAAGATATATTACAATTAGCGGTAATCCTGAAACAGTGCACCGGTATTAACTAGTATTGAAATATTGAAATATTGAAATATTTTGTTTCTTTTACCAAACCAAAATACCCTTGGTATAGTATTGATTCCCTTGCTTAAAACTCAAAGAATTAAGTTTTGCATTAAACTTAAGTTCTTACCAAAAGAAGTTTTGGCCACATCTCTTTCTCAACTAGAAATCATTAATTGCCCTTTGTTGAAAGAATGGTATGAAAAAGAGAAAGGGGAGGATTGAGTCAAGATTGCTCACATCCCAAAATTCACATTAAAGAATGCTTCTGTCTAGGTACTTATTCTACACTAATATTACCTTCTTTTTCTTGCTCAATTTTTTTTTTCCCACAAACCTACCGTCAGAATTTTGTTGGTGATTAAAAAAAATTTCTTTTCAAAGAATTAATTTTTTTAATGGGCAATTGAAAATTCTAATGGAGGTTCTCTATTCCTCAAGCATGCTAAATGCCTTCCAAATAACTTACATCAATACTTTAAATATTTTTCACCCAAAATCAATCCATTTCATCTAAGTTTTTAATGACAAGCATTAAAGTATATATATTTTTAATTATATTAATATATTGGTGAAAATTTCATTAAAAGCCTTTTTCTATAGAGGAAATGATAGTAAAATTTATCCTAAAAATATGATCATACAACCTATACAAAGAGATAAATAAAAATGTTTGCATTGTGTTGATACCGTATTTTGTCCACCCTCGATTTGCTTGTCGGACCTCGAAAAATCCAAAAATGTTATTTTCTTTCCATGGGGCCGCGAGAACATCCAGAATGACAAGGCGCAACCCGTTCAAACACCGGAACACCCAAAGTGCCTTTTCTAGCCAAAATGACCAAAACACCCCTAGTGGGCCCAGAAACCCTAATTTTGATCCAACCATCAAAATGGGTTGAAACTAATGCCATTGCGAAGATAATCAAAAGTAAAAAAAAAGTTTAGAATGAGGCTCAAGAACTGGGCTGCATCATTGCTATATTTTGTTCCTACTATTTGAAGATGTAGATATATCCAAAGGTTTTGCCCACGTTCAAACATGAAAGGTACATTTGTTGTTGGATGATGACCAAAAGAATGGCCTGTCATGGTTTGTACCTGTATTTTTCTTCTTTTGGGCTTAATCTTAGTCCCAAATGGAAATCTTCATAAAATTTCATGTCTAATTTATTAGAACAAAATTTAGAAACTTATAGACCAATGTATGGATAGCGATGAGGTAAATTGTTCATGATAGAAAATTATGTATGAAATTATAGAGTGGTCCCAAAAAGACACTGCTACTCTTTAAAATAAAAGAGTAGAATGAAAGAAATAAGTGCATATCAAGCTATTCTAGTTACACTAGTGAATAGTTTAGTACTTTTACTAAGCAAAGTGTTAGACTTAGAGCAACATTTTTTAAGTAAGAAATTCACAAATAATATTAATCACAAATGCATAAAATTCGTTGGGGCTTAATATTGATTTTTATATAAATGAAGTGTAATTTTGTTCAGATCGAGCACTGGAGTGTAGTGGCTCGATGAAAGTGATAGAATTTAGACCCCTTAAACCAACCAGATTGATTAGCCTAGTTAATTAGCCAAGTTGTTACTTAGTCAAATTATGCAATTCTAGGTTAAAACAATCAAACAATCATATCAATAATGTAAAGCAGCGGAATAATAAACAACACAGTGATATGATCACCCAGGAAATCACACGGTAAAAACCTGGGGAGGATTTGACCCACCGATCCTCAAGGCAAACCTGAATCCACTATGAAAGAATCAAAGTTCATACAAAAGGACTTACAAGCTCCCCGCTCGACTTCCTAATGCTACCTACCAGTAGAACTTACTGACATGACCACGTGCAAGCTTCGAATCCACGGACTCCTTCTTTCTTGAATTCTTCAACCAGCTACAAGCACCCACGCTTGTTATTCTTTAAGCTCCAATGGTAGCAACCAAGTTGATCATCAAGATGTTGATACTATCTTTACCTTGAAAACCCTAAGTTTACGTGAAGGAAAGCTCCTCAAGGATCTCACAAGAGATTCACATAAACCGCAAATATGAGCAACAATACAACAGGAGCAACTCTAAAAACGTGGCTAGGGTTTTGCCTTATATACCTAGGGCAAAAACATAAAACTCTAAACGTTTAATGAGTTAGGGCTTAGTTGGAACTTCTGCAAAAAATGCATCTGGCTCGAAATTCGATCGATCGAGTCTATCCTTCGATCGATCGAGTCAGGCCGAAATGCACCAATGCATCTGCAGCCTCTCGATTCCAACTTTACAATAATTAATCAACTTTGAGCAAGCCTAAACAAGACTAAACATATTGTTTTGATCATAGTTTGCCAATATCACACATTAGAGTTCTAAATACATAAATTCCTAAATCTTTAGAACCTAACAAACTCCCTCTTTAGCAATCCGTGACAAAACACAAATTAAAAGTTCAAAGTTTACAAGTAAAAAGCCCTTTACAAAAGTAATGCTCATAAACTCAAATTCAATCCTAACTACAATCCATCAGTTGCAAGTGTAGATAGCAGCTCAATTGAATCAACCTGTATATTTCCTGAAACACTAAACAAAATGCATAAACGCATGTGTGGAAAAAATACAAGTAAATCAAAATTAAATTCTTGATTTCACATAGCACAAAATAAAGACATATACCAATGAAGAACTCATAAGTATAAATCAATAAGAAGTGAAACAAGAAACATATAAATCAAAATAAATTCTAACTCTCCCCCTAAGTTAGATACATCAAAAAGTTTTTTATATTCTCCCCCTAAACAAAACAAACAGGTCATCTATGTCTCCCCCTTTTTGTCATGTATTGACAAAGACTACCTAATCAGAAGGTAGACAGAAAATATATGCAACAGAGTAAGAGAAAATAGAGACAACTCCCCCTATGAAGAGCAACAACTCCCCCTAAGAACCACAAAGGTTAAAAAAAATTTCTCCCCCTATAAAAATAGGAAAAACAAAACAAGTTTTGGAAAAAACAGTTTGGGGAAAAATAAAGGAGGGGGGGGGGGGGAAGACACACAAACCAAAGTTAAAAACTAAGGTGAGGATACACATGAAGAAAAAATATTCTCTCTTTCAATAAAATGCAAACATGACACTATGTGACCCATAAGTAGTTGCATGAGTAGAGAAAATATGTGCACATTGATTATTCATCAATTAAAAATCCGGAAAAATCAATTTTTTTGAAAAACAGAGCATTTTAATGCAAAAACTCCTCAAAGCACATAAAAGAAGTGCATGAGTACGAGATTAAATGTTTTTCAAAAACACAAGGTTTGAACCTAGTTTTCCCAAAATTAAGATTTTCAATCCATTCTCTTAAATTCTCAAGCATCAAACATATTTTGCATCAAAATCAAGGAACATATAATCTTGGATGGCCACAACAAGATCACACACAATATAATGTACCAAGTTTAGCAAAGAGTAACTTGTGTAGTGTGTGCAACTAGCAAAAGCTTGAAAAACATGTGAGATGATATGCAAATAGAAATCAATCACAATTTCTACAAAAGTCATCACATAAATTTGAGAGAGACTATCACCTAAAGAGTTACATCATATAACTCTCACATCTCCTAGAATAAAAACTTGCAATCATGTAAGTTTCTTGATTTGCCTCATAATATACACACAAATTTTAGTTGTTCAGAAACTTATTAAAAGCCGGGATAATGTACACACTAATTTTAATTATGTGATTTGGCATCAAGCCTAATGGTACACACCAATTTTAAGCATTTAAACCGAGGCTACACCTTATGTTCTTTTTGTGCATGTGCTACACTTTCTCAAGCACAATATCTTATGATATGCATTAAGGTGTTCATGATTGACTAGTAAACAGTGGTGAGATGGTTATTTATGCCTTTCTCAATAAGTTCAAGTCCGACAATCAAAGGCATGTGATTTCAAGATCAAGATCATATGATCAAAAACTATAAACATCTTCCCACACAACATGCACTACAAAGCTCAAACTAGTAAAGTGCAATAAATAAGCTCATCCAAGCTAAACAAGGTACATAAACTTGTTATGTAAAGATAATATGACCAATCCTTGATTATAAATCCAAGATGTGAAATACAAAACACAAAAATCTTTTTGGTTTCAAAAAACTATATGACTAGAAAACAAAAAAGCACATATTATGCTAAATGAATAATGCAAAAGCAATGCATGATAGTGCAAAACTAAGCTATAGAGGATTCACAAACAAGAAATATCAATTTCTTAATTAACCCTTGAGTACATGTACAAACTAGTACGTACTCACATAAAATCAAAAATAGCTTAGCACAAACTATTCAAGTTTCTCCACAATGTCAAGCATGTTCTAAATCAAGAGAGAGATATCATAATTCATGTAATCCTCAAAACAAATAAAACAAGACACAAAATAAAATATTTTTTGTCTTTTTGAGAATTTTTCAATGTTTTTGGATTTTTTTTTTAAATAAAAAAGCAACCTAAAAAACAAAACAACCAAAAACAAAAACAAAACATGTCCACAATTAATTGAAAGAATTAAATCAAAGACAAGTTAGCAACACTCACCTTAGAGAATCTTTTCTCACCCATATAGCACAATTCTTCGGCTTTGTAGGTGAAAATCCATGAGAAACAGAGTGTATTTGAGGGATTACACCAATCTTCTGAGAGAGATTAAAATCCTGCAAATTCCTTTCACAAGCCAACAAGCTCAAATTTTTCAAAAAAATATGAAACAATTTATATGGACTTATGGCAGGAGAAATATCATCACATATCCTAGATTGAAACACAGAATGTTTAAATTTCAATTTATGACAATTAGGACGAATGTGACCATGGACACCACAAAAGTGGCAGACAGGAACAAATTTAGGAACATCAGTATTCCTAACAGCAAATCTAGTATCAGATTTTGGTTTTTGCCTCAACAAATAACAATTTGGTCTTATATGACCAACAACACCACAAAGGTGACAAGTAGGCACAAAAACAGATTTCTTTTGCACACTAGCAGCAGGTTTAGACATAGATTTAGAAACTTCAGCGTTAACATCAGAACTTTTACCTTTGTCTAACCTAGCAAAATAAGCCTTCTCTTTATTATTCCTCTTGAAATGAGGGATATAAACTTTCTCAGTTTTAGGCTTAAGAGAAACAGAAACACTTCTGTTATCAACAATAGGCTTGGTACTAGTCAAATTTTCAATTTTGGTTTTAGATTCAACTAACTCTTGTTCCAAGCTTTTCATTTTCTCATCTTGAGAGGAAATTTGATTTCTAAAAAATTCATTCTTTTTATTAGATTCATCTTTTTTTTTGAGGAACTTTTTATTAGATTCATCTAATCTAACAATCAATTCCTCTTTTTCAAGATTAGCCAATTTTAACTCTTCTTTAAATTTCTTAGCAATTTTCAAAGATTTAGATAATTCCTTACGAAGAGTTTCAAAAGCATCAAAAAAATCAACAGAAACAATAGTGTCCTTTTTATTCAAAACATCACAGGCATCAATAAAATCAGCAGAAGCATGAGCAGAAAGACACTTCAAATTATCCATGACAACAGGGGTCAAGGATCAGCTCAGAGATCAAAAGATCTATAACAAAAGAGCTACCCGCTCTGATACCACTTGTTGGAAATTTAGACCCCTTAAACCAACCAGATTGATTAGCCTAGTTAATTAGCCAAGTTGTTACTTAGTCAAATTATGCAATTCTAGGTTAAAACAATCAAACAATCATATCAATAATGTAAAGCAGCGGAATAATAAACAACACAATGATATGATCACCCAGGAAACCACACGGTAAAAACCTGGGGAGGATTTGACCCACCGATCCTCAAGGCAAACCTGAATCCACTATGAAAGAATCGAAGTTCATACAAAAGGACTTACAAGCTCTCCGTTCGACTTCCTAATGCTACCTACCAGTAGAACTTACTGACACAACCACGTGCAAACTCCGAATCCACGGACTCCTTCTTTCTTGAATTCTTCAACCAGCTACAAGCACCCACGCTTGTTATTCTTTAAGCTCCAATGGCAGCAACCAAGTTGATCATCAAGATGTTGATACTATCTTTACCTTGAAAACCTTAAGTTTATGTGAAGAAAAGCTCCTCAAGGATCTCACAAGAGATTCACATAAACTGCAAATATAAGCAACAATACAACAGGAGCAACTCTAAAAACATGGCTAGGGTTTTGCCTTATATACTTAGGGCAAAAACATAAAACCCTAAACGTTTAATGAGTTAGGGCTGAGTTGGAACTTCTGCAGAAAACTCATCTGGCCCGAGATTCGATCGATCGAGCCGGGCCGAAATGCACCAATGCATCTGCAGCCTCTCGATTCCAACTTTACAATAATTAATCAACTTTGAGCAAGCCTAAACAAGACTAAACATATTGTTTTGATCATGGTTTGCCAATATTACACATTAGAGTTCTAAATACATAAATACCTAAATCTTTAGAACCTAACAGAAAGCATGATGCTTTAGCATACAAAGACCACTAAAGATTTCATGAAACCATGGGGTGGATTTATGCACCAATTGTAAAAGTATGTTGGACTAGTATACGGGAGGAAAAATCAAAACCCCAACGCATAACATTGCCAAACCATTTTGGTATAACATGCTATGTCTTTGTTGTTTAATGAACTCATATGCACATACCTTGATACTATTATGAGAGGAGATTGTATGATAATATGTAACAACTCAAAAACGTGTTCTTTCTCAAAGTCAAAGTAGCATGCATGATTGGGAAAATTTAAAATAGTGGGTCATGTACATTATGTGTAAATTTATATTCTGATAAGAATTCTCCTTAAATTTAGAGAAATAATTAGACATCTCTTGTTAAATGTAATTCAAGCCCAATAAAATATGGTTCCATGCTTTTAAATGTCCAAATCAAGATTTTGATATTTGGCAAAACAATTAAAGTTGACTTTACTTTCCTTAATAAAGAAAATTAAAATATTTAAATTTGATAAAAATAACG
Organism: Quercus aquifolioides; assembly: GCA_019022515.1. NCBI lineage: Eukaryota > Viridiplantae > Streptophyta > Magnoliopsida > Fagales > Fagaceae > Quercus > Quercus aquifolioides. Next base: position 13,304,275 of record CM032333.1, read on the forward strand.
GAGGTTGAGAGCCTTTACCTTAAATGGTCCTTAATTGCAATACTTAAGCACCATAAATTCATAACCTTAGCCGATCATATAATTGATGGGTTTCGGGCAATATTCCAGTTTGAAGAGAATGTTTCCATCTTTGATCTCCCCTTTGGTAGGTTCTTCTTGACAAGTTCTCTTTAACAATTGTTTATCGTCTCTAGATCGCACATCGTCACCATATGTGGTTTTGCAGTCAACTTTATTTTTTATATATCTCTTTTGTGAATGTTTTCAATCTCATAGATGACTGCTACAAGATTAGTTTTCTTGGACATGTATATATAACGTTTTTGCCAAACATTCATAAATCATGACAGTTTTCACAAGGTGCAATTGTAGCAGAAAAAATAGAATATTCATTATCGTTGGCTTCCACCTACCTAATACTGATTAGGTTGGCCCACAGCCAGACTTATTGGATTTTCTCTAATTTCCAAATTTAGTGTTTCTAAATTTGGTAAGATAGTAGAATCTGACTTCAGCCTCTTTAGTGTCTAAACTCTAAAATTATGATATAATTTTAGTAAGACAAAATTTTGGCTTCAACTTTCTCTAACGTTGAAAATTAAGATTTATTATCTTTGGCAGTGCATTAATATTTCACTTCTTTTTTTTCTTTTCTTTTTTCTTTTCTTTTTTTTTTTATATCTTAGCAAGATGCATTAGGAAAAAGTAGTGAAATAAAAAGCCATAATTAATGGTATAATATATGAATATCAACCAAGATGCTATCAGTATACCAATTATTTAATGCTATAAAGAGACAAAATGATCTTATCGTGTTATGATAGGAAATGTAGTGAAGGTGTAAAACCCTTTTTTGGCTGTAATTATGTAAAATCAGATAATTGAAAAATGTTTCCAAGCCTTACCCACACGGTTCAAGGCATTTTCATATATATAGAAGAGTTTGTTACAATTCAGATATACCAATTCGGATGGATATACTTCTAGCTCATCACTAAGATACAGATTCAAAAGTGATTCTACTGTATCCTAATCCTATCTCATCACAAGCCTAATTCTATCTTATCTAATCTTATTCAAAATATGATTAAGCTATACAAATTCAAATATACATCAGCTACTCTCCTCGGCAATTACAGCTGTAGCTACAGTTGTATCCTTAACAAATTAGGATACCAATTAGGCCATGATGTATAATAATATTTGGCTTTAATGGCAAGGATCTCAAAGAGACCGGTATGACTGATGCAGTTTATAACAATCAAGGTATTCATTACCCTTTTTTTTAATGCCTATATTTAAGATCACAATTTTGGTAAGGTAATTATATTCTATTGAAGTCTGGTTCCACCTTTCATGCAAACTAAAAACAATGGGGAACCGGTGAAACTAAGAAAGGAAATTTCTCCTATGGTAATTTCATCATATTTGACTTGGGTGGCTAAAAATTATATGACCACCTTCAATCACTTTTTTTTTTCTTTTAAAAAAAGGATACTTAATAGAGTCAATTCCTCTGTTGTGTTTCTAAAGTTTTAGACAGGTTTATTATGTTTTTAGACTTCTAGATCTTTTAACAAGATGTGGTAATTAAAACCATTTAACAGGATGAGAAGAAACTCATCTTACCTTAAGACCCAGGAGCTGGACCATTCCTTTGAGGACTGCCCAAGTTGAAGATCACGGGTTGTGAAGTTCTTACGTCGTCGACGACCAATCCAATCATGTGTTGCCGCTGGGAGTCATACTTTCATTGTTGACGGCATCTTAGTGATCTTTCCATTTATTCATTATCTAGATAATAGGAGGCATCTTGCAACCAAATCCTCAAATTAGAGGACAACATAATTGAGACCTTGGATCTAGGTTCTCTCGTCATCGTCCATTTGAATAGTTGACAAGTCATGCTTTAATGACGATGGTGTCTTGGTAATACCTCTATCTTTCTCATCGCGGCCCCAATTTAAATTTAGATAACTTCATCGAAGAAATGGATATGTGCAGGGTAAAGAGATGATCATTGAGTATCATCCATGGGGTACTCTAAATCTGGTATTTTGGTGTTGATGATTTTCCATTGAACTGAGTGAACCCTTTGTTGTAGGAAGAGCTAGATGGCTAATCACCTTCCCATAGACGGCGCCAAACTGATGATGCCAAAATCGTCAGTTGGGTCACTCGTCCAATCTGGAGCTTTAGACGATCTTGTAGGACCTGCAAGATAAAGAGAGATAGATCGAAGAGACCAACGGGTTGTGCCCAATGGGGGAGCCTCCGATGCTTAAGTTAGTATCACCCCATATTTCTCATATTTAGATAGTGTTTTGTTGTAGCTTTTGACATACCTTCACAAGTGAGACGGACTGTCCCTTTTATAGGTGATTTGGATAGCTGTTATACATAATTGGAGGTGATTATTACCCATGTGTAACAATCATCGTATTGATGGGCGTTTAAGACCGATGAGTAACGGTCGCCATTAATGTGTTGAATATGCTTGAACGGTTACATCTTTTGGTCTACTAATGATGCAAGGTTGTCCATATTAATGGACAACCTTAATGATTTTTAGGACTCATCACCAACCATTCTAACATACTAACATCTAAGCTGGTAAGTTAATTTGTTAAGTACAATTTTTTAAAATGTATAACTGAAATTTTGTATGATAAACCTATGAAGATTTTTATTTTTTTTATAATTATTTTTATTTTTTTATATAGAGAATTTCAACCTATGGCAGTGGAAGAAAGTAAGACTTAGCATAATTATGGGTTAGACTAAGAATAATTTGGTAGGTGGGTGGGACATGTTAGCTCACTCCTTACAGATTTTTCATTTTTTTTCCTTTACTTATTTTATGAAAATACGTGAAAACATATCTTAAAATCGTAACATTTATTTATTTTAAAATGGTTTGATTGGATTTTGTTAAAGCATTCTCATCAACTTCTTCAGAACCAAAAAAAAAAAAAAATGCATTTATTTATTTTACATAACCACTTTTACAACACATCATACATCTCATTCTTTATTTTGTATTCATAAGATATTAAAATAATATATTCCCAACACATTAAAATAATACCAGCCACTAAGGAGAGAGAGAGAGAGAGAGAGAGAGAGAGAGAGAGGGAGATTTTAATATTTGCATGATGCTATCATAACATCTATTTTTAGATAGATGTTATTCTAGCATCTTTTTTATTAGCTATAGTGATGCACAAACCATGGCAAATGTTAGAGATATATATTAGACATATTAGCCCAAAATAATAGATTCAAGCCCATTCCTACTTGTACTAGTAGTCTAGGGTTTAGTCGCCTATATATACTCATGTTAGGGTTCATTGTAACGCAGGTTGTTGTACTACACTCTTATACAATAAAGATGTAGCCCTTAAGAGATTCCTCTGTGGATGTAGGCCGACAAGGCTGAACCACGTAACTCTTGTGTTCTTGATGTTCCTATTCTATGCTTCCCCTTCCGCATCCACTCTAGCATATACAACATGGTACAACACATCGAGTTGCTAATAATAATATATTTTAACAGCAAAGGTGTTTTAACTTTTAAATTTTTTTTTTTTTTGGCTACAGTTGCATTGTCTAATGGGAACTCTCGTTGGGGTAAGTGTAGAAATATTGTGAATTTTTGTTTCGGCAGTAAGTTTATTTCTCTTTTGATTCTAAAATTTTTTATAAAAAAGATTTTTTGATCTTATAAATAAAAGTTGATAGTCACAATTTTAAAATCTGAAGTGTGTCAAATTACTAGGACACGTAACCAATTGGAATCCATGAAATCATATTAAAGTCATTAATAATAAAGTAGCTATTAAAATTATATTCAATTTTTTTTTTAATTTGGTTTAGCATCTTTATATATTTATATACTACTAATAATTTCATTATAACTAATGAGTCAAAAAAGATGATTTAATTGTAATGGTTTGGCTCACAAACCATTCTAACACCAAAGATGGATGAGTTTATTTCCTAAACGCAAGAAAATAAAGACAATTAACTAGATACAGTCCTTCACTCGCTCACTTTTTACTAGTTGGTAGGGACAACCACAGACTGATAGCACAACTCCACAAGAGCCATACATTACAGTGCTCATGACCATGTCAACTCACCATTTCACATATGATGTATATATTTAAAAAAATGTTATTGAGAGGAGAAGCATCAGTAATGCGTAGGGAAGAGAATAAGAAATTTGAGTAGAATAGCATTCGTAAGGCATGTGAAGAAATCATTCAATATTATTGTTGCTACCATTGGTGTGGCTTGATTTCTAGACCTTTTCACTATTTAACAACAACAAAAAACCGACTTACAAATAGCAATTTTGGAGTAACCCACAGATTTCTTGTGCTTCTAAGAAAGATGAAAGTGAATAAGTTGAGAAGAAGTTACCAAATGAATATGAACCACTTATTATACCTAAAGAATTATTCATGACCCTTCAATAGACTCCTTTTAATTCAATATGCACATTTTTGGTCAATAGGCACCTTTTCGGTCAATAAGCATATTTTTGTTTAATAAGCACCTTTAATATATATCAAATATAAAGGGTTATGACTTTTCAATAGGCACCTTTCAGTATATCCAATTTAAATGGTTATGACCTTTCAATAGTGTTAAGTTCATATTTTTATGTAATTGACATATCCTATGACAAAATGCACTTTACTTGTATTTGGGTAAATATAAGTAGGTTCAAGATGATCATTACAAGTGGTTACATTGAAGACATGAAGATTACTTAAGAACTGCTCAAGAAAAACTGAATCAGCAGGTCTCGATACCTCCTCGATACCTGTCAATCTATTGAGATTTATTAAAGCTCGATACCTGTCTCGATACTTGTCAATCTATCGAGCTTATGGTATTTCTGATATAGCCTACAACGGTTTGATTCCTAAAGGCTATTTGTTTATGGGTTTGCATAATACACATTTAAAAGTCCCATTAAGCTCATATTTAAATAAGGAGGTGGAGAAAAAAAACCCTAACCCTAGAAAGTTTCATAAGGTTTTCTTTTTGAAATCCTAGCCTCCTCCTACCGAAGAAAGAGTTCTTGCTGCATTTCTTGTATGCTTTTGGGTTCTATAACCAAGCAAATTCTCTAGCACCAACATTGAAGATCTTATTGGTATTTCTATGTGAAGTTGTTGCAAATTAACTACGACAATCAAATGGTTGCTGTAGAGTTAGTCACGTACTAGGATCCATGCAAATGAGTTAGTCACAAATTGGAGATTTGTGCAACAAAGGAAAGAAGGCTACTACAAGATCAAGTCCAATTGGGTATTTGAGCAAAGGTTCAACTGTAGGTTGGTATTTTGGGATAGGCCAGGGTAGTGGTAAGATTCCTTACACTTGTAACCGCTTAATTATTGATTAGTGGATTCTTGGGAATGGTGACCTTAAATTCATCCGGTGTGGTTTTTGCCTTGCGAGAGGTTTTCCCCATTTGTCAACAAATCACCATGTCTATTTAATTTCCGCTGCATTTAGTTTATTTGGTGACTTATTGGTACCTCCACGATTTGCATGTAATTTGACCTAATTAATCAGCTTGGGTAATTGAATTAATTAACTGGGGTCAATCTATTTTAACCCTACAAATATGCACCTTTTGGTATATATATTGCAATCTATCGTGTATATACCTATATATATATATATATATATATATATATATATATTATAACACAAACTAAACTAGAGATGTAACATTATGTCTCTTATTCCTTCCCACAAAAAACTAATAAATAATACAACATTGCTTCTTTTTTTTTTTTCCCTAAAACTCATCCAGTAGACTAGTAATAATAATAATAATAATATCAATACGCAATCCATGTAAAAAATAACGTAAATCTAATAATAATTTAGTATGTCATAAGTTATAAGAAAACTGTATGAATGATTGTCGTGCTTAGCATAGCATTACTGTTGAAAGTTAGCAAAATAATAACACAGGCCGACAAAGTTGAATGATAAATCAAATTCGCTTTTGTCAAAAGTAAACAATCAAAGGGGGAAGGTCTTCTTTCTCAAAAAAGAGGGGGGGGGGGGGGGGGGGGGGGTGGAAGTCTTTACTTGAAAGTTGAAACTAATGTACAAGATTTATGATGTCATGGAAGCTTGAAGAAAACACACATGTTTCTGGTAGCAAACCTCCATGTTTCTGGTAGCAAACCTCAAATTCACGAGGGATCTCTTGAATCCATAAGGTGATAGCTAGATCTGGAATCCATTAAAGAAAACAATAGACAAAGTCTGAATTTTTATTAATAATATGAATTTATCTTTGGAGGTTACAAAAGAAATAAATACTGAAAAGACAAATTCTTAGGACAATTAGGAAACCATCCAAAACCCTAATTTTCACTAATCGTGAAATTAGGTGGCAAAATATCGAGTTTTACCAAAAATGACAAAATTGAGTTAAAAGCAAAACCATAAACCAAAACAAAGCAGGACCTTTGTAAAGTTGAATTTATTCAATCATGTGTTGGCTTTATTCCGTGCCAAATTTGCTTATATTTCAGCATTTAGATACCCTGTATTTAGGTAGGAATTATGTAAGGGTTGTGTCTGAGAGAGTGTGAAGAATTCAAGTGTGTGAGCATTCAGGTGATTCTTGCGAGTGACTCGCAACTGGCAACTTGCTAAAATGCCACACATGTGAAGCATGCAGGGAGCTAAAGGGTCACGACAGTTGGAGCACTATAGGACAAAAAGTATAGTTTGGTTTGACAGTTATTTCACGACTCAAACTCACGACTCATCCCACTCGCGAGTGAGTCGCCAAAATGCCCTATTTTGCAGAAAAATGACTTTTCACATTCCTCACGTACCCTACTATAAATACCCTTATACCTAAGGAATGTAGAGAGCTTCTAGAGAGAATTTTGAGAGAGAAACCCTAGAGAAAACCAAGATTGACTCATCCACAGTCTTAGACATTTGATTCTCCAAATTCCTCTACTCTCATCCTCTTCATTAGCCAAATCTTTATCTCACCATACTCGTATCAGTGAGGAGGTAACTTGGTACTTGGGAAACAGTTCGGAGATGACCAATTCACTTGGTTGATGCAATGGGCTTATTGCGGGATCTGGAAAGCTAAAGAAGACACGGTTAGGCATAACATTGTTGGAGCAAGAAGCTTTGAGGGCTTAGGTGCATTGGGTAGATTAGGCTTGGAGGGTCTATTGCTATTCGTGTATCCCAACTTTATTCTTTAGTGGATCATTTCACCGCTTGGAGGGCGGCGAAGAGGTTTTTCGCCAAGTTTTTTGGTTTCCTCTTCGATAACACATGCCAGTATTATCTTTGTGTTTGCATCTCTCTAAACCTTACTCTCTCCTATTAATTGCTGCTGTGTTGTGATTAATTATGGTTTAAAGTAGTTTGTTTATTTGGGTATTGCTTATACTTATCATTCCGCACATTTATTGTTTCAGTATAAGCCTATGTTGGTTAATTTGATATTGGGGGTTTAAACTTTCATTAGTGTTTTACACACTAAGTGAACTTTCAACCTTATTTTGACTTTTTGAGGTGTTAACGAAGGAATTCACCAAAATTGAGGGGCTCCAAATTTCATGCAATTCCGGCTCCGAGCCCAATGATTTGTACTAGTGTCGTTTGCCTTGAGGCTATGATTTCAGGTGCCCTTGCTATTCCAAAAAGGCCATTGATGTCTGTTCTACATCATTTTATAAGTTCCTAGAATAATAAAATGGACAAAGTTTGGCTCCAACTCCAGTCAATAATTTTTTATTAGATGTCAATTTTGACAAATTCACCATTAGATTACATTTTCTTCTCACATAATTCATTCTTGCAAAATTTTAAGAAAAAAAATCAATGGCTATATTATCAAAAAAGGTTCAAATTTCAAGTTATTGTGTAATTTAAGATTATGCATAAAAAATAAGTTTATGGATCGAAAACATCCGATTGGCATGAAATTTGACATGCGTGTTAAGAACATAAATAATATGCAATCCAACGGTTAGATTTCAAAATATGTAATCATGTAATTTTTTTAGTGGGTGTTGGAGTCAAACTTTGTCCTAATAAAAACTATCATTTTTACTCAAAATAGGGGGAAAAGTTTTTCTCTTGTTTTTTCTTATCCTAGATTTTTTCATCTTTTCTAGGTACAACTTTCTTCACAATCGTGAACTTCAACCTGATCTATTATTTTGGATAAAATTCAAAAAGCTAATGTGTAGTTTTGAAGAGCCTGTTTGGTTCACTCCATTTCATTTAGTTTCATAATCTATTTCTTGTTTTATGTAGGCCCCACCATCTCAAATATTGTTTGGTTTAGGTTTTTAACTTAGTTTTCATAATTCATCATCCAAAAAGTGAGAATGAGTTAAAAAAATGAGAACAACATTTTTGAGTTTTCATTTCTTAGAGAACTAAGTTAAATGGTAAATGAGTAATAAAAATGAAATCTATGCAAGACATTTTGTCATCAAGTCAGATTTCACATTTAAAGCCCAACAGTTCTTTCACTCCATATATAGAGAAATTACTAAGTCTACTAGGAGGACAACTGAATTGATCCTCCTAACCAATAAAACAATGTCATCTATGCAAATATGTAAATCAACTTTGTAATCAGTACAAGAAATAAAAAAAATATAAAAAATCACTAGGTGATGTCACATTTGCATAAGTGGTAGCATTTTATTGGTTGGGAGGACTAAGGAGGACCATGTCAGTAGTCCTCTAGTGGACCTAATAATTTCTTTCATATCATATTTTGCATTAAAGGTTCTTTTGATTGGGAGGATGAAAAAGTGAGAAGATAGAAAAGATTTTAGTTTCTCTCGTTTGTGTTTGGTTAGGAGGGTGGAAAAGTGGAGGGATGGAAGACTTTTTATTTTGTTGAGATTAAAAATGAAAGGATTGAAATAGAGTTCGTATAAATTTACAATCATGTCCCTATAAATAAAACAAGAAGTAACACATTATATACTTTTAAAATAATTGTGTATAGATGGGCACTTCAATAAAATGAAAAAATGAAAAATAAAATAAAATGAAAAAAATAAGTATAAGAAATTAACCCAAAATTGTTTTCTAAAAAAAAAAAAGGCCCAACAAAATATGATGAGAAAAGAAACATATGAGCACCCACCAAAAAAAAAAAGGGGGGGGGGGGGGGGGGGGGGGGGGGGGGGAAGAAGAAGAAGAAGAAGAAGGAAACGTCCAAAAAAACACCCATAAAAAAAAGAATCCAAAAGGTCCAAAACATCCCGAACGTTTATGTTGGGGTATATTTGTCCAAAAGCAACAAGGAACAAAGCCACCTTGTTTTCTCTCCTATAATCTCTCTAATTTGGGGAGAATGGGGTTTTGGTGAGCTCGAGGAGAAAACACTCGGCTCCTACCAATTTTCTCTCCTCTCTCCCCTCCCAACTAAATTCCCCTTCCAACCATTTTCTCTCTCGCTCTCTCTCTCTCTCTCTCTCCCCAAAATCATCTCAACCAAACCTACCATAAAAGAATAATAGAGCATTTCCTCTCATTTCCTCATTTGTCACTCATCTCTCTTAATCCAACGGTTCTGCCTAGATTATCTTAGCTCAGGTGAGTCTCTTTGCCTCACTCTTAGTTTGTTCACTCTATTTCGAAACTCTTTTCTCTGTTCTTGATGTTGTGTTGTTTGGTTTTTTGGTTAAATTTAAGTGGGATTTTAATTTTCTGAGGTTTTTCAGTAGGTGTTTGGGTTTGTGAATTTCCCTTTAAGCAGTGGGTTTTGGAGTGAAGCTTTTAGTTTTAGTGGGTCAGTTAAGTTGGGTTTTAAACTTTTCACTTATATCTGGTTTGTTTCATCACTATCTCTTGCTATTATCCATCTATTACTACTTACTACCTAGTTGTCGATACCATATTTTGTCTGCCTTTGTTTTATACACAAAAACCACAATTTTATTTAAAAATGACAAAAATTATATTTTCCACATTTGGATCATAAGGATGTTGAAAATAGTTTAATTTGTCCCTATAAAATGTTGGATTAACCAATTTTATGGTTTGGCAATCAAAATTACATAATGCCCTTTGTTGACTAAACTTTGTCTTAATTAACCGATAATCTAACAAAGTCAAAATTTAATTAAACCACTAAATTTCATCATTTTATATCAAAATATACATTTTCAAACACTTCCCACAAGTTTGAGTGCGGTCAACTCGAACTTGACCTTGTTTTGACCAAAAATTTGACAATTTGATCGGAATATATTTGAGCTCAAGATAAATAATATATTGAGACAACTTATTTTTCCCGCCAATGTCATGTCTTATTGAGTTTAGAACTATTGTTTATGCACGTGTGAGTAAAGTCTTACATTGAATAAGAATAAGATAGATAAGTGATTAATATAACATAGTTAGTTCCAAACCATTGGGTCAAGTGGTATCCCTATATGTTATATTAATTATTCATCTAGAGGCTCCCAAGGTGTTGTTGTAAAATAGCGGAAGCTCAAATTACCAAGATTGATTGTGAAAATATTTTAGGCCTAAGAAATATCTCCAAACAAACAATAGGAACGAAGAAAATAAATCCAAAAGAAAATAGACACAAAAGCACCAAGATTTTCGTGGTTCAGCAATAGCCTACATCCACGGGCGACGACGAACAAATTTCACCATAAAAAATTTGGGATAATACAAATTGGTGTATAAGCACTCTCACAAACCCAAATCTCAAATACACCCAAGTAACTCTCTCTCACAAATACAAACCAAAGAACCAAAGGTTCACAAATACCAAATACGAATTGCACACAAACAAAAAAAAAGAGCCACAAATCAAATCCAAAAGTTGCAATGCACCAAGAGAGAGCAATTCACCAAACTGCAGAACCAAAAACCAAGCGGCAACAAACCTCTCTCACTATTCCAAATTGCAACCCACAAATATCAAATAACCACATGAAGAGAGAGCCTTTTTCTCTCACACACACACACTTTCTCTCTCTATCTCTCTAATTTTCTGTAGCAGCACTATGCTTATATAGGAGACTTGAGTCGACTAGTATATGTAAAACCAAGAAGAACTAGACTTCTTTTCCACGTACAAAAGGAGTATCACTCCTATTCCAAATAGAATTCCAAATCAAATAGTAGACAAGACTTCTAATAGAGTTTGATAACTTCAAGCAACAGTAACCCAAAAGGAATAAAATTCATTTCTTATTCAAATCCAACAAGGAGTCAAACTCCTAATTCAAGCCATATTCTACAGGTGTTAATCTCCCGAACAAGAACGTAATTATCAATTGCACAAATTAATCAATATTTTAAATATTAATTCATGTGAATATGGATGGGATAGTGCTTTTTATTAGACCAAAATTTATGGAAGGGTTTGAACAATTCATCTACTATTGCTATGTTTGTCGCACACGCATCAAAACAGAGATACAGCGAGAGTAGAAAGGGCTTGGTTTGAATTGGAAACAAAATCCCTTTAAAAAAAAAAAAATCAGTGCAAACTAATTTTTGATTCACCAAGCCAAAGGCAGTAAATAAATTGAACTAAAGAGGAAAAAAAAAAAAACCACCCTTCTTTTGAAGGCCCGAGGTGAACACATTGAGGAACCTTTTGCTGCTGAGCTACATGGCTTGAGACTGGCATGGGATATCGGACTGAAAAGGGTGATAGTTGACTGAGAAAAAAACAACACCATCATTCTTTAAGAAAAAAAAAAAAATCACTGATAAAGTAAATGGTGAGCTACCCAGCAAAGCAAGAAACAATACTGAGATGCGAAATTTTGGTGGGCCATACGGGTGAGGTGGCAGGGCACATATGCAGAGAGTCAAATTTGTGGTCAATTTCCTTGCACAAATTCTATATCATATCATATCTATATGTATAATAATAGGTGAAGCAGAGAGAGTGTGAAATTGAATTCCAAATTAGGACTCTAATTTTGTGCCATGTGTCTAGAATCTGAAATTGAAATTGAATTTTGCATCATGTGGCTAAATGTATGTGGGCTCATTCTCATTAAAACCACTTCTATGTATCGGGTCAAGTGAATTACTGTGCTAATTAAGTTTTTTCTTGGTTTTACAATCAAACGTGAAAACCAAAGAGATTAATATCAGTGATAAGAACTCATCATGTGGCTAAATGTATGTGGGCTCATTCTCATTAAAACCACTTCTATGTATCGGGTTAAGTGAGTTACTGTGCTAATTAAGTTTTTTCTTGATTTTGCAGTCAAACGTGAAAACCAAAAAGATTAATATCGGTGATAAGAACTTGGTTTGGTACATCGCATAATTTCCAAAAAGATAGCAAAGCCAGAGTTTGCATCTTTGTTATAAATTGCTTACAAAGTTTGCATCTTTACATTTGCACTGAGTTTCGGATTAAAGTGCTTTCTTCTTGGTTCTGACACTGAGTTTTGCTTACTATTCACTTACAAAGTTTACATCTTTACATTTGTTATAAATTGCTAATATGTGATTAGATGCACATTATGCCTAAAATTCACTATCCTTATATTTGGCTTTTTGTTCATGTTTGGCACCTATAACAATGAAGAAAGCACTGCTGTGGACCGATGGATGATACTTTTTGCGGGCTGCAAAGGAACTTAGTGATCAATGGAATCTCATGCAAATTGGAGAGGACTCGGCTGTAGATGTCTGGATGGCAGATGTGAGTCACTATGTTTTTAAAATTTTCAGTGAAGGTAAAGGTTATGAACAATGTAAATTTTTCGGTGAGAGATTTATTATTCTATATTTACGCAAGTTTGGTCGCCTTCTTGGAGTGGATCACTCCACCCTTGTCTTTCTACTGGAATTTTTTATTCAGATTGTTACAATTTAATCCGAAATTTTATTTGAATTTTCCTATTGTTGTTACTATCATATATTATCATTCCAATTGTTCAATTAGAATCTGAAATTGGAGTCCAATTTTACTATACACGTGTACAATCTAATTATTTTTAATTTTGCTGTAATGTGCAGAAGCCAATGAGATGAAATTAATAACACATTAAACACTCATGCTTTGGAAATCGGTAGTACTAATCTAAATCCATTGGACCTGCTTCGTGATAATACAACTATGAAGGATGTATAAAAACACGCACAAACCCATCTCTCTATAAAAAGAGATTGGAGAGAATTTCTTTTATCAGCCATGGAACTTCAAAAGTTTTTTCTTCACATAAATGCCCATCATGTTACAAAATGACCCATCGTAAAACTACAAAATGAGTACAACTCTGAGGGTTTTTTTTTTTTTTTTTAATTTTAAATTTTTTAAGCTGCGAAAATTTCAATCACCAATAGAGATTGAAGATTCAAAAGCGTGAATGGATCTTTTGGATAAATATTGTCACCAAGGTTCATCTTTCTGTGTAAAATATATATACTGCTAAGTTTTGTTAATGAAATTTTCTAGTTAATAATATGAATTTAGACTTAACTGAGCATTTTAAATATGAATAAACTCATGATTAATAATATATTCATTCCCGTGCGGTAGCACGGGGCTACATACTAGTTATATATAATAAAAGTGGAGCTTAGATGCCGTAGTTGCGCCAAGTGATTTCACCAAATTGCAGAAATTTTCTTAAAATTTTAGATTTTAAGAAAAAATATATATAAGTTTTCTTTAACTATAATTTCTAAGTAGATATAATTTTTCTTCAACTATAATTTTTAAGTGGATAAAAATCTTAATTTGATTAAAGCAATTTGTCTTTCACTCAAATGTGACTTAATCTGAAGATGAAGACGACTGATTTTTTTATATTATTTTTTGAATATATTATACTCTTTGCAATTGTTATGCATCATATTAATATGTTATTATGTTTGCAATTGTTGAAGGGTGTAAATTTTTTTAATTTTTCAAAAATTTTACTTTTCATTTTTCTCTATCAAAATTTCTTTTGTTTTTAGGTAAATGCTTATTATTATTTTTATATTATTTTATCAAAATGGATAGACAAAATCAAAGATATAATCTCTTGGATGAAATCGACACTGAAAAAGACGATTGGAATATTAGAGTTAGAGTCACAAGAATGTGGGAAGTTCTTAATATTAAAATAGCGCCACATAGCTTCACAAAATTGCAAAAATTTTATTAAATTTTTAGATTTTTAAAGAACTAAAAAGGAATAGTATACTAACAGGACTCTAATTTATTCTTATCATTAAATAAAATTAGATTAACATTATGAAAAAAGCTTATAAAATAAATAAATTAATGATCAAATTATCAAGATATTCTACATGTGTATTCTTGAATTATCAACTTTAATTTTAATTTATAATATTATCAAGATTATATCAATTGTTTAGTACTTTTTTTATTAAATAATTATCAATTTAATTTAGTTTTAGGAAGAAATCTTACCCCTTATTTTAGTGAGATAATTATTTACACTTGATAATTTTTTCTTTTATCTTTATTGAATCTATTAAAATATATAATTATTTATACATTTATTTTATAAGCTTTTTCATAAAGCAATGCAACGCACGGGCCTATAACTAGTCTATAATATTTTTACAAATCTTTCTACCAAAAATATTTTTACAAATATTATCCGGTGGGCATTGTTAGTTGTTACCAACTGGTAATAATTTGTTGCATAAAATTTGCTGTAAAATTATCATGAAAATATTGTAGATGTGACATTTCTTATTTTTAAATTCGTAGACTTACGGATTATTGTAATAAGAAGTGCTATTACCGTACTATGTTCACAAGATTTTTACAAATATTATAGTTGATAAGTTGATTTTGGTTTGAATTCACCATAATTACTTTTTTGTCTACTAGTAACAGTCAATATTAACTTGTTATTTAGTAGTTACCGTGAAAGTGTTGTAAATATATTGTGACCATAGCATTTCTCTATTCAAATGTCACAATATTTATCATATCATTATTCACAACTATCCTATATCACATATTACGGCTGACTGGTTATCCTTTCACATGTACTTATCAGCATGTGAGAAATTGTTAATATTGCGGGTCTTGACCCAATCGATTGAAAACCCAAGAATCACACAGTCTGATCCATATTTAAACACTCACAACTCAATCCAGAACCTTCCTTGCGCAACCTAACTGATTTTGAGGAAAAAGAGATAGAGAAGAGAAGCATTTTAAGCTCATAGGCCATCCCAAGTATTTTTGAACATTCAACAATATCAAACTCATAATATGAACACTCCAAAGCACATGAGTCAGTCACTGTTCTTGCTGTTATTGATGTTTTTGTTTTACCAACACATGTCCTTGTCCATGATTAAACTAAATTTGTACTCAATTAAAAAATATAAAAAAAAATAGTTAATCGAAGGGTGACAACAAAGTCCATCAAAACTATTGTAAATTTTTTTTTGTTGCTATATACTTGCCATCACTTTGGCAGCCCATGTAACACCCCAAAATCATAAGCAATAAAAGTCTATTCAATCTAAATAATCCATAAAAAAATATTAAATAAAAGTAACCAGCAACTTAAATTCTCATCACAAATGTCAGAGCTCTAATCCACCAAAGACAAAACATCCTCAAATAATTCTTCAGTATAATGTTTAATACCATAAAAATAATAATAAAATCCTTAGTTCCACAAAATAATTCGTAACCGTTGTCTTCTAGGAATCTCTACTCCAATAATCCCTCTAATGTATCTCTAATGGGAAATATAGGGGAGTGAGATAACTCAATAAGTAAAATTTACTAACATTAGGGTGTGAGAACAAACCTTTCAAATAAATAATTCTTACAAAAAATTCATAACTTGTAACTCATCAATATTTTAACATTAAATATTTCATATAAAAAAAATATCTTTATATTGTGAGCCATAGTAACATATATATCCATACTATCATATAAACAATTTCCTAGGCTTTTCTCGTGGTCAACGTTTACGCCCCATTGATAGGGTTGTGCTATCCCCTTTTTGGGACTAGAACCTCCTTTTCATCCCCTTTCTTAAGGGTTGCTCTTTTGGAACCTAAAGGTGCACTCCCTTGCTAAGGAGCTATCAAATGTACACTGTCCACTTTTCTAGAACCGTCCCTTGCTAAGAACTAACTGCAGTATGATTGTCCATTGCTAAGGACTAAGTACAATACTGAGCTTTTAATCACGACTTGCCATAGGTTTTCAAAACATATTCAATATGCTCACAAAAATAATCCATTCATAATTCTAAAAAATATAAAGATATATTCACACATACAAGTTTAAATAAATTTAGGTTGTCCCACAAGTTTTTCATAAAACAAATAGTCAATGTGCACATCAAACATTTATAAAATCTCAATTTATATATAGAATATCAACATATTTCTTTGATATAAAATAGTTTAATAATCAACACTGTTTTGGGAAAACCCTCAAAATTAGTAAACACCACTTACCTCTTAATTGCAAAAATATGAAACCAATCTCCCTTGAATCACAACAAATCAGTAGAATTAGAACCTATCAACACCAAAAATATGTCCATCAATACACAATTTTCCACTTAAAATCAGTTTTCACACTTAAATAGTTTAACCTATCATCATTAAGGCCTACAGAGGTGTCTAGTTTCTTTGAAATACATTTCAGCTTTGTCAGTGGGATTAGCTATTGAATTCATGGTCATCACTACTTGGGATTGCAGTTATTAAATTGATAAATGGGAGCATTGAAATGCCCCGTTTGATGCCAGAACTTGTCAATCAGGTTTCCAAAACTTTCACAACTATTCTAATTATAGTGTTTGCCTATATCTGCCACCATAAATCCCTTGATGCCACAAAACATAAGATATTGCTAGTCAATTTTCTGAACAATGGCAGTGTGTGGATGGCAAATTGGTTAACTTAAATAATATATAATTTCTTATTCCTACGTTATAGGGGCTAACAAGATATTCTAGGCTTGAAAAGCATTGCTGCCTTCTACAATAATTTAGAGCTGAATACACGTCACTAGAAGGATGATAAGAAGATAAATATCAACCATAAAGCAACCTTTTCCCTTTCACATGGTGACAAACTTGAATTGATAAGGTCCAAGCCTATTGCTCTATTAGGTACAATTTCAAAGCCTATGGAGTACCATTTCCTGACATACAGCCATATTGACCATTCCTAATCTCATATAATAACAATTATAGGAGCCCTTTTTCTATTAATATAATGATAGTCTAGGTTCATGACAATTGCTAGCTATTGAATATTCAAACATCTTAAATTTAGAGCATGAGAAAATCATACCTGCAGGTTTCCACGCACAGCCACAGAGAAAAAAAGAAAACCTTAATCGTGTGTTGCGGCTGAAACAAAAGGAACCTTCTTATGTATATACACGTGTAACTTAAGAGGTAAAAGGCTAGGGTTTTAAAAGCTTATCAAGGCCCATATATTTACTTATACCACCTCACTTGGGCTTCATATACCACAGTATTTATCTTATTTTTATTATCTTAGGCTCAAATCAATTAAATCCATTTAATTGTAGGCCTCCTTTTTAATTTATGTATAAGAATTAAATTGGTATCAAAATTATGTGGTGTTACATCCTTCCTCCCTTAAAAAAATTTTGTCCTAGAAATTGTACATACCTTCATTAACGAACAACTCTGGATAATTTGATTTCATCTCATCTTCTCGCTCCCAAGATGCCTCCTCCATTGTGTGATTCTTCCAAAGGACCTTAACCAATGATATGGTCTTGGTGTGTAGCACTTGATCCTTGCGGTCAAGAATTTGGATTGGAACTTCCTCATAAGTCAAGTTGTCTTTGATCTTGAGTGGCTCATAGTTCAAAACATGTGAAGGATCCGGGATGTACTTCCTCAACATGGAAACATAAAACACGTTATGCACTCCTGCAAGTGTAGGCGGTAAGGCCAACTCGTAGGCAACTTTACCAATGAATCAACTTCCCTTTCTTCCCAAATCTCATCACACCCTTCATTGGGGCGACTTTCAAAAATACCAAATCTCCAACTTCAAATTCTACTCCCCTTCTCGAGTTGTCATAATAACTCTTCTGTCGACTCTGTGTTGTTTGCATTCTTTTATGAATCAGATTAATCTTCTCAAATGTCATCTGAATGATTTTTGGTCCCAACAATTTTCTCTCACCAACTTCTTTCCAACACAATGGGGACCTGCATTTCCTACCATACAAAGCCTCATAGGGAGCCATCTCAATACTAGAGTGGTAGCTATTGATAGGCCAAGAATGTATTAACCCCTTGTGATATATTAATTGATTAATTAGCCGAGTTTATTAATTAATCAATTTAACATGCAAAACGTGTGGTAGCACAAACAAATCACCAATTATCTAAAATATGCAGAGGAAAATAAATTGACATGGTGATTTGTTTATGAATAGGGAAAACCTACACAGCAAAAACTCCACCGGGTGATTTTAAGGTCACCACTCCCGAGTATCCACTATTATCAAAACAAGCAGTTACAAGTAAAGAAATTCCAGTACCTTATACCAACCTACAGTTGAACCCTTACCACAATACCCAATTGGACTTGTTTTGTAGTGAAAATCTATCATTTTCAATGCACGGCTCCCAGTACGTGACTAACCAATTGTTCTGATCCTAGTACGCGACTTGATCACCAACTTGAGAAAGATGTTGGCTGCAAAATTCTTCAGTTCATCACACGATGAAGATCATGAAGTTGCTTGGTCACAAAGCCCTACGATGTAAAAACACAGTAGCTTTTTCAAGAGAAAGATGAACTAGGGCAAACTAGGTTTCCGGTCACACTTTTCTTCACACTTGTGGAATTGTGCTCTTGCAAGTTGTGTAACCTTTTACAGCCCTTAAAATAATCCTTATATATGTTTAGGGTTGTGAGAAAAGAAAGCCCAAACATATACCCACGAAGTGGATGCAAAACAGACCTGAAAATCTGTTATTCATAAACCTCGATAGATAGCCATCTATCGAGATAGCTATCGAGCCACGAGCTACAGTAGCTTTTAAATCTTGATAGGTGCTAGTTGTCGAGCTTTAAAATCTTGCTCTTCATCACTTGATTTTGGACAGACTTGCATGGTTTTAACACTTGAACTTGAAACCTTGTTCCTTGAAGTATTAAACACATCTTAGATTTACCCAATTACAAGTAAAGTGCGTTTTGTCAAAGGATTAGCCAATTACATAAAATGTTGACATATGTTCCTAACATTGAATCACATATGTCCTAACCTATTATTATAGGAAAATTCCACTAAAGACAAGTATTTTTTCCAACTTCCTTTGAAATCCAATACACAAGCCCTTAACATATCCTCCAAAGTACGAATAGTCCTTTCTGATAGTCCATCTATTTGTGGGTGGAAGGTTGTACTAAAGCTAAGATTAGTACCCAAAGCTTTATGTAGGCTTTCCCAAATCTTTGAGGTGAATCTTGGGTCTCGATTAGACACAATTGATGCTGGAACTCCATGAAGACTCACAATCTCATCAATATATATCTGTGCCAGAGTAATTCATCTTAACCAGAACAAAATGTGTTGTTTTTGTCATCCTATCCACAATTACCCAAATGGCCTCATGTCCCTTAGGAGATCTTGGCAAACTAGTCACAAAATCCATACCTATATGCTCCCACTTCCATTCGGGAATGGGAAGTGGATGTAGCAATCCTGAAGGTTTCTAGTGTAGTGCCTTAATTTGTTGACAAGTCAAGCATTGCTACACAAACTAAGCTATCTCTCTCTTCATGTTATTCTACTAATAAGTTTCTCGAATGTCACGATACATTTTAGTGCTACCAGGGTGCATTGAGTATGGGGTACAATGGGCTTCTTCCATAATCTCCTTCTTTAATGCAAAATCATTTGGCACACAAAGTCTATTTCCAAACCTAAAAACACCATCATTAGACACATTAAATTCTGGTCTCTTCCTTTCTTGTACTTCTCCTATGATCTTTACAATTTGTGCATCATCAACCTGCGAACTCTTAATCTTCTCAATCAAAGTGGGTTGTATTGTCAAACTGGCCATAAAGACTTGGGAATCACCCATAACCATTTCAATTCCCATCCTCTCCAAGCCATTAATAATCTCCTAACAAGGTAGCTGAGAAACTAGAGGACTTCCGACTAAGCGCATTAACCACCAGATTAGCCTTGCCGGGATGGTAATTGATTGAGCAATCATAATCTTTAATAAGCTCAAGTCTCATATTCAATTCTTTCTGAGTAAAGAAGTACTTCAAGCTCTTATGATTTGTATAAATCTCACACCTTTCACCATACAGATAATGTCTCCAAATCTTCAATGCAAACACCACTGCAGCCAACTCCAAATCATGAGTGGGATAATTTTGTTCATAACTCTTTAATTGGCGGGAAGCATAAGCTATGACTCTACCATGCTACATCAACACACAACCAAGCCCTTTTCTTGAAGCATCACTATAAATGACAAAGCCTCCCAAGTTGCTAGGGATGGTTAGTACTAGTGCAGTGACTAACCTTTGCTTAAGTTCTTGAAAACTCTTTTCACATTCTTCTGTCCACACAAACTTGGCATTCTTACGAGTTAGTTGAGTCAATGGGGCTACAATACGGGAAAATCCCTCCACAAACCTCCTATAATAGCCAACAAGGCCCAAAAAGCTTCAAACCTCACTCACATTTGTCGGTCTTGCCCAATCAACCACAGCTTCAACCTTACTAGGGTCTACAGAAATCCCTACCTCAGATATCACATGCCCTAGGAACACCACTTGGTCAAGCCAAAATTCACACTTCTTAAACTTTGCATATAGCTTCTTCTCCCTCAAAATTTGAAAAAAAATTCTGAAGTGCTCTTCATGTTCTTCCATGCTTTTGGAGAAGATTAGAATGTCATCAATAAAAACAATAACAAAGCGGTCTAAGTACTCATGAAACACCCTATTCATCAAATCCATAAATGCAGTAGGAGCATTGGTCAATCCAAAAGGCATTACAAAGAATTCATAGTGCCCATACCTCGTCCTGAAAGCTGTCTTGGGTATGTCTTCACTCTTGATTTTCAATTGGTGATACCCAGAACGAAGATCAATCTTAGAGAAGACTTGTGCCCCTTGCAATTGATCAAATAGGTCATCAATACGAGGGAGAGGGTATTTGTTTCTCATAGTAATCCGGTTTAACTCACGGTAGTCAATACACAGCCTCATAGTCCCATCCTTCTTTTTCACAAATAAAACTGGTGCACCCTAAAGAGACGCACTTGGTCTGATGAACCCCTTGGTCAAGGAGTTCTTGTAACTATTCCTTGAGTTCCTTAAGTTCAGTGGGTGCCATCCGATATGGTGCTTTCGATATAGGAGAAGTTCCAGGGAGCAAATCAATGGAGAATTCAATCTCTCTATCTATAGGTATCCCTGGTAGGTCTTCAGGAAAGACATTAGGAAACTCACTCACAACAGGGATATCATCCAACTTCAATACCTCTTTCCTAGTGTCCACCACATGAGCTAGGTACCCTTGGCATCCTTTCCGTAATAGACGCTTAGCTCGAAGGGCTGATATCACCCTAGGTAAAGCATGCATCCTAGAGCCCTTAAACCGAAATTCAGGTTCTCCTAGAGGGCGAAACAACAATTCTTTTCTAAAACAATCTACACTAGCATGATAAGCCACCAACCAGTTCATTCCCAAAATTACATCATAGTCATACATGTCCATCAAAATTAAGTCTGCTAACATTTCCCTGTCCTCAATTTGGATAACACAAGACTTAAGCATAGAATTACACACCAAAGTCTCAAAAGAGCAACCAGCCCTTGCCTCTACTCTACCTACACCTCTACTAGAGGCATGGGTCAACTTATCCAATAGTTGGGCTGCAGCTTCATCCAAAGGATCAGTGCATGTCACCCTAGGACGTTCATTATCTCTCACGTTTTGAGTGACTTCAACCTCAGTATCAACCATTGCTTTGGTTGACCATCACAAATTAACAATAGGTTCGTCCCTATTGGAATTAGCTACTCTCTTCTTTTTGGGTGGCATGAGACCTAGTTAATAAAGAAATCAAGAAATATAGATGGTGCAACAATTATTACTACTAAACATAAGAAGTAACATTGCCAAAATTATTTAAAATTTCTCATCAAACATAACCTAGATACCAAAAGCTCTGACAAAAAAAATCAAGATCACAACCTAGTTTCAAGTGTCTATATGATCATAACCTAGTTTTCAAGTGTCTACAAAATAATATCCTAAGCTCTGATACCACAATTGTAACACCCCAAAATCATAAGCAATAAAAGTCTATTCAATCTAAACAATCCATAAAAAAAAAATTAAATAAAAGTAACCAGCAACCTAAATTCTCATCACAAATGTCAGAGCTATAATCCACCAAAGACAAAACATCCTCAAATAATTCTCCAGTACAATGTTTAATACCATAAAAATAATAATAAAATCTTCAGTTCTACAAAATAATGCGTAACCGTTGTCTTCCAGGAATCTCTACTCCAGTAATCCCTCTAAGAGCATTCATAGCAGTGCATCTATAATTTTAACTATTTAGCACCAATAAAAATTACTTTATCTATTTTACCTACACGCATGCTGCAGCAGTGGATCTATTTTAGCTTTCAACACAATAAAATAATATAAATATCACAATAAAATAATATATCCCCTACAATAAAATAATATATCCCACTACCCAAAAAACATCCACAAAACCAACCACAACCACCTCTACCATCAGCCACAGCCACAACCACAGCCACAACCACCACCACCACCGGCCACAACCACCACTCTACTTTGGCAACCACAATCACAAATTCCACAAACACCATTTCTATTCTCAATTCATTGAATCAATCACTTCTAAACAACGATTCCAGGCACAGATCGGCTTGCCATAATCAATCATTTCTATTCTCGATCTTAACCGTGGCGGAGGAGCTCAGATTCTCCGTCTTGATCTTTGTGTTTCAAGCCGAGCCGAATCGGAGCCTCCACCCGCATTGGCAGCGTTGAGGCGAGCTGTGGTGGAGGTGCGAATGGAGAAGTCATCTTCATTAGAGTTTCAGCGTTTGCGGCTTCGAGGGCTTCCTTGTTGGAATCGTTGTCGAAATCAATGTGGGCGATGGGGCATAGGGTGGGTTGGCGAGCTGGGTCGGCAGAACAGATCGGCGATGAGGGAGTTGGCTGGCGAGCTGAGAGAAAAAATTGAGGAGGAAAGAAGAAAGAAGAGAAGCCGGAGAGAGAGAGAGAGAGAATAGGAAATGTATATTTAATGAGAGAAGAGAGAGAAGTGTAATAAAAAAGTTTTTTTTTTTTTTACCTATGAGCTACAGTGCACATCTAAAGATAGATGTGCACTGTAGCTGAGGAGCTAAATCTTTTAGATTTAGCTCCACTGCTGCATGATGATTTTTTGTGATTGAGAGCTAAAAAAATACCATTATACCTATATAGCACCACTGCTGTGAATGCTCTAATGTATCTCTAAGGGGAAATAAAGGGGGGTGAGATAACTCAATAAGTGGAATTTACTAACATTAGGGTGTGGGAACAAACCTTTCAAATAAATAATTCTTACAACAAATTCATAACTTGTAACTCATCAATATTTTATCATCAAATATTTCATATATAAAAAATATCTTTATATTGTGAGTCATCATAACATATATATCCATACCATCATATAAACAATTTCCTAAGCTTTTCTCGTGGTCAACGTTTACGCCCCGTTGACAGGGTTGTGTTGTCCCCTTTTTTGGACTAGAATCTCCTTTTCATCCCCTTTCTTAAGGGTGGTTCCTTTGGAACCTAAAGGTGCACTCCCTTGCTAAGGAGCTTCCTTTTTGGATCCTCAATAGTATACTCCCTTGCTAAGGAGCTATCAAATGTGCACTGTCTACTTTTCTAGGACCGTCCCTTGCTAAGGACTAGCTGCAGTATGATTGTCCTTTGCTAAGGACTAAATACAATACTGAGCTTTTAATCACGACTTGCCATAGGTTTTCAAAACATATTCAATATGCTTACATAAATAATCCATTCATAATTCTAAAAAATATAAAGATATATTCACACATACAAGTTTAAATAAATTTAGATTGTCCCACAAGTTTTTCATAAAACGAATAGTCAATGTGCACATCAAACATTTATAAAATCTCAATTTATATATAGAATATCAACATATTTCTTTGATATAAAATAGTTTAATAATCAACACTATTTTGGGAAAACCCCAAAATTAGTAAACATCACTTACCTCTTAGTTGCAAAAATATGAAACCGACCTCCCTTGAATCACAACAAATCAGTAAAATTAGAACCTATCAACACCAAAAATATGTCCATCAATACAAAATTTCCCACTTAAAATCAATTTTCACACTTAAATAGTTTAACCTATCATCATTAAGGCCTATAGAGGTGTCTAGTTTCTTTGAAATACATTTCAGCTTTGTCAGTGGGCTTGGCTATTGAATTCGTGGTCATCACTACTTGGGATTGCAATTATTAAATTGACAAATGGGAGCATTGAAATGCCCTGTTTGATGCTTGAACTTGTTAATCAGGTTTCCAAAATTTTCACAACTATTCTAATTATAGTGTTCGCCTATATCTGCCACCATAAATCCCTTGATGCCACAAAACATAAGATATTGCTAGTCAATTTTTTGAACAATGGCAGTGTGTGGATGGCAAATTGGTTAACTTAAATAATATATAATTTCTTATTCCTACGTTATAGGGGCTAACAAGATATTCTAGGCTTGAAAAGCATTGCTGCCTTCTACAATAATTTAGAGCTGAATACACGTCACTAGAAGGATGATAAGAAGATAAATATCAACCATAAAGCAACCTTTTCCCTTTCACATGGTGACAAACTTGAATTGATAAGGTCCAAGCCTATTGCTCTATTAGGTACAATTTCAAAGCCTGTGGAGTACCATTTCCTGACATACAGCCATATTGACCATTCCTAATCTCATATAATAACAATTATAGGAGCCCTTTTTCTATTAATATAATGATAGTCTAGGTTCATGACAATTGCTAGCTATTGAATATTCAAACATCTTAAATTTAGAGCATGAGAAAATCGTACCTACAGGTTTCCACACACAGCCGCATAGAAGAAAAGAAAAACTTAATCGTGTGTTGCGGCTGAAACAAAAGGAACCTTCTTATGTATATACACGTGTAACTTAAGAGGTAAAAAGCTAGGGTTTTTAAAAGCTTATCAAGGCCCATATATTTACTTATGCCACTTCACTTGGGCTTCATATACCATAGTATTTATCTTATTTTTAATATCTTAGGCCCAAATTAATTAAATCCATTTAATCGTAGGCCTCCTTTTTAATTTACGTATAAGAATTAAATCGGTATTAAAATTATGTGGTGTTACAACCCATTTCTCAAAAGACCTCTCTATTGCTCAACCAACTTATTATCCTTATAAAGACACTAATCCCATCCCTCTCTCTTCTTATGTACAAAGCTTGTGGGATCCCTGAAGTTATGTTACGAAGATATTAATCTCAATTTTGCCTTAGTGAGACAATCTCTAACAAGAACCCAAATTTTAACCATCATACTAGTCGTGACTCTTAATAGTTGTTGAGGTCCAAAAAATCACAATGTTATACCAAGGCTCAAAACAAAGCAAAGGATTGAAGCCTAGAAAAAATAATGCATTTGGGCTTCCAATAAAAAAGTGAGGTCCATGGACACCACAAAAGTGGCAAACAGGAATAAATTTAGGAACATCAGTATTCCTAACAGCAAATCTAGTCTTAGATTTTGGTTTTTGCCTCGACAAAGAACAATTTGGTCTAATATGACCAACAACACCACAAAGGTGACAGGTAGGCACAAAAATAGATTTATTATGCCCTCTAACAGTAGGCTTAGACTTAGGTTTAGAAACTTCAGCGTCTACATCAGAACTTTTACCTTTGTCTAACCTAGCAAAATAAGCATTTTCTTTATTATTCCTCTTGAAATGAGGGATATAAACTTTATCAGTTTTAGGCTTAAGAGAAACAGAAACACTTCTGTTATCAACAACAGGCTTAGTACTAGTCAAATTTTCAAGTTTAGTTTGAGACTCAACTAACTCTTGTTCCAAGCTTTTCATCTTATCATCTTGAGAGGAAATTTGATTTCTCAAAAATTCATTCTTTTTATTAGACTCATCTAATCTCACAATCAAATCCTCTTTTTCAAGATTAGTCAATTTTAACTCTTCCTTGAATTTCTTAGAAATTTTCAAAGATTTAGATAATTTCTTACGAAGAGTTTCAAAAGCATCAAAAAAATCAACAGAAACAATAGTGTCCTTTTTATTCAAATCATCACAAACATGAGCAGAAAGACACTTCAAATTATTCATGATAACAGGGGTCAAGGATCAGCTCTTAGATCAAAAGATCTAAAACAGAAGAGCTACCCACTCTGATACCACTTGTTGAAAATTTAGACCCCTTAAACCAACCAGATTAACCTAGTTAATTAGCCAAGTGATTAACTTAGTCAAATTATGCAATTCTAGGTTATCACAAGCATACAATCATATCAAAAATATAAATCAGCGGAATAATAAATAATACAAGATATGATCATCCAGGAAACCACACGGTAAAAACCTGGGGAGGATTTGACCCACCGATCCTCAAGGCAAACCTGAATCCACTATGAAAGAATCGAAATTCATACAAAAGGACTTACAAGCTCCCCGCTCGACTTCCTAATGCTACCTACCAGTAGAACTTACTGACACGACCACGTGCAAGTTCCGAATCCACAGACTCCTTCTTTCTTGAATTCTTCAATCAGCTACAAGCACCCACGCTTGTTATTCTTTAAGCTCCAATGGCAGCAACCTTGTTGATCATCAAGATGTAGATAATATCTCTACCTTGAAAACCCTAAGTTTATGTGAAGGAAAGCTCCTCAAGGATCTTACAAGAGATTCACACAAACCGCAATATGAGCAACAAAGACTTAGAGAGGTTTGGGTACAAAACCCTAAAAATAAAAGGAGGCACAAGAGGCACTCTAATCTCTCTCTCAAAAGTCTCAAAAACGTTCTAGGGTTTCCCTTATATATAGGAGAGTTTTACTTGAACCCCAAGACGTTTAAGTAGAGTTTGGGCTGAGCTGGAACTCTGCAGAAAACGCAATCTGGCCGACTTTCGATCGATCGTGTCTATCCTTCGATCGATCGAGCCAGGCCGAAATATACCAATACTTCTACAGCCTCTCGATTCCAACTTTACAATAATTAATCAACATTGAGCAAGCTTAAACAAGACTAAACATATTGTTTTGATCATGGTTTGCCAACATTACACATTAGAGTTCTAAATACATAAAATCCTAAATCTTTAGAACCTAACAAGACTTTTTGAAGAAGGAACCTCAAAAGAAGAAAATAATGAGGAAAAAGGAAGGGACCAGCCACCAATGTTGCTGGCACAACATTGGTTCTGGTACCCAAGGAAGCAAATGGAGGGAATCAGTAGTACCCCAGAAACCATAGAAGTGTACTATAAAAGGGGAAGCAGCCAACAGTGAAAGGCATTCAGCAACAGTGAATTAGAGTAAAAACCATTGAGAAAACTATGCCAGAATTCAAAAAAGAGAGAAAAGGGAGGGAAATACCGTCTGGTATCCTCAAACAGTCACTAGAGAACACATACTTAGATTCAAAGGGATTCGAACTTTATAAGTCTTAGAGGCCTGAAGAGCCATCTAAGTCTGTGATTTTTGAACTTATTTGGACCTTGTAACACATCCTAGTGAGCATAGTGTATTACACAATCAAGAAAGAAATAAAGTATTTTACATTATAAGGATCCCTAACGCTTTATTTTATGTTCTTTTTTTTATCATTTCGTTCCTCTGTTGTTTCTTGCTGTTCAATGCATATATTTCTTGTATGTTAGCATGTATGTGTTGTAGGATTCATACTCTATGCACCACCTGGCTCGAAATCAGCCCAATTAGTTGCGGTGAACCAAGCCTAGTCCCTTAGAACAATAAGTATTTGGCGCAGGATCCTTGTCTCTACTTGGGCCTGTGTGCTAAGAAAAAAAGAACCCACACAATAGCTCTACCAAAACCTGTAACCCATGTCCCATTACTATCTCTCAAAGTACCACCCTAAAAAAAAAAAAAAAAAAAAAGTTTCTTGAAGGTTATTATCAATTTCTTTCCCTTAGAAATATTCTTACTCCGTTGGGTTCATAAAATACCCAAATTCCCATTGAAAAAACAAGATTCCAAGGCCAGGAGAAACATAAACCATGAAAAAAAGATTGAACGACTTTGATTTGATTCAAGAACTTGGTAGGAAACACCATAGACAGATAGAAACATTCCAATTCAAGACGCAATAGCTTACAAAAACTCACAATCCTTCATCAACCAAATTTAATGGATCATCAAGTCATTCTCTTAATGGACCATTGAACTCCTGTGATCCAAATAAAGCTCACGATTGGCCTATTTCTTACACTGACCCTAAGTTCTTAAACAGTTCAGCCTATGACTATTTAATGATTTATTAATTCATTTGGGGTGTGATGTGATGAGGTATTTAGTATTCACTCTAATGTCTGGGTCCCCAAGCCCGTTTGGTTTGGTAGTAATTTGGAATTAAAAAGTACGGTAAAATTTTAAAAAAAAAAAGTATATTTTAAGTATTCATAATGTAAAAAATTGTGTTTGATACCATATTTTTATAACTTTTTTGAAAAAAACTGAAATCACGCACTCAACTATTTTGCTTAAGTATTTTTTTTTTTAATTACAAAAGTGTGTTTTATGTATTTTTCAACATCTTTTGGGTCCCATGATTTTGAAATAAATTATAACTATGTCATTCAAAACTGTTACTTGAATTTTTTTTTTTTTTTTGGAGAAATAATTACAACATGCTGCTAACCTCGCAACTCGAACCCTTTCCCCCCTATACCCCCAAGCACTTTGTGTATGGGGAGGTGCCAATTCAGCTACAAGGCATTTGGCCTATTACTTGAAAACTAAGTGTATATATGTATGTGAAACCTCCTCTTAGAGACATGAATCACAACCATTATTCCCCAACCCACAAGAATTTGTACTTGTGGAGTGATTATCACGCCAAGAGTACGTAACAGTCATAATTTTTCTGGGTCCCTAAGCCCATTTGGTTTGGTAGTAATTTGGAATTATAAAGTATGGTAAAAAAATTTAAAAAAAAAAGAGAGTATATTTTGAGTATTCATAATGTAAAAATTGTGTTTGATACCATATTTTTATAACTTTTTTGAAAAAAATTGAAATCACACACTCAAGTATTTTGCATAAGTATTTTTTTTAATTTATAACAAAAAGTGTGTTTTACGTATTTTTCAACATCTTGTGGGTCCCATGGTTTTGAAATAAATTATAACTATGTCATTCAAAACTGTTACTTGAAAACTAAGTGTATATATGTGTGTGAAACCCTCTCTTAGAGACATGAATCACAATCCTTATTCCCCAACCCACAAGAATTTGTATTTGTGGAGTGATTATCACGCCAAGAGTACATAACAGTCATAATTTTTAGTACTTAAAAATTGAGAATTGTAGTTTAAATCTTTCTACCATACGCACCTAAGCCTTACATTTCTTAGTCGGATAAAGATTTTTAGAGCTCTTTAGAGTACTCTAACACGTAGAGTCAATTTAATCTGGACCATTCAATTTGTTAACCAATAACTTACATTATAAAATGTCATTAATCCACCTAGAAAAGCCTTAAATGATAATGTCATATCAGCTATTAAAAAGGAAAACAACTTTACAAGTTAGATTGTAAACGTGCCTTTTGGAAGACTAATTACTGTGGGGGATCTACCACAACGCGCAATTCAGCCACCCTATTAAAATCAGCTGTCCTATCTCTTTCATCTTCATTTTTAGCAATCAACTACCACTCAATTTCTTGATTTTTACTTTTGGAACCTAAACTTGTTACTTGACACTTCCTTCCACAGAAAATAGTTACAAACATTACGAGACATCTGTCTCTTGATTTGTCTCATTTTAAAAGAATCCTCATATAGTTAGCCTTTACAAGTCAACACCTATGTTCTCCACTTCTCCTAAAGCAAGTTACATGAATGTTATTATCAATTTCTTCCCCTTACAAATTTTCTTATTCTTGTGGGTTCATAAAAACCCAAATCCCCATAGAAAAAAACAAGATTCCAAGGCCAAGAGAAACACAAACCATGAAAAAAGATTGAACGGCTCTGATTTGATTTAAGAAGTTGCTAGGAAGGCTCAATAGCTTACAAAAACTCGCAATCCTTCATCAACCAAATTTAACGGGTCATCAAGTCGTTCCCTTAATAGACCATTAAACTCCAGTGATCCAAATATCATGAAAGGCTCATTTCTTACAGTCGGCCCAAGTTCTTAAACAGTTCAGCCTATGACTATTTAATGATTTATTAATTCATTTGGGGTGTGATGTGATGAGGTATTTAGTGTTCACTTGCGTCCCTAAGCTCGTTTGTTTTGGAATTTGGAATTAAAAAGTATAGTAAATTTTTTTTAAAATTATATTTTGAGTATTCATAATATAAAAAGTTTGTGTTTGATACCGTATTTTTATAGCTTTTTTGAAAAAAAAAAAAAATTTTGAAATCACACACTCCAGTGTTTTGCATAAGTTTTTTTTTTTTTTTTTTTAACAAAAGTGTATTTTTTAATGTTTTTTTTTTAACATCGTGTGGGTCCCACAATGTTGAAATTAATTATAACTATGTCATTCAAAATTGTTGCTTGAATACTAAGTGTATGTGTGTGGAATTCTTTCCTAGGAATATGAATCACAACCCTTATTTTCCAACCTACAAAAATTTGTACTTATGGAGTAATTATCACACCAAGATTGTGTAGCCGTCACAAGATTTTGTACTTAGTCGGATCAAGATTTTTAGATTTTTTTAAAGTACTCTAATACATAGAATTCATTTAATCTAAACCATTTAATTTTCTACCTAATAACTTATATTATAAAATGATATTAATCTACAGACAAAAATCTTAAATGATAATGTCACATCAGCTATTAAATGTGAGTTTGAGAAGTGTTTTGCACATTTTTCAACGGTTGCATTTTTTTGTGGTTTTGTGCATTGTTCAAAGGACCTACAAGTATGGAATTCAGCAAATTTTAAGTTAAAATTAGGTACTATGGTACTATTCACACATTTAAAAATTATTTTACTACAATATTTTTAGTTTTCAATTTTCAGTGATTAACAATAAGCGATATCCAAATAGGGCCTAAAAAGGAAAACAATTTTACAAGCCAGATTTTATTGTGCCTCTTGGAAGACGCAAAAACTGTGTGGTATCAACCACAACACGCAATTCGACCACCCTTAAAATCAGCTGTCCTATGGTCCCTCTTTCATCTTCTCTTTTAGCAATCAACATATGGGACTCAAACTTCGTTGTTCCTTGACTTCCTTCCACAGAAAAAAGTTACAAACATTACGAGAAATGACCCACCAAATTTCCCCTTCATTCCACTCAGATATTTTTGGGAACTAAACTTCATATCAACTAGTCAAATTTGTCTTTTTCTTTTGTTATCTTCATTTTCAGAAACAAGTAAGCAACTTCCACCAGATTTACTATTTATTTTTAGGAAGTAAAGTTCCTTTCACTGGCTGAAAAAAAAAAAAAAAAAAAAAAAAAAAAAAAAAAAAACCTGACCCGCATTGAATTTTCTTCATATAAAGTTACAAACAATACAAGAAAAGACGCCCCAATCCAATTGTAACCTCAAGGAAAATAATGGTTTGAGTAAAAAACACCAACCATTCTACTTGTTGATTATAATCTTTCAGCTGCTCCTTTCTATTATCAGAAATTACAGAAAAAGAGACACCTCGCTCCAATGCTAACCCAAGGATATAATGGTTTGACTAACACCAACCATTCTAAGATCAAAGCTGGATGAGATTATTTCCATTGCTTCTTTAGTTTATTTGTTAAGTACACTTTTTTTAAAACGAAATATTGTAATTTTGTATAATAAACCCACGAAAATAAACTCAATTAACTAGATAAATTTTCCTGTCACTCACATTTTAGTAGTTGGTAGGAACTACACAGAGTCACAGACTAATAGGCACAAAGAGCCATATATGTCAAATTCTATCTCAATTGTTGTGCTTATTATAACCGCGTCTGGGATCCACCATAACGCACAATCAGGGGTGGCTCTACACTTTGTTCAGGGGTTCAAATGAACCCCTGACTTCAACTCAAAAAAAAAAAAATTATACATATTTATAATTTTTTTTTGTTTAGTTTAATACTTTAATTTATTCTTAAAAATATTTTTGCACACCCTGACTTAAATCTTATACACCCTTACTACAAGTATTTCCAACTCTAAGAGTACGAGTAAATGTTTGTGAACTGTAAGTATCACTCTTTATTATAAATTTATATTATAAGTGTGTGAGTGTGTCTAATATTAATTGTATGCATTACTTTTTGTTATAATGTTATTTGTGTGAATAATGATGTGAGTGGAAGCTTGTGTGTACAATATAAATATAATATAACTTTATATAATTTAATAATTAGGAAATATAGTGGGTTTATTAATTATATATGTGTATATTGTTATCATGTTATAATAACTTTTTGTTATAAAGTCAAAAAAAAAATTCAAGAAGAAAAATTGTAAAGTTAGTGATTGTTCAAACATTTGATTAGTTAAATAGACACGTAGTGTATTATTTTATGTATGAATGAGTGTGGTTGCATGCGCCAATAATTAATACAATACCAATGAGTTAAGTTTATTCATTTAGTTTAAAATATTTTTATAAAAACAATAACAAATTAATAGATAATAACAACTGCATAAAAATAAAAATGTTAGACAAACTTTACCAAACAAAATGGTCATAGCTACCCACATTGGCAATAAATCAATATATATATATATATAATCAGAGACTTCATGCGAGAGAGCATGAAATTCTGCCATGTGACGTACTCTATGACGTACTTTATTTAGTGACGGTAGCTTACGATTTTGATGTTGAAGTCAGACATTGTAAATTTTGTGAAGATTATGATTCGCTTAGAGTCTTTGGGTGTTTGAGATTTTAGTTTGGGAAAATTATAAATGTATTTTTTTAGAACTAAAGAAAAAGAAAAAGAAACATTCTAATTGATTATTTATGAAGTTAGCTATTTTTTTAATAAATTTTGTTTTAGAATTCATAATTTGTTGTTTCTTTGTAAGTATATTTTACTGCTATTTTGTGCGGTATGAGAGATAGTGATAAAAACAAAAATAAATGGTGATTTAAAAGTTTTTTTCGTTTTTTTTTAAAGGATACGAAAGCCCAACTAAAGACAATTGAATTTTGATAAATGAATGTGTTTTTAAAAAATTTCACTTTGTTTAATCACGTTCTCTTTTTGTTAATACTTACAAATGATTTCCTTAATTTCATTGAGATAATTAATTGGGTGTTTGTGATCAAGGTCTCCATATTTGGTTGTGAGAATAAAGTGGTTGAAAATGTGTTTGACAGGTTCCTGAAATTTATGTAATTTTAAGATATAAAGTATTATATACTTTAAATTCTCATTTGTAGATTTCAAAATCATTTGATTAGTTTGAAAAATAAAATCTACTTTCAATAGTAAATATTATAATATATTATAATCTTACAATGTTATACAATTTTTTTAAAAGAAAATATGAATTAAGAAAATCAAGTTTCAAAATTAACAATATTGTGGGCAAACATAAATATTAAGAAAAAAATAAGTATTAATTATTATATGTAGATTATAATATACATAAAAATTATTTCAAACGAAATTGTAAAGTAGTCCGTGCATCGCGCGGGATATCATCTAGTTACTCATAATGAACTATCATGTAACAATTCAAAATTTGAAAACTTGTACAAGGAAATTGTAAAATTTCACCTTTTTTTTTTGTCAATAATTTGATATATTCAAGTTCTCATTTTATTAAAAAAAATTTTAATTTAAGTTTCTTAATGATCTCCTAAACAAAATTCTTAGAGCTGCCACTGCGCGCAATTATTCATTGAAATCAATTCAATGGTTCACATTTGATTCACACCAGCGGTAAAAGGACCTTTCAGTTTCCACTACACTGGTTTACCCCAAAAGAAAAAAAAATTCCACTACACGCATTAAAAGCAAAAGAGGAAGTACTTTGAAAGTTTCTACAAAAACAAAAAACACTTTCACAGATCACATTTCTTCTCACTCTCTGTTGGTTCTCTTGTTTGCATTCTCTTGCCTTTGGTTTTTCACCACTCACGTCTTTTGCAAAGAAGAAAGCATGGTCGGGGCTTTGGTGGGTGGAGCATTTCTCTCTGCATTCCTTCAGGTGGCGTTTGACAGACTGGCTTCTCGTGATTTCCGAGACTTTCTCAAGGGAAGGAAAGACATTGATGGATCGCTAAAAAAGTTGAAGATGTTGCTGAGGTCTGCTAATGTGGTGCTCGTTGATGCGGAGGACAACCAATATACAAACCCAGATGTGAAAGAGTGGCTGGACGATCTTCAAGATGCTGTTTATGATGCGGATGACCTTCTAGATGAGATTGCCTTGCGGTGCAAGTTACAAGCTGAGTCTCAAACAGGCACTAGTGAGGTATGGAACTTCATCACTGCTTTTGTTGATTCATTTGACAAAGAAATACCATTTAAGCTAGAAAAGATTCTGGCAGACTTAGATAGTATTATAGATCAAATGGGTATTCTTTGTCTGAAAAAGGATATCGTTGGAGTAAAATTATCATCACTGCCCTCACAAACAAAAACTTCTTGCCCCGAAACATGTGATGTGATTGGTAGAGATATGGATAAAGAAGAGATATTTAAATTGTGGCAATCAGATGTTGCAAGTAAGATATGTGTTGTGCCCATAGTGGGTATGGGTGGGATCGGTAAAACAACACTTGCCCAGTTTGTATTCAATGACGAAAAAGTTAAAAAGAGTTTTGACCTCAAAGCATGGGTTTGTGTTTCAGAAAATTTTGATAATCTTGAGATATTAAAAGCTATTTCTGAGGGGATCAATGGTACGGCTAGTATCTTTCAGTACTTGCAATCGTTGGAAATTGAAATTCAAAAGACTTTAAAAGGGAAGAAATTTTTTCTTGTTTTAGATGATGTTTGGAATGAAAATTATGGTGTTTGGGACAATTTCATTAAAGTTTTTAAATGTGAGGCACAAGAGGTTAAGATCATTGTTACTACACGAAGTGAAAAAGTTGCAAGAGTAGTCACGTTTTCAACTCATTATTTTCTAAATGAACTCTCAAATGAGGATTGTATGAAAATATTTGTTCATTCTGCATTTGGAAATAGAAATCCCAATGAATTTCCACACCTGTTGGAAATTGGTAAAGAGATTGTTGAAAAGTGTAGAGGCTTGCCATTGGCTGCAAAAACACTTGGGGGTTCATTGCGTTCAAATTTTAATCAAAATGATTGGATTAAGATTTGGAAGAGTCATATTTGGGATTTACCAAATGCCAAAACTAATATCTTTTCGGCATTAAGACTGAGCTATCATTACATCCCATCACATCTGAAGCGATGCTTTGCTTATTGCTCAATTTTCCCAAAAGATTATGAATTTGAAAAGGAGGAGTTGATCCTTTTGTGGATGGCAGAAGGTTTATTGCAGCAACCCAAAGAAGCTAGGTGTATAGAATTAGAAGAAATAGGTGAAGAATACTTTAATGATTTAGTATCAAGGTCATTTTTTCAACAATCAAGTAAGTCTAAATCATGTTTTTTAATGCATGATCTTATCAATGACTTAGCAAAATCTATATGTGGGAAATTTTGTTCCCGATTGGAGGAGAGTAATGAGTCCAATGAAATAAAAAAAGAGACACGTCATTTGTCATATTACAAAGCTGGCTTTTATGTCTCTAAGGAATTTGAGATCCCTTCAAAAGCTAAGGGTTTGCGAACCTTATTGGTAAAAAGCCACTTACCAACTTGGATTTTTGAATATAAAAACATAGTGAAGATAGATCTTAATTTGTTTCAGAATTTTAAGTGCTTACGAGTGTTATCATTGTATGGTGCATGCATAAAGGAGTTACCAATTATTGTTGATAACTTGATACATCTACGTTATTTAAACATTTGTAACACTGGGATCAAAGACTTGCCTGATTCTTTATGTAACTTGTATAATTTGCAAACCTTGATATTGTCATCGTACATCACCAAGTTGCCTGCCAACACAAGTAAACTAATCAACTTGCGCCACCTAGATAATAGTGAAGCCAATATGGAAGAGATGCCCCCTCATATGGGTAAAATGAAAAATCTCAGAAAATTATATGTTTTTTGTGTGAGCAAACATGATGATGGGTCCAATATTAAAGAGTTGGGGGAGCTTCAGCATCTTTCTGGAAAATTATCTCTGTTGAACTTGGAAAATGTTCAATGCATTGATAAAGACACTAAGGAGGTTATATTAAAGAACAAGCAAGATTTATCTGAGTTGAAGTTGGAATGGGAACACGGTCATGGCATTAAAGATTCAGAAAAGGAAATAATTTTGCTCGAGCAGTTGTGTCCCTGCACAAACTTAAATTCTCTCACCATCACTAATTATAAGGGTACAAGCTTTCCAAAATGGTTAGGAGACTCGTCATTCTCTAAAATGGTGTTCATAAAGCTTCGTAATTGCTTCTCCTTGCCTCCGCTTGGACAGCTACCTGGCCTCAAGAGCCTTATAATTGAATGTTTTGGGGAAATATCAAGTGTGGGCCCTGAGTTCTACGGGAATACAATAAACCCGTTCGGAGCCCTTGAGTATTTATCATTTGAAAATATGCCAGAGTGGCAGGAGTGGGTTTTATTTAATGGGGAAGTTTTCACTTGTCTTCGAGAACTTTATATTAAAGATTGTCCCAAGCTAAGTGGAGGTCTGCCTGTTCAACTTCCCTCTTTGACCAAACTTAATATTAGAAAGTGTAAGCAGCTTGTTGCTTCGCTTCCTAACTCTCCAACTCTCCATGAATTAGTATGCACGGGAAAAATACAGATTCCAAGTGGTCATGACTATCAATCACTTAAAAGTGTGTTCATAGAGGGCGGCGGTGATTCAATTTTGTCATTTCCACTAGAATTTGCTTCCCTCAATTGCTTGCACTTCTGTGGGTGCCCTGATTTAGTTTCCTTTCCCAGCAGAGGACTGTGCGCTCCAAATTTGTCTCATATTATAATCCATGACTGCAGAAACTTAGTGTCATTGCCTGAAGGGATGCACACCCTCCTCCCATCTCTCGTGCGTTTGGAACTGCGATGGTGTCCAAAACTTGAATCGTTTCCCGAGGGAGGTTTGCCCTCCAGCTTAGAAAGTCTTGCTATATACGGGTGCGAGAAACTTATTTCCCGTCGCATGGAATTGGGATTGCAAGGTCTTCACTCTCTCAGAAGTTTCACAATTTCTGATCATCGCAAAGAATTGGAGTCCTTTCCAGAGGAGGCGTTGCTGCCTCCTAATCTTACCGATTTCGCCATCGGTATTTTACCATATCTAAAATCGCTCAATGGTAAGGGGTTTCAACCCCTTACCTCTCTTAAACACTTGACGATTTGGGACTGCAATAATCTTGACGGCTTACTAGAAGATGTTTTGCCCACCTCTCTTTATCAGCTAGAGATCTATAATTGCCGTTTGTTGAAAGAACGGTACGGAAACGAGAAAGGGGAGGGCCGGGTCAAGATTGCCCACATCCCCAGAATATCCATA
Source organism: Quercus aquifolioides (assembly GCA_019022515.1). NCBI lineage: Eukaryota > Viridiplantae > Streptophyta > Magnoliopsida > Fagales > Fagaceae > Quercus > Quercus aquifolioides. Next base: position 13,342,209 of record CM032333.1, read on the forward strand.
CGTTGATTGAGCTATGAGTCAGAAGAACGCAAGACTTTTGCAGGAATGTTTAACCCAAGGTAATGCAATTTTTCAAGAATATGTATTTGATGATTAATACATTTGTTTTATAAGTTTAGAGTATTTTAACAATCAAAGAAACAAAAACTACCAATCAATTTGTTTAATGAATTGAAAAAAAAAATTATAGAAATTGTTCCTTCAAATTATTTGATTAAAGTTTTAGAGGATAAAATAACCAATGGATAATGTATAGTAGTAAAAAAAATATTAATTGGTTTTATAATAATTTGCTCAAGGTATGTCTTTTATGGTTATAAATGCTTTATCCTAAGCTCTACGGCAAAATTTGCTAGTTGGACTGATTTTAAGAAATTTTTGGGTGAACAGCATGCGCGTGAAACTAATTTGTAAGTTGGACTGTTTTTGAAAATCGAGTTTAAGAAAATAGAGTTCCAACCCATTTTTCTCTTAGAATCACCCTGTCAATGACTAAAAAAAAAAAAAAAAGTGGAACTCAAGTTTAAGAAACTCGAGTTCCATTTGCACAGAACTCGAGTTTTTCAAACTCGAGTTCCACTTTTTTTTTTTGAAAACAGTCTAACTAACTATATAGTTTCACGCGCATTCTGCCCAGCAAAAACCTTCCAAAAATCAGTCCATTTAGCAAATTTTGCCTAAGCTCTACAGACCATATATCATGATATTGATATCACAATTTTAGTATTAGATGTTTTAGTTTTTTTTTTAATTAATTTATAGAAAATCTTCACGGCATCCAGAAAAACGTTCAAATGTATATATATATATATATATTCCATAATAAAGTAAAAATATTTTTGGTACACCTATGTAAGAGATGCTGTCAGATGTTTTTCAGCCAGAGGCTTTGGATCCCAAGATTATGCTACACTAGACATATAGTTTTTGAACTAGGTGATTTTCAACATGCTCATTCATTGCCTTTTGTTTTGCAGGGTCAATTTTACTTGTAAATAAGTGTCTCACACACCCGCTGCCAATTTATGCCACTGCTAGCTGCTGGTCCCTTTGCATTGTATATAAATTTCTAAATCTCTGATATATTTTCAAGTCACTGTGAAAGCTCATCCTTTTTTTTAATTTGAGAATCATTTACTCTCATTCTTGCTGGAGCTACTCTTGCCTCATTTTACTATCACTGCATTTCTACTGTGCACTTTTGAAGTGCAAGACAAATACTTTTGAGGGAATGATTAACCCAAGGTAATGCAATTTTTCCAGAATATGCATTTGATGATTAATACATTTGTTTTATAAGTTTAGAGTATTTCAAGAAATATTGGGATTTGACTTGGCCAGTTTGGCATGCTTTTTGATCTCAGGTAAACTATGTGGTAGTTGATAACTAGTACTACTTCTTTACCTTCTAACAGCAGCTGAAACACACTGACCAAGTGTGGAGAGGGACTTGCTCAAGCTTTCTCTTTGAAATTTTGGAACTAGTGGTAGATGGGAAGATGTGAAGTCCCCTCCGGAAGATAGGTTGCTGCTTTTGGTTCTTTTTCTCTTCCTACCATGAAAGAGCTCAAAAGGTTCAGCATGTGACTGCTCTTGCTGTCCTCACCTGTTGGGGCTACCACTACCACCAAGAACGTTAAAATGTCCTATTGTGTGACAATGGTGCCAGAGGCAGAGGGGGGAAAGCTGGCCCAAAGATTGCTGAGTTCCATGACAGATCAAGTTCAGAGATTCCTTGTGATTGTTAGGTTTGTTCAACTGAATTGTGTTTGTTGTTATATACTTTGAACCTATCATCATAAATGCTTTTTAAGTCTTTGTCTACTCTGCAAATTTTTAAGCCTCTGACAAATGCATAAGGGACAATTGCTTCAAATCATCCCATTGATGAATAAAATGATTATAAACCTACCAAATGCATCTCTTGCGATCAATATTTTCAAAAAGCTAAATTTACATTCAGTGAGCTGCAATTATGTATGTCCTGCCAGCATGTTCTGTTTCTTCAAGTTTGGACTGCCCTATGTACTGTATTGTAATGAAGAATAATGTAGAGAATGGTGGCTCATAGCTCCAATTCCAACCCCTAGATTTGAAAGAAAAGATATCTTTTAGGCATTTTATAGGATATCAAGTGTGATTGTGAGTTCATGACACCTCGAGAACTTTATTGTCTTCCATGTGAGTTTGTTTGGATGTCTTCCGAATATTCCTAACTTCATACTTTTTTTGGTACTTTTCCATTGCTCTCCATCATTCAGCTTATCCGATAATTCTTTTCCTTGTACCTGTGCGTGATCAATTATACATTTATTGAATTAACTTGTTGTCATTGTACATGTATTTCCTTTGATGATGAAATGATACCAAATAAGAAAGGGAAAAAAGTGACGCAACATTGAGCACATCCCCTGCATACATATAGATGACTAAGTCATTTTAGGAGCTAAAATTCCAATTTAACCCAAGCTGCTGTTTTACAGTTAGGTACATTCCATTCAGTTTTATATAAATATAAGTTTATTTGTTGATAAATATATCTAAAAAAGTGTTACTACTTGATGTAGGGCTGGCTGAAGAATGGTGTCATAATCTGTTTCTGCCTTGAGATCAAGCACTTTTTAGGTGTTGTCCTTTGTTGAAGGAAAGGTTCCATCAAGAAGAAGGGCAAAGAATGGAGCAAGAATGCCTATTTTCTTCTGCATATTAATTGATGATGAAGTGATCATGCGGCTAAAAGTGTAGAAATAGTCCTCATTTGCTGTTTTCTTCATTCACTTGGCATCATTTAAATATTAGAGTCAGGTACATAAATGTTCTACTAAAACCATTTAGTTCTCAAATTGATTTAGTACCTTCTATTATTGGATAGTTTAACTGATGTTAATTATGATGAATAAGAACACTTTCCAGCTTCCTTCCTTCACTATTTTGGATAATCAAATTTAACTGACATGAGTAGGTATGAAAGGCTAAAACAAGAACAAGCCCATACAAAATCAGGAAGTGTTCAGCAATTCTTCTGCTTTATTATGTGTGCTTCTATTAGATAATTCTTCCCCAGGGAAAGTGATTGATATGTTGCATTTATGCAAAAAGTTCATTTATTATAGGTATTATATGTAAAACTTATTTTTCTAAAATTGTCCTTTGCAATGATGATTTTGGCAGACAAATTAAGCTTTTGCATGAATCAATAATCTTTTTTTTTTGGGTCAATTTTGTCACTTTCTCAGCTTGCTACCAGCATTTTGCTAGTAAAGTTTTTTCCTTTCTTTAATATTTTAATTATTTTCAAGGCTTCTGCACAATTACCTGGTTTTCCATCTGACAGGTATTTCTTTGGTGCTTCCAGCAATAATATGCTATAAATAGCGCTATGAGATTCAGGCTTGTGATATGAAAACTATTACCTTGCTTTCAAAATCTAGGTTGACTTCAGCCAACCAACTCAAACTTCCTCTGCAACCAACACTTTTGGTAAGCACTCAAACTCTTTCTTCGAGATTTGTACAAACGGTTTACTACATTTATTTTTTTTCTTTTTTGTTTTCAAGATTTATTCTTAAAGTTTTCTAATCTTCTATTGTTACTGGTACCTGGAGGTTGGCCCTAAGAGCATTTATTGTTTAGTTTTGATCAAGACAGGACTTTCCAAGAGCAATGGAGAAAATAACCACAGGTGGTTCGCATTGTCAGCATTGAAATTTGATTAAAAGGAAATTATTTCCTTCAGGAAAAAAAAAAAAAAAAAATTCAAGTATGAACTAGGATCTTGAAATTTCTTCAACTTCATTATTTCTTTGTGAAATGTCAAGCAAATGTTTTGAGATAATAATTTTGTTCCTTTTGCACATAATTCTTGAATTCAAATTATATTTTCTAAACCTTGCCATATGCTTGACAAGAGGAGGTTGGGAAATTCGGGTGAAACTTATCATATCATCAAAAGTGTATTGGTGGTGGTAGCATTCCAAATCTCACCAGGTACTCCATCCCAGTTTCTACTAGACTAACTCTTCATTTATGCATTTCCAAGTTTCAAATCCTTTGAATCTTTTTCCTTTTTAAATTTTTTTTTTTTTTTCAAAAAGATTAAGAAATAATAGGCATTAGCTTAATTTTTTGGTAGTACTTGCTAAAAATTTTCCTTGTCATTAATTTTCTTAATATTTTATTTTGTGCATCACATGAACAAGGCTTGATGTTCTGGCTTTCTCCGCTCACCACCAACAAATGCCCTTATTTGGCGTTGGACAGATCCACTTGTATGTTTCTTCTGATTAGTCCTCGGTAAAAATCCTTAATTTTCAAATAGAAGCATATACAAGTGCAATTCTGATGTTGAATTTAAAAAAAGTGAAGCAGTAGTTCCAATGAGAACTATGTGGCTTGCAAGTCATGGAATGAATAAATCCATTCTGAACAGATCATGAACAAAATAGGGGTAGCTCATTTGTTTCAAACCAGTGCTCTGATTTATCATTATTTTAAAAATAGAAAAACATTCCTGAATAAATCCTTTGTTTGTTAAAAGACTTTCTTCTTCTATTTCACAAACCAATCTTGGCAAATTTTGGTGCTTGATAATGCTGAGTTATATTCCATCTGATACTTACAACACAGTTTAGAAAGTTGTTGATTTCCATTGCACTTGAATGTAAATCAATGCATTTCAGAAATTGAAATGGAGCATTTTTTATTTTACTAAAATGGGGTTAGGGTAATGAAATATTGTATATTTTCTTATTTTCAACTTATGAATGAAATATTTATATTTCATATACTTAGTTTAAATTCAATTAACATCATCAGATGCAACAAACACACTGCCTGTGGGTGGATGGGGGCTTAAGAATCAAACACACTGCGTGCGGATAAATATGGGATCCTAAAGACTCTTCGAGATTTTGGAAATGGCAGTGGACGTGAAGATTTGAAGTCCTTGCCAGAGGACATGTCGCTACTTTTGTATTTCCTCTTCCTAACTACAAACAGCTCATAGGCTCAGCAAGTCACTCCTCTTGCCAAGGTTGCTTTCAGTCACCTGTAGGAAGTGTCCAACTCGCTTTTTCACATCAAGAATTTTATTGTCTTATGCTGAGACAATGGTGCCTGAATGAGACAGGGAAAGCTGGCTATTGACCCGATTGCTCGGCTCTTGTTCCTTGAAAAATCAATGCCATTCTTTGAGGCTCTTATGTTACTAACAGTAATTACTAATATCTTTTCTCCAACCAGAAGGTGATCTGTGATTGTCAGGTTCATTCAATTGATTTACTTCTTTAGAGACATTCAAAGATTTATGTCTCATGGTGTAAGCTTTGGACCCATATCAAACATCTTTGCAAACTCTTTTCTGTGTATAATTATACAGTGAAGAGCAATGGGGAGAACATTATGGAAGTGACAACTTGATAAAAATTGTAAATTATTGGTCATTTTTATGCTTAAGAACATTATGGAAATGACAACTTGTATTTGTAAGCATTTGTATAGCTAAGAACATTACAGGAGCACACTTATGTGGGCTCCAGCATATGAGTTTGGACCTAAATTATATAAGATTAACAATTCATTTTGTTGTCATTAGTATTTGATGTGGGACTTTACTTACATGTGTAAAGTGTAAACCCAATACCTATCTTAATCTAAAACATCAGCACTATTCAAATCAAATGAAGATGTAATAGAAAAGGGACAGATGGGGTTTAACGAAAGAAAAAAAATAAGATGAACAAGAAGTATTTCACTAAACAGTTATTTGACTTATAAGCCAATGAGAATGCCATTAAGTGAACCTTGACTTGGAAAATACAGTTTTAATTCTAAAATAAATTAAAGAATTTTTCTATATTTTATATTTTACTTAGAGTGATTTTAAATATAAAAAGACAATGGTGCAACTGTGCAAAACTATCCCAAGTGTCATGTATTCGTTAATTAGTAAACCAAGTGAATACTACATCGACAATTTCATTAGTAATTTGCTACAAAAATTATAGCTAAAAGAGATTAGATTAAATCAATCTGAAAGTATAGAGGGTGTGGTTAAAAGTTAGAACAATAAAAAATAAAAATAAAAAAACCAAGTGTGAGTAGTCAAGCATTACATTCTTACATTTTACTTATTGAAAATACAAAGCCATCTAATTTCATCATCTAAACCACCATCAAAATCTCAAACCTTTTTACAAAAGCTCAAACTGAGTGACAGTACAAAATGAGTGTCAAGGATAACATTTCCCATCATTAGTAAGAAAGTAGCACAGTCATACTTGAATCAAATTAGCAACAATATTAGCTAAGCACAAAATTGCCTGAATGTTTTACTTACAATTAGTATTTAGTATAGACAGTAGGAACAGATAATTTCCTATCTCAAGATATAAAAAATTTCAACAAATTTGGCGCTGTACGGCTGAAACTTACTCTGATGTGACATGCATCTTTTCTTTTTGCCACATGATGCACTTGCTCTTCAGTAGCTAAGTTTAAGAACTTCCAGGCCTATTTTTTGAGTTCCAAGTTTTTCTCCTAAACACCAATGAACGACTTGAGACCTAGTCTCTGCAGTTACTAGCTTAATACCTCAGTTTTAGGAAGGCATTGGCTGGTTGCCATGATTGTGATTGACATAAAACTGGACCTCCAGATCATTTAAAATTAGCAAAAAAAGAGGACCCCTGTGAGAAGCACTATTAACTTCACTAATCCGTCATATTTTCCTCACTTGAATTGCTTTCAGGTAGCCCATCATTTTCATCATTTCTACTAGCTTCCTTGTCTACCTCCCCATTTGAATGACTCGCAGGCAGAACATCCGCATCTATCTTAGTATCCTCTTCCATGCTGCTTTCATGTTGCACAGAAGGTGTATCGGTGTCCATGGCATTGAACCCAGTTGTTGAATTTTGTTGATCGTTTTGTCTCGAGTAGGTCATATAATGATCAAATTGATGACTCATGTATCGTTCCTGACATCAAGAAAATTATATGTCTCAACTTCAGCATTCAGTCAATTGTGCAATTACGGGTAACCAAAAAATAAAAGTTAAGAAAAATGTCCAAGGTAACAGATTTAGCAATCACCCTGCATGGATGCAGGATATAGATTATATTTAAGTGTGATAAAAATTTAAGCAATTAAGAATGAAGCATTTCTGCATAACCTAAAGTCAAATTTCTTTCCAAATTGATGCACCAATCATGCACTAATGGGGACAGAAATTTAAAACTAGAAAAAGAAAGGCATACATACCTGATAACTCCAATTAAAAATGCTAAACATCTCCTCAACACCACTGACAAGATGGATAGGTCCAGTGTCTTCAACATGTCGTTCTGTATATGATGTGATCTCATTCAGATTGAGGGCAAGGCAATCAGGTCTCTGAAGCAGAAGCTGAAATGTAGGTTGCAGTTCATAGCATTGTTCGAACAGAGAACGGTGACAAAACACATACAAACCAAGTCGGGCACGAGACATGGCAACAACCAATCTTCTAACATCACGAAGGTGACCAACAAAGCGAGTACGCACAGGAGACAACAATATAAAATCATTTTGCTGACCTTGAAACTTATCAACAGTTGTAACCTATAGACAAACATTAGTGAAAACAGTTACAAATTAATCTGATAACATAGTGCGGTCCTACTAATATTTTAGAAGAATGACATCTAACCTAGGCAACAACGACAATAAAATAAAACCTCACACAAGGATGGCTATGGTAGTTAATCATGTTCAACACGCACATAGATATTAAATAAGTGAAACCATCAATTATAAGAGTTCAACAAGGCCTCCGCTCTTGGTAGAGCATGTGTTCATCCCAAAAACTGTGAAATGTACACATCCTGACCCACAATTTAACTGTTGAGATGCCTGCTAAATATAATGTGAGAGGGGCATGCTTGGCAATTTACCTTGCTGGGTGGACCAATGAAGTCACATGAAACACATCTTCTATTGATAACATCACAGATCAAAAGTTTCTGGCCATTGTAAGTTGTCAAGATGGATATCTTATTTGCTGGGTACCCAAGTAAACGCAGGTACATATAGACACTGACAACATATTCAGCTTCTCCCTCGTTTTGATAAAACCAAGGGGAAGGGGCGCTTTCACCTCTACCTTGGTAATCGGGCACATCCACTAACTGATACTCATAGGAGAATCCAGCATTTGCTCTATGGAAGACAGCATCCTTCTTTACATAAGGAAGGTCACCCAAATCTCTGTACCTCCAGTTGTACAGTTTGGCTATACTTGGCCTGGCTCTACCCTGGGCATTGAGCTCAATATAAGGAATGCCGAGACGAACAAACCTTGTAAATAGACTCTGATCCATGTGGCTATACTTCTGGAAAGCCATGTTCTTCACAACAGGAGGCAACTGGTGATGATCACCAATCAGGATGCAGCGCTTAAGCCGTGCATAACCATCTTCTTGCCTCTGGAGCAACATTGGGATGAAGGTCTCAATCTCCAATATTTGGGCACTTTCTTCCATCAACAAGTTGTCATACTTGAAACCTAGCTGAAGAAAATCCTTCCTCTTGAGTGCCGCATGAGTGCAAGTCATTGCAACAATCTTTGCCTGCTTGGTCATGAGATAATTTGCTCGATCAGCCGTTGACTTGAGCAATTCAAATGCCCTACACTCTTCAAGCTCTTGAAACATGGTCTTAAGATGATGAAAGCACCCCTTAGCTGCTCTCATGTCTTTCTCAAAAGACTCACCCATAAAAATTGGATGCGGAGTGTCAGAGAAAAATTCCTTGAAGGGAAAGCGGTCTTTAACAAATGTTGGTTTATCTTCATTCTTAGCACAAGCTGCCAAGAATTGTTCCCAGCGCGAGTATACATGAAGCAACCAGAAATATCCTACATCCTCAGGCAGTTGAAGAGATCTAGCCAACCTCTCCACTTCACCAAGCAGTTCTAACCGTCGGACAAGCATTGCATTCACACGGCCTTGCCTACTGAAATCGAGATCAGTCGCTAGTTCTTGTTCTCCTTGACCAAGACGGAGTAGATAACGTGCAGGTACATCCCTCTAAAACAATAAATGAAGATGCATTAAAAACTATCCTACTAGTAGCTGAAGAACCGTACACACTACAAGCTCAAGCATAATCACTATACAAATGAAGAGGAAGGGCAAAGTAATCATCCTGAAGTGGTACCTGCATGATCTTCTCAAAAAGGTCATTCAAAGCCTGATTTGAATGTGTGATTATCAATGTCCGCTGAGAAGGACAATTGTGATAAAGCACATTCAGGATTTGCACAGCTGTATCAGTTTTTCCCGTACCAGGTGGACCCACAACCATAGTTAGTCCAGGCTGAATACCAGAGATGATTGCTCCAATCTGTGCAACAAAAAACACTACAAATACTTAGTGACACTTTCAAAAAGATGTAAACATGGAAAATGTAAGTAATGATGTTCACACAAACACCAGCACCAATGTTGAAATGAATCTAGAAGCAAAAAATATGAGAACACTAGAACTAAACTACAGTTGCATATTTTTTTTAGAGTCGAATAATTTTTCCAAAGTAGCACAAAGATAAGTTTATTCACAAAATTCCTCACGAGACTGCAACAAAAATTGAAGTCAATCATCGAAACAAAGATTTGAGGATCCCAGAAAATGACTTACCACATATATAACCCACAATTTACACTTTACACAGAAAGGTATCAGGATAATGTTTTTCATCCATGTGTGAAAACTAAAACAAAAATAAAGAGAGATATCTTCCAAGCCAAGAGTCTGTGCATTTTATTATCAACATGGAGTTGAACAAGTTCGCTCCAACATAGAGCTGGAAGCCTAATTACGCACATGAGGCATGCTAGTCTATGTACCTTCTCCATTGGCTATACTACGAAAGGGTATTCAAAATGATTACATGCATAATATCATCCAGTGAAATTAGCATATGTACCATTCACAATATTAAAGACCATTCACAATCCAGCCATCAATGATTGCAACTCTCAATATGAAAATCCAATGAGAATACTTGATATTCCAAAATCTTGCATATGTATCATTCACTTTCACAAGGTAAAATAAACACAAAAGACAACCAAAATGTCTCTAATCAGTAAAAAAAAATATCAGATGCCGTGCATAAATTGCTTGAACATAAAGATGAATTTCAAAGCTAAAACTCTGGTAGCAGAAACTTCAGTCATACAACCATGATAAACAGATGACCAATTCAGTCAATAAAAAGAGAGAGCAAATTCAGCCCAGGAGAAGATTAAAGTCCATTTACTTTCTTACTTATCATTTCTCTTTCCTGTTAGAAGGGAAAACTCACACAGCCTGGGGTTGGATACTTAAACTAGGTTCCTCTCATAAGCCCTAGTAACTGTTAGTGTGGTTCAGTACTGTTTCTTTCCAGTCAAAATGTTCAGGGGGTGAATTGCCCTCTCTTCCCCATCTGATCATCCCTATTTAGATACTACTATTAATCTAATTAGAACAGGACAGTAAAGAGCTAACTATGACTTTATAGTCTAACATAATAATCAAGTTTAAACCGAGATACAAGTTGCATATAATTATATAAAGGCCCACTGAATGATCAATTTAGTTAACAAATTTGCCAATTCAAACTTAAATTCATGCAGCCAATGGGATAAGTACCAATTATATAAGGATTACAATAAATAGGCAAAGGACTTTGGATCATCAGAAAGGATTTAACACAAATAAGCATGAAAAATAATACAGTGCAATTGAAAAAAATAGTTGCATAGCACCTGTGTAGGTGTAAATCTAACTGAGTTCTGTTTTGGCTGATCTTGGGGATAAGGACCTGGGTCAGGAGGTGTGTATGCCTCAACAATGAGTGTATCCTCCATATTGACACCATCTGCTGAATCAACACCAGATATCTTATTCCCAGTAAGTGCATGACTACCGCCTTTCTGCGTCTTGGGAAGCCTAATTCGAAAAGGAGGCATTGGCTGCAAGTTTTCACTGCCATCTGGATTTATAAAACAAACCTAAAAGAAGAGAAGGAAAGGTAGTTTTTAAGTGACATTATTTTTACTCAATGCGTGATTATACATAAAACATCAAAAGAAAAGGCAAACAATAGCAAACCTGATAATCTGGAAAACTGTCTTTCAAATGGTCAGCATCAAGAAAAGTATCTTTGAAATCTACCATTTCCAAAAGATCAGGCATGTTAGTCCATTGTGCGGCAGAAGGATTCCCATAGCCCAAAAATACATTGTGCAGCCAATCAGGAACAATACAATATTCATTCATAAGATCTCTTATAGACTCTAAAATTGCTTTGAAATTGTTTTCTTTTGGCTTCCTCCTCATCAATATATTGAATGTCCCGTAAACATCGTCTGCACCTTTCTCTGCAATATTGCTGACATCCATGTGGTATTGCGCTGTATCTAAAGCAACAGTTACAGTTCTCAGTTCCCCTTTTGGAGGCTTCCACTCATCTCTTTTAATTCTTCCTGTGAAATCATTCATGAGAGTTCCCTCCTCATCACGAACCTCAATAATCTCACATCCCCTCACATACTGAAGTCCAAGCCTTTGTGGCACACTTGCCTTGGCAGCTTCTTCAGCACTTAGAGGCTCAAATGAAGGGCGAATCGAAAGTAAAAACAGAACATCGTGCTCTTTAAGGGCATTCCACTCTGATCTTATTTGTGCTTTATAACTGGAAATGCTAAAAGTCACATCTGCAGTAACAGATGACGGCTTGACTTCTCCAATGTTTGGCTGTTTTACCTCGGTGATCTTAAATTCTTTAATTGGCACAGCCATTCTTGACCAACCACGAAAAGCAGTTTCTCCTTCATTATTGATGTAGGCAAGGAGATGTGGTACAGCTTCCTGAATATCCTCACGTATCTCATATGTTGATTCAAGACGGAAGAGATTAAAATTTCGCAGAAGATAATCATGAAGCGTTAAGAATTGTAAATTAAGTTTTGGAAGAGCTAGGCAACCCTCGCCAGAGTAATTTATGCTTGGTACAAGGCTTTCATCCCACATAATTTGCTCATTTGGGTAGAGTGGGAGAGCATTTATGGCTTCTTTTTGAGATTGTTGTTTCTCAAAAAAGGAGACCATGACTTCAATAAGAAAATCAACCCTTTCTGACCAGGGATCTTCCTCTGAGATCAGTTTGAGCTGCAAAAAGGGATCATGTCAGCTAGTGTCCAAAAATCATACAGTTTTTAAAACAATATCTTTATACGTAAACACAGTCACACACACAGGGAGAAAGCATGAGAGGGGAGAGTACATTAAGAAAGAATATTACAGCCAAATGGTTTTATGACATGATTTTAAACTAGTGCAACACAAGATGAATGGCAGCATCAGTATACCAGATTAGAATTACAGAAGAATAACTTTCTCTTGAGTCTGCAAGGGACAATATAGGGACTTTCATGTACAAAAAAAAAATATTAAAATATAATTTATTTCTAAAACCCAATGGCAGTTAAAGCCAGAAATTTTTAATATAGTTACAATACTACATGCAGAATCATTAATGTTAAGGCCTTCACAGCGTAAATCCCAGAACTTGTTGTTCTAAACAAGTACTTATAATCAACTTACCACTCAGCAGAGACATTAAAGATTATATTATTAATTTGCATCCCCCTTCCCAAACCCACCCCCCCAAAAAAAAAAAAGAGAAAGAAAACCTTATCAAATTTCTCATACACTCCTAAAATAAAAAATACATCTAGTTCTTCTCAGTACTGTGCTAACTGATGGTAGAATTTTACGACTTGTGATTTTAGAGGTAAAAGAGTGATAATTCTTGGGATCCAACAGCAACAAAAATGACCTTTGCATAAACAGTTGCGCAAGAATAGAGGAAGTACTAACAAACTCCACATGAAGATCAACAAGAACTCATTCCGGTCCTAGGCACGAGATCAAAAGTGACTATCAACATAAGGCAACATGTAATCAATCATTCATTTACAAACCTTGTGGCAAACCAAATCCCTCAAATCCATAGGAGAAAGCTCGGACAACTTCTTAGAGAGATCAGCCCGCTTGTTAATTGCACCAATGTTAGCCAATGCAAGTTCTCGCAACTAGAAGCACCAATGGAAAGAAAGTTGAGACATTTATCAAATTGAATTAAACAATAATCAGAGCAATAATGGTGATAACAATAATAATAATGATAACAAATAATTGTTCCTTAATATTAACATCATAAGCAGCGACATTTTCAATTCAGAACATTTATAAATGCCTGCTGAGACACGGACCTTGGGGATCTTCTTGAATGCAAGCAGTTGAAAAGATTGGAAGCGGTCATAATGAGACTGCAGCACCTCATCATCTGTCAGTTGAGTCCCAACATGATCATTAATATCAAATTTCTCATAGAACTGCAGCAAGTCGACCAGTTGTGCAAAGAGTTTCCCCTTCTCATGTTTATAGAGTGCACTCAGATGGCACTTGGCAACAACACCCACGTCAGCAACAAGAGGTCTCAAGTACCTGTATGCCCCAGAAAAGAGAAAATGTTTTGGAAAAAAATAAAATAAAATTATTCCCATATAAAAGATGATAAATAGAACTCAAGAAGAAAAAATAATGATAAAACGTAGCAGGAGTAAATACGTTGACCAAAGGATTCCACCTTTCACAGATCATAAAAGCATATAATTTCACTTGGAAAAATCTTTTCCAAGGAAGATCTAGTATGTGATAAAATAATCACCACAATCTAAAGAAACCAATGTCAAATAATCTGGGGAACAAGAACCAGTTGTATAGTATCATTTTGGATTTTAAGATTATTCTTCACATATAGGCAAGATTGAAGAACAAAACACTAAGATCTCAACTTTAAAAACATAAAAACCAAGGAAACTATTATAGATCAGAACAGAAAAAAGTCCCATTTCATCTTTCTACTTGCTAGACTTAATTAAGTGTAATTTCAAACTAAAATTACCATTAAAAAAACACAGAAAGCAATCACATAAGCCCATCCACATCTGCTCAGATATAAGTTTACGAAACTTTTTTTTTTTTTTTTTTTTACAAAAGAATAATTTTATTGAAATGAGATTACTTCATGAAAAAAGTCACAAAAGTCACAAAGTACCCTAATGTATTACAAACGGAAAAAATATCTACACATGAATGGACTCTATGAAACATTAAACAAAATTACTATTTATAAGACCCAATGCAAAATACCACTCATAAAAAGAACTAATGAAGGATGCTAGCAATTGAGTTGACGTGCACTCCACATCTTCAAAAGGGAGTGTGGAAAATGATAAGAAAAAAAAAAGTACACTTTACCTCCTTGTTGGCAGTTGGCTCAAGAGATCAATAAGAAATTCCATAAACCTCTCACAGTACAAAACACAAGCATCGTCAACTTGCTTCAAACCATAAGCATCAATTATTTTATCATCTTCATTAACATGTTGTTCCCGGGAAAAAACCGTTGAATCCAATACCTGGTACAAATTGATAAACTTAAACATAAATGCCTTGCACACCATAGTTATAGATCAAACAATATTTTCATAGTTTATTGTACGATAAAACCTCCAGAAATTCTTCAATAAGATTTCTCAAGAATTTCACTTCAAGCTTAGTTGACGGGTCAAAAAGCTCTCCTCGCTTTGTTGCCTCCTTAGCTTCTCTCTTTATCATTCTTTTCCATTTCTTGATCAATTCCTGATTAAGACAAAGCTCCATCTACAGAGAAGAGAAGCAGATATTTAATAAATTCCAACCACTATGGAAACAGATTAAGAAAAAGCATGTGTCATACCTGAAAACGACCATATGACAAACTGTGCCAGGATTGCAAACTTGCTAATCTCAACACAGTCTCACTGACAACCTCATCTCCCAAGCTCTGTTAAACAACGTATAAATCAACAGACAAACAACTAAACAAGAACTCATTTATGTGCAAGAATGAATTGTACAATATAAGTTTATAGACGCAGGCATATGTATACATGACCAAATGTATGACTGCGTTGAGCATGTAACAACGTCTGGACATACGGAAGTTTAGATAACTTTCAATTATTTCTTATCATAAGGGCAATAAACATTATGCAGCTCTACTTACGAAGAATCAAATACAGGTATATTTTAAGTGAGTGTCTGAAGTTTATTTCTTTCCACTGAGAAATTAGAAGTGCGAAAAACTAACCATCAGCAACTTAATCATTCTAACTTCATAAGACCATGAAATGTAAATTAAAAAAAATGGAAGCATTGATATAATGAGATATAAATAATATAGTAGTACATATCAAATAAATAGAGTATGACAGTGCTAATTAAGCAAATTAAAAGGTTTAGGAGATAATGCATATATGGACCACATAATAAGTTAGAGACATCCAACAAGTGATAGTTTCTAAAATCTAAATATATTTTATCAAAGCATAAAGTAGGATGTTAGCATACCTGAAAGGCATTGATCATGAAAACCAAGTAATTCGTCTTCTCAGCAATGCTTAATTCTTTTCCCTACAGTTACATTTGACATATAAGAGATTCAGATACATCAATAATCAGATCATATTTTTAAAAGTAAACCTACCTTCATAGAAGTTCTTTTAAAAAGCAAAATTCATAACTGCCTTTTCTTTTGACAAGTAATAAATTATACCCAGAAAAAATCAACAAGTACATGGGCTATAATAGCTGAGAACATAATAAAAGAGCCTTTGGAGATGTCATACATTAAATAAGACATTTACAAGTTTGTAAATTCTCAAAGAGTTAGACCATTTAATCAGAGGTTCCATTAGAAATCATGCTAGTTTATGACCATTATGCATTCAAAGAAAGTGAGCATATATTATGGGAGTGCACATACTAAATAACCCTTTTAAACCCAATACAGATAATGCAAAAACCAGTCTCATCATGATAGACACAAAAACCCAACAAACATGCTGCAAAAATTCATAAGCAAAAAAAACAACTACAAAAGTCCTTATAATGAAAGGACCAAAATACAACCATAGAAAGAAAAAGTAGACAAACCTCCTTCAGCCTAAGAACCCTCTCAAGGAATCCCTTAAAAATGTCTTTTCGATCATAAAAGCATACCCAAGCTGCCACATTCTCCCGAAACTGCAAGTTTTCCACATAAAAAAACTGTGAGTTCAGAAGCTCATCATAACTATCCATCTCATTCAAAATCAATCCCCCATAACCACATTTACAAAACAGAACACCAAAAACCTCATGCTTCTACAACTAAAGTGTCACAAAACTATTACACCAGATTAGACTGAGTCTTTTATCTGCTTCTTTTAATAGAATAAAAAAGTGCACATTACAGTATTATACACACATGCTTATAGCTTCTTTTTTATTGGTAAATTACACATGCAAACAACATAGCTGTTATATGGTCCACAAAGCATCTGTCATTTGCAGGAAGATTACAATTGCTACCAGTATTTTTATTCTCCCTGCTAAAATTGTGAAAATCATTGCTCTAGGGCTTCTTGTGGAAGGGCACCAATAAGTGATGACTCATCTTTAGGGGCAAACGAGGCTTGGGATTTGTTAAAGCAGGATCCATATGAATTCAATGGGTTTTGAGTATCTGTTAAGGAATAGAAGATTTTGGGTTGTCATATTCCTTGTGATGCATCATGGGTGCTAGCTAAATCTGATGTTCTGGTTGAAATTGAAGTTAAAGTGTTCAAAGTGAGCTTGGGAAGAGGGATTCTGTTGCATGGCCTGTCTCCAAATCCAGTGTCGTCAATTGTGCAAATACGTGGCAATGTCATTATCACAAATCAATTGACACTTTTTTTAAAATTTTTTTTTGAGAAATGATATGTGCACACCATTTTACAACAAATCCTAAATGGCAAGTTGTTACTGGTTGTTATTGTTGGATTACAAAAGTAATCTCAGTGTTAAATTCAAATTTGAACTAATAACAACTAATCACCCGTAATTTGTTGTAAAAATATTGTGGACATAACACTTTTTTTTAATTTCTCCCCGGATTTCGGCAACCACTTTTTTTTTTCCTCCCATTTTCGGCAACTTGGTTGCCACAATTGGTAAATCATTCGGGCACTCCCACTGGGGCACTTCACGGGCAGAGCTTGGGCAGTAGAATGAATTTCGATAATATAATTACCGAAATTCATTTTTTCTCCCTCCTCAACTTTCTTCTCCCTCATACTTTTTCTTACAATTTTGGCAACGGTATTGCCAAAATTCAGCCTCTCTTCTCATTTCGCTAAATAACTTTGAACAGTACCTATAATAATAATAAACTCTGTTTTTTGCAATATTTGGTCAAAAAACTCCAATATTTTTAGCAAAAACTAATTATTTTGCTCCCAAATGGACACCTAGATCATGTCAAGCTAATGGCAAAAAGAATAGGTTATGGCCACATATATTGAATAAGCTATTCATCACCAAATAATTCATCAAAAGAAGAATCATAAGTGGGAAAAGTAACATCTTGGGTTTTACGGGTCAACATTGGACATACAAGATTACTAGCCCCAAGTTCCCTTGAAATGCGAGTTCTTAATTTTATATAATTAAGTAATAGGACAAAAGAAATATAATTTAAAAAAAATCTACAATTTCAAGAAAGGGTTTATGTTTAATATATGTTAATCTTATCTTCTAATTGCCAGAGAAAAAAAAAATGTGCCACCCACACACCTTTTCGTTCTTATTCTAATCCTTAATTTAGAGCTACGTTTGTCTCACCCGAACTTGAATAATTAAATTATTAAACAACCAGAAATTAATTTATTAAATTATTAGTATGTAGATGCCACAATATGTCGCTTCCTATTTTGATTGGTAAACTTCAAGCAGATAAAATAAAAATTCTCAAATTCGAAGTGCCAATTTGTGGTGTGTGTCTTTATGTAGATTGGTTATAATTTTATTGGCTCTTGTATCTATGTACTTGTTTTTCCAATAAAAAATGAAAATAAATTGTTATTTTTTAAAATAAGACTAATATAAAACTTTAAAAAAGTGTGAGCTAACATGTGCCACCATGTATAACAAAAATAAGGTCATGTCAATTTTATTTTTTTGAGAATGTCACCACTACATATTATTTTACAATATTTTTACAAACTATTAATGTGACAAATTTTTATTAGTTCTAATTCACCGCTAATATTTTTTTTTTATTTACCAATGATTATCCATCACATCAATCATTTATAAAAAAAAAGTTTATAAAATAGTTTTCATTTATCTTTTATATATATATATATATAATTACATGGCAACCTCATCATGTGAGTTATCAAACCTCCCAACACTCCAAATTTCTCAAATTTCCATACTAAAAAACTTTGCCTCCACAACACCACTTCCTTTAACGCCATAGTCACTATGAACCTATGACAAAATATAAGCACTTTTAAATGTTTCACTTTATACATTATCAATTACAGTATATCATATGTTTGATTTTTTTTTTTTTTTTGGGCATTTTAAACTTATTTTATTTTTTTTGCAAAACAACAAAAGAATAGATGACAAAACTAATTACTCATGAAATTAGAATTAGTACTCATATTTGTTAGGACATATGCGATTCACTTGTTAGGAACATATGTCACTATTTTATGTAATTTGCTAATCCTTTGACAAAACGCACTTTACTTGTATTTGAGTAGATCTAGGATGTGTTTAATACTTCAAGAAACCTTGTTTCAAGTTCAAGTGTTAAAGCCATGCAAGTCTGTCCAAGAATCAAGTGAGAATGTGCTGAATTTTAAAACTCGATAGCTGCTTGACACCTCTCGACAGCTAGGCTATCTATCGAGATTTTCAACTTCTTCTTATCGCAATCTCGATAGCTTCTCGATAGATGGTCGATCGATCGAGAAAAGTTTTGTCCCCTCGATAGCTTGCAACAAATAGGTTCGACACCTCCTCGATCGATCGAGAATTACTGAGCCTTACGAAATTCAGATTTTCATATTTGATTTTCGGCCCTTGCTTATGTATTTGTGTAGGGTTTCTTTTCTCACAACTCTAGACCTATATAAGGCTTATTTTAAAGGTCGTAATATAAAAGAATACAATGAGAACATATGCAAAAGGTGACCGATGCCTTATTCTCTTTGAAAGAATCTACTGCGTCTTTGTGCTTTAGGATTTTGTAACCAAGTGCTTTTTGATCTTCATTGTTGATGAAGTGAAGAACTTTGCAACTAACATCTTCTTCAAGTTGGTGTGTTAGTCACGTACTGAGAGCCGTGCATCTTTGGTCAGTCACGTACTGGGATCCGTGCATCAAAAGGGTGACGTTCATATATTGAAGAGTTCAGAGGTTCTGAAGCAGTAGAAGGTTTCTGCTGTAAGTTCATCTATGGAGATTGTAGAGTTTAGGGACAAAGGTTTTGTACTAGATCTGAAACTTATCTTTACTTTAGTGGATTGCTTTTCGGAAAGGTTTCCCCCTAGGTTTTTTACTGTGAAACTAGTTTGTTTCATTAGTTTTCTTGGGTCATCATATCTTGTCTTATTTATTTTTCCGCTACATGATTTTGATATGATATTGATGTTTGTTTGTTTTAACAAGTTTTATTCATAAAAAATCTAATTAACAACTTGAATTTAAAATTTGTTAATTCTATCAACCGGGGTCTAAATTTTCCAACAATATTTTAATTTTTATAAATTTTATAATGAATTTGTAACGTCCATGCTGTATAATTTCTTTTATCGATGCTTAGAATAAGAACAATGGTGCAGGTTAGCTCACACTTGCTTATAGTTTTTTTTTTTTTTTTTGAGAAACACTTGCTTATAGTTTTAGACATGTTGATTTGGTTTATTTGTTTCTTTTGTATTTTAAATTAACTTACAGTAAAATAGTAAAAAGTTGAAAGTTAAAATTTTTTTTATTCAATAGTTGAGATAAAAAATTATTTTTGAAACTTTAATATAATCATTGTAATGTGAGTTCTTATATATAATTAACATCAGATAACCAAAATCGTAAATTTTTCTAGAAGACACTTTGGGCTCTTAAAGTTCCTAATAAAGTCAAATCAATCACATGGCGAGCACGTAGAAACATCATCCCAACAAAGGCTAACTTGTGTAGGTGTAAGGTGATTGATAGTTCCACATGTGAGACTTGCGGATTGGAATCAGAGAGTAGTGGACATGTTTTCTGGGGTTGTGAGAAAGCATAGGAAATCTAGATACTATCAGGTATTCCTTTTGATGCACATGGAGTCAATTTCCCTAAATTCGAGGACCTAATTTGGCATTTGAAGTTTGAACAAAGAGTAGGGAATGATCTGTTGGAACTTGTCATTATGGTGTCCTGGGCCATTTGGTTCAACCGTAATGAAGTGCGAAAAGGGAAAGCTAGACAAACAGGTCTAGCTATTTTGCAAAAGGCACGACACATGCTGGACGAATTCCAAACGGCCAATCTGAAGTTGTCCAAGGCCAAAGATATGGAAGAAGTCCGATGGGAGGCTCCAACTATGCCATGTTACAAGGTTAATAGTGATGCTACAATTTTTGCAAACAAAAACTCAATTGGAGTTGGAGTTATTATTCGGGATCATGATGGGTGTGTTGAAGTAGCAATTAGTAAATCCCTTCCATTACCATTGGGGCCGCTGGAGGTTGAAGCTAAGGCATTGGAGGAGAGCTTACTGTTTGCTTGGGATGTGGGGGTTCAAGATGACCTATTTGAATGCGACTCCAAGGTTGTTTGTGATGTCGTGACTGGATGCAATGATCCACCTTCAGTGATAGGCAACATAACTGAAGGAATTCGACACAAATTGCAAGACTTTCAACGGGCACAACTTTCACATGTTTGTCGACAGGATAATCGCTCTGCACATTTATTAGCGCAATATGCTAGGCATATTGTTGATTATGTAACTTGGATAGAAGAAACACCTTTTATGGTTGAGTCTGCTATGACTCATGATATAGCAATGTTATATTCGTTTTAATAAAAGTTACCAATTTCTTATTAAAAAAAAAAACCAACCCCACGTTATCCTTGTAATAAGAGTTCTTATATATGATTAACTAGTTGCTAACTCGTGTAATGCACGGCCTAGTTGTGAAAATTATATTTATAGATAATTGATGGTTAATAAGTATGAATAAATAAAAAAATGAAATTGGACTATTTGTAAAAAAAATAGCTTACCTAATTTAGTTAGAATTTTTTTACATAACCTCAGTCCTAATTTGTTCAAAATTTATTTAGTTTTGGATCCCTTTATTAAATTCTAAATAGTTCTAATTAACATAGTTGAATACTATATGTAACTCTTTTCTTTTTTTTGATACCATAGAAAACAGTTACAGGACTCAAGTTATATAACATAAGATTTGGAGAGATCCGACCGTAATTGGGTCGAATAATGAACAGCTAGAGAATTGAAGCTACTTCTAACACATTACACTTGATAGTTTTTGGTACAAAAATGGTGTGAAAAGTTAAACCTTATTAAGTTAGAAAATGCAAGTCTGTCATCAAATGTTGTTCTTGCAATCTTGGTTAACGTCTTCCATTGCAAACTTGTTTAGTCCTTTTGCAACCACTCACACACACACACACACACACACACGTATATGTATATTTATTTATTTATTCAATGAGGTCTAGCTCAATTTGCACCTCCCCTTATAAGTTCTAGGTGGAGGATGATGTTGTGGGTTCAAGACCCATCAGCTGCGTGTGTAATTATCCAATGTGTGCGTATTGGCTTGTAAATCCATTTTCTTCCTTTCTCTTAGGTTTTCTCAATATGATTTTAAATGGGTACATTCCTTTTCTGATGGTATTTATTTAAATCCTTCTCATTCCTCATTATAGACCTGGGATCCTGTCATTATCATCTCCTTTTATGCTTTCCTATTCTTGTTCATTATATTTATCCGGACTTGTCCTTAACTCCATGTTTCATTGGGACCCTTAGCCATCCCCTCTATTTGGCTTGATGTCATTCATCAATTAACTGGTGAGCATTTGTTGTGTCTACACAATCTATCTTCTTCTCTTCTTTTACCTTCTTCTGTTCTGCTTCCACCAGAACTATCTCTTTATTGTGATGCCGTAGCACCCCCTATTTTTTAGTAATTATAGCCGAAAGGCACTGATCCATAGGGCATTGGGCTCAGTAATGACCTAAATATATACATGTAAGGCATTGGATTTCTTCATTACCTTTGAGGTAGAATCCTGCCACTTCACTTGAGTTAGCAAAGTTTTCTTAATTATACGTTTTTAACAGTAATTAGGTTTTTTCTGGTTATCTTTACTAGTTTAAACAATTTCAAACATTGGACTGTATTTTTGGATGGAAAATTTGAAGACCTGATGTTTCTAAGATGGGATCGTAGTGGTGTTGCCAAAGTAAATAAATAATAAAGCAACTGAATTAGAAAGGAAATATGTGTGAAGTGATCTCCAAGGATGGTGTAGTACTAGGAAATGGCCTTTATTATAAGAAGTGGTATAAAAGGTCTCTATAGTTTTTTTCATTTTGTGCATCAACCTTCTGGCTGGTAGGTTTGTTAACTTTCTACCCAACAAATGTTGTTCCCTTTGAAAAAGTGTACATTGTAACGGCATTGTAATTGAGTCATATTGACTGATTTGACTTCAATCTTAAATGCTGTCCTTATTTGTTATACTATAATGTGGGAATAAAAGAGGAACAGTTGTAGCTCAGGGGATCATTTGGGGGAGTAGGAAAAACTTTCCAACTGATATTTTGAAATGGACAGTTTTTGGAATAGAGAAAATTGAAGGATGGAGGACAATGTTTTTGGCTAAGGAAGTCTATGGCTGTAAATCACTCTTATTTCCTCAAAGCTATATCACTGCCCTCTGGCATTTAATCATAAATTTGACCTTTCGGACTGATGACCATTCTGGTGTTCAATTTAAGGTGGGTAAGAATCTTTTGTGATGGTCTGCAATCTGCATTAGCCACAGGTCATAGCATCACTTTGTTCCAAATATCAATGAGGTTTATGTCCGTTGATAAGTAAATCCAAAGACTTGTGATCCTGGAGGGGTAAAAAGATTACAAATCTATAAATATATTTCCGAAATGCACACACATAAATAAATAATTATTTACTCCCTTTTTTGAGAGGAGGAGCCTTAATTCATATTAAACGTGATTGATCTTTGGGTTTTATGTCCTCAAAGTTATATTACTACTCTTTAGGTTTCAAATTATATAGAAAAACACTTGGGAGTGATAGTCATTTTGGAATTCAATTCAAGGTGGGGTAAGAGTGCTGGTTTATGATAGTCTGCATTAGCCACAGCATCACGTTGTACCAGATATCCTTAAGGTTTATGTCCATTGATGAGTAATCCGAAGACCTGTGATTCCTGAGGGGTATAAAGATTGTAGATCTATAGAAACATATTTCCGAAATGTTTAGGCTTATTATTATTATTATTATTATTTTTTTTTTTTTTTGTGGAGAAGACCTTAATTCATATTAAATAAGCGTGTGATTTATGGGTGTACCTATGCTAATTGTTTTGTCAAACAATAGAAGACCTTTTTCCATAGTTTGTTGTTTTTTATGGTTCCTTAGCACATTGCCTGTGCTTTGGTTTTTTATTGTACCTTTTCATCCTTTTTTGGAATGAAGCATTATTTACTTGGCAATTAAAAAAAAAAAAAAAAATCCTTATCTCCACAATTTTTAATACTCACAACATGTCAAACCCAAGACCTTGACTATTAAAGGTGCAGAAATACGCTACCCTAATGATGCCACTGGTTATACGCCGTTAATTTTAGTTGTAATGCTTTTGATCCACTTGAGCTGATGCCAAGCTTTCTATTGGTGTCTATAGTTCCTCAGCATCTATTCATAATTTGTTGCTCTCTACTTAGATGTTGGATTGCTCTTGTCATTTTTAGCTCGTTATGTAATTTGCTTGTATTTGATTGTTTTACTCGGTATTATGTAATTTGCTTGTATTTGATTGTTCTACTTGGTATTATGTAATTTGCTTGTATTTGATTGTTCTACTCGGTATCTCTTTGTTGCTGTTTCAGATAACATTAGGAACATTGGATCAAGATGAAGCTCAGACTGAATGGGTCATCAGACCATACATGAACACAACCAAGAAAAGGAAGTTTCTTGGGGATTGATGCCACCTTAGAGAAAATATTACGCTTTGTTTTGCAGCGATTTTGGCCCCAGATATGCTTAAGCTAGTTGCTTGTTATCAATCATACACTGTCAGGTATATTTATAGAAATGTGAAACATCATAAATTTGATGATGGAACCTTTTTAGTTTCATTTGAGGGATTTGAGGAAGTGGCAATTATTTTTTTCTTCATATTTGTAATTGTGATTTGTGAGACTGATATTATCTCCATGGGAGAAAGTGGGGGCTTAGCATAATTAATATGCAATTTAAATTTTGTGCCATTTAGATATTATTTAGGACAAAATTTGGCTACAAACTTGGTTTTAGCCTAAGGCTACAACTTCCATTAAAAAAAAAATGATTACGTATTTTGAAAATCTAACTATTAGAATTTATATTCTTTATGTTCTTAACGCGCATTTCAAATTTTATACCAATAAAATGTTATTTACTTTTTGATCCACAAACTTACTTTTTATGCAAAATTTTATACTACCAAAATTTGAAATTTAAACTTTGATTGATGACATAGCTATTGGTATTTAATCTTCTGAAAATTTTGTAAGCATGAATGATATATGAAGAAAATGTAATTTAATTGTGGATTTGTCAAAATTCATACTTAATAAAAAGATATTAAGTGGAGTTCTAGCCTTAGACTATAACAAAGTTTGTTGCCAAAGTTTATCCTATTATTTACTATTCAATCTATAAACTTATTTTTTGTGCATAATTTTATACTATAAAACTTGAAATTTAAACATTTAATTGATGACATAATTATTAATGTTTGATCTTTTGGAAATTTTGCAAGCAAGAAGAAAATGTAATTCATGGTGAATTTGTCAAAATTTATATTCAATAAAAAGATATTGAGTGCAGTTGTAGCCATTGGCTAACTAAGTTTGTAGCTAAACTTTATCATTTTTCTAATAAGTCAATTGATTTGTTTAAATAATACACATGAATAGTTTTAAATGAACAAAGTTTCAATTACTACAATTCTAACTAAAAAATTAACGTGGCTACATATTACAAAAATCAAACAATTATATTGCATGTTATTTATGTTTTTAATATATATGTCAATTTTTTTTCCAATCAAATATTATTTACTATTCGATCTATAAATTTATTTTTTATGCATATTTTTAGATTACAAAAATTTAAAATTTAGACATTTGATTAATAACCTAGCTATTAATTTTTAATTTTTTGAAAAAAAATATAAATATAAAAAATATAATAAGAAAATATTATCAAATTCACTTTTTCAAAAGTAAACACTCAAAGGGAGAAAGGAAAATGCCTTACAGGTTACAACTGGTTAAAGGTAAGTCTTTTGTCTTTTCTTGTCCTCATATATTTATTAATTTTTACTGTTGTTAGTCAGCAATAATAGACTAATTGGTAAGAGATTTTTAGTAATATTGTTGTTATTTTGTAGAAATATGTGTAGATAAAAAAGTGTGAAAATATATGTAATGTTATTTAAATATTAAAAACTATTGTTTAAATAATAGTACCAAACACCTCATAATTCACCCCAGGACTTAAGCCAATTGTTAATCTCTTATTTAAAAAAAATTTTGATATGACTTTTATGGAAAATAAAAATAACTAACTAATATTAAAATATTAATTACTTTTTTCTTTGTCCTAAAAACTTTTTCGAAATAGTTTGTTAATAATTGCATTTTTTTTTTTAAGTTTTAATTTATGACGTTTGCTCTTGATGATAAAAAGCTTTTCTAGAATAGTTAGTAACAATTGCACTTTTTTTTTAAGACAATTTTCTAAAATGGTTTATTAATAATTGCACCTTTTTTTTTTTTCAAGAGTTTCAGATTATGGCGTCAGCTTCTGATAATAGTTCTTTATTATCAAACTAAGACACCAATCGGTTTTTGGTGTAATAGAAATTGAACTTCATATCTTTTATTCAACCATCAAAAATTTTACCAGTTGAATTAACTGAATCCGCATTAACAATTGCACTTAAGTCATCTTTTAACCTCTTCTTTTTTCTTTTTTCTTTTTTTGTGAGAAACAAGTCATCTTTTAACCTTTCAAAAGTAAACACTAGAGAAACACCAACCATTCTAACATACTAACATCTAAGTTGGTAAGTTTATAACTGAAATTTTGTATATTAAACTGACGAAGATAAGCTAGAGAAATTACTTCTCTCACTCACTTTATAGTAGTCGGTAGGAAGTGAGAACCACCACACAGCACAGCTACAAAAGAAAGAGTCAAATTTTCAATTATTGTGCTTCCTGGAAAAGGCGCAATGACAGTGTTTGGGATCCACCACTACGCGCAATTATTCATTCATTTCATTGAAATCAATTCAATGGTTCACATTTGATTCACACATTTTAGTGGTAAAGGACCTTTATGCTGCACGCCTTAAAAGCAAAAGATGATTTTTTTTTTTTAATATAAGTGATAGATTTAATTATAATATCTTCTTTTTTATACTATTTAAGATGTATAAAGAATAAACTGTTTGTAAAGAGTATTAGAAATAAATTTTATTGAAAAACATACTCAAATTATCTTTGGAGAATGTATTTTTGGTGTTATCCAATGTTGATAAGATTATTGAAACTCAACAAACTCATTTCCTTTTTCTCCTGAAGGATTATCTATTTTGATTGATTTTTTATGAAGAGATAGCCATATCTGATTCCTTTTGTTTATTACTTAAAAATACAATAAAAATAAATAAATCAGTTAGTCCTATGGTTCTTCAATCTTCTTCTTTTTCATGAACAACCTTATCAAACAACTTCCACTCGATTTCTTAATTTTAATTTTTACTTTTGGGAAGTAAACTTCATAGTTCCTTCCACAGAAAAACACTTCACTCCACTCAGATATTTTTGGGAACTAAACTTCCTTCCAACTAGTCAAATTTGTCCTTTTCTTTTCTTATCTTCTTTTTCAGAAACAAGTAAGCAACTTCCACTATTATTTATTTTTAGGAACTAAAGTTCCTTCCACTAGCTGAACAACTTGACCCGGCATTGAATTTTCTTCACATAAAAGTTACAAACATTACAAGAAAAGACCCTTCAATTGTAACCTCAAAATAATGGTTTGAGTAAAGCACACCAACCATTCTACTTGTTCATTATGATCCTTTCAACCTAAAAAAAAATTGTTGATCTAAGATCAAAGCTGTATGTGTTTATTTCCATTGCTTCTTTAGTTTTTTTCTAAGTGAAATTTTTTAAAATTGAGTAACTGTAATTTTGTATAATAAACCCACGAAAATAAACTCAATTAACTAGAAAAATTCCTTCGTCTCACACACCTTTTTAGTAGTTGATAGGAACCACACAGACTGATAGGCAGCACAGCTGCACAAAGAGCCATATATGTCAAATTCTTTCTCAATTATTGTGCTTATAACGTGTCTGGGATCCACCACAACGCGCAATTATTCAATCACCCTATCTTGTAATTACCTCCAAACCCCATGTTTTCCTCGAACTCGAAGGGCCAATTTGTGGTGTGACTTTGTTTAGCGTGGATAGAATCTCAGTCTCTTTCTTGTATGAGGTATTTGTTTTTTTTTTTAAATTAAAAATATTTTTTTATATATTTTATAAAAATAAGACAAATATACAACTTTTAAGAAGTGTGAGCTAGCATGCTACACAATTTTTTTTATAAATTTTTTTACAAACAATTAACGTGGTGGATGATTAATTAACTGTTATAAGTAAAGTTGTTATTTCCCAAAAAAAAGAAGGTAAAATTGTTATATTTGTGGTATGCTCAAATGAGAACAAGCTATTTATAAAGATATTGTAAAATAGTTTGTGCACGTAACATTCTTCGTTATATGTTTGGCAAATAAGTGCACAGGCTATCACTTTGCAAACCATTCTCTTCTGGTTTTCTGCCTAAATGAATTTTATTTATATAAGTTAAATGAGTTTAGTTGTGTCAAAATGGGTCAATCCTTCTTAAGAGAGATAATGAATTGGATCATTTGGGGTTATTCACATTATGTTGGAGAATGAAAATTAGCTATGAAAATTCACATTATCTTTGGAGAACATGTGGTTGGTGTTATCCAATTGATAAGATTATCTAAAACTCAACAACTCATTTCCTTTTTCACTGAAAAATTATCTATTTTGATTGATTTTTTATGAAAAATAACCACATACAATTCCTTTTGTTTATCACTTAAAAATACAATAGAAAAAAAAAATCAGTTAGTCCTATAATTCTTCAATCTTCTTTCATTTTCATGAACAAACTTATCAAACAAGTTCCACTTGATTTCTTAATTTTTACTTTTGGAAAGTAATAAACTTCATAGTTCCTTTCACAGAAAAACACTTCATTCCGTCAGAGATTTTTGGAACTAAACTACCTTCCAACTAGTCAAATTTGTCATTTTCTTTTCTTATCTTCTTTTTCAGAGACAAGTGAGCAACTTCCAGTATATGTATTTATATACTTTTAGGAAGTAAAGTTTATTCCACTAGCTCAAAAACTTGACCCGGCATTAAATTTTCTTCACATAAAGTTACATACATTACTATAAAAGATGCCCCAATTATTGTAACCCCAATGGAAATAATGGTTTGAGTACCAAGCACCAACCATTCTACATTATGATCCTTTCAACCAAAAAAAAAAAAAAAACTTGTTGATCTTTATACTGCTCCTTTCTATTATCAGAAATTACAGAAATAAACCCCGCTCCAATGCTAACTCAAGGACCAACCATTCTAAGATGAAAACTGGATGAGTTTATTTCCATTGCTTCTTTAGTTTATTTGTTAAGTATAGTTTTTTAAAATGTATAACTCTAATTTTATACAATAAACTGACGAAAATAAACTCGATTAACTAGATAAATTTTCCTGTCTCACTCACTTTTTAGTAGTTGGTAGGAACCACACAGACTGATAGGCAGCACAGTTGCACAAAGAGCCACATATGTATATATATGTCAAATTCTTTCTCAATTATTGCGCTGGGATCCACCACAACGCTCAATTATTCAGTCTCTCCCTTGTATCTATCTATTTGTTTTTAAAAACAAATTAAAATAATTTTTTATTTTTTAAAATAAGACAAATATAAAACTTTAAAAAAGTGTGAGTTACCATGTTATACAAATTATTTTATAATTTTTTTTTTCAAACCGACTAATGTGGTGGATGGTTAATATAAGTAAAATGGTTATATTAATGGATGGCTCAGAGAATCACAATTTATCATTTATAATGATGTTGTAAAACAGTCTGTACACGTAGCATTATTCATTATATATCTATCACTTTGCAAACCATTCTCCCCTGGTTTTCTACCTAAATTGCAATCGCTTCCCTTTGGCTTTTTTATTTCCTTCTTCTAGCAACAAGAGACCATGGCTGTCTTCCTGGGACAAGCACTTGCCACTTCAATTATTCAGGTGGCACTTGATAGACTGGCTTCTCAGGAGGTCATAGACTACTTCAAGGGAAGGAAACTCAATCAGAAATTGCTACAAAACTTGGAGTTAGTGCTGTTATCTGCTGACTCAGTGCTCATTGATGCAGAGGAGAAGCAATTTACAAACTCAGCTGTGAAAAAATGGCTGGACGAGCTTAAAGATGCTGTTTATGTTGCAGATGACCTTCTGGATGAGATTGCCACAGAAGCTAAATTTCAAACTCGCACTAAAAAGGTATGGCGCTCCGTTTCTACTTTATTTGACAATAAGATACAGTCAAAGCTAGAAAACGTTCTAGGTATATTACAAAAACTCATAGAACAAAAGAAGGTCCATAATCTGAAAGAGGTTGCCGGTGGAGTACCACTACCACCACGACAATTAACAACTTCTTGTCCTGAAGAATATGGTGTGTATGGTAGAGATATTGATAAGGAGGAGATATTTAAGAAGTTGCAATTAGATAATGTAGATGGTGATGAGATATGTGTTGTTCCTATAGTGGGCATGGGTGGGGTTGGTAAAACAACCGTTGCTCGGCTTGTATATAATGACAACCGAGTAAAGGAGAATTTTGATCTCAAAGCGTGGGTTTGTGTTTCAGACACATTTGATGGTTCTATAATAGCAAAAACTATTCTTGAAGAGATCACTTTGTCTAACTGTGACATTCATAGCTTGAATTTGTTACAAATTAGAATAAGAGAGAGCTTAAAGGGAAAGAAGTTTCTCCTTGTTTTAGATGATGTTTGGAATGAGGAGTATATTGCTTGGGATAAGTTAGTTACAATGCTTAGATGTGGGGCAAAAGAGATCAAAATCATTATTACAACACGTAGTGAAAATGTTGCGACAATTGTGCACCCAATTTCAATTCATCATCTAATGCAATTGTCTGATGAAGAATGCTGGTTGTTATTTGCAAAACATGCATTTAAGAATGGAGAATTGAATTCAGATAAAGAACTAATTGGTAGAGAAATTGTTCATAAGTGTAAAGGCTTGCCTTTAGCTGCAAAAGCACTTGGGGGTATGTTGCAGTCTAAACAAGACCATAGAGAGTGGAATCATATTTTGGAGAGTGATATATGGGATCTACCAGGAGGTGAAAGTTCTATCCTTCCAGCTCTAAGATTGAGCTACAACTATCTCCCATCACATTTGAAACGATGCTTTACTTATTGCTCAATCTTTCCAAAGGATTATGAATTTTCAAAGGAGGAGTTAGTCTTGTTGTGGATGGCAGAAGATTTATTGTTGAAACCCAAGGGAAATGGAAGCATGGAAGAAATAGGTGAACAATACTTTGATGAGCTACTATCGAGGTCATTTTTTCAACGATCAAATAATGATGAACTATGTTTCATAATGCATGACCTTTTTAATGACTTGGCAAAATTTATATCTGGAGAATTTTGTTTTAGGCTGGAGATTGATAATTCATGTGAAATTACAAAAAAAATGCGTCATTTGTCATATTTTCGAACTGAATTTGATGTCCCTAAGAAATTTGAGGTGTTTTATGAAGCCAAGAATTTGCGAACCTTCTTGGGACTAGAATTGCCATCTACGTCAAATTTTCGATATAATAATATATCAACAATGGAGGTAAACAATTTGTTGTGCACATTTAAGTGTTTACGAGCATTATCATTGTCTCTCTATGGATTATTAGCTGTGTTACCTGATTCTGTTGGAAATTTGAAACATCTTCGCTATTTGAATCTTAATGACACCAATATCAAAGGCTTGCCTGATTCTGTATGTGGTTTGTATAATTTGCAAGCCTTGTTATTGAGGGGTTGTGCTTGGCTTGAAGAGTTGCCAACCAACATGGGAAGACTTGTGAACTTACGTCACCTAGATATAACAGGGACCCCTTTGAAAGGGATGCCAATACACATGGGTAAATTGAGAAGTCTCCAAAATTTAAGTGCTTTTTATGTGGGAAAAGGAGAACATAGTGGGAGTAACATTAAAGAGTTGGGAGAGCTTCCACATCTTTCTGGATCATTGTGTATATCAGACTTGGAAAACGTTTGTCAAACAAGAGATGCAAAGGAGGTTAATTTGAAGGATAAGAAGGGCTTGTCAGAGTTGGAGTTGAAATGGAGAAGATGGCGTGAGAACTATGATTCAGAACATGAAAGAGATGTGCTTGAGCAGTTGTGTCCTCATACGAACTTGAAATCTCTCTCCATCATATCTTATTACGGTGCAGAATATCCAAGTTGGTTAGGAGCATGTTCATTCTCTAATATGGTGTCCCTTAAGCTTGACGATTGTAAATACTGTTCCTCCTTGCCTCCACTTGGGCAGCTACCTGCCCTTAAGGAACTCTCAATTGAAGATTTGAACGGAGTATCATGTGTGGATAGTAAGTTCTACAGGGATGGCTCTTGTGCAACTAATAAGCCATTCAAATCCCTAGAAAAATTAACATTTAGATGGATGCCAGAGTGGAAGGAATGGTTTATATTTGAAGGTGAAGATGAAGGCGGAGTTTTCCCAACCCTCCGAGAGCTTCGCATTATGAATTGTCCCAAGCTTACAGGAAATCTGCCCAGTTTACTTCCTTCTTTAAGTGTAATTGAAATTAGAGATTGTCCCCAGCTTGTTGCTTCACTTCCTAGTCCTTCGGCTTTCCATGAATTGGCCTTGACGAATTGTGATAAGGTGGTGTTGAAGGAATTATCACCTAAGCTGCAGAGTCTCGGAATTGGAGGATGCCACGTGACTCTCCTTGAGGGTGGTCTACCCACTACTTTAAAAACACTTCAAATCAATGGAGTACTTCAGTTGCCAGGGAGCCATTACTATCCATCAATTGAGAGCTTGAAGGTAAATAAAGGTCCTGGTTCACTTTGGTCTTTACCATTAGAGTTTTTCCCAAAACTCAAATCTATCGAAATTTCGGATTCTGATAATCTTGAATCTCTTTCGGCATCAGATAAATCTCTCTTGGATCTAACTTCTCTCACTAAATTAACCATCCAGTTCTGCCCTAATTTTGTATCCTTTCCCAGCGGGGGATTGTGCGCCCCGAATTTGACACAGATTTCTATTTATCGCTGTGAAAAGTTAAAGTCACTTGCTGAAGGTATGCACACCCTCCTCCCATCTCTTCTATATTTGAAGTTGTGGTACTGTCCAGAACTGGAATCATTTCTTGAAGGGGGTTTGCCCTCTAATTTACAAATACTTGAAATCCGTGGCTGCGACAAACTTTTTCTCAGACGCATGGAGTGGGGTTTACAGAGTCTTCACTCTCTCAAAGAAATTATAATTCGGTATGACGGCAAAGAAGGGGGTTCCTTTCCGGAGGAGGCGTTGTTGCCCCCTTCTCTTATCCGCCTCAGCATTGAATTTCCACAACTGACATCACTCAATGGTAGGGGGTTTCAACACCTTACCTTGCTTAAACAGTTGGAGATTTGGTACTGCGATAACCTCCAGCGCTTACCAGAAGAGGGCTTTCCCACCTCCCTTTCTATTCTAGATATTTCTTGGTGCCCTTTGCTAAAAAAGCGGTATTGGAGAAAGAATGGAAAAGAATGGCGCAAAATTTCTCATATCCCCATCATAAGGATTGACACTGAAGTCATCACATGAGCTATGAGTCCAGAAGTACTACTGCCCAGGTATTTGTTTCCGCACTAATTTGTACTTTCCCCTGTTTAATTCTGAATTTTGTTTATTCCCACGAACCATCGCAGCCAGTGTTGCAGTTCTCTTTGTTATTTTCGTATTCCAAAAAAAATCATTTTTTAAATGGGAATGACTAGCTAGCCTCTATCAAAATTAAACTTGTATTTGACTTGGGTAGCATAAATTTAAACTTCATACTCATACAACATATTTCTTAAATTTATTCATATTGCGCATTATTCCAAAGAGTATTTGTCTATTCATCAAGCAGCTTGATATATCCTATAAAAAATTGCTTCATCAATATTTTCAAATCTTTTGCACAAAATCATTTGGGTTTATATTGATTTTTTATGAGAAGCTTGAAAACTATGATAATATAATGGATAAATAATTGGACTGCATTTGGGCAAATTTCATTTTTTTTTTTCAAAAAATAATAAAAACGTATTTTAAATTAATATTAAAAATGTTGTGTACTAATTTGCCATTTACTTAAGTGCATGTTTACAAAATTATCTTATTTCATAATTAAAATTCGTTGTTTTAAATTTGTAATTAAAGTGTATTTTAAAATATTATGTGTGAATTTTGCTTGGTATTTTTTTTTTCTTTTTTCAATGGGTTATGAAGAGATTTTCCACGGCAAGTGTTTTGGCATTTGATAAATTTCGCATTTTTATTCTAAATTTATCAGTTTTTTTTTTTTTTAACTAATTACTGTTAAATTTTTGTAAAGAGATTCTTATAAAAATTTATAATATTTTATTACTAATATAAACAAAAGAGGGGGTGTTAATTTTTTCAAACCTCAAGTCCCTTTAGGTTTGGAGTGGAGCGTCATTTCCCCAAACCTCAAATGAGAGGAGTTTAATTACCCTTAATTTATTTTGAATATGTCCTTTATGTGTATAAAGGTATCACATGGCCTAACAATCATGAGTCCCCATGGTTAAATTTATTTTTTGAATTAGTGATAAACTTCAAAACATTTAGAATGAGGACAGACTTTTAAAAAAGAATTGTTTAATAAATATCAAAATAAATCTTTGTAGTAATATATATACATATATATATATATATATATTTTGGTACACTTATGTAAGAGATGCTGTTAAATGTTTTGGATCTTGCTACAATTAAATTCTTATGAATTAAGAGATTCTCATTCAGTTTCCTTTTATATTGCAGTGTCATTTTCAGCTGTCAATATCAAGTGATACGCCTTCCGTCAATTTCATGCCACTGCTAGCTGTTGATCCTTTTGTATTATGTATGAACTGAGAAATATGTGAAATGTTTTCAAGTCACTGTAAAGTCCTTTACGCTCATTCTTGCTAGAACTGTTTTTGCCCTGTTATACATTCATTGCATTTCTAGTTTGAACTTTTGTAGTACAAGACAGGTAGTACAGTTTCTCCATCATATTTATTTGTCAATAAACTAATTCATATTGTAAGCTTAGAATATTTTAAGTTACATTATGATTGACTTGGTAAATATGTCATGCTATTTAATCTCAGGTAAGACGCTGGGGCTGTTCAAAGCTAGTGCTGCTTCAATAATATCTGCTAATAGCATTTGAAACTCACTGCACATGTCTGGACCTGTACAGACTCTCTTTTTGAGTTTTGGGAAGTTTTGGTGAATGGGAAGATGTGAAGTCCTCTCCAAAGGACAGGTTGCTGCTTTTGGTTCTTTGTTCTCTTTTCAAACTTAAGAGAGCTCAAAAGGCTCAGCACATGACCACTCTTGTTGAGACAATGGTGCCAGAGGCAGAGGGAGAGAACTGATCAAAGTCTGGGCTGGTGCTTTTACATGACAAATCAAGTCCAATCGGCACACTCATGTCATTACCAGCAATTATTAATATGCTTTTTAAAGCTAGAGATGCTCTGTGGTTGTTAGGTTGGTTTAATTGATTTGTGTTTGTTGGTAATAAACTTTGGACCTGCAATCATAAATGATTTTAAATCTTTATCAATTCTTCTGCAGGTTTTCAGACACAAAATGTGTGATTGTTGAGGCCTCAGACAATAGTATACAAAACCAAGTAAGCCTCCTGCTATAAAAACTTCCAGATAGCTAAATTACATCCGATGAGCTGCAATTACATCTGTCCTGTTAGCATGTTCTGTTTACTTCATGTTTGGACTGTATATAAAGTGGTGTAATGTAGTGAAATGAAGAATGATGCCTCATAGCTCCAATTTCAGCTCCTCAATTTAACTGAAAACATATCTTTTATGATTTATAGATATCAATTGTCACCCACGCCCATGTTTTATAGTCAGGTAATGTGTTGTAGTGTTGCACTCTACCCATTTTAGTTTGATTACATTTATATTTATTTGTACATTTATTTTTTGATAGATATATCTGAAAAAAAATTTCACTTAGTAAAGGATTGGCTGAGGAATGATGCAACAATCACTTTCTGCCTTGAGCTCAAGTACATTTTATCTAGAGAGATGGGCTGCCTCACTGAGGATTGATGAGTAGTCTCCTTTGCTGAAGGAACAGTGCCACGATGAGAAGAGGGGAAAGGAATGGAACAAGATTGCTCACTTCCCCATCATATTTATTTGTTTTAATTTTAACTTGTGGAATGTATGGATCGATTTTTTATAAATGTGTTGTTGAAATAATTGTGTTAATCAAATTTGAGGTGTGGATAATGTAATGATAGGTTACAGGTTAGTATCAACGTCATGAAAATAATAAAAACAGAAAATATGTTTTAGTGACGAATTTTTTCGTCACAAATATGGCAACAAAAAATTGTTTTAGTGACGAAATATTTCGTCACTAAATACAGTGGAATTTTATAAGAAATGGTTTTAGTGACGAACATTTTCGTCACTATATGTGCATGGATTTTTTTTTAAATAGTTTTAGTGACGAATATTTTCGTCACTATATGTACCCGAAAATAGTTTTAGTGACGAAAATTTTCGTCACTAAATATGATTTAATAAACTGAAATGGTTTTAGTGACGAAATATTTTCGTCACTAAATACTGTTTTTAGCGAGGAAAACATTTAGCGACGAAACGTTTTCGTCGCTAAAAGTTTTTTTTTTTATTACCAAATTGGACTTTTAGTGACGAAATTTTTCGTCGCTAAAAGTCGCCAGGACTTTTAGCGACGGGGCTACAGCGACGAAACGAATTTCGTCACTAAAAGTCCAATTTCGTCACTAAAGGTTCTTAGTGACGAAAAACTGGATTTTTAGTGACGAAAATTTTCGTCACTAAAAATACATTTTCTTGTAGTGCATGTTTGTTGAGACAATCTACCGTGAAACAAAGTGGTACTCCGCAAATCAGTTGCTACTTTGAGTGCAATGTGTATACTATTTTGATGTATTGGTAGTACCCTATATCTATTGAATGAATCTCAACCACAAGAGAGCCCGATTAATCACAAATCTACAAAATCAATCCTAGCTTGCCAAGCCAATTTTATTATTTCCTTTCGCATCAGCCTGCTAAATTAATTGATTATAGAATTACAAAAAGACTCATTTATAATAAAAAAAAATTGCAAAAAGACTTAGGCTGGTTGAAATGTAACCTATATGAAATGATTTAGGGAAAACTAACATCAGTACTCCATCTATGGCTGGTTGAAATGTTGAATTGTAAAAATACTCAGCTACTAAAGCAAAGTTTAAAATCACACACCAAAATTGAACCCTAATTGCCATAGTCAATCAATAAAAACAAAGACTGAGGCACAGAGCAATGCACAATATTCAATCACTACGATTGCGTTATGTATGATCAAAATAAGAACTTAATTTTCACAAAAAAAAAAGTACCCTCGGGAGATTTGCCAGAGGTGGTAACGGAAAGAGTATGACAATTCTCGTCGACGCTGCTGTCCTCGTCGAAATTCCTCCCTCCGATCAGAGATTCCTCACATTTTGGTGATTCATCTTCGCACATAGAGAAAATGCGATCTACCCGCATGTGACATTTAGTGTTTACTAGTCGCAGACTCGTGCGTTGCGAGTGATAAATTTGTTTATGATAGGGTTATTATTATATATTATTAATTATTAATATTTTTCTATGCATTACTACTCAAGCTGCATTATATATGTATGATCAATATATTGCAGGATTCATGGTGATTGGAGGTTTTGGTGACGAAATTAATTGTGTATTATTAGAGATTAGTATTTGGAATAGAATGAGGAAATTTTATTCATTGGACATACTTGAAGAAACAATCTAGCTTTTGAACTTGCAATTTAATAGATAATTCATAATCAACTAGTAGAAAATATGAACAACCTACACAACCAAAAGATAATATAAAATATATTTTAGCATAGCCTTTTCATTTTATTTATAATTGAGAGTTAGACATTCTTGAATAAGCAATCCAACTTAAAAACATGCAAATTAACAGGTAACTTGTGAGCAACAGGTGGGTAAAATAGTAATTAAAATGGTGACAAGTGTCCACATCATTGAACACCAAGAACTTTTTTTTTAATGAATGAACACAAACACTCGCGTGCAAATACACACAATCAAAAAGATCTAATATTTTATGTTTTGAGGTGCATTGATTTTGCTGTCATCTATTTATAGTGTCTTCTTGGTTGTTAAGTAAGTTCATACAAGAAACATGGAGAGCATTTTTCTAAGACTATTTGGAGATTCCTACCTTATGCAGTTCCATTATAAATGAAACTATCACAAGATAAGACCCAACCCAAATACTTAAACCAACCTCATTTTTTAGACCAACATCGTTTTTTTTTTTTTTAACCCTCTCTGTTTTTGGTTTTAATCTCCCTCCACTGCCTATTTTAGCACTACCCCAAATTCTCACCTACGTGCTCTATTTGCCTTCCTTTTTTCTTTTCTTTTTTCCTTCTACAGTTCAAAATTTATGAACCCAAGAAAGACAACTTGAGGACCCCTATCTTTTGCAATATTTTATCCCCCTTAACTTTTATACTCTCCTAAGTTACCTGTAAGGTTGAATTTAATCAACCATCTAATTGGCTTTATTCCGTGACTAATTTGCTTGTAATTTAACACTTAGTAACCCTGTATTTAGGTGGGAAAATTGTAAGGGTAGTGTGTGAGAAGTTGTGAAGAAAAGCTCAAAAGTGTGCAAGAAAACAGAGCTTCGCGGCTAGGTCTCGCGGGTGGATCGCGACTGGCAAGCCGCCAAAAGCTGGCACGTGAAAGGCACACTGGGAAGCTGAAGGGTCGCGCCAGCTGTCACGCTACAGGACAAAAGTCTCAGGCTGGCCAGGCCGTTACGTCGCAACTGGAACTCGCGACTTGGACAAGCCGCGAGACCAAGTCGCCAAACTGCCCTGTTTGGCAAAAACTGACGTTTTGCATTCCCTTCTCACCCTACTATATATACACCCTTATGCCCATCATATTGAGGGAGCTTCCAGAGAGAATTTTGTGAGAGAAAACCCTAGAGCAAAACAAGATTGCCTCATCCCCAATCTTCATCTAAGAAACTCTACAAATTCCTCTACTCTCTTCCTCTCTATTGATATACCCTTGAGAGGTCTTTTACCAAATCCTTATCTCACCACACCCAGGTCTGTGAGAAGGTTTATTTGGTGCTGAGGGAAGCAGTTTGGAAGGAACCAATATACATTGGTTGATGCTATGGTCAAGTAGCGGAATCCGGGAAGATAAAGAAGAAATAGGTTCGACGTAACCTCGTTGGAGCAAGAAGCTTGAAGGGCTTAGGTACTTGGGTAGATTAGGCTTGGAGGGTCTTCTGCTGTTCATGTATCCCAACTATATTCTTTAGTGGATTTTATCACCACTTGGAGGGCGGCGGAGAGGTTTTACGCCGAGGACTTCGGTTTCCTCTTCGATAACACATCGTGTGTTGTCCGTGTGTTTGCATCTTTCTTTCCTTTATCTTTGCCTTATATTTACTGCTGTGGATGTGTTTATATTTGGCTTAGATTGTGGTATCAATTCTGTTATAAGCTTGTTATCATATTCCGCACATTAATTGTTTGATATAAAGCTTGAATTGGTAATTTTGTATTTTGGGGTCTAAACGTTCAAGGGTGTTTCATACCCTTATTG
Source organism: Quercus aquifolioides (assembly GCA_019022515.1). Classification (NCBI taxonomy): domain Eukaryota; kingdom Viridiplantae; phylum Streptophyta; class Magnoliopsida; order Fagales; family Fagaceae; genus Quercus; species Quercus aquifolioides. The sequence continues at coordinate 13,381,633 of CM032333.1, forward strand.
AACTTTCAATTGGTATCAGAGCGGGTACACTTGTTGTGGTTTTAATACCTGAGTGTGATCCTTGACCCCTTGTTGAGATGGATAGGTCTCAATCTCTAAATGTTCCACCATTTTTTTATGGTAATAATTATGCATTTTGGAAAGTCCGAATGAGGGCGTTTTTGTGTTCTATGGATGAGGCTGTGTGGGATGCAGTTGATATAGGTTGGACAAAGCCGGAGGATGCCAAATCCATCTGGGACAAGGCAGCTCTTGTGGCAGCTAATGCAAACAGTAAAGCATTGAACGCCATTTTCTGTGGTATCTCTCCAGAAGAATTTCACAGGATTTCACATATTACCGTTGCTAAGGAAGCATGGGAGATTCTGGAGACAACCTATGAGGGAACTAAGAAAGTGAAGGACACAAAACTTCAAATGTTGACCACTCGCTTTGAGGAGTTAAAGATGAGTGAGGAAGAGTCGTTTGATTAGTTTTACAGCAAATTGAAAGAAGTGGTTGTTTGTAAATTTAAATTGGGGGAAAAGAAGGAGGACTCGAAGATTGTAAGGAAGATCCTCTGGTCTCTACCAGAAAGTTTCCGGGCCAAAGTTACAGCCATTGAAGAGAGCAAAGATCTTGACGAAATCAAGGTTCAAGAGCTGGTTGGCTCTTTACAGACATATGAGTTGTCCCTTCCTTCAGCGAAGAAGAGCAAATCCCTTGCTCTTAAGACAATTGATGAGAGGATAGTGTCTCATGACTCTTCGGAAGAGGATACGGTAGATAAAGATGTGGCGTATCTTGTAAAGAACTTTCGGAAATTTCTAAAGCTCAAGAATAGTGGAAAATTTGGTGACAAAGGAAATTTTCAGAGTGCCGGAAAAGAGAAGAAAGAGTTCCAAAGAAGAGATGGTAAAGATTCCCAATCCTCACAAGGAATTACATGTTTTGAATGTAATGGGCATGGGCATTTTAAAAAGGAATGTCCAAATTACTTGAAGTTGAAGGGAAAGGCCTATGCCACCACTTTAAGTGATTCGGATTCTTCAAATTCTGATTCTGACGAGAGCTGTGATGGAGAAGGAAATTTCTCCGTATTCATGACCATTGCTCATGTGGAATCCTCAGATGACTTGGATACACTTGTGAAGGAGCTTGGTGAGCATTCTGATTTGGAGTCTATTGGAGTTGTTGAAGAATCGGAAGCTAAAGAGGATGAAGGTACTTTGAGTCTTCAAGAGAATTACACTTTACTCCTTGAGAAATCAGGTGAGTATGCAAGGGTTGCAAAGGCTGCTGTGAAGAAGATGAAAAGGGCTGAAGAGGACTACAAAAGTCTTCTGGCTAGATATAAAGAGGCTAAATGTGAGATTGAGACACTAAATGGAGAGTTATCGGAAGCTTATACCAAAGTAAGATTACTTGAGCAAGAGGTGGTGCAAGCGCAAGCCAAGATAGAAAGGGTCTCCTCCAGAAAGCTGGAAGATGTTATCTCGTCTCAAAAACATTTCTCAGATAAGTCCGGATTGGGTTATACCGGAGGAAGTAGCTCATCAGCCAAAGCTACCAAGGAAGTGAAATTTGTGAAGGCCATAGAGCCTATTGTAGAAGAAACCATCCCTGAGAATGTTAAGGCTGAGAAGAAGAATGTGAGTGAGAAACGGATGGTGAATAAGCCTCGAAATCAATCTATGGGCAGACACGAAACCAGAGCAAGATCTCTCTCAAGACCACAATGGGGTCCTAGAACAGAGTATGTGTGTCACTATTGCGGACTGCAAGGGCATACTAGACCCAACTGTCAAAAGCTGAGAGCAGACAACAATGCAAGCGCACCTCGGTCACGAGGAAGAAGGAATGACAAGAGGTCTTAAGGTGGTGAGAAACCAAGAAGTCAAAACAATGATCTAGGAATGACAGATGTGATGAAGATGATCGGTGCCTTCACCAACTGCCTTGAAAGCTTCACACGAAGGTTTGATAGTCCTAATTCTCGTACCCAATCCGTAAAGGATATCACCCCAAACGCACGTGACGTGTGGGTGACGAAGGGTACTCATGCATAAGCATTACAACATGTCCATGCATCAATACTTCCCATGATTGTGTATATGCTTGGTTGTTTTTGCTTCTTGCTAGTTTGTGTTGAAAATTTTGTTGTGTTGATTAAATTGTTTTTTTTCTCTTTGCTAATTTTGTTTTTGATCATTTTTCCTTTGTGTCAAAAATCCAAAAGCACATAAAAAGTTGAAAATCCAAAAAGTTTGATCACCTTGTTGAGTTTTCTCTCAAAGCATGTTTTGTCTTGTACCTTTGTACTTATGGCTTTGTGCATTTAACGAGCTTAGCTTGTCTCTCATGCACTCATATCATTGTGGAAGAAATTCTGAAATCTATGTGACTGTTGTAAATAGATCTTCAACCTTGTCATGAATGATTAGTGAATGGTTTTGTTGATCTTGAGACATGCATAGACTCATGCCTATATATCTTCCCACTTTTTATTTTTATGCTCTAAAAGAGCTCTCTAAATGTAAATCTCCAAATGAAAAGAGATATAGAGCTGCAAAAGCCTGTCGCACATACTAGTATTTGACTAGGAAAAAGGGAAAGCGACCAAACTAAAATGTGTGATGCTCAAAAAGCCAAAGGCTAACTCATCAATTGAAATATCAAAAATTTCAGGCATCTATCTCAAAATGAGATTTTCTTTGCTCAAAAGTTGCAAATGATATGTGAATATGGAGCCAAATGAAAAGCTTCAAAGAATTGTTATCAAGTACCTGTGGGAGGTCATATATGCATGTTTCTATAATTGAGATAGGTCACATTATCTAGTGCTAGTTGTGTATGCCTTGATTGAATTGATCATTGAAGCTTCACATTGGACTAAGGACTATCTCATTTTTGATACCCACACACAACACACAAGTCTATGTTCAATGAATGCCAAATTCATTTGTGTGATTGTACTTGATTAAATGGGTTTTCACATGCTCAATCTTTGTTGATCAAACACAAAAAGATTTTTGAGTGTTTTGTTTTGTTTTTGGAAAGTACTTTGCTTGTACAAAATGTCAAAAATTTCAAAAACAGTGTTGCCCTGCTTTGGCGACTAAGTCGCGGGTTGGCCCAGTCGCATGTCCCAGTCGCGAGCTCACTCAGAGATTTTTCGCGGCTTACTGGCGAGTAAGTACTCTAGTCGCGAAAAAGACTTAGAAAATTTTTTCAAAATTTGAGGTTTGCACTTTTCGCGGGTCAGTGTGGCGATTGGTTCGCCAGTGGAAGGTCAAGTCGCGAGAGGTACTCAGGGATTTTCGCGGCTCATATCGCGACTATCTCGCGGGTAGGCCTTCCAGTCGCGAAAAATACCTAGAGAAATTCTCAAGTTTCTTTTCTTCACAGTGTTTCGCGGCTTCACCTGGCGACTTGATCCAGTCGCGAAAAACGCGTGTTTTGCGTTTTGAAGACGGTTTTAAAATTGCTTTTTCAGTTTTTCCCTCGAAATTAAGTGTCTGTTCATCTTCTTCTCAAAATCTCTCTCTCAACACTCCGTGTTTTCTTTGAAAAGGCTCTAAATTTCTGCATCATGTCTTCATCAAACATCAAGAAAAAGGTATGGGTTTTCTTGCCTTCACTTCATTCAACATGATTTCACTGTTGTTCTTTTGAATCTGAATGTTGTGTTGTTGGGTTGTGTTATTGAGGAGTTCGAACATGGGTTTGCATCTTTGTTGAGATTGGGTGTGTGTGATGTTATCTGCTCTTGCTGCATTGATTGGTTAGGAATAGTTGCTTACTTCAGGTCATTTTTCCTTTGTCTGAGCATTGATATTTGTCTGTTTGTTTTTGGGCTTATGGGTGTGGGGTTTTTCTGCAATTTTGTATTGAAGTCCTACTTTTATCTGATTGGTTGTGTTTGTGTTATTGGAGATTATGGCTATCATGTTCTTGTAGATGTTGCTACATGTATTTTTTTCTGCTCAGAATTTCATGTACCAAATGGGTCTTGCTCTGAATATGTTTGCATTCTTCAGTGTAAACTTGGTGAACTTGTTATATCCAATGTTTGGTTATCAACTATGCTTAGTCTGTGTTTGTGTCTGGTCAATCTGTTTATCACTGTGTAACTAACTTGTTACTAATGTGTGTGCATTTCCCCACTCTGTGCTATGTCTTGTTGTGGCCTTTTCTGATTGTTTAACAGATGGCTTCCACACTCTCTAAGAAGAAGACTCCTGCTAAGAAGGCTGATAAAAGATTGAAAATGGACAACAACCTGTTTAGGTCAGTCAAGCATTTTGAGAGATACAGAGATTCCTTCATAAAGGGAACAATTATCCAGGAGAGATTTGTGGATTTACATGATTTGAGGGATACATTCATTCCAAAATGTTTTGAAGGAAGAGGCTGGGAGAAACTTCTGGGTGACTTACCTTTAGTGTGTGAACCACTAATCAGAGAATTCTATGCAAATGTTGTGATAAAGGAAGAGGAGTTGAATTGTTGGGTGAGGAGAAAGGAGTTTACCTTAGATGCTCATGACATTGATAAGGTTTTAGGGCTGGAGGGGTTAGATGAGCATGAATTCACAAACTACAAGGACAGAATGGTCTCCCTAAAAGCTGTCCAGAAAAAGATTGGTGGGGTTTTAGAAAAGAGATGTCTCAACACTTCTGACTTTCCTAAAGACATGAGGTGTTTAACAACAATAATGATGTACAATCTGTACCCTATAAGGAAGATGACTACATTGACAAATGCCAGAGCTATCTTTCTTATGGAACTTAAGGAAAACACCTTTATTGACATCAGTTCCCACATTTTTGATACTATAATGGATGAAACTAAAACCAACTCGAGGCCCAAGCTGGTGTTTCCAAGTCTTCTCATGAGAATTTTCAAAGAAAAGGGTGTTCCAATTCCACAAGATATCAGTCCCATGCCTCCTCTATCAGCCATCAACAAATTTACTCTCATACGGATACAGAGTCGTCTTCCAGGTGAAGAAGAAGAGGGTGTCCACGAAGAAGGTGATCCTATGGAGACTGAAGCAGAAGGTGCAGGACCAGTTTCCACACCTAGAGTAAGAGTCAAGAGGAGCAGACCTTCTACCTCATCACCTGTACCTCCTGATACCTTTCAGATCATTCTGGAGAGACTTGATACAATCCGCGATGTTCAGAATCAACAGACTGAGAGGATGACAGCAATGCAGGACCAGCTTGATGTACTCTCTGCCAAAGTTGACAGCATTCATACCAGCCAGGATCACTGACCTTTTGGCCATTCCGGTCAAAAAGGGGGAGAATTTTTGGGGCAGCTCTTGAGGGGGAGTGCTTGGTTTGAGGGGGAGTTTAAATATTTTTTTTTGTTTAAATATGTGTTTTTGTTTAATACACTGGTTTAAGTTTGTTTTTAAAACTCTCAACATGTGAATCTTTGGTGATTATATATATATAGTATGATGTTATTCAGTTTCAGCACTTTTTGTTGTTTTTGTTTGTACCCATGTTGCTTATGTAAGCTTTAAGGGTTGTTTTGTTTTTATGCACTGTTTGTAGGCTTTTATGGTTTGTGCCATGTATTTGCAAAACTTTGCATATGCAGCCTTTGTGCTTTGTGCTTTGGTACTTGTTAATGCCTTGCATTTTCTTAAGTACAACACTCTTGTGCCCTTGTAGGATTGTTCCTAGATGCATATATGTTTGTATGCATTGGTTGAGTGTTGGACTTGCAAATGATTCTCTTCAATTGAGTTTATCATTTTTGCATGTCCGGATGTTCATTTCTTGTGAATGAACATAGTAATCACTTTTGCTTGAGTGACTACTGTTGTTGATCTTGCCATGAATTATCGCTTTTATGCTTATGTTCATTTTTGCTTGATCATGCTTATTTAGCTCCATATGCATATTAAGTTTTCTGCATACAATGATATTGCTATGTTATTGTGTTTCAGGAGTTACTTAGTCATATGTTCAAGAGCTTTACAGAATCTAGAGTTAGGTGTGAGTGAGTTTTCCAACTGTTCCTAACTCACGTTTAAGTCTAGAGTCTGTTGTAGGGTTTTGTCACGAAATAGCCAAAGGGGGAGATTGTAAGGTTGAATTTAATCAACCATCTAATTGGCTTTATTCCGTGACCAATTTGCTTGTAATTTAGCACTTAGTAACCCTGTATTAAGGTGGGAAAATTGTAAGGGTAGTGTGTGAGAAGTTGTGAAGAAAAGCTCAAGAGTGTGCAAGAAAACAGAGCTTCGCGGCTAGGGCTCGCGGGTGGATCGCGACTGGGCAAGCCGCCAAAAGCTGGCACGTGAGTGGCACATGGGGGAGCTGAAGGGTCGCGCCAGCTGTCACGCTATAGGACAAAAGTCCTAGGCTGGCCAGGCCGTTACGTCGCGACTGGAACTCGCGACTTGGACAAGCCGCGAGACCAAGTCGCCAAAGTGCCCTGTTTGGCAAAAACTGACGTTTTGCATTCCCTTCTCACCCTACTATATATACACCCTTATACCCATCATATTGAGAGAGCTTCCAGAGAGAATTTTGTGAGAGAAAACCCTAGAGCAAAACAAGATTGCCTCATTCCCAATCTTCATCTAAGAAACTCTACAAATTCCTCTACTCTCTTCCTCTCCATTAATATACCCTTGAGAGGTCTTTTACCAAATCCTTATCTCACCACATCCAGGTCTGTGAGAAGGTTTATTTGGTGCTGAGGGAAGCAGTTTGGAAGGAACCAATATACATTGGTTGATGCTATGGTCAAGTAGTGGAATCCGGGAAGCTAAAGAAGAAATAGGTTCGACGTAACCTCGTTGGAGCAAGAAGCTTGGAGGGCTTAGGTACTTGGGTAGATTAGGCTTGGAGGGTCTATTGCTGTTCATGTATCCCAACTATATTCTTTAGTGGATTTTATCACCACTTGGAGGGCGGCGGAGAGGTTTTACACCGAGGACTTCGGTTTCCTCTTCGATAACACATCGTGTGTTGTCCGTGTGTTTGCATCTTTCTTTCCTTTATCTTTGCCTTATATTTACTGCTGTGGATGTATTTATATTTGGCCTAGATTATTGTATCAATTCTGTTATAAGCTTGTTATCATATTCCGCACATTAATTGTTTGATACAAAGCTTGAATTGGTATTTTTGTAATTTGTGGTCTAAACGTTCAAGGGTGTTTCATACCCTTATTGAACTTTCACTACCCATTTCACTAATCAATGACATATATTCAATCTCATAGAGATTTAAGCTCTGAATTGTGTCTTTGAAACAAATCTAGAAGTAGAGGTATCTCTTCATTAAATGTTTTGTCTTCATTGTAGAAAGCCATTTGATTACACCCACCTAAAAATCATTTCAAATAAGTGGTGGATAATATGAACAGCTTACACCACCAAAAATAATATGAGAACTATTTTAATAAAACATTTCATTTTATTTACAATTGACATTTAGTGATACCTAAAGAAATATTCCAGCTTTTGAACTTGCAATTTAATAGATAATCTATGATAAATTGGTATAAAAAATGAACATCCTACACAAACCAAAGATAACATAAAAATTATTTTAGCATACCAAAAAATAATATAAAAATATGTTAGCATAAACTTTTCATTTTATTTATAATTGTGAGTTGGATATACTTGAAGAAACAACTCCAACTTTATTTACAATGGAATTTCCCAGCAAAGCAACTCATTCAACAATGTCCTATTTCTTTTGGATAATTCCTTTGGTTACATAAACTGTTCGGTTGACAATGGAATTTCCTAGCAAAGCAACTCATTAAACAATACACTGCAGAAAAGGAGAAGTAATATGTTTTTAGTAGGTGCAACTGTATCAAGCCCAGATCGCTCATATATATGTTTTTTTTATCCAAAATACTGCCACTTCTACCTCCATAGTGGTAATAGCTCTGAATCTATCTATGACACTTGTGAATCACCAATAAATAAATAAGAAAAAAATGTAATGCAAGAATGAATAAAAATGATATAAGAATTTAAATCATTTAACATATTTTTAGTGTACTTCCAAATACATGTGACCAAATCTAATAGTGGAGAAGTTCTTGAGTAAATGCAGCTTATCTGATCAGAGTTTTCCATAGATGCCTTTATGATATGAGTACATAAAGAGTAATCATTCAATTATCATTGGCTTGGGCATGACCATTTTTACAAATGCCTCTAATTGAACAGCATGCAATAGTACTCTAAAAACTATAAAAATCAAAATTTACATATTCCCTATTGAGATACTGCCAATAAAAAATTGATTGCAATTTCGGTCTTCCCTCCAATTTCATTAAAAAATTGCCATTAAAAATATATCATTCTCACATGAAAAAGATCTATAAAATTAATTAAAAATACTTTTTCATTAGTTAATTACATACTTTCAACTTTAGATATTAAATGGGAAAGACATATTGAAAATATGTGAAAGATGTATTGCTCAAAAAAGAACTAAAGATGTAATTTATAAAATGTTTGAACTAAAGAACTAATTTACTCTTTTTTTTTTTTTTTAATAACCAATTTGAACTAAAGAACTAATTTTTTGAAGTATGTAATTAACTAATTAACTAAAGAAGCAAAACATTTTACAATACGTCCTTCAAGTTAATTACATATTTAATGGGAAGTTGAAACTTGCAAGTAAGAACTACCTAGATTAATAGGATGCATAAAATGTTTACTATAATGTTTTGATCTTCTTGAAAGACGTATTTTAATAGGATGCATCAACTTCCCAAACGTATTTTAAGTTAATTACATATTTAACGGGAAGTTGAAACTTGCAACGACATATTTTATAGACCCAACCAGATTTTTTACTATAATAACGGTTAGTAAATCAAACCTACCCATATTTCTAGGATGAATAAAAGATGGCATGTCGTTATAATCCCATCCCGATACATCTTAGGTGGGGAGAGAGATTTAAGCCTTATAAATCTCGATTAAAAAAAATAATCTTAGCACAAAATAAAAGCACTTGCACAGTGACTTAAAATTGAAACCATGAATGTCAAACCATGTCTAAACCAAAGACCATGATAAACACAATTATGCAGAAAAATTACTGCAGAAAATTGAAACACCAAGAAAACAATTTGCTTTGATTCTAAAACCCAATCAACATGTTATACAATCATGATATTGAAGTAGGCTATGATACCAATTGTTGGAAAAGAGCGGAAGCAAACACCACAACACTATACTAAGAAATCAAAGTCACACTAAGTCGTTGGAATCACATAGAATTAAAAACCCAGCAATTTTCAAAAAACTCAAAATGAACAGACCCAAAAGAGGTAGAGCTCCAATTAAAAAACCCAACAATCAAAAATTCAACACCCTAACAAAGAGGCGGTAAACAATCAGCCACACCATAGCAGCCTTATAAATCTCAATTAAAAAACACAATCTTAGCACAAAATAAAAACGCTTGCACAATGACTTAAAATCAAAACCATGAATATCAAACCATGTCTAAACCAAAGACCATGATAAACACAATTATGCAGAAAAATTACTGCAGAAAATTGAAGCGACAGGAAAACAATTTGCTTTGATTCTAAAACCCAATCAACATATTATACAATCATGATATTGAAGTAGGCGCTGATACCAATTGTTGGAAAACAGCGGAAGCAAACACCACAGTACTACGCTAAGAAATCAGAGTCATACTAAGTCATTGGAATCACATAGAATTAAAAAAAAAAAAAAAAAAAAACCTAGCAATAAAAAAACTCAAAATGAACAGACCCAAAGAGGTAAAACTCCAATTTAAAAACGCAGCAATCAAAAATTCAACACCCTATGAAAGAGGCAGTAAACAATCATCCACACCACAGCACGAAAAAGGCAGTAAAAAGAGAGGGAAAAAAAATCAAGCAAAAGAATGGACCACAAAAGAAACTGGGATTTAGAGATACCTCAACCGAATCATCCAGCCTCTGTCAGTATTTACATAGTAGTGTGAGGAGAGGAAGACAGGAAGGAAGGAAGACAGAGAGGCCACCGTTAGAAGGGAGAGAGGCTGGCGTGAATTAAATGTGAAACCGTAGAACAAAGTGGGGAAGGGGAAAAAACTAAAACGTAGGGAGAGGAAATTGAAACCGTGCAGGAAAACAAAAAGTTGAAACCGTGAAAACAGAGGGTTTTAAAAGGTTTCAGTTGAAAAGGCTTTGGGTTTGGGCTTTATGGTGGACTTAAATGTATAAGAAGTGGGCTTTATGGTGGAGATAGGGCTGTAAAATATTTTATATTTATCAGTATTTTAAAATTGATAAAAACAATTTTAAAATTGTGGGAAAAATTTAGAAAAGATGATGGAAATGACATGGCTGCTGATGTGGCTCAACGTGAGCGTAGCAACATTAAATGCTACGCTTCAACTTTTAGTAATATATAGATTTGGACAAATTTTAATACACCCTCAAAAAACAAGGGTCGGAACAAGTTCACTTTTTTGTAGTGAGAGTTTAAATGATATTTAATTTTTTTTAAAGTCATATTTGAATATATAAAAGACTTCAATTTCAATTTTCACCTTATACCCTTAAATGCATCAAGCCACCCTTGCCCTCAAGTTTTCTCTCTGTATGGAGATGTGTTCAATCAATTTATACTATTTGTTCTCAATTCTTCAATGTATCTTATGTTCTATTATTATCCTATTTTGTAAAAGAAGATTAGAGATATACTACCTATTTGCCCTAACTTCAATAGATTTATGATTACCCTTTTTAGTTTCATTTTTGGGATTTGAGGAAGTGGCAATTTTTTTCATCCTTCATTGCGGAACTGTTAACAATCATTTTCTGTGTATAATGCAAGCAGCCAGTGATATCATTAAAAGTAGCATTATATGCATCATACTTGACTGATGACACAATGTAAAGGATGACAAAGAGTTCTTCAACTCTCTCTTGGAAAGGTTTCTCAATCGTGCCTCTGCATTTGTGAAATTGAGATTCTACTATAATGATTAATTATTATTTTTAATGTCCTTCTAATTGAGATGATAAATTTTAAAAAAAAAAATCATTTAAAAATAAAGAATAAACAAAGTTTTGTTGGTGGACGGGGTCGTGTTTGTGTTTGTGTTGTCTTGAAGCAAGGGTACTCTATTATATTGGTCAATCCTAACTCGACTCATTTAATTATTATCTTAAAATCCCTAAATCCTACCACAACTAATATATTTTTATATTTTGTAAGAAAAACAATTATAATTATTATTAGAATATAAATTCTACTCAAATTTTATTTCATAATAACAACATTAATTAAATTGTTAATAGTATAAAATCTAAAAGTTCTTATTACAATCTAATGAGTTTCCACCAAAATTTATGAAGTTATCTCTGCCTAGACCTTACACTGCTTCTCTATCTCACTTTTGACTAACAAAAGAAAAGTCGAGTCTTTGACTGCTCCCTTTCCTCCTTTCCCTGTGGAATAAAGTCTCCCAAAAAACAAAAGCAAAGTTCAAAGTGAGACAGCAGTCACGTTCACATGTCTAAATATTCACACATAGAATCGGTTCGCAAGTGTCGGCCCCCATCTTCCAGCTATATTCCCATTAAAAAAAAAAGGGCTTTATTGCTTGAGTTCTACGCAAGTCCTTTCTGAGTAGAACGCTCAAAGAATCAAAATAAAGTCTGTAAAAGAGTTTGTTCACGTAGCATTAGTCATTATATATCTATCGCTTTGCAAACCATTCTCCTCTGGATTTCTGCCTAAATTGCAATTGCTTTCCTTTGGCCTTTTTATTTCCTTCTTCTAGCAACAAGAGACCATGGCTGTCTTCCTGGGACAGGCACTTGCCACTTCAATCATTCAGGTGACACTTGATAGATTGGCTTCTCCTGAAGTCATAGACTACTTCAAGGGAAGGAAACTCAATCAGAAATTGCTACAAAACTTGGAGTTAGTGCTGTTATCTGCTGAATCAGTGCTCATTGATGCAGAGGAGAAGCAATTTACAAACCCAGCTGTGAAAAATTGGCTGGATGAGCTTAAAGATGCTGTTTATGTTGCAGATGACCTTCTGGATGAGATTGCCACTGAAGCCTTATCCAGTCAGAAGCTGAATTTCAAACTTCCACCAGTAAGGTATTGCGCTTCGTCTCTACTTCTGTTAATTCATTTGATAAAAAGATACGGTCAAAGCTAGAAAAAGTTCTAGGTATATTACAAATAGTCATAGAACAAAAGAATGTCCATGAAATCTGAAAGAGGTTGCCTGTGGAGTACCACTACCACCACGACAATTAACAACTTCTTGTCCTGAAGAATATGGTGTGTATGGTAGAGATATTGATAAGGAGGAGATATTTAAGAAGTTGCAATTAGATAATGCAAATGGTGATGAGATATGTGTTGTTCCTATAGTGGGTATGGGTGGGGTTGGTAAAACAACCCTTGCTCGGCTTGTATATAATGACAACCGAGTAAAGGAGAATTTTGATCTCAAAGCATGGGTTTGTGTTTTAGACACATTTGATGGTTTTAGAATAGCAAAAACTATTCTTGAAGAGATAACTTTGTCTAACTGTGACATTCATAGCTTGAATTTGTTACAAATTAGAATAAGAGAGAGCTTAAGGGGAAAGAAGTTTCTCCTTGTTTTAGGTGATGTTTGGAATGAGAGTTATATTGCTTGGGATGAGTTACTTACAGTGTTTAGATGTGGGCCAAAAAGATCAAAATCATTATTACAACACGTAGTGAAAAAGTTGCGTCAATTGTGCACCCTATTTCAATTCATTGTCTAATGCAATTGTCTGATGAAGAATGTTGGTTGTTATTTGCAAAGCATGCATTTAAAAATGGAGAATCGAGTGAAAATTCAGATATAGAACTAATTGGTAGAAAAATTGTTTGTAAGTGTAAAGGTTTGCCTTTAGCTGCAAAAGCACTTGGGGGTATGTTGCAGTCTAAACAAGACCATAGAGAGTGGAATCATATTTTGGAGAGTGATATATGGGATCTACCAGGAGGTGAAAGTTCTATCCTTCCAGCTCTAAGATTGAGCTACAACTATCTCCCATCACATTTGAAACGATGCTTTACTTATTGCTCAATCTTTCCAAAGGATTATGAATTTTCAAAGGAGGAGTTAGTCTTGTTGTGGATGGCAGAAGATTTATTGTTGAAACCCAAGGGAAATGGAAGCATGGAAGAAATAGGTGAACAATACTTTGATGAGCTACTATCAAGGTCGTTTTTTCAACGATCAAATAATGATGAACTATGTTTCATAATGCATGACCTTTTTAATGACTTGGCAAAATTTATATCTGGAGAATTTTGTTTTAGGCTGGATATTGATAATTCGGGTGAAATTACAAAAAAAATGCGTCATTTGTCATATTTTCGAACTAAATTTGATGTCCCTAAGAAATTTAAGGAGTCTTATGAAGCTAAGAATTTGCGAACCTTCTTGGGACTAAAATTGCCATCTACATCAAATTTCAGGATTAATTTGATATCAATGATGGAGATAAATGATTTGTTGTGCACATTTAAGTGTTTACGAGTGTTATCATTGTCTCTCTACAAATTGATATATGTGTTACCTGATTCTATTGGAAATTTGAAACATCTTCGCTATTTGAATCTTAATGACACCTCGATCAAAGGCTTGCCAGATTCTGTGTGTAGTTTGTATAATTTGCAAACCTTGTTAATGAGGAATTGTTATCGCCTCAAAGAGTTGCCAACCAACATGGGAAGACTTGTGAACTTACGTCACCTAGATATAAGAGGGACCGATTTGAAAGGGATGCCAATACACATGGGTAAATTGAGAAGTCTGCAAACTTTAAGTGCTTTTTATGTGGGAAAAGGAGAACATAGTGGGAGTAACATTAAAGAGTTGGGAGAGCTTCCACATCTTTCTGGATCATTGTGTATATCAGACTTGGAAAACGTTTGTCAAACAAGAGATGCAAAGGAGGTTAATTTGAAGGATAAGAAGGGCTTGTCAGAGTTGGAGTTGAAATGGGGAAGAGATCATGAGAACTATGATTCAGAACATGAAAGAGATGTGCTTGAGCAGTTGTGTCCTCATACGAACTTGAAATCTCTCTCCATCATATCTTATTTTGGTGCAGAATATCCAAATTGGTTAGGAGCATGTTCATTCTCTAATATGGTGTCCCTAAAGCTTGACGATTGTAAATACTGTTCCTCCTTGCCTCCACTTGGGCAGCTACCTGCCCTTAAGGAACTCTCAATTGAAGGTTTGGACAGAGTATCATGTGTGGATAGTAAGTTCTACAGGGATGGCTCTTGTGCAACTAATAAGCCATTCAAATCCCTAGAAAAATTAACATTTGAATGGATGCTAGAGTGGAAGGAATGGTTTATATTTGAAGGTGAAGATGAAGGCGGAGTTTTCCCAACCCTCCGAGAGCTTCGCATTATCGAATGTCCCAAGCTTACGGGAAATCTGCCCAGTTTACTTCCTTCTTTAAGTGTAATTGAAATTAGAGATTGTCCCCAGCTTGTTGCTTCACTTCCTAGTCTTTCGGCTCTCCATGAATTGGCCTTGACGAATTGTGATAAGGTGGCGTTGAAGGAATTATCACCTAAGCTACAAAGTCTTCGAATTGGAGGATGCCACGTGACTCTCCTTGAGGGTGGTCTACCCACTACTTTAAAAACACTTCAAATCAATGGAGTACTTCAGTTGCCAGGGAGCCATTACTATCCATCAATTGAGAGCTTGGAGGTAAATAAAGGTCCTGGTTCACTTTGGTCTTTACCATTAGAGTTTTTCCCAAAACTCAATTCTATCGAAATTAGGGATTCTGACAATCTTGAATCTCTTTCGGCATCAGATAAATCTCTCTTGGATCTAACTTCTCTCACTAAATTGACCATCTGGTCCTGCCCTAATTTTGTATCCTTTCCCAGCGGGGGATTGTGCGCCCCAAATTTGACACAGATTACTATTTATCGCTGTGAAAAGTTAAAGTCACTTGCTGAAGGTATGCACACCCTCCTTCCATCTCTTCTATATTTGAAGTTGTGGAGCTGTCCAGAACTGGAATCATTTCCTGAAGGGGGTTTGCCCCCCAATTTACAAATACTTGAAATCGATTTGTGCGAGAAACTCTTTCTCAGACGCATGGAGTGGGGTTTACAGAGTCTTCACTCTCTCAGAGAAATTCAAATTCGGTATTACAGCAGAGAAGTGGGTTCCTTTCCGGAGGAGGCGTTGTTGCCCCCTTCTCTTATCAGCCTCAACATTACATTTCCACAACTGACATCACTCAGTGGTAGGGGGTTTCAACCCCTTACCTTGCTTAAACAGTTGGAGATTTGGGACTGCGATAACCTCCAGCGCTTACCAGAAGAGGGCTTTCCCGCCTCCCTTTCTATTCTAGATATTTATAAGTGCCCTTTGCTAAAAAAGCGGTATCAGAGAAAGAATGGAAAAGAATGGCGCAAAATTTCTCATATCCCCATCATATCGATTGACTTTGAAGTCATCACATAAGCTGTGAGTCCAGAAGTACTACTGCCCAGGTATTTGTTTCCGCACTAATTTGTACTTTCCTCTGTTTAATTCTGAATTTTGTTTATTCTCACGAACCATCGCAGCCAGTGTTGCAGTTCTCTTTGTTATTTTCGTATTCCAAAAAAATCATTTTTTAAATGAGAATGACTAGCTAGTTTCTATCAAAATTAAACTTGTATTTAATTTGGGCAGCATAATTTTAAACCTCATACTCATACAACATATTTCTTAAATTTAGTCATATTGCGCATTATTCCAAAGAGTATTTGTCTATTCATTAAGCAGCTTGATATGTCCTATATAAAAATAGCATCATCAATGTTTTCAAATCTTTTGCACAAAATCATTTGGGTTCATATTAATTTTTTTATGAGAAGCTTGAAAACTATGATAATATAATGGATAAATAATTGGACTGCATTTGGGCAAATTTCAATGGGTTATGGAGAGATTTGCCATTACAAGTGTTTGGTACTTGATAAATTTTGTATATTTATTCTAAATTTTATCAGTTATTTTTTTTTACTAACCATAATTAAACTTTTGTAAAATGATTCTTATAAAACTTTAGAATATTTTATTACGAATATAAACCAAGGGGGGTGTTAATTTTTTCATACCTCAAGGGAGGTGAGTATTTTTCCCCTTAAGGTTTGGAGTTGAGTGTCATTGCCCCAAACCTTAAAGGAGGGGAGTGTAACTACCCCTAATTTATTTTTAATATGTCATTTATGTTTATAAAGGTATGATAGGGCGTAATCATCATGATTCCATTGTCATCTTCTTTTTTTTCTTTTTCTTTTTTTGAATTATAGATAAACTTCAAAACTTTTAAAATGAGGCTTAGATTTTTTTTTAAATTTTGTTTAATAAATATCAAAGTAAACCTTTGTAGTAATGTAAATATTTTTGGTACACTTATGAAAGAGATGCTGGTAAAAATGTTTTGGATCTTGCTACAGTTAAATTCTTATGAACTAAGAGATTCTCATACAGTTGCCTTTTATATTGCAGTGTCATTTTCTGCTGTCGATAACAAGTGACACTCCTACCATCAATTTCATGCCACTGGTAGTTGCTGATCCTTTTGTGTTGTGTATGAACTGTGAAATATGTGAAATGTTTTCAAGTCACTGTAAAGTCATTTACTCTCATTCGTGCTGGAGCTGCTTTTGCCTCGTTATACATTCATTGCATTTTTATTTTGAACTTTTGAAGTACAAAGCAGGATTGATTTAACCTAAGGTAGTATAGTTTCTTCATCATATTTATTTGTCGATAAGCTAATTCATATCGTAAGCTTAGAGTATTTTAAGTTACATTATGATTTGACTTGGTAAATATGGCATGCTATTTAATCTCAGGTAAGACACTGGGGCAGTTCAAAGCTAGTGCTGCTTCAATACCTGCTAATAGCAGTTGAAACTCACTCCACGTCTGGACCTCAGACCCTCATTTTGAGTTTTGGGAAGTTTTGGTGAATGGGAAGATGTGAAGTCCTCTCCAAAGGACAGGTTGCTGCCTTTGGTTCTTTGTTCTCTTTTCAAACTTAAGAGAACTCAAAAGGCTCAGCACATGACCACTCTTGTTGAGACAATGGTGCCAGAGGCAGAGGAAGAGAATTGATCAAAATCTGGGCTGGTGCTTTTACATGACAAATCAAGTCCAATTGGCACACTCATGTCATTACCAGCAATTATTAATATGCTTTTTAAAGCTAGAGATGCTCTGTGGTTGTTAGGTTTGTTTAATTGATTTGTGTTTGTTGGTAATAACTTTGGACCTGCAATCATAAATGATTTTTAAATCTTTATCAATTCTTCTGCAGGTTTTCAGACACAAAATGTGTGAATGTTGAGGCCTCAGACAACAGTATACAAAACCAAGTAAGCCTCCTGCAATCAAAACTTCTAGATTGCTAAATTACATCCGATGAGCTGCAATGACATCTGTCCTGTTAGCATGTTCTGTTTACTTCATATTTGGACTGTATATACAGTGGTGTAATGTTGCGAAATGCAGAATGATGCCTCATAGCTCCAATTTCAGCTTCTCGATTTGACTGAAAACATATCTTTTATGAATTTATAGATATCAATTGTGACCCATGCCCTTGTTTTATAGTCAAGTAATGTGTTGTAGTGTTTCACTTTACTCATTTTAGTTTGATTACATTTATATTTATTTGTACGTTTATTTTTATTTTGATAAAAATATTTGAAATTTTTTTCACTTAATAGAGGACTGGTTGAGGAATGGTGACAATCACTTTCTGCCTTGAGCTCAAGTACATGTTATCTAGTGAAATGGGCTGCCACACTGAGGATTGATGAGTAGTCTCCTTTGTTGAAGGAACAATGCTACGATGAGAAGAGGGGAAAAGAATGGAGCAAGATTGCTCACTTCCCCATCATATTAATCAATGATGATCATATGAAACCGAAAGTGTAGACAAATTCCTCATCACTTGTTTTCTTCATTCACATGCAGCAACATAATATTACAGTTTGGTAAGTACTTGTTGTATAGAAACTGGCAAATTGTAATATTGATTTGGTACCATAACTGAAATGTGCTTCAAGAAGCAGTAAAAACATGTTTTTTAAGAGAGAATTTCTCTCTCCCAATAATCTGTTCATTTATGAAATAACAAGAAGATTATTGTGTATTAGAAAAAAAAATTCTATTTCCTTGGTTTTAGTTATTTAATTATGCATTGATGTCTTTTATTTTTGGTCAGGCCAATATTTTTTTTCAACTCATTTCTTGCCCTGCATTTCTTATAGATTCACAAGAATGTTCCCCGGAGTTGAATTTTTTGCTTTTGTTATTAATGCTGAAGTCAACTAAACCTTAATTTCAAAGAAAAATTCATGTATCACAATATAACCCAAAAAAAAAAAAAAAGTTCAGCTTTCATCTTCCCTATTCATTGGAAAAGTTATGGAATGATGTAACATGGGACAGCTAGATACTGAATAAGTGATTTGATGCATTTATTAGTTTATTATTTATTTGAAATAATTTTTTAGGGAACGATAGAACCATGATTGTTATTTATTCTCTTTTTCTTTTGCAGAAATAACATTTTATTGACCAGTCCCAGGAAGAGGCATTAATGTGGTCCATTGCAGAATAAGCTTGTTCATTATTTAGACAATTATTTAACTTGGCACCCTGAGAATTTCAAACGATTAATAGTATGTTCTGACTTTGTTTTTTGGTTACTACTGAATTAAGCATTTGCTTGACTATCGATAATCCTTGGTTTTTTTTGTGAATGTTATGGATTTATCAGCTGACTACCAGCAATTGCTGTTTGACTTTTATAATGTTCATGGGATTAACATGAGGAGGTAGGGATGGCTATATTTCTGGGAGCGAACTCCAGGTGAATCTTAAGTCATAGATACAAGTTATGCCTTGGAATGAAAGACAGTTCTGAATCTGCTTTGATTTTTATTATTTTCTTTACTTTTCTTTCTTAATTTATTTTCAAGGGGTGCTGCACTATTCTACATGTTTTCAAACAACAATATGCTGTCAATAGCCATATGAGATTTCAGTTTGTGATTTTGAAAATTACTACCTTGCTTTAAATTCCTGGGTGACTGCAGCCAGCCTACCCAACCTCCCTCTGCACGGACCACACCCAATACTTCCTGTAAGTATTTAACCTCATCTTCCCATCAATATTTCAGCAAGCAGCTGCACCACCTCATCCTTCTTTCGATATTTCTAATTTTCTACAGAGAATTTTCCTAAGCTTTTGTACTTGCTGAAGCTGCAGGTTGGCCTTGAGGGCTTGTGTATACTTTTTTTCCAGACAAGACTCTCAAGAGCAATGGCAAGAATGACCACAGGTGGTCCTCATTTTTAGCACTGAAATTTGATTAAAAGATCATGTCCTTCAAGCCAATCGAGTATGAATCATGATCTTGAAATGTCTACAACTCGATTATTTTCTATGTGAATATCAAGGGACTTTTCTGCAATTATACTGTTGTTCCTATTGCACATAGGTGTTGATTTCCATTTATATTTTGTAGGACTTGTTGTTTGCTTGGTGCGAGAAGTAAGGTTAGGAAATTCAGGAGAAGAAGTATTGTTAAAGGAGTACTAACAGTGGCAGCACTCCAAAGCTAACCAGGTACTCCATCTATCCCTACATCACTGCACTTCAAAGTTTCATACCCTTTTTTTTTTCTAGATTTAATTAAATAGTCAAGGACAAGTAGGAGTTTCACAAAAAACTCTTGACTACATGTTAAAACTTTTATAGCAGGATTGCTCTGATCCAGTTCTTGAAAAAAAATTTCTTTTTGGGGGAGGGGTGGGTGCTACGTTGGAAAGGATGGGAGTTGTTATGAACCACAGGGGTTGTGCATTTATAATATCTTTGGTAGATCCTGATAAAAGTTCTCTCAACAACTTTGGGGCTTTTGACCATGATCTTCATAATTACCATAATTCATTGCTAATTATCATTGATCACAATAATGTGAAAATTGAGAAACTTCTCAAAATGTTGCTTATGTAGGGCTTGTTGCCGTGATCTATTTAATGTAGTTTGATTTTTGCCACTAAATGTAATAAAGATAAATTACTTGATAAAATTACCTGATACTCTAAATGTAATAGAGATATAAATCTATTTGGGAAGTCCATGACCAAAATATACATATTTTTCCATTTTGTATTGAATATTACACAGATCTACTTGTTTGTATTCTCATTATTTTCTCCAAAGGCCACTGACCTTAGCATTTATTTTTGATGTCCTGCAAAACTGTGGCCAAACTTTGATCCAAGTTTCCTCAACAAATTGTAGCTATGGACAATGATCTTATTGTTAGTTACTCCAACTCGCTTCTTTTTTCTTTTCTTTTTTTTTCAACAATGAGAATCATGAACCCCATCTCCAATAAGGGAACTTTAGCCAAAGTAGCTTAAAATTTCAGCCTCTATATTGGAAAACAAATATATTATTTATTGATTGACAGCATATAAAACATTAATAGAAACTTCTATGGAAGCAATTGGCTCTGCTAGCTAAGTAATGTTAGTCTCTTATTATCTTAAAACATCCAAATTTGATCTCAGCAGGACTCATTACTCCAGAGCCACCTAGGGCTCTGCCAAGTCCATTATTGACATGGTATGATCCGAATGCTCAATGTGAATACCATATGCAAGGAAGGGGACATTGAACTTATGGTTGCTATTACCTTAAACATAAGATTCAGGATCTCATCAACCAGGACCTCTGGAGTCCGTATGCTATTCTCATCAGTCGTCTAGAAAGAGGGGATGCATAAAGTTGCTGCAAGACCACTTACACAGTACCAGAGACAATGACATGGTCGATATTGAGAGCTATGGCTAGCTAACCCTATCTCCAATACCTTCTGCCATTCACAAAACTATTGGCTTGCTACATCAAATGAATGTTACAGTCAAGTATATATTCTACACAATCCAGTAGAGTATGCTTTGATTTAACAATTGCTTCACATTTCTTTAATTCTTGGATTCTTCTTATTTGTGGATGCTTAGACTGGTTTTGCAAACCCACTACATGCAAGGAGTATATTGCTGTTATACAATCAAGTTGTTTATCAAATACATAATTTCATTTTACAACCAGGTACATGCCAAAATGACATGGATCAACATCAGCTCTCTTTTTTGTTGGTACTTGTTAAACATATTCCTGACCATCACCTATCCTTTTAATTCTCTATACAACACATTGTCAAGGCCAACATCAAAATCTATTCTGAATGGATTAAGGGACTAAATGGCACTAGCTCATATACTATAAACCATTGAGCTAATTGTCATTATAATAGAAATAGAAAAGAATTGTACATCCTTTGTTCCTAGAAAATTTTACTAGCCATTTTTGGAATATTATGCTCCATTGGATCTAATCCTCTCTTGTTGATTAAAATAATGTTTTAATTTAAAAATCCATCATCCAAGGTGTATTTATAACAAGCAAAAATTGATGCATTCCATTTTGCAATATAGGGAAGGAAAATTGTATATTTCGTATGCCTAGTTTTAAATCCAGTTTTCATCACTAAATGCAACAATCTCACTGTGATGGGCTTGCAAAGAATTTATTTGACATTTTGAAATTGGTGGCAGACATGAGATGAGAAGTAATCTCCTAAGGACATAGTGCTATTTTTTGGTTTTTCGCTTCCACTCCAGATGGCTCAAAAGACTCAGCACTCTTGATGTCATTGCTGTCCTCACCAGTAGAAGCTTCCCAATTCCCTTTTGTACATCAAGAACTTTATATTGTCCTATGCCAATGCCATGGTGCCTGAAATAGAGAAAGATGGAAAATCTGGCTCCTACCACAAAAATGCTCAAGTCTTGTTCCTTGAAGGATCAAAGTCAATCTTGAGGCTCTCCCATATCAGTACCAGACTAATAGGTTTTCCACCAACAAGAAGGTGCTTTGTGGTTGTCAACTTTGTTCAATTAATTATGTTTCTTGGTATAAGATTCTAACTTCCAATCAATGATTATTTTTAAAATATTTGCAAACTCTTTCACAGGTTTCAGACACAAAATGTGGAACATATTTGCGGCTTCTAACAATAGTATACCAGGCAATTGCTCCACATGTTCCAATTTACTCGCCTGGTTTGATATGACTTCTTCCAAAAATATCCTTTGATGCTATCATGTATTCAGCTCATTTTTAGCACTAATTAAGTTCCATATGTTATGGTATCTATATTGTGCTCATCTATGATGATTGGCAGATGTCTTGCTAGTTAGCTTCATAGGCTTCTTTTAGTTTTTAATAAATCATAGGAATGCCTAATGTTTCCTTCGAAATTAATACTAGTTTAAGATTTAAAAATACTAAGTAGTTTGAAGGCATAGCTATAGAGAAGTGCCAATTTGCTTAGTGAATTGAATTTCAATACTACGTGTTTTAGAGCTCATAATGAGATCAAAGTACTTTATTTTACACAAATAGATACGACAATGTTGTATGAGTTATCCAATTTATGTTGCAAGTGAGAGATATTCGGGTTTTTATTCTTAAATATAAGAATGTTAAGTAGTCTTTTTGAAGAACTTCAATTCTCTTGTTGTAAGAATTCCAAACTATTTTTCCCCATCTTTGGATTTAGCCAAAGCTACTATACTTGTCCCAATTGGAAAAGAGAAAAGGTTAACATTTTAATGGGCCTTCAAGCAATTTCTTTAATGACCAGGGGGCTCCACTGATTCAACTAGAAGCTGCCCAAAAGCCCATATTGTATCACCCATTCTTAGACTCAGCCAAGTTTTGGAACAGTTCAACCTGTCACTATTGGAAAAGAGAAGAGGTTAACCTTTTCAAGCAGTTTCTTTAATGACCAAAGGGCTCCACTGATTTAACTAGAAGTTGCCCAAAAGCCCATATTGTATCACTCATTCTTACACTCAGCCAAGTTCTAGAACAGTTCAACCTGTCACTATTTAATGATGATATATTGATTTGTTGGGGTGTGAATGTGACAAGGTATTAATTCCTTGAAGGCTAAAATATAAAAAGATATAACAATTCAACAAATTAATATACAAATGGGCTCATAGTCACGACCCAATAAAGAAAAACAAAAATGGAAAAGAAGTTCGTTCTATTTTGAAAAAATTAGTACAATCACTTTAGCTTCAATTGCGATAAATTGCATTTGTAATGCTTAACTTGAAGAGTTTTGAGGATTTTTGCAAAGCTAAGCATTCATTGCACCAAATAGAATTGGACGTGGAGTTGTGCTAAACAAAGAGGGTACCACATGATTTATTTACCGACATTGAGATGTTATTGTGTGTTATCTAATAGAATTGTTAGGTTCAATTGGAGATTTCTAACTTCTACACTATCTTACACCTTTCTTATTCTAAAAGGTTTACACTATACAAATAAAAGATACTTAAATCATTGAGATTAATTCCCAATCATATATAATCATAGGTTTGGGATTTGTAGAAAGAAAATGTTGTATTCATTTGGGCAAAACATGTGAGCTTTATACTATGTAAATACTGAAAGATATAGCTCACTGTGTTAATGTTGTAGATCAGGCCTTTATTAGTAAAAGCTAGGTCTTCAAAGTTTTTCTTAGAATTTTCTTTAGTAAGGGTCTGGTCTCTTTAGAAAGGCTGATGGGTTTTAGTGCAGCCCAAAGGAACCTCAATCCAAAAGAGTGAATGATGGTAGTGATTGGCTACACACCTTGGTGGCCAGAAGCTAGACCGCAAGCTTTTGCCTTGTGGTCAAGAGAGAGGACAGGTTAGAGTTAGAAACAAGGGTTGGATCCACAGTCTTGACCCAATCCAGCCCATTGAAAAACTAACAATCATACAGCCTAATCCATATTAAAAACACACAACTCAATCTAGAACCTTTCTTTCCTGACCCGATCCGACCCATTTGAGGAAACTAAAGACAAGTGATGAGAAGCGTTACAACTTTCAAAGCCCATAAGCAATCCCAAGTATTTCTGAGCTTTCAAAACTTTCTAGCCTATAGTATATATGAACAGTCTAGATCACATAAGCCAATCACTACAATGGGCTTGCAAAAACTTTTTGTTACATTTTGAAATTTGTAGTGGAATTAGGACTCGTATTATAAAAAAAGTATCATATTTTAACTAATAAAACTTAAAATTCACCAACATCAAGCTATATAAAATTATGTAAAAAAAAAAAAAAAAAAATACATGGTTGTTATGTGTAAATTTATATTGGTACTATTCAGTTTGTATTTATTTTTTTATTCTTTTTTTTACATATCTTGATACTGAAAGAACAGAATGGATGATGGTTGTTATGGGTAAAGAAATAAAAATAATTTTAAAAAATCAAGAAAAAAATGAAAAATTAATATTTGAATAAAATGTAGTGTAAATTAAATAACCTAGTGGGGTATTTTGAAAAATGGGTATGTAAAATAGAAAAGAGAGAATATGTTTTTATGCTAAAATAAAAAGAAATTTTTACACAAGTTTATGCAATGTCTTTACAAGTGCTATTTTTGGTATTTGTTACTCCATAATGTTGGAGTCCATAAGCCTTGCTTCTCTAGGCCTAAAATCGAATACCACCTGTATTCCGAGGCTAAATTGCTTTATCAAAAGTTGAATCATAATCAAATTCACTTCGTCAAAAGTAAACAAAATAACTAATAATCAAATTGGGGAAATACTTTTACACTTGGACTAAGGTAAAGTCTTTGTCTTTTCATAATCAGCTTTAACAAAGCAATTTTCACTGGAGCTTATTTTATAGGGACCAATGGCCCATAACCATCCAATATATTGAGAAAGAAACTCTCTATTCCCTCTAACATGAAAATTTTAAAAAGATTGTGTTCATCTTACATCCAGTTAATTTTTTATAGATACAACAATGGAGTATGAATTATCCAATTCATGTTGCAAGTGACATATTTGGGTTTTTCTTCTCAAATATAAGTAGTCTTTTTGAAGGAACTTCAAATTTCTTGTTGTAAGAATTCAAACTATTTTCCCCCCATCTCTGGATTTAGCCAAAGCTACCAATCTTTTTTATTTTAAACAATTTTGTTTTGCAATGCATGACCATATCCTTCATTACACTATACTTGTCCCCAACTAGGAAAAAAAAAAGTTAAATTTATATTTGGAAGATTTTGTTTCAGATTGGAGGGGGAACAACAAAGTCCTCCTTCTAAACTCTGTAGATTTTGTTTGTGGTTTGCCATCACTTTGGCTGCTCCCTTTCTGCAAGACCCCTCTATTGTTTAGTATTATTCTTACCAAGATGGGTAATTGTTGTTACTTGTTACACACAAACTCTTGCACACAACTGTACACACAAGTAAATTTTGCACTAAAATCATGGCTTCGAGTTATAATTTCAATGCAAATTTAATGTGTATGGTTGTGTAAAAGAGCATGTAATAAATACCACTCTACAAAGATATCAATCACGTCTCTATTTCTTCCTTTTTTTTTTTTTTTTGTGGTTGTGTATTTCACATTATTTTAATGGGCCTTCAAGCAATTTCCTTAATGGACCATGCAGTTTCATTGATCCAACTAAAAACCGTTTGTATATTATTACTCATTCCGACACTCGTCCCATGTTCTTGAACAATTGAGCCTATCACTATCTAATGGTATATCATATAACAATTCTTTGGGGCTAAAATATAAAGATCTTTTACAATTCCAAAAAATAATACAAATGGACTCATGGTCATGACCCAATAAGAAAAACAAAAAAAGGGAAGGGAAGAGAAGTTCGTTCTAAAAAGGGATCTGAGTGAACCTGAAGCTCAAGTGTGAGATATGCAGGCAATGTTTTTACAAAAACTTAACCCAGATTGAATTTACTTTCCAATGCTAACTCAAGGAAACACTAGTTGAGTAACACCAGGTCCAACCAAGCAATATTAATCATCATTATCCCACAATAATAGTTTGAAACCACAGTATGATTTAGCAGTGGGATTTATCTGAAGATACTAGCCCAGTTGCTTACTAACTTGCGATCCTTCATAGGTCAAATTTAATAGACCTTCAAGCAGCTTCAGCTACCTTATTTAGTACTATTTAATGATTTGTTAAATAGTAAGTATTTGAAAGCTTTTTCCCAAAGTTTGGGATTTATCTGAAGATATACTAGCCTCTTTCACATGCAACAAATTTATATTTGTAAGTTTTTTGTTTTAGGTTGGAGGAGGACAACACAAACAAAATTATAAATAAAACTTGCCATTTTACTTATTTAAGATAACAATATGAAACCTTGAAGAGGTTTGAGAACTTTTACGAAGCTAATGCTAAGCATTCACGGTACCAAACAAATTTGGACGTGAATTTGTACTGACACAAGATGTTTTTTTAACTTTTTTTGCGTGCTATCTAATAGAATTGTAAAGGTTCAATTGGAGCTCTCAGACTTCTACACTATCTAGACCTTTCTTATTCTAAAATAAATCTAACGAATGTGTATTATATTCAAATATATAATAAGATAATTGAATCCTTGACATTTGGTCCCAATTATATCATGTATAACCTCTCAACTAATAAAATGATGTTATTTATGCAAATGTGACATCATCTAGTAATTTTTATTTTTTATTTCTTGTGTCGATTAGGAAGTTCACATATACATTTGCATAAATAATATCATTTTATTAGTCAGGGAGGATCACATCAGCAGTCCTCCCAGTGTAAAGAATAATTTCGCAGGATAGAGGAGGAGATTTTTGTATTGATCTGGGCAAAACATGTGGGTTTTATAGCCCACTGTGTTAATGTTGTGGGTCGGGCGTTTATTAGTGAATTCTGGGTTTTCAAAGTTTTTCTCAAACATTTGTTTTTTTTTTGGTAAATAAAAATTTTAATCTAGGCCGGCTCAGGTAAGAGGCCCTTTTCTAGTATGGGCCCAGTGTTTTTAGAAAGGACGAAGGTTTTTGTTGCAACTCACAAGTAGGTTGGAAAACAAACTTTCACGGTTTCATCTAGCCTGATCCATATTTGAAAAAAAAAAAAGAAAAAAAAAAGAAAGGCCCAAGTTTCAAAACCTTCCTTGCCCGACTGGACCCATTTAAGAAAGAAAGATAGAGAAAAGATAAAAGTAAAGTTTCAATCACAGTAGTCATCCAAGTATTTGATGAACGCTCAACAGTATAAGGCCCAGGATAAGAACAATCTAGAGCACATAAGCCGATTATCCCAAACATTTATACCATTAGGAAATGTAGAATTTAATTATTTAACCATATTCTAATGCGTTGAAATGTACTTCTACCAGTTGACAAAGATGAATCATAATCAAAAGATGCACCTATTATATTTCTGGAGCATTTGATTAAGACACAACAACAGGTAGTGTAGACAATGTGACGATGTGGGTCAGCATTCCCTCTTATCAAGTGAAAATTATCTCCTGTTCATGGAGAAAGATATTACCTAGACTAAATTATCTTATTCACATTAATCCTCAATCAAATGGTTAGGTTAAACTAGAGTTCAAAATTTGCACTCTTGAGTTCTGAAAGTATTAATTCATGTTAGTGTTAGAAGTATAGTGCAGCTATTGACACAGCTTTTCAAAATTATTCTGCTTTTGCTAGTCTAAGGCAATATAATTTTCTTAATTTTGTTCACAATCCTTGATGTATGATGTTGTGATGTTATATCAACAATCAATTCATGTAAAAATATTTACCCCAATCATAATTTAGCGTGCCATGAGTAATGTAAAATTGTAAAAATTATTGTGGCTTAGCATTAGTGTTGCTGCTAATAAGCCTTTATCAAAAGCAAACACTCAAAAGGAGAAAAGGAAAATGCCTCTCACCTAACAAAGGTAATAAAGTCTTTGTCTTTTCTTTATCTCTCTTCTTTTATTGTTGTTGCTATTCACCAAAATAAGTCATTAGCCGACAAAGTTGAATCATGAATCAAATTTCACTTTCTCAAATGTAAACACTAGTGTCCGTTTTTTCTTATCCCTCTTTTTTTCTTCTTTTGCAGGTAATTCCCTTCTGCTAGCTGTGCTCAAATTTTTTTTTTTTTTGGTAGCAAACTTCCTTCACTGAAAAACTTACCTCCATTTGAATTTACTTTGCATAAAGTTACAAACATTACAGGAATAGAATGGTTTGAGTAAGACCAACCATTCTAACGTACTAACATCTAAGTTGGTAAGTTTATTTGTAAAGTACAATTTTTTAAAATGTATAACTGAAATTTTGTATAATAAACCTACTAAGATTTTTTTTTTAAAGAGTTTCAACCTATGATGTCTGCTAATGATAATTGCTCTTTATTATCAGACCAAGACATCAGTCGGTTTTTGGTATAGGCGATGATTAAATCCTAAATCTCTTATTCAACCATCATGAATTTTATTAGTTAAGTTAACTAGAACCTATAAAAATAAACTCAATTAACTAGAGTAATTACATCTTTCACTCACTTTATTGTAGTTGGTAGAAAGTAGCTAGGAACCACCATAACTGATAGCACAACTACAAAAGAAAGAGCCATTTCTTATGTCAAATTTTCAATTATTGTGCTTCTTAGAAAAGGAACAATGACCTAAGGACGGACCCAGGATCTTAAGTTAGCGGAGGTCGGAGTATAAAGAAAAAAAAACTCCAAATCGGCATTCATATAGTATTAAAAAATATAAATACTCAAAATTGTTATTTCTAAATACATTAAGATGCAATCATTTACCAACAAAGGAAAAAAAAAAAACAAAATAATGTTTTTTTAATACTAGGCTGGCTAGGATTTTTTTGTTGAAGTTTGAGCATTCATAGTGGCAGTGCTAAAAATTTTAACTTTTAGCACCTCAAAAAAAAACTGCTCTATTTATTTTACTACCTCACTTTACAATATATCCAATATCAAATGTTCTATTTTTTTATCACTTCGTTTAAAATAATATAAACAACTCATTAAAATAATAAATAAATAAAGAGAATTTGAGTTTTTTAATTGAAAGAAGAGGTTGCTAGTGGGGTACCATTATCATCATCACGAACAACAACTTCTTGCCAAGAAAAATGTGATGTGTTGGGTAGAGATATGGATAAAGAAGCAATATTTGAGTTGTGGCAATCAGATGATACAAGTAGTGATGAGATATGTGTTGTGCCCATAACGGGTATGGGTGGTATTGGTAAAACAACTCTCGCTTGGCTTATATATAATGACAGTAGAGTAAACGAGAGATTTGACCTCAAAGCATGGGTTTGCGTTTCAGTGAATTTTGATAGTTTTAAAATATTTAAAACTATTCTTGAGGAGGTCAGGTTCGCTAATGACTTTCAAAACCTGAATTCATTGCAAAATTGAAATTAGAAAGACTTTGGCAGGGAAGAAATTTTTTCTTGTTTTAGATGATGTGTGGAATTAGAATTATAAGGAGTGGGATGAGTTTCTTAAAGTCTTTAAATGTGGGGCACAAGAAGTAAAGATCATTGTTACCACACGAAGTGAAAGAGTTGCATCAAAATTATGCACGGTACCAACTCATCATTGTCTAAAGGAATTGTCAAATGGCAGGAGTTGGGATTTATTTGTACAACATGCATTTGGAAATGGAAAGTTTTGTGCAGACCTAAAGGTAATTGGCAAACAAATTGTCAAAAAGTGTAGAGGCCTACCTTTAGCTATAAAAACAGTTGGGGGTTCGTTGCGTTCGAATCAAAACCCAACACATTGGAAAAAGATTTTAAAGAGTCATATATGGGATTTACCATAAGCTAAAACTAATATCCTCCCAACTTTAAGATTGAGCTATCATTACCTTTCATCGCATTTGAAGCGATGCTTTGCTTACTGCTCAATTTTCCCAAAAGATCATGAATTTAAAAAAGAAGAGTTGATCTTGTTATGGATGGCAAAAGGTTTATTGCAGCAACCCAAAGAAGATAGGAGTATGGAACCTGAAGAAATAGGTGATGAATACTTTAATGATCTAGTATCAAGGTCATTTTTCCAACAATCAAATAAGTCTAAATCACATTTCTTGATGCATGATCTTATTAATGACTTGGCAAAATCTATATCTGGGGAATTTTGTTTGAGGTTGGAGAATGATGAGCCCAATGGAGTAACAAAAAAGACACGTCATTTGTCATATTATAGAGCCAACATTGATGCCTCTAAGAAATTTGAGATCCCTTTTGAGGCTAAAGGCTTGAGAACATTCTTAGGAGAAAGATGGTTATCATTTCTGTGGTGTGAATATAAGGACATAGTGAAGATGATAGATCTTGATTTGTTTCATAAATTTAAGTGCTTACGAGTGTTATCATTTTCTGGTAAAAACATAAGAGAGTTGCCAGTTTCTATTGGTAACTTGAAACATCTACGTTATTTAAACATTCGTAACACTAGAATCAAACACTTACCTAATTCTTTATGTAACTTGTATAATTTGCAGACCTTGATATTGTCACCATACATTACTGAGTTGCCGACCAATATGGGTAAACTAATCAACTTGCGCCATTTGAATAATAGTGAAAGCAAAATGAAAAAGATGCCACCACAAATGGGTAAAATGAAGAATCTCATAAAATTACCTATTTTTGTGGTGGGAAAACATGATGGGTCTAGCATTAGCGAGTTGGGAGAGCTTCAACACCTTTCGGGAAAATTGTCTATATTGAACTTAGAAAATGTTCATTGCATTAATAAAGATACTATGGAGGTTATATTAAAGGATAAGCAGGATCTATCTAAGTTAGAGTTGAAATGGGAACATGGTCATGGCCCTGAAGATTCAGAAAAGGAAAGAAATGTGCTTGAGCAGCTGTGTCCACATACAAAATTGAATTCTCTCACCATTGAACATTATGAGGGCACAAGCTTTCCAAATTGGTTAGGAGATTGTTCATTCTCTAATATGGTTTCCATAGTGCTAAGGAATTGCAAGTATTGCTTCTCCTTGCCTCCATTTGGACAACTACATGCCCTCAAGGAACTTAAAATTGAAGGTTTTGATAGATTAGTAGGTGTGGGTCATGAGTTCTATGGGAATGATTCTTCTACAATTAAACCGTTCAGATCCCTTAAGTATTTAAGCTTTAAGAATATGCGAGAGTGGCAGGAATGGATTATATTTGAAGATGAAGTTTTCTCTTGTCTTCAATGGCTTCACATAAGTTATTGCCCCAAGCTAAACAAGAATTTGCCCAATCAACTTCCCTCTTTGACCAAACTTGAAATTAGAGAATGTAAGCAACTTGTAGCTTCGTTCCCTTGAGCTCCTGCTCTCCATGAATTGTACTTTGATGGGAAAATACAGTTGCCAAGTGATCGTTACTATCCATCACTTGAAAGTATGATCATGATTGGTGGCTGTGATTCACTTTGGTCATTTCCATTACAATTTTTCCTTAAACTCAAATTTATCGAAATTTTTAATTGTAAGAACCTTGAATCTCTTTTGACATCAACAGGATCTCATCTGGATCTTACTTCTCTCACTTATTTGAAAATCTCTAGATGCCCAACTTTTGTATCTTTTCTTAGTGGAGGAATCTGTGCTCGAAAATTGACAGAGATTGAGGTCTTTAGTTGCAAAAAGTTAAAGTCACTACCCGAAGGAATGGTCACCCTCCTCCCATCTCTTTCGTCTTTGCAATTGTACAAGGGTCCAGAATTAGATTCATTTCCTAAGGATGGTTTGCCCCCCAATTTAAAAACACTTACAATCCAGTATTGTGAAAAACTCATTTCTTGTCACAAGGAGTGGGGATTGCAAGCTCTTCACTCTCTGAGAGATTTCATAATTTGGAGTAAAAACGAAGAATTGGAGTCCTTTTCTGAGGAGGCGTTACTCCCTCCTACTCTTACCAATTTCAGCATCTCAAGTTTTCCAAATTTGAAATCACTAAATGGTAAGGGGTTTCAACACCTCACCTCTCTTCAAAGCTTGACGATTTGGTCCTGCGACAAACTCCAGTGCTTACCGGAACAAGGCCTGCCCACCTCTCTTTCTGTGCTACAAATCTTTGGTTGCCCTTTGTTGAATCAACAGTGTGAAAAAGAAATAGGAAAAGACTGGCTCAAGATTACTCACATCCCCTATATAGAGATTGATTGACATGATTAGACAACATGTATTATTACACTAATGTTTAACTTTTCTTCTGAATATTTGCTCAATTTCATCAATACCCATCAAGCTAGGTCAAAGTTTTGTATGTATTTCTTTTCAAAGATTTTTTTTAAACTCCTCTAAAAATAGCTTCATCAATATATTACAATATTTGACCCATATCCATTATATATCATATATTT
The DNA here is from genome assembly GCA_019022515.1 of Quercus aquifolioides. NCBI lineage: Eukaryota > Viridiplantae > Streptophyta > Magnoliopsida > Fagales > Fagaceae > Quercus > Quercus aquifolioides. Next base: position 13,414,016 of record CM032333.1, read on the forward strand.
TTTTCATGACAATATTACCAATTAAAAGAGAGAAATAAAAATGTCTATGCTGCATTTAGGGAAAATTCATCTTCCCATAAAGAAATTGTTCTTGATTAAAAAAAAAAAAAAAAAAAAAAAAAAGGCGGGCATACTAAAAAACAACTATCTCAAACTACTCATCAATATGTATACTAAATAGAGGAGGAAAAAAAAACCATAGATTTTATATATATATATATATATATGGGTATATATGTTAATTTCATTGCCTTTTCTTTTGCAGTGTCACTTTTAGTTGTCAATAACAACTGCCCACAAAACTGCTATCAATTGCATGCCACTGCTAGCTGCTAGTCCTTTTGGATCATGTGTGAACTCCTATCTGATGTGTTTTCAAGTCACTATAAAAGCTCATTTTTTACTCTCATTCTTAATGGATCTACTTTTTTTCTTTTTTTCTTTTTTTGTGATGATGTGAGACCAAAAAGGTAGGCCCTTGGAACTCACCTTTGAAGAGTAAACCACGGATACACAACCCTACCCACCATAATTGTGTATCTAGTAATCCAAAGGAATTTTTTGTGGAGATTTAAACCTAGGATGATTGGATCTACAGCTCATCCAAGCCTCCTACCAATAGGCTGCACCTTGACGGATTGCTCTCTCCTTGTTATAGGTTCAATACATATCTACTTTGGACTTTTGAAGTGTGAAAGATAGACTTTTCCGGGAATGATCAACCTAGGTAGTGCACTTTTTCCAACATATGTCACATTTGTTTATTAAGTAAATAGTATTTTAAATAATATTGTGATTTGACCTGCGCACTAATCTCAGGTAGGCACTGGGGAAGTTGAAAGATAGTACTACTTATTTACCTTCTAATAGCAAATGAAACACACTGCTCATTTGTGGAAAGGAACTCTCTCTCTCTCTCTCTCTCTCTTTAATATTTTGGAATTGGCCCAAGATTTCTCAAGTACTTGTTCTATGACAGATTAAGGCCAATCTGAGGGCACTCTCGTGTCATTACTAATACGCCCTTTGTTGTTAGATTTCTTCAATTGATTTTTCTTTTATTAGTTTAAACTTTGGACTGGTAATCATAAATGATTTATAAATCTTAGTCAACTCTTATGCAGGTTTTTAGACACAAAATGGGAAAAATGTTAAGGCCAACACCACGAGCATCTTCTGTCTAGTTCAAGTTTCAATTGCCATATGTACCTTGATGTATTGAATAGCAGAAAAGAGAATTGTGCCTTATTTCTCCAGTTTCAGCTCCTACATTTGACTGGAAGAATGTCCTTAAGGCAATTTATGGGAAATCAATTATGATTGTGATCTCTAGAACTTTATCTTTCTTTATGTGAGTTTGCTTAAATGTTTGCTTGAGTATACTTCTTATCTGATCTTAATTTCTGTAATTTTGTTCCATGTGTGTTTCAAGGCCACTAATTATTTTTTATTAATTTGTTGTCTTTTTACTTGTATGTCCTTCATTTTTGAAACAATACCAAAAAAAGAAGGGAAATAGCAGTACAAGATTGCTCACATCCTTTGCATATATATGAGCAACGAAGTCATTGTATGAGCTAAAATTCCAATGTGGAACAAGCCCTTGTTTTACAGTCAGGTACTTTGTTGAATTCAGCTGCTTTTGTTTGATTTTATTTATATTTATTTTCAAGTTTATTTTTGGATAAATATGCATGTTCTGAAAAAAATTTATACTTAATAAAGGATTAGCTAAAGAACAATGCCATTATCAGTTTCTTCATCGAGCTCAAGTAAATGCCTGCCAAAAGATGGGCTGCCTACCTCATTTTCTTTATTGAGCATCATTGAGTATTGTCCATTTTTGAAGGAATGGTACCATATGAAGAAGGAAAAAAAGGGCAAAATATTATCACTTCCCCTGCATATCAATCAATTATTAAGAGATCATATGAGCCAAAAGTATAGACTAGTGATTCATCATCCGCTGTTTTCTTCATCCACATGTTCTGCAAAGACTAGCTAGCTAGTTGTCGAATTTATTTATTACCTTTAGTATTGGATAATCAAAGTTATCCCACTAAATCTAACTCTTATTTATTTTCATAACAATTGAACGTAAAAATTCATCATTCAGAGTGAATCTATAAAAAGTAAAAAAGGATGCATTACAGAAAACGATCGTGAGGGGCATTCTATTTATCTTAACATTAGGCATATATTAACACATTCACATGTCCAGTATAATCCAACTTTCATCATCAGATGCAACAAACTCACTGCGTTGGGCTGATAAGACTATATCTTTCTTTGAGACTTTGGATTTGGTGGCGGAAGTGAAGATATGAAGTCCTCTCCAGAAGGATGGGTGTTTTTTTTTTTTGGTTTTTCAAGCTGTCTTAAGGCACAGCTTTGTGGAAGTGTCTGTCACGACCTGAACCCAAATAGGTCCAAATCATGAGAAAAAGAACCATCAAGAAAAATGGTAAGGGATTTTTGTCCCCCATTCCTTATGATAAAGATAAGTAAAAATTCTGAAATCTCCACAATATAAGTCAGATCTCTATAACAAAATTACAAATGCTACAATTGAATCATGTGCCTCCAATTATACATAAACTATTTCAAAACTCCATATGAATTAACACAAGGTTATAATCCTTACTAGAATACGTAACCTCAACCAAAAATTTTAGACCCACCACGCCTAGGGCTAACCTCGAGCCTAATCTCCAATAGGATTAGCTATGGCCTCTAAATTTAACAAGTTGAGTTACCAACTATTTATAGCACAAATCTCCTAATTTTTCATAGTACTCCAATCACCCCCAATAAATAAGCTTCATACTCGAGGTATAGCTAATTGATCTGTAAACTAGGAAGCACCTACAACGATACAAGTGCGGGTACGGTATGCTGACATAGCAATTTTTTAAAAAGTAAGACACGAGTACGGCAGGGATACGTGGCAATCTATCTATACATTCCTTGAAAAAAAAAACACTTAATTAATTTTCCCACCTACCCCCATTTATAGCCACACTTCTTTCTTTTTGGCAAAACCCAATAAATTTCCCCACCTACACCCCATCTATAGCCACAGAGCCACACTTCTTTCTTTCTTCTTTAGAGAACGAATTAGTTTCTTTTTATCTCAAGACCAAAAAAAAAAAAAAAAAAACAAACAGATTAGTTTCTATCTCTCTCTGGTAAATTTATAGAGTGCCGCCTACAGCTAGCATGGTTACTGTGGGGGGTAAAAGCCCAGAGCTACATAATGGGCCCGAGACACCCCATTAAGGACTATTATATTTCCGAGGAGCAATAAGCGGTTGGGACGGCCCATCTGAAGGCAGGAAACCCAGAAGTAAAGAGGGAATACCGCCCGAAGAGATCTCTACTGGTCCGAAGACGTCCCACTCCTCGGCCACAAATAGTCTTGATCAAACAAACGTGTGGAAGGTCCGAATGACCTTCCTGACAATCCCAACGATAAGGATGAGCTCTGGGCGGATCCAGAGATGATCAGGGCCAAAAAAAAATATCTAAAGGAAAAGCTGCTACCACCGCATTTAATGCACTGCAACAGCTTTTCTGGCCGCATTTATGTGGAGAAGACCCCTGAACAGTGTAACCTCAGCTACCGCCACTCACAAAGAACTAAAGTGGACGCATGACATGACATACACTTGAGTAGATACGCGGATGAAGAACAGGTGGACGATGGAGATGATAAGAGAGAACGCTATATAAAGAAGAAGGGTCCCTGATAAAGGAAAAAAAGAGAAAAAGGGAGAGAGAAAAGCTTTGCTATATCTCTGAATGTTGTAACCACTGTTTCGCTCAATAAAACACCTCTTCGGACACTCATTCATGGAGTTGTTTGAGCATTGTTTCATGTTATCATCATTGCAAGTAGTCTAGCCTACCATTGTCTACTTCATAATCAGCCCAGCTCTTGCGCCCACTCTCTACAAATTCATTGTTCTGGGTTCGTTGGGCCTTCGACTCACATCTTTTGGGCTTGGGCTATAAAAACTGACCTTACAGTTACCATATCCACAAGCCACTGTGATAGAGGGTGTTGGACACGAACACGGCAGCCCAACTACTGTGTCCATGCTTTCTAGTTTGTAAAACTATGAGAGAGTAGGATGAGCTAAAACCCAATAAGTAGCATAACTAATGGGGTGGGGGAAATGCAAGTTTAATGACAACGAGCACATTACAAAACATGCTATAATTTGAGAATTACTATTATTTTCTACAAAATCAATTTCAATAAAAACATGACAAGAGTGATTAAAATAATGTGGGTCCAAGCTTCCCAAAATAACCATGAAACTACATAATGTTTACTATGAGTCATAAACAATGTCCAATGCTATTTCAAAACCAGAAACAAGGCCACATGACAAGGTGCCACAAAGACGCAAATGTCACCGAGACATCATTCTGCCACAGACATGTTAGAACCCAAACACAATTGCATGATATGTACCTCTTTTGGCATGTGGTCTATCGGCCCTATAAGCAACAGCCTCAATCACACTCTCGAGGATTTACTTCTCCCCCCCATGGGCAGTAAGGAATAACACGTCATGTAGTACCTCTTTTGCATGTGATCTATTGGCCTTGCCTAGCCTCACCCACACACTCAAAGATTCACCTCTTCCCCTATGGGAAACAAGGAGTGACGTGTCACACAGTACGCCTTTTGCATATGGTCTTTTGGCCCTATGGGCAGTGACCTTACCCACACATTCAAGGATTTACCTACGTCATGCAAAGTGGGAGGCTTTAACGTGGCTTGTCGTCACAAAGACAGGTAATCACATGTCACAAAGACAAGGCAATCATACGTCACACAGACATCGTCACAAAGACTAGGTAATCACCAGTAACATAGCACAATAGCAAACCCACATCAAAAGCTCATAAGAGCATTCCCATCAAAAATTCTAAAAAATTTAGCATTTAACATCTCAAAACCCAAATTTATAACATATAACACACCACTTTGCAATTTTCCTTACATCAAAACTTCTAATTCTTTTAACAATTCATTTAAATGTTCTTTCTTTATCATTTTTTATTCTTTTTTATTCATCCTCTCTCTTTCTCTGTCTCTCTCTCCTCTGTGTCTCTCTTTCACAACCCAGCGCCGCCGGCCACCATATCCACCCACCCATATCCACATCCACCTATCATCGCTACAACCACAAACACCCAAAAAAAAAAAAAAAAAAAAAAACTAACTTCCACATCCAAAGCCACAAAATCAAAGAATCATCCAAATCAAAGAATCAAAACATCACAACAAAGACCCAAAAACACCCCAATCAACCCACACCCATCTCTGAACCACCCTGATCAACCTACACCCAGCACCCAAAACCACCCTGATCAACCCACAAATCTAGCCACCGAAATCAAGAACCCACCAAAATCAATCAAAACCACTGAAATTAAAACTCACCAATATCAAATTGCAAAATCCACTCACCGAACCACCGCAGAGACCCACCACGAACCATCGTAGAGACCCACAATCCACGAAAAACCACCGCAGCCCAACCACACCTAGCATCGCATCCCGGCCACACCCAAGACCCATAAACTCGAGATGCAGAGAGAAAGGGAAACAGAGAGGCGGAGAGAAAATGAAAGAAAGAGTAAGAAGGAGTGGACGGAGAGCACGAGAGAGACAGTAAAAAGGAAAGGAGTGGACGGAGAGCACAAGATCGGCGGCGGCATGTGGGTATGGAGATAACGCAAAGATTGGAGGGTAATCGGATTGGACAATGGGGATGGAGATAACGGCAATGATGATGACGAGGAGAGAGCATGTGGGTTTGGAGAATAACGGCGGCGGCATGTTTTGGTGAGCTATGAAGGGCTTGCCTGAGAGAGACACACCAGAAGGAGAGAGGGACGGAGAGCACGAGAGAGAGTGAGAGAGGAGAAGTGAGAGAGGAGAGAGAATAGACTTGGAAACACGGAAGAGAAGAGAGAGAGAGAAAGAAATTAATAAAAAATTATAGCATAGTGCTACAATGCAGTCTCAAAAATGAGAGCGCATTGTAGCAGTATTGCAAAATTTTTGGCATATACCATCTTTGATGGAGCACGTTTTTGGGTTATAAATGCTAAAAAAAAGAATTTTTTAGCATATACCATGCTTAATGGGAATGCTCTAAGTTATATGTATTCAAAAAACATATTTTACTTCCAAGTAGTTTCATAATATAATTCAATAGCCAAGATTTCTACAAAATTCTCAAATTCTTTGAAATCACTCCTTGCCAAAAAGATTTTGTATAACTTCCCAATTAATACAATTTAAGATAAAACATCTTTTAGTATTTCCAAATAACAACATAAATACATGAAATACATTATCAAATGATGAGATCAAAGATGCTTGTCTTTCCACGCCAATAATTCATGCATTTCCCCGTGTACAATATCAAATATGATGCACTTTCAATGTTTCATGTATTTTCCATAATTTATTAACAGAATAGTTCAAATAGTATGTTTTAGGAAAACTATGAACAACACTCTAAAATGGGTTTAACCATAAAATACTTAAGTGCAATAATGATTCTTTTAAAAAATCCCATTAAGAAGCCACTTACCTCAAAAGAGCAACTAATTTTACCTCAAACGGGCACCTCGTAATCAACCAATCTAATCATTAGGTCCATCACCAAGAATCTTGGAACCTAGAAACATTAGGATCAAGCCTATTAAGAATTGGGCCTACCACAAGGTACTATTACACTTAGTTTCATAAATCGAAATGACCCCCTAAAATCAAACCAAAGGCCTTAAAGCCTAGCTTGCCCATTCTAAGAGAAGTACCCCTTTCCCAAACTAGAACCACACAAGCATACAAGAAACTCATAGGGTTATAAACAACCAAAGCATTTTATTTCCCTACTGCAAATAATGTGCATTCATTAGATAAAATAACACACATCACTTTAAAAAATGGAGGTAGCTAGTCTCATGAATTCCTTTTGGTTACTAAATAATAATATCAAGCCATAATAAAAATTAGGCAAGTGTAATACATACAAAAGAATAGTCATATAAAGAATTATCACAACCACAAACTCACACAAATACAATTTCATAACTCATTGAGGTAATTTATCAAACATTTGTCATGCAATAACCACATGCTTACATCCCTTAAACAAAAGTTCAAAGTTAACACTACACTCACATCCACACATGTCAAAGCCATTCAAAATGCAAAGAAACACTTCCAAAAATCAACCCCAATGATTGCTCAAGGAACCCAAATGATCACCATTTGTAAAACAAAAACCCTTAACCATTTAACAAATGAGTCCACCAAATCAAAACCCATATACTCAATCACGTGTATATCACTCAAGTAGCTTAGATTAAAAAGAAATCTTACAACAACATGAAAAGCTACCAAAATAGTTAAGAGTTTTACCTTTAAAATTTGAGATAATGGAGGTTGCTATGGAGTTTTCCGGTAAATCCCACCGGAAAGTAATGGTGGAGAAAGTGGTGGTGTGATGCACCGGTGGGAGAGTGAGAGAGATAGAGGGATGTGTAAGTGTGAAAGAAAAAGAAATAAGGGAGAGCCCTTAAGTAGTCGGCCAAGAGGGAGAGATATTTACAAAATTTGTGTGGTTCAGACTTGAGAGGAGATGGGTCACGTACTCACGTGTGGGCTTCTAAAAATCTGATTAAATGATTTGATGCATTTGTTGGTTTATTATTTATTTGAAATAATTTGTTTATAAACTATAAAACAATGATTGTTATTTATTCTCTTTTTCTTTTGCAGGAAGAGGCATTATTGTGGCCCATTGCAGAATAAGCTTGTTCGTTATTTAGGGATGAAACAACGATTGTGGTAGACAAAGTATAGACAATTATTTAACTTGGCACCCGTACAAGTTGACAGCCTTCACAAAATATAGTTCAGGTGGAACTTTTTAACTTGGCATCCTAGGAATTTCAAACGATTAATAGAAAATTCTGACTTTTATTTTTGGTTACTACTGAATTAAGCATTTGCTTGACTATCAATAATCCTTGGTTTTTTGGTGAATGTTATGGATTTATCAGCACACTACCCGCAATTGCTGTTCAACTTTTAAAATGTTCATGGGATTGGCATGAGGAGGTAGGGATGGCTATATTTCTAGGAGCGAACTCCAAGCGAATCTTATACTCTTGGATACAAGTTATGCCTTGGAATGAAAGACAATTCTGAATCCACTTTGATTTTTAATATTTTCTTTACTTTTCTTTCTTAATTTATTTTCAAGGGGTGCTGCACTATTCTACATGTTCTTCAAACAACAATATGCTGTAAATAGTCGTGTTAGATTTCTTTTTTTTTTTTTTTTTTATGGGAACCGTGTTAGATTTCAGTTTGTGATTTTGAAAATTATTACCTTGCTTTTAAATTCAAGGGTGACTGCAGCCAAGCTACCCATCTCCTTCCACACGAACCGCACCTAATACCTACTGTAAGTATTTTAACCTCATCTTCCCATCAATATTTCTACAAGTAGCTGCTCCACCTCATCCTTCTTTCAATATTTCTACACAGAAGTTTCCTAAGCTTCTGTATTTGCTGAAGCTGCAAGTTGGCCCTGGGGGCTTATGTTTACCTTTTTTCCAAACAAGACTCGCAAGAGCAATAGCAAGAATGGCCACAGGTGGTCCTCATTTTTATCACTGAAATTTGATTAAAAGAACATGTCATTCAAGCCAATTGAGTATGAATCATGATCTTGAAATGTCTACAACTTGATTATTTTCTATGTGAAATATCAAGGGACTTTCCTGCAATTATACTGTTGTTCCTATTGCACATAGGTGTTGATTTCCATTTATATTTTGTAGGACTCGTTGTTTGCTTGGTGAGAGAAGTGAAGTTAGGAAATTCAGGAGAAAAAGTATTGTTAAAGGAGTATTAATAGTGGCAGCACTCCAAAGCTAACCTGGTACTCCATCTATCACTGCACTTCCAACTTGATTTTTTTTTTTTCTGGATTTAATTAAATAGTCAAGGCCAGGTAGGAGTTTCACAAACTCTAAACTACACGTTGAAACTTTAGAGCAGGATTGTTGTGATCCAGTTCTTGAATTATTATTTTTTTTGTGGGGGGGGGGTTATGATGGAAAGGATGGGAGTTGTTATGAACCATAGGGATTGTGCATTTATAATATCTTTGGTAGATCCTGATAAAAGTTCTCTCAGAAACTTTGAGGCTTTTAACTATGATCTTCATAATGATCATAATTCATTGCTAATTATCATTGATCACAATAATGTGAAAATTGAGTAACTTCTTAGAATGTTGCTTATGTAGGGCTTGTCTCCATGATCTGTTTAATACAGTTTGAGTTTAGCAACTGACATGGTGATTCAAAGGGGAGTAGTTGGAAGAATTAATTAGTTGATACTCTACTTGTAATAGAGATATAAATCTATCTAGGTGCTCCATGACCAAAATATACATATTTTTTCATTTTGTATTGAATATTTCACAGATCTACTCATTTGTATTCTCATTATTTTCTCCTATGGCCATTGACCTCAGCATTTATTGTTGATATATTGCAAAACTGTGGCTAGATTCTTATCCAAGTTTCCTCAGCAAATTGGGGCTTTGGACAATGATCTTATTGTTAGTTACTCCAACTCACTTCTTCTTCTTCTTTTTTCAACAATGAGAATCATGAACCCCATCTCCGATGAGCGAATTTTAGCCAAAGTAGCTTAAAATCTAAACCTCTATATTGAAAAGCAAATATATTATTTATTGATTCACAGCATACAAAACATTAATATAAACTTCTATGGAAGAAATTGGCTCTGCTAGCTAAGTTACTAATGTCAGTCTCTTATAATCTTAAAATATTCAAATTTTATCTCTCAATAGGACTCATTACTCCAGTGCCACCTAAGGCTCCGACAAGTCCATTACCGACATAGTGTGATCCAAATGCTCGATGTAAATACCATATGCAAGGAATGGGAAATTGGACTTATGATTGCTATTACCTTAAACATAAGATTCAGGAACTCATCGACAAGGACCTCTGGAGTCTGTATGTTAGCCCCATTAGTCATCCGGAAAGAGAGGATGCAATACCACTTACACATTACCAGAGACAGTGATATGATTAATATTGAGAGCTATGGCCAGCTAATCCTATCTTCAATAGCTTCTGACATTCACAAAACTGTAGGCTTGCCACATCAATTGAATGTTACAGTCACGTATATATTCTACACAATCTGGTATAGTATACTTTGATTGTTGTCATGTATTTAACAATTGCTTCACATTTCTTTAATTCTTGGATTCTTCTTATTTGTGGATGCTTACTCTGGTTTTGCAGACCCACTACGTGCATGGAGTATATTGCTGTTGCACAACCAAGTTGTTTATCAAATGCAGAATTTCATTTTACAGCCAGGTACATGCCAAAAAGACAAGGATTAGCATTAGCTTTCTTTTTTGTTGGTACTCGTGAATCATATTCTTGACCATCACCTATCCTTTTAATTCTTTCTGTACAACACATTGTCAAGACCAAGATCAAAATCCATTTTGAAGGGATTATGGAACTAAATGGCGTTAGCTCCTATACTTTAAACCATTGAGTTGATTGTCATTATTATAGAAATAGAGAAGAATTTGAGTACATCCTTTGTAGCTAGAAAAATTTACTAGCCATTTCTAGGATATTATGCTCCATTGGATCTAATCCTCTCTTGTTGATTACAATAATGTTTGAATTTAAAAATCCATCATCCAAGGTGTATTTATCTCAAGCAAAAAATGATGCATTCCATTTACCATATAGGGAAGGAAAATTTGTATATTTCATATGCCTAGTTTTAAATCCAGTTTGATCTCCAGATGCAACAATCTCATAATGATGGGCTTGCAAAGACTATTTGAAATTTTGAAATTGGTGGTGGTGGTGGACGTGAAGATGTGAAGTCATCTCCTAAGGACAGAGTGCTATTTTTGGTTGTTCTCTTCCACTCCAAATGGCTCAAAAGTCTCAACACTCTTTATGTCATTGCTGTGCTCACCAGTAGAAGCTTCCCAATTCCCTTTTGTACATCAAGAATTTTATATCAAGACAATGGTTCCTGAAATACAGAAAGATGTAAATCTTGCTACTAGCACAAAATTGCTTAAGCCTTGTTCCTTGAAGGATCAAAGTCAGTCTTGAGGCTCTCCCATATCAGTATCAGAGTAGTAGGTTTTCCCGCCCAACAAGAAGGTGCTTAGTGGTTGTCAGCTTTGTTCAATTAATTTATGTTTCTTGGTATAAATTCTGACTTCCAACCAATGATTATTTTAAAAATATTTGCAAACTCTTTCACAGGTTTCAGACACAAAATGTGCAACATATTTGCAACTTCTAAGAACAGTATACCAAGCAATTGCTCCATGATCCAATTTATTGGCCTAGCTTGATATGGCTTCTTCCAAAAATATCACTTAATTTGTTTTCTCTTGTAGTACTCTCCAATGCTATCATGTATTCAACTTATTTCTAGTACTACTTAAGTTCCATGTATTACGGATTCTATATTGTGCTCATACATGATGATTGGTAGTTGTCTTGTCAGTTAGCTTCATGGGCTTCTTTTTTAGTTTTTATTAAAGCATAGGAAAGCCTAATGTTTCCTTTGAAATTAATAAGAGTTAAAGATTTAAAAATACTAAGCGGTTTGAAGGCACAGCTATAGGGAAGTGCCAATTTTCTTAGTGATTTGGATTTCAATAGTACGTGTTTTAGAGATCATAATGAGATCAAATTACTTTATTTTACAAAAATAGATATGATAATGGAGTTATCCAATTTATGTTGCAAGATGTTGCAAGTGAGATATTGGGGTCTTTCTTCTCAAATATATGTAGTCTTTTTGAAGGAACTTCAAATCTTTTGCAGTAAGAATTTCAAACTATTTTTCTCCCATCCTTAGATTTAGACAAAGCTACTAATATTTTTTATTTGAAACAAATTTTGTTTTGCAATGCATGAAAGTTGTCACCAACTGGAAAGTTTTATTATTTCTTTTTTTAGAGATAAATTTGAATATAGAAGATTTTGTTTCATATTGGAGGGGGCCGGGGGGGCAACAAACTCCATCTAAATTCTTGTAGATTTTGCTATGGTTTGCCATCACTTTGGTAGCTCCCTATCTCCAAGACCTCTCAATTGTTTATTATCCTTACAAAGATGGGTAATTGTTGTTACCTACACACTCTTGCACACAATTGAAAATAGTGACTTTCAATGAAAAATTTGCTTGTGTATGGTTGTGTGCAAGAGTTTGTGTGTAATAAACACCACTCAAATATACTAATCTCGTTCCTATTTCTTCCTTTATTGGGGTTGTGTATTTCACATTATTTAAATGGGCTTTCAAGCAGTTCCCTTAACGGACCATGCAGTTTCATTGATCCAACTAAAAGCCCTTTGTATATTACTCATTCCTAGACTTGGTCCAAGTTCATGAACAATTCAGCCTATCAGTACTATTTAATGATGTATCATATTTTAATTCTTTGGGGTGTGACAAGGTATTAATTCTTTGGGGTTAAAACATAAAGAGCTCTAAAGATTCCAAAATATAATATAAATGGGCTCATAGTCATCTCCGAATAAGAAAAACAAAAAAGGAAGACAAGTTCGTTCTAAAAGTGGGCTCTAAGTGGACCTGAAGCCTAAACGCGGTTTCTAAAAAAACTTGACCCAAATTGAATTTACTTCCCAATGCTAACCCAAGGAAATACCGTTTGAGTAACACCAAGTCCAACCAAGCAATACGATCATCATTATCCCATAACAATATTTTAAAAATGTAGTATATCATGCTTTAGCTAAGTTAGTTAACTTTGTTAATAGTAATGCACTTATGTTTGTTGTAATATCTCTTCGAATTTGTTTGGTATACTTTGAGGAAAAACTCTTTATTTGCTTTGTTGAATGAAATTTTAGATTTATATTAAAAAAAAGGGTTTGATAAGATTATAAGGACCATGACCATCCAATATTGAGAACTTATTAGATAAACTTAATACTCGGCTGGATGAACTTATTTTCATAATTTATTTTGTTTACTTTTTAAGTACAATATTTTTAAAAAATTGCGTATAATTATATTTTTTCACGATAAACATAATTTATTAAAGGAAACAAATTCTTCAAATGCACACAGGATGTCTTTATTAGAAATACTAGGATGTACTAGGTGAGTTGCAAGACTCTTGATATAATGAAGGTTGAATTATATAGCTTACAGTTGGAACTGAAAATTAGATACATGAAATTGAATTCTATGGTGTTTGGCAATTTTGAATTCTTTAGGAAAAATTAAAATGCTACAACATGTATAATTGGAACTTGTATATTTAGGAAAATACATGTCCAAAAAACCGATATATATATATATATATATATATATATTTAGCAATGAAAACCGATTTATATTAATAGCTCAAAATAGTATGAATCTTGTGGGAAAAGTAAATAGCGTTGGCGTTGCCTTTCTCAATATCGGGAAAATTCCGTTATGGCCGTTATTGATGATGTGGCATGGTCGGTTAAGGAAATTGAATTGGAGGACTGTTCCAAATTTAATGTAGGGAATATTAGGCCCAAAAGTGATTTGAACCCCATTAAATATGAATGATTCAAACATTAATGAAGTATCATTTTCCCAACCATGGGCTTTACAAAGTGGCAGATGCAAACTATTAGATCTTTTTCTCAATATGAAGCTCTTCGAGCTATTCTTGGAGAGGGGGTACTGAGTGTTTTTTTTTTTTTTTTTTTTATAATTATTTTCTTAGGGTGCTATAAAAGGAGGTATTGAGTTACCGACAAAGTTTGGCTACAATAGGAATAGAAAGATAACACGTATTTCTATAATGTTCAATTTACATGATAAGAACACACTTATTTTTTTATTGTTGACTGTAACCTTAGACTACAACTAAATTTGTAGTCATCCCATTTAAAAAAAAAAAATGTAGCCAAACTTTGTTAGATACATTTTTCAAATTCTTTTGCTCTTATTGGTTGACCAATTCATTTTGAAATATTAGGAATTGTCATTTTAAAAATTAAGATATTTAATTATTTAACCAAACTTTTAACCCATTTAAATATACAATGATGAATTATAATCAATTTCAATTTGCTAAAAGATGCACCCTATTATATATTTTTGGAGCATTTGATTAAAGAACAACAATTGTAAAGTAGACAATGTGAGTCAACATGCCCTCTCAATAAGCGAAAATTATCTCCTATGCACAGGGATGCATTTTTAGCATTTTTCTCTTATGCATTGAACCTAAGGCCCCCCTTTTAAAAAAATAAATAAAAATAAAATAAAAAAAGGAAAATAAGATATTACTTGGACTAAATCATCATATTCACATTATTCCTCAATAAAATAGTTAAATTAAATTAGAGTTCAAAATTTGTAGTCAAATTCTTGAATCCTTAATTTTTTCTAATTTCATATTTTTAAAGTATTTTTCTAGTATTATGGAGTAATCTACTCATTTCCATAGGAGATTTTTAACTTCTACACTATGTAGACCTTTCTTATTCTAAAACATCTAAACTACTTCAAATCAAATGAATATGTTATATCAAAATCTAAATAAAAGATAATTAAATCCTTGAGATTGATCTTATTCGTATCATAGATGGGGTTTATAAGAGGAGAACGTTGTACTGGACTGGGCAAAACAAATGGGCTTTATACAATGTAAACACTGAAGGATAGCCCACTGTATTAATATTGCAGGTCTTGACCCAACCGATTGAAAAATCAACAATCACACAATCTGATCCATATTTAAACACTCACTAGTCACAACTCAATCCAGAACCTTCCTTGCCCAACCTAACTGATTTTGAGGAAAAAGAGATAGAGAAGAGAAGCATTTTAAGCCCATAGGCCATCCCAAGTATTTTTGAACATTCAACAATATCAAACTCATAATATGAACACTCCAAAGCACATGAGTCAGTCACTGTTCTTGCTGTTATTGATGTTTTTGTTTTACCAATACATGTCCTTGTCCATGATTAAACTAAATTTGTACTCAATTAAAAATATAAAAATAAAATAGTTAATCGGAGGGTGACAACAAAGTCCATCAAAACTATCGTAAATTTTGTTAATTTGTTGCTATATTCTTGCCATCACTTTGGCAGCCCATTTCTCAAAAGACCTCTCTATTGCTCGACCAACTTATTATCCTTATAAAGACACTAATCTCATCCCTCTCTCTTCTTATGTACAAAGCTTGTAGGATCCCCGAAGTTATGTTACAAAGACATTAATCTCAATTTTGCCTTAGTGAGACAATCTCTAACAAGAACCCAAATTTTAGCCATCATACTAATAGCTCTACCAAAACCTGTAACCCATGTCCCATTACTGTCTCTCAAAGTACCACCCTAAAAAAAAAAAAAGCAAGTTTCATGAACGTTATTATCAATTTCTTTCCCTTAAAAATGTTCTTACTCCGTTGGGTTCATAAAATACCCAAATTCCCATTGAAAAAACAAGATTCCAAGGCCAGGAGAAACATAAACCATGAAAAAAAGATTGAACGACTCTAATTTGATTCAAGAAGTTGGTAGGAAACACCATAGACAGATAGAATCATTCCAATTCAAGACGCAATAGCTTACAAAAACTCACAATCCTTCGTCAACCAAATTTAATGGGTCATCAAGTCATTCTCTTAATGGACCATTGAACTCTAGTGATCCAAATAAAGCTCACAATTGGCCCATTTCTTACCCTGAGACCAAGTTCTTAAATAGTTTAGCCTATGACTATTTAATGATATATTAATTCTTTTGGGATGTGATGTGATGAGGTATTTAGTATTCAGTCCATAATGTCTGGGTCCCTAAGCCCATTTGGTTTGGTAGTAATTTGGAATTAAAAAGTATGGTAATTTTTTTTTTAATTTTTTTAAAAGAGTATATTTGGAGTATTCATAATGTGAAAAATTGTTTTTGATACCATATTTTTATAACTTTTTTGAAAAAAAACTGAAATCACACACTCAAGTGTTTTGCATAAGTATTTTATTTTATTTTATTTTTAACAAAAGTGTGTTTTACTTTTTCCACATCTTGTGGGTCCCATGATTTTGAAATAAATTATAACTATGTAATTCAAAATTGTTACTTGAAAACTAAGTGTATATATATATGTGTGAAATCTCCTTCTAGAGACATGAATCACAACCCTTATTTCCCAACTCACAAGAATTTGTACTTGTGGAGTGATTATCACGCCAAGAGTGAGTAACAATCACAAGTTTTAGCACTTAAAAACTAGGACCTGTAGTTTAAATCTTTCTACCAAACGCACTTAAGATTTACATTTCTTAGTCGGATCAAGATTTTTAGAGCTCTTTAGAGTACTCTACCACATAGAGTTCATTTAATTCGGGTCATTCAATTTGTTAACCAATAACTTATAGGGTCCTGTTAACGAGTGCTGCACAGCAGCCGTTAACATGTTATAAAATTACAATAAAATACTCATGTTTTATGGGTAGTGGGAAAAAGCTGAATATGTGTTAGGCCTGTGTCAACTTTGATGGAAAAATCAAGTTATTTTGCAACCAAACCAAAATACCCTTTAATTTTTTCCAATACCTTCATCTAACCGATTAGCTTTATGCCTTCATCTCTAGAGTCACTAACTTTTATTTTTTTGTCCTTCTAGAGAAGTAGAGATTTCCGTTTCTTTTTTTCTTTTTTTTAAAGGGTAATGCTAGGTCCCCATTATTTTTAAAACAAAAAATATAATGAAAATAGTTTTTTCATAACAAATTTTATAATATTTTTAAAGTGGTCAATTAGATACTCTAAATTCAATTATTCATGAAATAGAAAAAAAAAAGAATATATATATATATATATATGTGTGTGTGTGTGTGTATTATACTATATAATAAAAGTTAGACTTAGAAGGCGTGGTTGCGCCATGTGGCTTCACTAAATTGCAAAAATTTTGTAAGATTTAAAAAAAAATATATTTTTTTAAAAAATATATTTTTTTTGGTCTCTATCTTCTTCTCCTATAATTTCTAAGTTGATTACAATTCAAATTCTTCATCTAATCTTTTTATTATTAATTTATCTATAATTTCTAAGTTACTAAAAATCTTAGTATTACAATCCAAATTCTTTACTATTTATTTTTACTTAAATTATATTACTACACAAGTATACAATTCATTAGAAAAAGAAAAAAAGAAAAAAAGCAACAACCCAAGTTCGTTATCTATTCATACTGATTCACCAAACTATTATTTAGATAAAGTAAAAAAAAATTAGGAAATAATATGCGTACATCAACGTCTCCTTATTGGAATTCATTTGAACTTATTTTATTCCACTTTTTTTATGGGATAGCAACAAAACACATTGATTAGAAATCTTAATTCCAATAGGATTTAAATTCTATATCAAGTAGAATTCTACCTATATATATATATATATCTGGAGTAAAGTTTACTCTCATATGTGAATGCCTAAATCCTATGACAATTGACAATGCCGGTAAGCATTCTTTCTTCATTATTATTTTTTTCATTTTTTAAGCTATTTTTTTTTTAACTTCAAAAGAATTAATAAAAACTTCTCTCATGCGTACTTAAATTCATGAATTCAGCTCATTTGTTCTCTTCTAGAAGAATTGGTTCTGGATTTCGTTACATAGTCATACTTTCATCTCTCAAAGTGATAGAG
This sequence comes from Quercus aquifolioides, assembly GCA_019022515.1. NCBI lineage: Eukaryota > Viridiplantae > Streptophyta > Magnoliopsida > Fagales > Fagaceae > Quercus > Quercus aquifolioides. The sequence goes on from CM032333.1 coordinate 13,431,830, forward strand.
GAAACAAACAAGTACATTCAAAGTGATAGAGGAAACAAACAAGTACATTCTTTGTTCTTTTTTTACATTTATTTCTTAATTTATGATTTGTATTAGTTTCTGAATTTTAGATTATGAATAATTTTGATTATATTCCTAATATTAAATTTAAATTATTATTTATTGGTTTTTAGTTGTGTTATATTCTTCTAAAAAAAATCAAGTTATGTTTTTATGTGCATAATGTATACATATGGCTAGAAGATGTTTCCCTAATAATTTGAAACTAGGTTCTTGAATTAACATATTTTTGTATTTAATTTTCTTATTCTTTGTAAGGCGTTGATTTTATGATAGTTATTTTGTTTTTTTGAGGTTTTGATATGGTATTTTACTGTGATTATCAATATCTTTTTTAAGAGTTTTAATCGGTAACATATATTCTTCCATGAATATAAATCAAAGAGAAATTTTTTAGAATAAAAGAAATAGTAAAATTGAAGAACCTAGCTGGTTGATTATTTGAAGCTCACCTTGAAGAAGTAAAATTAGTAACTTTTTGTTGGGTTAAGATAACAAAACATTTTTATTATTTTAAAATAACAATTTCAAAATTGTATATAAGAAAAAATTATCTTATTCATGATAAAAACATATTTACCAATATATAACAAATATTCAATTCACATTCAAATTATTATAACAAATTCAAGTAGTATTTTTTTTTTCCTTTTTTATGAACATAGGTGTGCAAAGCTTTTTGAGTAATTGACTATTCCCTCAAACATGGACGAGGCGGCTAAAGGGTTAAGGGGGACGATTCCTAAGCCCACACTATTAAGGGTTCATTTGGTTGGAGGGATGGAAAAGTGGGGAGGATAGAAAATAGGGACGGGATAAAAAGTGAGAGGATAGGAAAAAATTTTGTTTTCTCTTATATGTGTTTAGTTGGGAAGATGGAAAAGTGGAGAGATAGAAAACTATAAAAAATGAAGTTGATATAAATTTACAATTATATCCCTATTAAATAAAACAAAAGACAACACAATTTTTTATACACTTCTTTATTTAAAAAATTATATATGGACACTTCACTTTTTTTAAGTTATTATTTTCAAAGGCAGAAGCCGGATCCAAAACTGGTGAAAAAAAAGAACAAGAAGGTAATTATGGAAGAAATTGATAAAAACAAAAGATAGAAGACAAAAAGTGAGATGAGCACACCAAAAAAAAACAAAACAACGAAGTGAACGAATAGTGAATAGAAGAAACAGAAAAAGACAAAAGGTGGGGCGAAAAACAGAAGAAGAAAAGGAAAATAAGAAAACACGAAAAAAAAAAAAAGTTATGAACAACTTGAACCAAAATATAAGAAAATATTATCAAGTTAGTTGAAATAGAGTCAAATGCCAATGTTACCTAAGATGTCCATGTTCAATGTTACAAAAAGAGGGGCAAAAATGTAATTGATTAGGTTGAGAGATGATTTAAATCCCAAATGTCATGGACATACTAGGAAATGTTGTCAAAATCGGAATCCTACATAGGATTATGGGAGGTTGGTGAAATCGTGGCTAGTAAGATCATACATTTTTTAGGAGAAAAAAAAAAAAAAAAAACAAAAACAAAAACAAAAAAAACACACTAGTAATGACTTTGCTTGTTAAATAATCACATAAATTATGAATTCATTTATATTAAAAAAAAAATTGCATAAAAAAAAAATTTAGTTCCTATTCCATCAATTGATGCATTTATCCTAACGAAACAAATCAGTAAATTTAAATGCTTATTTTATAGTGACATACAATAGCTAAGCTCAAAAGAATACAATTATCTCATTTCTAACAACATAAACATATAATAAATAAATACTTAGGAAGATAATCATTTTTTGATCCCACGTAACTAAGACTATATGGAATAAGTTTGAAATTTAAAGTGAAATTTGTTTTTGATATTTTTAGTTTACATAGAGGTATTTTCAACACTTCAACATTGTTTAATGCCCATCGGATTATTTCTATCCATTAGGTTGATTGGGTTTTTGTTTTTTTAAACCAACCTAAAGCAAATTTGGGTTTTTAGAAGGATCTTTCATGAATGTAAGATCAGTTAGATTTTACCGATCATACTTACAATCCTAAGAAATGCACGATCTTAGTCATCTTACTAAAGTAGCCCTAGTTTGGGGAGAAAAATTAAAAGACCCCAAATTTTAAGGGTGTATTTTACACTTTAGCCTTTCTCATAAATAGTAAAACCATTGACTACCTATTTTTACCCCTTCACAAATCAATGAATTTTACTACGAATGGAATTGTTAATTATAATAAACTATAAAACCTTTTGGGTAAAATATCATTTTCGTTCTTAAACTTTCACAAAAGTTCGTTTTTCATCTCTAAACTTTTAAAAATTTGTTATTCGTCCCTAAACTTTGCAAAATGTTCTACTTTTTGTCCTTTCATCTATATTCGTTAATTTATGTCTTACGTGGCTTAACAGATTGCTGATGTGGTATCTAACTTGGACTAAACTAATTTATTTTCTAAATTATAAACACATGTCACACAATGATTGGCACACATGGATTAAAATTTTCAGTGAGACAAAATTACACTCACACCCAAACAGCCCGATCCAAACAACCCAATCTCCAAAATCCCCAAATCTGAAAGATGAAACCCAAGTCCCCAACACCATAGTTGTAATATCATCTTGCTCAAAAACATCAATATGCCTCCTTATTACCTCATCATTATCATCATCTTGACTTTCAATAATCTCCTTCCAGAAACATTTTCTAATGGAATCTGTTTTTCTAGTTACAGAGTTATGCCCAACAATGTCATTATCTTCATCAATTTCATCATCCAAAATAAGAATAAGTCTTCTGCTTTCTCGTCAACATTGCAGCTTCTCTCTCTTGTTTCTGATAAAGGTTTACTACACCACTACTAGTACAAGATACTCTAGTGAAGAATTGTTGAGTAAACCCATGAAGACAAATTCATTTTCTTTTTCCAAAGTCTTCTCTTCTGTCTATAGCAAGAACACTCAAACTCTTTATGTTGCTTCAATACCCGTTATCTTCAACAACAGAGGAAGTCTGCCTTTGAACTCTTCATCGCGGGTTGGGGTCGCCGATTGAGGCCAGTGGGACTATGGTGTTGGGGACCTAAGGTTCATCGTTTCATATTTGGGGATTTTGAAATTGGACTGTTTGAATTGGGTTGTGTGTGGGTGTGGGGGTAATTTTGTCTCACTGAAAATTTTAATCCATGTGTGCCAATCATTGGGTGACACGTGTTTATAATTTAAAAAATAAATTAGTTTAATCCAAGTTAGATACCACATCATCACTCTATTAAGCCACGAAAGATATAAACTGACAGATATAGACAAAAGGATGAAAAGTAGAGCATTTTGCAAAGTTTAGAGATGAAAAACAAACTTTTAAAAGTTTAGGGATGAAAATGATATTTTACCCAAACTTTTATCATGTTCATGAGCTTGTTTACAGATATATTATTATGTTTAAGCTTGGTTCATTTAATAGTCAAGCTTAAATTTGGCTTAATTTTGGTTTATTTGTTAAACAAATGAACATAAATAAGAGAAAATGCAAGATTCTTTGTTCTAGCTACAATTTAAAGACAAAGTAAAAGAAATATATAGGAAGGATGTAATCTAAGTCTTAAGTTGTGTCAAGTTTGAATTGATAATTTTTTCAATTCGTCTGACTCAAAGCAACCCACCATATTTTTAAGTTTATTTTGTTACCCTTATTTTAATTTAAGTTTGATTTATTTTTGAGAATTGGTTTTGATGAATCTAGAAATTTGGAATATATTTGGGCATATTATGTGAATTTTAATAATATATATTGAAAAAAGAGTGCTTACAAGAGATTGAACATATATAAGTATAACCAGTCAACCCAATCCAACCAAAGCTATGTACATTTATAAGAGATTAAATATATAAGTTTATTTTGAATTTTATTTTTTACTATGCCACTAATTTTATCTATGTATTCTTATTTTTTTTTTTATGAATTTTTCTTTTAATGTTCCTTCTCATGAATATTTGAATTTAGGAGTCTTATTTCTTTTTTAAAAAGTTATTTTTTTGGAGGCTAAAGCATAATAATAATTTTAAGGACACGTTTTGCTGCCCAAGCCCAAGAGGTATAGGATCTTGGCCCAGTGAGTCCAATACGATGAATTTATAGAGAGTGGATCAAAGAACTAGGCCCTAATAAATTTAGCAACGGCTAGTATGGATTCAAAAGACAATCAAGCATGAACAAGGCACATAGGATTGAATAAATTCACTGTCCAAGGAGACAAATCTTGGTATAAATTGATAGAACTGATTACAAGTGCAACTATGATTGCTATAATATTTTTCTCTCTCTTTTTCCGATCCCCCCTTCCCTTCAAGGGTCTCTTACATTATATATCTCCTTCCCAGTGATCTTGGCCCTCCATTTGTCAATCGTCCGAATCACTACTTAAGTGCCCGTCACATCAGACACCCCTTCTGGCTTTCTGTGAGTTGCGGTAGCCAAGACAGTATTGTTTAGAGATCTTCTCCACATAAATGCGGCTAAAAAAGTAGCTGTAGTGCATTTAATGCGGTGGTAGCAGTTTTTCCTTATACGTGCGTGATACACGTCCTTATCACTAGAGCCTCCTAGAAGGTCATTTTGATTGTTGGGATACGGATTTGAGCTGCATTCATCATATCCGAGGAGGAGTTTTTCCTCGGACCACCCTTCATTCGTTCCTTACGTATGAGAAATTGGAACCCCTCATAACTATTTGTCTCTTCTCGGACCATTTGATGTCTTCGGACCAAGCCCAAGGCCCAACATATTATTATTATTATTATTAATTAGTCGCTAACCTATGCTATGCACGGGAACCTACCTATCTGTGAGGTAGACTAAAATAATGTTATAAAATTTTAAATTGATTAAGAAACTACATTATTGCATGATTTGATTTGATCTTGAACATGCAATGACTTACAAAAAATTTGTCAGACAATTTCAAATACTGCAAAAAAAATAACTTAAAAATTCAGATATTAAAACTTCTCAAAAACCAAAAAATATTTAAAAAATCAAATGATTCACTGCTTAGAAATTATTGAAATAAAACAAAATATATATGACTAAACAATAGAGAAATATAAGAGAAAGATGGGTTACATTTGAAAGAATAATTTCAATTATTGCAAGCTTTTTTATCTTGTAAAAAATGGCTAAAGAGAGTTTGATGGTTCATGTACAAAAATTACTTTTTAAAAAATATATGAAAAAGCATAATATATATATATAAACAAAGTAGAGAAGAAGAAAATAACATAAGAATAGCTCATACCTCTACTCGGCTTTAAAAAAAAATATTGGGGTTTGCTTTACTTTTATAGTGTTCATGATTAACCTCGCAAATTTGGAGATAAATTATTAATGTTTGAGTTTGAGTTTAAGTTGGACTTGTTAGAAAGATAGAGTTTCACTCATTGTTATGTTTGGATTAAACAAAAATAATTTTGTTTAAAAAAAATGATAATGATGAGTTTGAGTTTAAGTTGGACTTGTTAGAGAGATAGAGTTTCACTCCTTGTTAAGTTTGAACTAAACAAAAATAATTTTATTTAAATAAAATGATAATTTTATTGTGTTGAAATGAAAAATTGTGAAAGTTTCAGAGATTTCGATTGTATATATATATATATATATATATATATAACTCACTTGACATACTAATAAACAATTATACTATTTTTAAGCATATTAAAGTTTATTTAAATTCTAGATCAACTTAAAAAAAAAAAAAAAAAAAAAAAAAAAAAAAAAAAACTAAACACATGATAAATGTTCATCAATATCTTTTTATTTTTATTTTTAGAAGGAATGCAAACATAACAACACACACACACACAGAGGGAATGAAGACAAAGGCATAATATCACACAACTTACCCCTTACACCTTACAAGAGTTACCGGCTTTTGTAAGGGGTAAGTTGTGTGATGTTATGCATTTGTCCCCATTCCCTGTGTGTGTGTTGTTATGTTTGCATTCCTTCTCAAAAAAAAGAAACGTGGGTAGTCCCACATCGCCTAAGAATGAGTTCATAATCATTAATATCAATAAGAGTACTAAAACTTCGTTAAGTTGAAATATTTTTAATTAGTATAATAAGAGAAACGTTCGTTAAGTTGAAATATTTTTAATTAGTATAATAAGAGAAACGTTAGTCGTGTTTTTTTGTATTTCAAAATATTTTATCTAATTAGTTTCTCTAAAAAAATATTTTATCTAATTAGGCACGCTAAATGTGATATCCTAATTTTGCTACATTCCAATTCTCATGTGGTATCGAATAAGAGTTATTGTTCATAAATGACAAATACAATAATGATCTCTACCTTCTAAGCATAAAATACACAACCATCCTTTTTAAAATTAAAAATATATATATAATAATGAGTTTCAGTTTAAGTTGAACTTATTATAGATATAGAGTTTCACTTCTTGTAAAGTTTGGACTAAACAAAAATAATTTTATTTAAATAAAATGATAATTTTATTTAAATATTATGTTGACATGGAAAATTATGAGAGCTTCAAAGGATTCGGTTATATATAATAATAATAATAATAATAATAATAATAATAAATTAATAAATAACAAATGGTTGACTTTACCTTCATGTTGCGCCTGACACAGAAAGGGGGAAAAATCAAAAGATAAGGATGAATGAAGAAACCAAATGATAGGGGAGGGATAAAAAGGAGATGGTAAAACCGTAAAAATAGTTGAAAGGGTATTTAAGTAAAAGCATGCAATATTTATTATTTTATATGCTGCCTAATACGCATCATTAATGTGTTGTTTTTCTTGATTTCCCAATTAATGTAGGACTAATTTAGTAAAATCATGCCAACTTAGTGTGCGTTTGGTTTGCGCATCGCGTTTGCGTTTTCAGCTTTTTTTTTTTGGCACGCATTTCAGGTCCTAAATTTAACTATTATGGCTACTGTTCATGAACAATAGCCGTAATATTTGACTTTTCAACCACTTTTTTGCACATCAATGGGTCAATGCACTATTTACGGGACCCACAAATCTCACTTTTCAACAACTTTTTCATTAAAAATGTGTCTCATGGTACTATTTATACATTTAAAAATTATTTTGCTACTATGTTTTCAGTTTTTAGTTTTCAACTATATCCAAACGGACTCTTAAACAATGCTTATGCAGATGTATCGGGTGCTGTCCAACATCGGTTAACAATGGCCTAACTGACTTAAATGATAATGTGTGGGTTTGTTTACACTTTTAGGGCCCAAACCGCATGTTTCTAAGCTCAAAATTTAAAATGTGTGTTTGGTAAATTATTGCCAACGGGCGTTATCAAAAAACAGCTTTTCCAAATACAAAGGAGTATCGCGTTTTGAAAATAGACCTTGGAGCTACTTTATCAAAAATGCAAATAAGTTTGAAATGTTGCCGTTGGTCATTTTCAGCATTATCCCTAAACTACCCTTATTTTTATTTTGAAATCCCAATTTTACCAAGATCTATATTAAAAAAAAAAAAAAAAATACCATGATTCTTCTTCTACTGCTGCAAGCTTCTTCTTCAATTCCAACATAAACCCATAAACCCACTACTGCTGCAGGCTTCTTCTTCTACTACACGATTCTTATTCTGTAGTTGCGGCTTCTTCTCTCATTTTTTTTTTTTTGTGTAATATATTTCTTTCTTCTTGTCTTTTGGGTGAAGAAGAAGAACTGTATTTTGGATGTAACATCACTTAATTTTATTACTTATTTAATTATTATACGTAAATTATAAGAAGGCCTACAATTAAATGGATTAAATTAATTTGGGCCTAAGATATAAAAAATAATATAAATACTATGAGATATGAAGCCCAAGTGAGGTAGCATAAGTAAAAATATGGGTCTTGATAACCCTAGTCTTTTACCTTTTAAGTTACATGTGTATCATTTTTGTTTTCAGCCGCAACACACTAGTGAGCTGTTTCTCTATAGCTTTTGCACAAGTAGTTCAGGAATGGTTTATCTTGCTCTAAATTTAAGAAGTTAAAATAGTCAATAGCTAGCAATTGTCATGAACCTAAACTATCATTATACTAATAGAAAAGGGCTCTTATAATTGTATTATATTATAAAAAGAACGGTCAATATGTCGGAAGCTTTGAATTTGTGCCTAATGGGGTAATAGGCTTGGACTTATCAATTAAAGTTGTCACCGTGTGAAAGGGAAAAAGGGTTGCTTTGTGGTTTATATATAATTGTTTATAGTCTCACTCTTTTCACCACCATTGTCATTGTCCAAATAAGTGTCCAGCAGTGTCCTTGTGCTTTACGGCATCAAGGAAGTTATGGGTCATTGGGTGAATGAAGTATAATATGTGGCTGCTACTATTTGACTAATAGATATAATTGTTGGGTTGATCAGATATGTATATATATCGGCTTCCAATATTAGGTGAATATATATCATATTAGACTGAATAGATTCTAGCGGCATCAAGAGGGAATACAAAGCCACTAGATTGATGAATTAAGGCTATCACGGGGCTACCAATATTAGGTTGAATATATATAATATGAAAGTGAATAGATATGCATAAAACATATGGTTGTTACATTCAAATTGATCAGATATTCATTATTCAGCCATATTGAAGTTTCATGAATATCTATGATTACGTTAATGGAAAAATCTGATTAGGTAGCAATATTTTTAAGTCCAGAAATCTTATCAAAGTTGAAAGTGAATTGGATAGTTAGGTGAATAAATGGAGAATTTTGGATATATCAATATTGTCTAGGATAAAACCGTTTAAGTGTGAAAATAGATTTTTAAGTAGGAAATTGTGTATTGATGAACCTATTTTTTGGTGTTGCTAGGTTCTAATTCTATTGAATTGTTGTGATTCAAGGGAGATTGATTTCTTTTATTTTTGCAACTAAGAGGTAAGTGGTGTTTACTAATTTTGGGGGTTTTCCCAAAATAGTGTTGATTACCAAACTATCCTCATATCAAGAAATATGTTGGTATTCTATATATAAATTGATATTTTATAAATGTTTAATGTGCACATTGACTATTCGTCTTATGAAAAAACTTGTGGGACAACCTAAATTTATTTAAACTTGTATGTGTGAGTATATCTTTATATTGTTGAGAATTATGAATGGATTATTTTTGTGAGCATATTGAATAATTTTTGAAAACCTATGGCAAGTCATGTGTAGAAGCTCAATATGGTATTTAGTCCTTAGCAAGGGACAATCATACTGCAGCTAGTCCTTAGCAAGAGATGGTCCCAGAAAAAGGGACAGTGCACATTTGATAGCTCCTTAGCAAGGGAGTATACTATTGAGGATCCAAAAAGGAAGCTCCTTAGCAAGAGAGTGCACCTTTAGGTTCCAAAGGAACCATCCTTAAGAAAATGGATGAAAATGAGGTTCTAGACCTAAAAGGGGACAACACAACCCTGTCAACAGGGCGTAAACGTTGGCCACAAGAAAAACCTAGGAAATTATTTATATGATGATATTGATATATATATATATATATATATATTATGATAGCTCACAATATAAAGATATTTTTTTATATATATATGAAGTGTTTGATGATAAATATTGATGAGTTACAAGTTATGAAATTGTTGCAAGAATTATTTATTTAAAAGGTTTGTTCCCACACCCCAATGTTAGTGAATTTCACTTATTGAGTTATCTCACCCCCCTTTATTTCCCATTACAGATACGTTAGAGGGATTATTGGAGTAGAGATTCTTGGGGGACAGCAGTTACGAACTATTTTGTGGAACTGAGGATTTTTTTTTTTATTATTATGGCATTAAACATTGTATTGGAGAATTATTTTGAGGATGTTTTGTCTTTGGTGAATTAGAGCTCTGACATTTGTGATAAGATTTAAGGTTGTTGGTTGCTTTTATTTAATAAATTTTTTTTTTTTATGGATTATTTAGATTGAATAGACTTTTATTATTTATGATTTTGGGGTGTTTCATTGGGTGAGGAAGAAGACCTAAAGAAGAGAAGATAGTGAGTGGGGGAAAAGAAAATATATTTGATGGGAATGGGGGAAGAAACGGGTGGATGAGAAAAAGTAAAGGAAAAAATAATAATAAAGGTATTGAGTGGGACACGTGGATATGATGTAAGGAAATTTACTAAATAAAAATTAAAATTGTGTTAAAACATAACAAATTTTCACAACAGTTGAGATATCAAATATTTCATATGTCAAAATAAAATTAAATAAATTAATAAAATATTAGACTAGGATTGACCACAACTAAAAACAAAAAGTATTATAAATATATTGTGACATTTTATTATATCTCTAAAATTTTTAAATTAGTACTATTTTTCTTTAGAAAAAAAATAGTGCTATTGAGAGAATATTTTTATAACAATTTCATAATAAAGTTTACATAGTAAATTGTTATTAGTTCTCATCTAGACCTACTAGTGACATTATTTTTTTCCTACCATTAACAACTTGTCATATAAACTTTATTGTGAAAATATTGTGTCCATAGCTTACATTAAGAGAGGTAATTAAACTTTCTCAAAAAAAAGAAGAAAAGAGAGGTAATTAAATCAAAAAATTCTCTTTATATATCTTGTCTTTTTTGGTAATTTATAACTCAAACGGCCACTTTTATAAATATTAGCTAAACACTCAATTTTTTTTAAAAGCACATTTTAATAGATTTTAGCAAACACTTTACTTTTTAAAAAAAACCCAATTTCATTTTGTACTTTTAAAAACGGTTGCTTTCTAAAAAAGCACCGTTTGAAAAAGCTCATCTAAACTCCAACAAAATCCTTAAACGGTAATGTCACATCAGCTACTGAAAAAGAAAACAACTTTATAAGTCAGATTTTAATCGCAATAATTGCGTGGTATCTACCACAACGCGCAATTCAACCACCTCATTAAAATCGGTTGTCCTATGGTCCCTCTTTCATCTTCTCTTTTAGCAATCAACTTTTGGGACTCAAACTTCGTTGTTCCTTGACTTCCTTCCACAGAAAAAAGTTACAAACATGACGAGAAATGACCCACCAAATTTCCCCTTCATTCCACTCAGATATTTTTGGGAACTAAACTTCATATCAACTAGTCAAATTTTTCTTTTTCTTTTGTTATCTTCATTTTCAACTTCCACTAGATTTACTATTTATTTTTAGGAAGTAAAGTTCCTTTCACTGGCTGAAAAAAAAAAACTTGACCCGCATTGAATTTTCTTCATATAAATTACAAACGATACAAGAAAATTAAGACGCCTCAATCCAATTGTAACCTCAAGGAAAATAATGGTTTGAGAAAAAAACACCAACCATTCTACTTGTTGATTATGATCTTTCTACTGCTCCTTTCTATTATCAGAAATTACAGAAAAAGAGACACCTCGCTCCAATGCTAACCCAAGAATAGAAGAGCAACCACATTAGTGGTTGTAAAAATGTGCAAAATACAAAAAGTGCTCAATTTTGCACATTTTAACCCAAAAACACTCACATTAATACTTGTAAAAATGTGCAAATATACACAACTACTTTGCAAATGAACAGTAACCGTGCATATATGCAAGGTTACTGTTCACGTGCAAATGATTTCTTTATTCTTTTTTTTTTTCTCCTCTATCAAACTACTTCTCTTCCTCTACGTCTACAACAATTAGCAGCTTCCCCAACGTCTACAATAACCAAGCGCGGTAGAATAAGAAGAAGGAAGAAGAAAATGACTACCCAACCACCAAACCCAGCACCACCACCAAACACCGCAACCTAATTAACCCAAAATCAATAGAAAAATAACCCAAAATCAACGGAAAAACAATTAGAAAACCCAACTCAAAATCAAGACAAATCCACTAGAAAACCCAACTCAAAATCAATCAAAACTCACCGAGAAACTCAACCCAAAAACAATCCAAACCCACTGGAAAACCTAGCCCAAACCATATCAACGGAAAACTCACATGAAAAGCCCTACGGCGGGCTAGGTAAGGCAGCTGTGAGGGAGAGAGTGAGGGAAAGAGAGAATCGAGTGAAATAGATTATAAAAAAAAAGTGTGGCAAGTGAAAATAATAATAATCGATAGGTATTAATAAATAATAATAATAAATAATATTATTTAAGTAGAATAGATTTGTAAAATAGATAAATTGATGAGGGTGTTTTGAAAATGTGGCAGTGTAAAATAGAAAAAGTAGGTTTTTAGTGTAAAATAGACAGAAAAATTTGGCTGGATTGATGTGAATGCTTTAATGGTTTGACTAACACCAACCATTCTATGATCAAAGCTGGATGAGATTATTTCCATCGCTTCTTTAGTTTATTTGTTAAGTACACTTTTTTTAAAATGAATAATTGTAATTTTGTATAATAAACCCACGAATGTAAACTCAATTAACTAGATAAATTTTCCCATCACTCACATTTTAGTAGTTGGTAGGAACTACACAGACTGATAGGCAAAAAGAGCCATATATGTCAAATTCTTTCTCAATTATTATACTTATAACTGCATCTGGGATCCACCATAACACGCAATGATGCAATCAAGGGCAGCTCTACACATTGTTCAGGGGGTTCAAATGAACTCCTGACTTCAAAAAAAAAAAAATTATATATTTATAATATTTTTTTGTTAGTTTAATACTTTAATTTTTTTTTTTTAAATATTTTTGTACACCCTGTCTTAAATCTTATACACTCTTAGTACAAGTATTTCCAACTTTAAGAGTATGAATAAGTGTTTGTGAACTGTAAATAATCACTATTTATAATAAATTTATATTATAAGTGTATGAGTGTGTCTAATATTAATTGTGTGCATTACTTTTTTTTATAATGTTATTTGTGTGAATAATGATGTGTGTAGATGCTTGTGTGTATTGTGCGCTTCGTATTTTGTGTGGGTCTGGGACTAAACCTTCAACCTTCATGTGAGCTAAAAAATTCACCTTTTCATAATATTTTGGTTTCCTATGTTAACGTAAACTTTTGGGTGTGTTTTGTTCATTTATTAGTATTAGTATCGATTGTACTGCTGTGCTGACCACCAACTTCAATATTAGATATTCACTCAAAAAAATTTAATATGAGATATATATTATTGTTAATAAATAGAGTAATAATTAAGCTAATAGGTGAAATATGGGTTTATAATTTTAAAGTCTATTAACAAATTATTATATAAACTTTAACAAAAGAACATATAATTAAATAAATACAAGATATATTACAATTAGAGGTAATCCTGAAACAGTACACCAGTATTAACTAGTATTGAAATATTGAAATATTTTTTTTCTTTTACCAAACCGAAATACCCTTGGTATGGTATTGATTCCCTTGCTTACAACCCAAAGAATTGAGTTTTGCATTAAGCTTAAGTTCTTACCAAAAGAAGTTTTGCCCACCTCACTTTCTCAACTAGAAATCGTTAATTGCCCTTTGTTGAAAGAACGGTATGAGAAAGAGAAAGGGGAGGATTGGGTCAAATTGCTCACATCCCAAAATTCACATTAGTTGAGCTATGTGTCAATGAATGCTTCTGTCCAGGTACTTATTCTACACTAATATTACCTTCTTTTTCTTGCTCAATTTTGTTTATTCCCCTAAACCTACCGTCAGAGTTTTGTTTGTGATTAAAAAAAATTTCTTATCAAAGAATCAATTTTTTTAATGGGCAATTGAAAATTCTAATGGAGGTCCTCTATTCCTCAAGCATGGTAAATCCCATCAAAATAACTTATATCAATACTTTAAATATTTTTCACTCAAAATCAATCTATTTCATCTAACTTTTTAATGACAAGCATTAAAGTGTTAAGCTTCTAGATGAACATTAATGGGGGATTAGGGAATTGTGGTGGTTACTTCGAGGGAACCAATCCTCCTTAGAATAGGGAAGAGACAGAGAGAGAGTTAGAGAATTAGGAAGAGTAAATTGATATTATCTTTGTTAATCTCTCCAGTACACATACAACCCTCTTATATCTCTTTCCATACAACTTTGACAGTTACTAACCTCTCTAACTAACTTTCCCGCCCATTTCTTATTCTAACTGAATAACCCCCTGTACCAGCTCACCTATACAGAACCGGCTCTGCTCAATTACTCACAACAGCTTATTACAATCACTTACAACCCAATTACAACCCAATTACAATATCTTTACAGAGTCTTAACATATCCCTCCCCATCTAAAAGACCTTGCCCACAAGGTGAGGGAATCTGAGCTTCAACTGGTGTAATGATTCCCAAGTAGCATCCTCAGGTGCCATGCCCAACCATTGTATTAGAACTTCAGTAATAGACCTGGATCTCAAAGTCTTAGTTCTGGTTTGTAAAACAGCTATAGGTTCTGAAATGATTTGACCCGTCTCATCTAGTGGTGGTAAAGTAGGCAATGGAGAAACTTGCTGTCCCAACTTCAGCTTCAAACAAGATACATGAAAGACTGGATGTATCTTACTGTCACTAGGTAAATCTAGCTTATAGGCTACCTCCCCTACCCGTTGAAGCACCTGGAAAGGTCCATAAAACCGTGGAGATAGTTTCCATTTACCCTTAGAAGCTAAAGACTTCTGTTTATAAGGTTGTAGCCTCAAAAACACCCAATCTCCCACCTGAAAAGATCTCTCAGTTCTGTGTTTGTCTGCAAAAAACTTCATTCTCTCTTGAGCAGCCACCAGATTAGCCTTTAGTGTAGCCAACATCTGTTGCCTTTGAGTAAGAAGAGAATCTACTGCTGCTACCCTTGAAGTGCCTGGAATATAATCTTGAAGTCTAGGAGGAGGGTAGCCATATAATGCTTCAAATGGGGTGAGTTTAATGGAAGTGTGAAAATTGGTATTAAACCAATACTCAGCCAATGAAAGCCAATCAGCCCACCTGTGAGGTTTATCACCCACAAAGGCTCTCAAGTATTGTTCCAAGCTTTTGTTCACAATCTCCGTTTGGCCATCTGACTGAGGATGATATGCAGTAGACATGGCCAAATCCACTTCCTGTAACTTGAACAGCTCAGACCAGAATTTTGAAGTAAAAGTAGCATCCCTATCACTCACTATAGAAGTTGGAAGGCCATGTAGTTTGAAAATATATTGCATATATAACCCAGCAACTTTAGCAGCTGAATAAGGATGACTCAAGGGTATAAAATGAACATATTTGGTCAGTCTATCAACCACAACCAAGATAACTTCAAACCCTTGGGACTTTGGTAATCCTTCCACAAAATCAAGGCTCACATCAGACCATGGCTTAGTAGGAATAGCTAAAGGCTGTAACAAACCAGCAGGAGCAACAGTCTCAGCCTTTATCCTTTGACAAACATCACATTCTCTAATAAATCTCTTGATGTCTGACTTCATGCCCTTCCAATAAAATTCTTGTTTAGCTCTATGAAAGGACTTAAGAAAACTAGAATGACCCGCAACAGGGCTGCTATGAACATGAGCAAGAACCAAGGGCTTTAAGGAACATTGAGAGCCCAAGTAGAACCTGTCCTTATACAAAAGAAACCCATTATGCAGAGAAAAACCCTTTTGACTAGTTACCCCTGCTTGCAAGGCTTGAATCAATTGCATAACTTCAGCATCTTGATGATAACTGTCCTTTAGCTTATCCAACCAAGTAAGGTCTGGAAATGACAACAACAAACAGCAGCTAACTGTGCCATGATTGAGGGCAGCTTGATTTGTAAAAGGTTTCAATTCTGACTCCATCTGTCTTGAAAGAGCATCAGCCACTCTATTCTCACTGCCCTTCTTATATTCCACAATAAAAACATAACCCAACAGTTTTGTGATCCATTTCTGTTGTGCTGGGGTACCCACTCTCTGCTCCAACAAGAACTTTAGGCTTTGATGATCAGTTCTAACAATAAAAGGACTTCCAAGCACATAAGGCCTCCACTTCTTCACTGCAGTAACTAAAGCTAACAACTCCTTTTCATAAGTAGAAAAATGCAAACTCTTACCCCTCAAAACTTGGCTATGGAAAGCTATAGGCCTCATATTCTGCATTAAGACAGCCCCCAATCCAACCCCTGAAGCATCACACTCAATTATAAAGGGTTTAGTAAAATCTGGCAAGGCTAGAACAGGAGGATTAGAGACTGCCTCTTTCAACTGATTGAAGGCAGATTCAGCTGCAACATTCCAGTGAAAAGAGTCTTTCTTTAGCAACTCAGTTAAAGGATGAGCAATGGATCCATAACCCCTAATGAATTTTCTATAGTATCCAGTCAAACCTAGAAATCCTCTCAAAGCCTTAACATTCTGGGGTCTTGGCCACTGCAACATAGCAACTGTCTTCTTCGGATCAGCCTTGACACCTTCACTAGAAATGACATGCCCAAGGTACTCCACCTCAGAACAGCCAAAGACACATTTGGATTTCTTAGCAAAGAGCTGATGTTTAAGAAGCACTTCCAGAACAGCCCTCAAATGCCCAACATGATCACATAAGTTCTTGCTAAAGACTAAAATATCATCAAAAAACACTAAAACAAAGTGTCTTAAGAATGGCTTGAAAACCTCATTCATTAAGGCTTGAAATGTAGAGGGTGCATTGGTTAACCCAAAGGGCATAACCAAAAATTCATAGTGACCCTCATGAGTACGAAAAGCTGTCTTATGTACATCACCCTCCTTCATCCTAATCTGGTGATAACCAGACCTTAAATCCAGTTTAGAAAAGATACTAGCCCCATGGAGTTCATCAAGCAACTCATCCACAACAGGAATAGGAAATTTATCCTTAACCGTAGCTTGATTAAGAGCCCTATAGTCTATGCACATTCTCCAACTACCATCAGCCTTTCTAACTAACAAAACAGGTGATGAGAAAGGGCTTTGGCTAGGTCTAATGGAGCCTACTTCTAATAACTCCTTCACAATTTTTTCAATCTCAGATTTCTGGTAGTAAGGATACCTGTAGGGTCTTGCACAAACTGGTTGAGCTCCTTCCTTGAGTATAATGACATGCTCATGATCTCGGATGGGTGGTAAACCAACTGGAACATCAAACACAGCACCAAACTCCTCAAGCAGATCTTGCAAAGCTGTTGGAAGCTGAACTGGAACTGTTGTTGCTCCTGTCTCAAGTGTGGTAATCTGCAATATTAAACCTTTCTTGATGGGAGTTTTAAACATCTCTTCACTTCCTAAAATTGATGATCCTGATGACAATAATCCTTGTAACAGCACCAATTTTTGCAGGTACCAAAACTTCATAGTCATCAACTTGAAATCCCATGAAATTTCCCCCAATGTGCTCAACCATTGAGTTCCTAGCACCACATCACAGCCTCCCAAGGAAAGAACATTCAAGTCAACAAGGAATTGATGACCTTGAATCCATAAAGACACACCAGGACACACACCCTTAGTTTGAATCACAGCCCCATTAGCCACCCTCACCTCCATCATTTGAGAAGTATCTATCTGCATTTTCAAGGTTAACACCACAGAAAGATCAAGAAAATTATGTGTACTCCCTGAATCAATAAGGGAGACCAACCCCAATTCCTTAATCTTGCTTCTAACCCTCATTGTATTTGGTGAAGGACTACCCACTAAGGCATAGAGAGTAATTTCAGCCTCCAATGCCTTATTCCCCAATTCTTGCTCTACTTGAACCTCCACCTCATTTTCATCCAATTCTAACAACTGTGCTTGGGATGATTGCTCATTCGCAGTAGGAAAACCTTCTAACAGAAAAACTTTTGCTCCACCCTTGCATTGATGACCCGCTTGGTATTTTTCATCACAATTAAAGCAAAGACCTTGTTTCCTCCTTTCATCCATCTGAGCAGGTGTTAATCTCCTTAGTGGCAATCTCATTTTCTGCTCTCCCCTCCAATCTAGCTTAGGAGGTACCCCAAGAATGGAAGGTTTGATCACTTCATGAAAGGATTTAGATCCTCTTTTGGAGCTAAGCAAGTATTCCTCTTGAATTTTAGCTAACCCGAAAGCTTCATTCAAAGATTGAGGGGCAAACATCCTTATAGCTAATCTCACTTCGTCCTTGAGTCCACTCAAGAAACAGCTGAGTTTGTGGGATTCAGAGAGACCCTTAATCCTGTTTGAGAGAGCTTCAAATTGACTTTTATAAACAATCACACTAGTTGTCTGCCTCAATCTTGTTAATGCCTCCATCGGATCATCATAGGCAGTGCTTCCAAACCTCACTTGCAGTGCTTGAACGAAAGCTAACCAATCCCCAAACAATCCTGCTTCTTCTCCATCTTGAAACCAGATTAAAGCTTCACCTTCCATGTGAAATGCAGCCATCAAAAGCTTTTCAGGATCAGGGGTTTTGTAATACCTGAAGTATTGATTGGCTTTATACACCCAAGCTGCTGGTTCTTCTCCTCGGAATCTCGGAAAATCCAGTTTGATAGATTTTGGGAATGTCAATGCCAGAGTATTGTTTGATGGAACATCTTCATTGGACCGTGGAGATCGTGGATTGTGATCTGAAGATTTCTCTGAATCAGCATTAGACAACTTCTGTAGAATCGTATCAAGTTGTTGTTGAACTTCTTGGAAATGGTGGTTCTGTAATTCCTTCATCTGATGAATCTCGTGATGAATCTCTTGAATATCATGTGTATGGTAATCTGAGGTTTTCTTGAGTGAAGCGATAGTCTCATTGATGAGTGTTGTTGATCTAGTTTCCGCCATTGGTGCCCACGATGAACTGCTCTGATACCAATGTTAAGCTTCTAGATGAACATTAATGGGGGATTAGGGAATTGTGGTGGTTACTTCGAGGGAACCAATCCTCCTTAGAATAGGGAAGAGACAAAGAGAGAGTTAGAGAATTAGGAAGAGTAAATTGATATTATCTTTGTTAATCTCTCCAGTACACATACAACCCTCTTATATCTCTTTCCATACAACTTTGACAGTTACTAACCTCTCTAACTAACTTTCCCGCCCATTTCTTATTCTAACTGAATAACCCCCTGTACCAGCTCACCTATACAGAACCGGCTCTGCTCAATTACTCACAACAGCTTATTACAATCACTTACAACCCAATTACAACCCAATTACAATATCTTTACAGAGTCTTAACATAAAGTATATATATTTTTAATTATAATAATATATTGGTAAAATTTCATTAAAAGCCTTTTTTTATAGAGGAAATGATAGTAAACTTTATCCTAAAAATATTATTATACAACCTATACAAAGGGATAAATAAAAATGTTTGCATTGTGTTGATACTGTATTTTGTCCGTCCTCGATTTGCTTGCCGGACACCGAAAAATCCAAAAATATTATTTTCTCTCCATGGGGCTGCGAGAACATCCATAATGACGTGGTGCAACCCATTCAGACACCGGAGCACTCAAAGTGCCTTTTCAAGCCAAAATGACCAAAACACCCTTGGTGGGCCCAAAAACCCTAATTTTGATCCGGCTATCAGAACGAGTTGAAACCAACTCCATTGCGAAGATAATCAAATTCTCATTCCAATGACTATTCACGGGTTGAAATCGAAGTTAGAACGGCCAAGATATCATAAAAACCAGAATAATGCACCGATCAATACACCACTAACTTCCCAGAGCCATAACTTTTGATCGACCGTTGGATTTTCAAGTTCCATACCTTTTCAGAATCAGGAAGTCAAGATCTTTCCAAGGGTGTCAAGATCAACCCAATCGAAGAAGTTGAGGCTGAAGGGCCGCCACCTCGAAAAGCGGGCTCGGGGCTATAAATAGCGCCAGGCACCCCCTAGACCAGAAGAGGAAGATTTTCTGAATTGTGCTCTCTGCCTGGATGCTGTCTACATGTTTTTCCTCTCTTCCAAACTCAAAAAACACATCAAAGCCTCTTGATTCTTCCTTCTTCACAAAAAAAATACAAAGGTATTATTCTCATACCCAATCTTTTTCCCCTTGGTTCTACACTTTGGATTTGGGGTTTGGGGGTGTGGATGTAGCCTTTTAGCTACTATCCTTACCCCTAACCCTCTAAATCTTTTTCTAGCTTTTTGTCTTGCTTTTTTTGCCTTAATAACATGATTTATAGATTTCCTTAGCATGTTTCTTGCTTTATCGTGCTCCTAGCATGTTCTTAGCTTAGATCCATGTTCTTCCATGGTTGTTTATATGTTGTTTGTCTCGATCTACATGTTTTATGCTTTATGCCATGTTTTCCCATGTTTTGTTGCCCTTTTCGTTCTATGTTGATGTTAGGGTTACATGCTCACATGTTTATATGATGTTTTTGGCTATGCCTTGTTTGGATCTACACGTTTATGTGTACATTTCCATGCTATATGGTTAGATCCTTGTCTTCATATGCTTATACGCTTGGATTCATGTTCTTCCATGTTTATGTGCTAAGTTTCTATGTGTTTACATGCATGTTTCCATGCCTATATGTCTAGATCTATGTTTTCACATGCCTATATGCTTGGATTTATGTTCTCTACATGCTTTATGCTATATTCCATGTGCTTGTGCGCTCCATGCCATGTTTGTGTGCCTAGACCTAGGCTATGTTTGTCATGCTATGTGCTATTGTAGCATTTTTGTCGCTTTTATCGCATTTTCTTGCATTTTGGCCTAATGGTTAGGACTCGATCTAGACCCTATGGTCTTTGTCATCGTCCATACACCAAGGCCCACACCAAAGAGTTTGGATCATCCTATTTCCATGTCTATGCTTGCTTGCTTCTATGCTTTATGTCTGTGTTAGCCTCTCTTGTTCTAGGCTTTGCCATGCTTGACGCGCTTAGCGGGTTTGTGGTTGTGTGGTTACATCCGACACTTGTGAGGCCCTGTATGGATGTAACCATTTGGGATGTATCTCTGGATGCCGGGTTGCTCCGTGCGTACCTTTCCCCTTTTCTGCTCCATTTAATGATATGCTTACCATGCTTGTTTGTGCCACCCGTTGGCTTTCTATGCATCTTTACACGCTTGCTTACATGTCCATGCATAAGTCTTGCTTGCTAATGTGTCATCCATGCTTCAACACAATGAAGTTATGGCATTCGATCTAAACCAACATTTGTCCCTCGCAGACATCACCTTTTGTTTGTTTTCTTGCTTATTTTCCTTCCTTTTTGTTTGCTTGTTTGCTCGCTTCCTTGTTTGTTTGCCTTTTAGTTTGCTTGCTTGTCTTATTGCTTGTCATGTCTCCTGCCACATGCAATGCTTGCTTCGCTTGGATGCTTGTTTGCTTTATTCCCATTGCGCATTACCTATGCACCTGTTCCTTCCATTGCTTGTCTGCTGGTTTCTTGTTTTTGCATTTGCATGTGCACACATGGAGCTAGGGCACGGTCTCCCAGGCACATGCAAAAAGGGCATGGATGCGAGCATGTAAATATGAGTCGAGCGGCTATGTTTAGTTGGTCTAGGGGTCTAGCCTCTCCCATTGGGTTATATACTTTTTTAAAAACCCCTTCCCTCCTCCCTCATTTCTCTCTTAGATGGGTTGTATTAGGTATATCATGTCATGTATCATTCGTTCTCATCTCTATAGTATGACGACCCCTGTTTACTTTCTTGCTCTGTGTGCTTGCATTGTGCATGATGAATGTATATATATACCTGCTCCGCCCCTTCCGATGTGATTGTCACAGTCTATACCACCTAAGGCAAGTAATGCCTAACTTCTGCCGCGAAAGTAAGGTGACACGTTGCCGGATTTTCGTTGTGAAAATCTGGGACTCTGCCTGAACGCCTTAGGAAAGCATAGATTGGGACCACACCCTTTCAAAAGCCAAACCTCAAAGCCTCCCCATGCATGCAAAGCCCCAAAAGCCAATGACAAAATCATGTTTTTACTGCCAATCTCCAAAAATTAAGGTTTTATTAAAACAAAGGATTGTCCTCAGACAGGTGTTGTGGGGTGCCTAACACTTTCCCCACATATAACCAAACTTCCGAACTCAAGAATCAAGATTTTTTGCCATCCATATTAGATTAGGAAAAATGCCCTTTTTCTTAGCCTAGGATTGGTAATAAAATCAACTAGAAACAGGTGACCAATCACACCTTAGAAAAACCCAATGATTGGTGGCGACTTCACTCACCTTTAGTAGTCACCTAAAATTTGGCCAAGATTCTTGCCACACCAACAAAGGTAGACAAATACCCTCCTCCACCAAGAGAGAGCACCTGAAGCTTCGCGCGGAACCGCACCGCAATCATTCGAGAAGGGCCTCCAACGGGCCCTGCGCGCGCGCAGGAGCGTTGCCATGGTGGTGATCGAACGAAGGCCCGATGGTGGTTATCCATTTCGAGGCTGGGCGTCAACACATTGCATCTAGGAAATATTCATTTTCCCATAAAGAACATTTTTTATTATAAAAAAAATAGATGGGCCTACTAACAAACAACTAACTGCAAACTACCAATCAATCTATTTAATAAATTGGGAAAAAAATTAAGAAATTTTTTTTTCAAATTATTTTAGTGAAGTTTTAAAGGATAAAATTAGCAATGGGAAATGAATAGTTGTAAAAAAAAAAAATGATTTTATAATAATTTATTTAGGTTATGTTTATAAACAGTTAATCATAAGCTCTATAGACCATATATCATGAACCACAATTTTAGTTTTAGTTTTAGAATGTTCTTTAATTGTAAATTATAGAAAAACTTCACAATATCCAAAACTATATACATGCATAAAGACTAGTGGGCTTAGGGCGGCTTAAGGGATTTTGGGGTCTAAGGTGATGTTTAAATCAGGCTTTTTATATATTTAAATTTAATTAAATAGCATCTTTTATTTAAAATCCATTCTTCTAATTTATTGAGACGCAAAAAAGTTTAGGATTTTTTTTTTTTTTTTTGATGAATTTTTTGTTCATTTGTGAGTTTTTAACTAAATTTTTTTGAAATTTTTTTTATTCGTTTTAATATTTTCACCTTTATTATTATTATTATTATTATTATTATTATATTGTGTTCATTACAAGTAAAAATTATCTAAAGAACCCTTTTGGGACTTGATTATTATTATTTTTTTGTTTTTTGGTTAACAAATGGTATATAACTATATTTATAAAAAGCTACAAATAAATAAATAAATATATTTTTTAATAAAACAAAGAAATGAGCGGACAATGGTCCTACCACACTTAAATGCCAATTCAATTCAATTAAAAAAAAAAAAAACCTAGGGAGCTGCTCTTGCCTCATTGTACATTCACTACATGTCTACTTTGGACTTTTTGAAATACAAAGCGAAGACTTTTGCGGGAATGTTTAACCCAAGGTAATGCAATATTTCCAGCAAATGTATTTGATGATCAACACATTCATTTAAAAAGTTAAAACGTATTTTAATATGGCATGCTATTTAATCTCAGGTAGATGTTGGGGTTGTAGAAAGCTGGTGATGTTTGTTTACCTTCAAATAGTAGCTGAAACACATAGCTCATGTCAATATCAGCACTTACTAATGTGGTTTTTAAAGCCAGAGATGCTATTTTCTTCTCAGGTTTGTTCTAGTAAGCTACGTTAATTTGTTGGTATAAACAATTATTCATTCACCACATTCAAATCAATTCAATGGTTGACACATATACAGTGCTATAGGGACTTTTCTTTAGTTTAGTGAGACCATGCTTAACAAGAACCCAAATTTTAGCCATCATGTAAGTAATAGTGATTCTTTTATAGTGACTCTAATAGCTCTACCAAAATCTGTAACCCACGGCCCACTAATGTCTCTCAAAATACCACCATGTAGTCAACAACTATGTTCTCCTAAACCAAGCTTCATGAATGTTAATAGAATTTCTCTTATTCCAATGGGTTCATAATATCCAAATCCCCATAAGAAAAAGAAAAAGATTCTAAGGCAGGGAGAAACTATGAAAAAACATTTAATGGCTCTAATTTGACCGAAGTTGAAACAGTTTTCTTGATGGACTAACTAAAAAAGCTTACCAAAGCCCACTGTGTACCACCCATTCTTACACTTTGGCCCAAGGCCTTGAATAGTTTAGCCTATTACTATTTAACGATTTATATTTCATAAAATTGAATTAATTGATACAAATGGACTCATAATCACGGCACAATAAGAAAAACATAAAAGGAAGAAAATTGGCTATCTTATACTCAATCTCAGTGGGCCTGAAGCCCAAGCGTGAAATATGCAAATCTCTTTATTAGACTTTTCAGATTAGTGTGTGGATAGTATAATTTATCGTTAAAAAAATTGCTTTCGCTAGTCAGCAAAAGAGTTTCATTGGTGGTAGACAAAGTTTTAGGCAAGTTTTCTGAGAGAAGGAGACTTTATGCATATTTCTGTGATTTTTTTTTTTTTTTTTTGGTGGAGAAAAAGCAACTTAACTTATGTAAAACTTGAGTGATCTTTGGGTGTTACTATGCTAATTGTTTTGACAAACAATAGAAGAGCTTTGAACTCCACAATTTTGAGCACTTACAACATGTCAAATCCAAGAACTTGACCATTTTTTTTTTTTTTTTGATAATTACATGAAATATTCATTAAACTGAAAACAGAAGTACAACTGAGAGAGCATACAACAACTGGGAGAAAAACAACAACAAACTACACCCCACTCTCCCCAATGGACTTGAGAGCCCAGCACTTAACTTGTGTTTGCATATTAAAGTTTTGACTTTTTTTTCCTTGGGCTCTAGCAACCCTTTTTAAAAGCCCCCTCTGTGGGCATAAAGGGGAATTGGTGAGCTCGTTGAAAGGAGAGGGATTATTTGTGGGAAACGGGCTGGGTGAAAATTGGGCCTCAGATGCAAACAATGGAGAGCCCAAAACCAGGCCCTTAACAATTACATTCTTACCTTTCACAGAAGACCCTTGGGAATCACGGGAGTACACAGTTGAGGAGGGCGTTGGGCTCAAGGTGTTGTTGGAGCTTGTGTGATTTGACAGAGCTATTGAGTGTGCATGCTCCGGACCCAACCACGCCTGACTAGCAACCACCGGAATCTGAACACTGGTGACTTCCTTCAATCTTTCCTCCTCCGACCCACCACAGCTAGCAACTCTATGATTCTCAAAAACCTCCATGAAACCATTGCTTTTTTTGGTCTAGCCCCCAAAATACCTGAGGCAATCGGTCTCACCAAGACCCAGAACACCACAAATAAAACAAAAGAGAAGAAGCCGCTCCATTTGAAACCCAGACTTGAACCTAACCTGGAAAGCCATTATTCCCATATCTACATACGTTTGATTAGAACCCATCATCCAAGCAGTTCTTTGAGAGAACTTGAAGGCTTGTGCACACACCTCGTGAAGTCCGATCACGTGGTTGAGAAGGAGAAAACTTCAAACACTTCTGTAAAGAGTTGTAGATGCTTAAAACCCCCAGTGAAAATTTGATCCAAATTGATTATGGAGTTAAATCAAAACTTAAAAGCTACTGAGACTAAGAAAAACCGTATAGGCAGAGGGAGAGAAGACTTGTACTAGGTAAGAGGGAAAAGCTCCTACTGAGGGAGAGAGAAACTTTCTCTCTCCTACAAGCCATAGGAGAGAGAAAGAGCTAGCCAAGAACTTGACCATTAATGGTGCAGAAATACACTACCCTAATGAGGCCACTAGTTATATGCTATTAATTTTAGTTGCAATGCTTAGTCCACATGAGCTGATGCCAAGGTTTCTGTTGGTGCCTTTTCACCGGTGTAAAAGCTTTCTATTAATTAGTGTCTATTCATAATTTGTTGTTCAATTAGATGTTGGATTGCTCTCATCATTCTTGGCTTGATATGGTTAAGTATCATTTTTAGCTTGTTATGTAATTTGCTTCTATTTTGATTATTCTACTCCGTATCTCTCTGTTGATGTTTCAGATAACGTTAGAAACATTGGATCAAGATGGATCTCAGACTGAATGGGTCATCAGACCATACATGAACACAACCAAGAAAAGGAAGTTTCTTGGGGATTGATGCTACCTTAGAGAAAATATTACTCTTTGTTTTGCAGCAATTTTGGCCCCAGGTATGCTTAAGCTAGTTGCTTGTTATCAAGCTCATTTTCTTTTTCACTGAAAGATTATCTATTTTGATTTCATCACACATGCTTTGCGCATACAATAATACTTTATTTTTTTGTTTTTTTGTTTAATATTATAATGTTTAAAAGTGATATGTAAATAACCGTTTGTAATTTTTTTTTTTTTAAAGAAAGAGGTAAGCTAACATGGAATAATGTTTAAAAATGATATAAAAATAGTGTTTTAAGTTTTAGGCTGAATGGAGAAGATAAAAGGAAAAGTTTTAAAATTATTTAACTAAAAAATATGGGTATTTTAGAGAGTTTAAGAATTTGTGTGGGGGTATTTTAGTATGCAAAATGTTGAAACCACTCAATAGAGATCCTGTTATTAATAGTATAAATAAATAGCCATATCCGATACCTTTTGTTTTCACTTATAAAATCAATAAAATCGGTTATTCCTATGGTTCTTCTATCTTCTTTTTCATGAACAACTTTATAAAATAACTTTCTATTTGGATTAAGGGGCAGAGAGGAGAAGTAAAATGAAGTAGAGTAAAATTAGATGAAAATTAGCCTAATTTTTAGCAAATTCTACTCTACTGCCCTATTTCTCCTCAATCCAAACAAATCATTAATTTTTACTTTTGGGAAGTAAACTTCATAGTTCCTTCCACAGAAAAACATTTCATTCCACTCAGATATTTTTGGTAACTAAACTTCCTTCCAATTAATCAAATTTGTCTCCTATCCCCAAAAAAAAAAAAGGGTTGAAGAAGAAGTCAAATTTGTCCCTTTTTTTTTTCTTATCTTCTTTTTCAGAAACAAGTAAACAACTTCCACTACATTTATTATTTATTTTTAGGAACTAAAGTTCCTTCCACTAGCTGAACAACTTGACCCAGCATTGAATTTTCTTCACATAAAAGTCACAAACATTACAAGAAAAGACCCTTCAATTGTAACCTCAAAATAATGGTTTGAGTAAATCACACCAACCATTTCCTTTTTCACTGGAAGATTATCTATTTTGATTGATTTTTTTTTTTTTTGAATAGATAGCCATATTCAATTCCTTTTGTTTATTACTTAAAAATACAATAATAATAAAAAATCAGTTAGTCCCATGATTCTTCAATCTTCTTCTTTTTCCTAAACAACCTTATAAAATAACTTCCACTCAATTTCTTAATTTTTACTTATGGGAAGTAAACTTCATAGTTTCTTTCACAGAAAAACACTTCATTCCACTTAGATATTTTTAGGAACTAAACTTCCTTCCAACTATTCAAATTTGTCATTTTCTTTTCTTATCTTCCTTTTCAAAAACAAGTAAGCAACTTCCACTATATTTATTTATTTATTTTTAGGAAGTAAAGTTCATTCCACTAGCTCAAAAACTTGACCCCGCATTGAATTTTCTTCACATAAAGTTACCATTACTAGAAAAGATGCCCCAATTATTGTAACCCCAATGGAAATAATGGTTTGACTAAGCACACCAACTATTCTTACCCAGTTACCACCACCACCCCCCCCCCCCCCCCCCCCCAAAAAAAAAAATATATATATATATATATATATATTGTGGATCTTGATCTTTCTACTGCTCCTTTCTATTATCGGAAATTACAGAAAAAGACACCCTACTCCAATGCTAACTCAAGGACCAATCATTCTAAGATCAAAGCTTGATGTGTTTATTTCCATTATTGCTTCTTTAGTTTATTTGTTAAGTACAGTATTTTTAAAATGAATAACTGTAATTTTGTACAATAAACCCATGAAAATAAACTCAATTAACTAGATAAATTTTCCTTGTCTCTCAGTCTCACTGACCTTTTTGTAGTTGGTAGGGACCACACAGACTGATAGGCCATTGAAATCATGACCGTGTCTGGGATCCACCATAACGTGCAATTATTCAATCACTCCATTGAAATCAATCAACGGTTCACATTTGGTTCACACATATAGATTGTTTATATGATCTTTCTGCTACACGCCTTAAAAGCAAAAGAGGAAGTATTTTGAGAGTTTCTGCAAAACAAAAAACACTTTCACAGATCACATTTCTCTCTCTCTCTCTCTCTCTCTTGGTTCTCCTGTTTGCGTTCTCTTGCCTTTGGTTTTTCACCACTCACATCTTTGGCAAAGAAGAAAGCATGGCCGGGGCTTTGGTTGGTGGAGCATTTCTCTCTGCATTCCTTCAGGTGGCGTTTGACAGGCTGGCTTCTCGTGATTTCCTAGACTTTCTCAAGGGAAGGAAAGACATTGATGGATCGCTAAAAAAGTTGAAGATGTTGCTGAGGTCTGCTAACGTGGTGCTCGTTGACGCGGAGGACAAGCAATATACAAACCCACCTGTAAAAGAATGGCTGGACGAGCTCAAACATGCTGTTTATGGTGCGGATGACATCCTGGATGAGATTGGCTATGAAGCATTGCGATGCAAGGTAAGTGGCTTGATCCCTACTTCTGTTGTTTCGTTTGACACAAGGATTAAATCTGAACTGGAAACGATTGTAAACGAATTAGAATCACTCACAAAAGAAAAGGATGACCTTGGCCTGGAAAAGGTTGCTGGTGGAGTTCCATCACGGCCATTGACAGATTTTCTCCCTGAAGAATATGGTGTGTTTGGTAGAGACAATGATATGGAGGCGATATTTCAGAAGTTCGAATCAGATGATGCAGCTGTTAATGGCCTATGTGTTGTTCCCATTGTGGGTATGGGTGGGATTGGTAAAACAACTCTGGCTAGACTTATATATAATGACAAAAGAGTAGAGGAGTATTTTGACCTCAAAGCTTGGGTTTGCGTTTCAGAAAATTTTGATAGTTTCAAGATAGCAAAAGCTATTTTTGAGCAGGTCACTTCATCTGCTTGTGACATTCAAGACATAAGTTTGCTGCAAAATAAAATGAAAGAGAAATTCATGGGGAAGAAAATTTTCCTTGTTTTAGATGATGTTTGGAATGAGAGCTATAATGATTCCGTTGAGCTACTTAAAGTTTTTAGATGTGGGGCAAAGGAGACTAAGATCATTGTTACCACACGTAGTGAAAAAGTCGCATCAAATGTACTCACTGTTGCAGCTTTTCCCCTAAAGCAATTATCAGATGAAGAATGTTGGTCATTATTTGAAAAACATGCGTTTATAAATGGAAATGCTAGTGAATTTACAATTCTAGAGGATATTGGTAAACAAATTGTCCAAAAATGTAAAAGTTTACCATTAGTTGCAAAAACACTTGGTGGTTTGCTGCGCTGTGAGCAAGATCCAAAGGAATGGATAATGATTTTGAAGAGTGATATATGGAATTTACCAGAAGAAAAAAATAGCATCCTTCCGGCTCTAAGATTGAGCTACCACTACCTCCCATCACATTTGAAGCGTTGCTTTACTTATTGTTCTATATTTCCAAAGGATTATGAATTTGAAAGGGAAGAGTTGGTCTTGTTGTGGATGGCACAAGATTTTTTGCAGCAATCTAAAGGAAACGAGGGATTGGAAGAAATAGGTGAACGGTACTTTGATGATCTCGTATCTAGGTCACTTTTTCAACAATCAAGTACTAATGAATCACGTTTCATAATGCATGACCTAATCAATGACTTGGCAACATTTATATCTGGAGAATTTTGTTTTAGGTTGGAGGACAATGAGTTGAATGAAATAACAGAAAAGACACGCCATTTTTCATGTTATAAAGGTGTATTTGATAACTCTAAGAAGTTTGAGATCTGTTATGTTGCAAAGGGTTTGCGAACCTTCTTGGGAAATTTAGAATATAATTCGCAAGAACATGACAACATAGGGAAGATGGTAGGTGATTTGTTGGAGGAATTTAAGGCCTTGCGGGTTTTATCGTTGTCTAATTTAAGAATAAAGGAGTTGCCTAATTTTGTTGATAATTTGAAGCACCTTCGTTATTTGGATATTCGTTACACTCGAATCAAACATTTGCCCGATTCTTTATGTAACTTGTATTCTTTGCAAACCTTGATATTGCCGCAGTACATCACCACCAAGTTGCCTACCAACATGAGTAAACTAATCAACTTGCGCTGCCTAGATAATAGTGAAGCCAAAATGGAAGAGATGCCACCACACATGGATAAATTGAAAAATCTCAGAAAATTACCTGTTTTTGGTGTGGGCAAACATGATGATGGGTCCAGTATTAAAGAGTTGGGGGAGCTACAGCATCTTTCTGGAAAATTGTCTCTGTTGAACTTGGAAAACGTTCAATGCATTAATAAAGATACTACGGAGTTTATATTAAAGAACAAGCAAGATTTATCTGTGTTGGAGTTGGAATGGGAACATGGTCATGGCGCTGAAGATTCAGAAAAGGAAAGAATTTTGCTCGAGCAGTTGTGTCCTTGCACAAACTTGAATTCTCTCACCATCACTAATTATGACGGTACAAGCTTTCCAAAATGGTTAGGAGACTCGTCATTCTCTAAAATGGTGTCCATAGAGCTTCGTAATTGTGATAATTGCTTCTCCTTGCCTCCGCTTGGACAGCTACCCAACCTCAAGAGCCTTCATATTGAATGTTTTGGAAAAATATCAAGTGTGGGCCCTGAGTTCTACGGGAATACGATTAAACCGTTCAGAGCCCTTGAGTGTTTATCATTTGAAGATATGCCAGAGTGGCAGGAGTGGGTTATATTTGAAGGGGAAGTTTTCTCTTGTCTTCGAGTACTTTATATTGAAAATTGTCCCAAGCTAAGAGGGGGTCTGCCCGTTCAACTTCCCTCTTTTACCAAACTTCATATTAGGTTGCATTTGCGTAGCACTTTGCGCTACCCGATGGTTGCTCAACATAGAAAGCGTGTGCAGTACTCTCCAGCTCTCCACAAAAAAAGTGTGAAGATAGACGGTGGCGTTTGTTCAATTTTGCCCTGTCTATCAGTGTTTGCTTCCGTCACTCACTTGAAACTCATTTGGTGCCGTGATTTAGTTTCCTTTCCCAGCGGAGGACTGTGCGCTCCAAATTTGTCTAAGATTGTAATCGAACACTGCAAAAACTTAGAGTCACTGCCTGAAGGGATGCGCACCCTCCTCCCGTCTCTTGTGCGTTTGGAACTACTACGGTGTCCAAAACTGAATTCGTTTCCCGAGGGAGGTTTGCCCTCCAGTTTAGAAAGTCTTCTTATATACGATTGCTACACACTCTTTTCCAGCCGCATGCAATGGGGATTGCAAGATCTTCGCTCTCTAAGAATTTTCACAATTTTTGATAAGTGCAAAAAACTGGAGTCCTTTCCGGAGGATGGGTTGCTTCCTCCTAATCTTACCGATTTATACATTACTTTATCAAATCTAAAATCGCTCAACGGTAAGGGATTTCAACACCTCACCTCTCTTAAACACTTGAAGATTTGGAGCTGCGATGATCTTGACTGCTTACTAGAAGAAGTTTTGCCTACCTCTCTTTGTGAGCTCGATATTTTTGAATGCCGTTTGTTGAAAGAACGGTACGGAGAGGAGAAAGGGGAGGGCCGGGTCAAGATTGCCCACATTCCCAGAATATCCATACTTTGATTGAGCTATGAGTTGAAGAAAGCTTCTGCCCAGGTACTAATTCTCATTTTCATTAATTCTACAGTGAAAAGTTTAAATCTTTTTCACCAAAATCATTTTATTTCATCTAACTTTTTAATGCCAAGCTTTAAAGTATCTTTTCTTTTTAAATTAATATATAGGTGAATATTTCATTAAAAGCCTGAAAGTATGTTTATAAACACTTAATCACAAGCTCTTTAGACCATATATCATAAACCACAGGTTTAGTTTTAGTTTTAGTGTGCTATTTAATTGTAAATTACAGAAAAACTCCCCAACATACAGAACTATATACATATATAAAGGAAGCATTAGATCATGCTATAATTGAAATATTTGAACTAGGTGATTTTTAACATTGTTATATATGCTCATTTCATTGCCTTTTCTTTTGCAGTGTTACTTTTACTTGTAAATAACAAGTGTCTTACACACCCGCTGTCAATTTCATGCCACTGCTAGCTGCTGATCCTTCTGCATTGTGTATGAATTCCTAAATGTCAATTCTCCAAAAAAAAAAAAAAAAAAAAAACCTCCAAAATATCTGATTAGTTTTCAAGTCATCATAAAAGCTCATCCTTTACTCTCATTCTTGCCGGAGATGCTCTTGCCTCATTATACATTCTCTACATTTCTACTCTGGACTTCTGAAATACAAGACAAAGACTTTTGTGAATGTTTAAACTAAGGTAATTCTAAATTTCCAGCATATGTATTTGTTGATCAACACATTCATTTAAAAAGTTATAAGAATTTTTTAACAATCAACAAACCGCAAACTACCAATCAATCTGTCTATTGAATTGAGAAAAAAAATTATAAAAAAATGTTCCTTCAAATTATTTGATTAAAGTTTTAGAGGATAAAATAACAAATGGATAATGTATAGTAGTAAATAAAAAAAATTAATTGGTTTTATAATAATTTGTTCAAGGTATGTCATTTATGGTTGTAAATGCCTTATCCTATGCTCTACAGACCGTATATCATGATATTGATACCACAACTTTAGTATTAGACGTTTTAGTTTTTTTTAAGAAAATTAATTTATATAAAAACTTCACGGCATCTAGAAAAATGTTCAAATTTATCTATCTATATATATTCCAGAACAAAGTAAAGCTTTCTAGTAGTAAATATTTTTGGTACACCTATGCTGTCAGATGTTGTTAGATTATGCTACAGTTGACATATATTTTTTGAACTAGGTGATTTTCAACATACTCATTCATTGCCTTTTGTTTTGCAGGGTCACATTTACTTGTAAATAACATGTGCCTCACACATCCGCTGTCAATTTATGCCACTGCTAGCTGCTGGTCCTTTTGCATTGTATATAAATTTTTAAATCTCTGATATGTTTTCAAGTCACTGTAAAATCTCATCCTTTTTTTAATTAAAGAATCATTTACTCTCATTCTTGCTGGAGCTGCTCTTGCCTCATTATACTTTTACTGCATTTCTACTGTGCAGTTTTGAAGTGCAAGACAAATACTTTTGAGGTAATGCAATTTTTCCAGTGTATGTATTTGATGAATAATACATTTGTTTTATAAGTTTAGAGTATTTTAAGAAATATTGGGATTTATCTTGGCCAGTTTGGCATGCTGTTTAATCTCAGGTAAACTATGTGGCAGTTGATAGCTAGTGCTGTTTCTTTACCTTCTAACAGCTGCTGAATCACACTGATCAAGTGTGGAGAGGGACTTACTCAGGCTTTCTCTTTGGAATTGATCCTAGACGGGAAGATGTGACATCCCTTCCAGAGGATAGGTTGCTGCATTTGGTTCTTTTTTTCTTCCTAACTTGAAAGAGCTCAAAAGGTTCAGCATTTGACTGCTCTTGCTATCCTCACCTGTTGGAGCTACCATTACTACCAAGAATTATAAATGCCCAATTGTGTGACAATGGTGCCAGAGGCAGAGGGGGGAAAGCTGGTCCAGGATTGCCGAGATGTTTATTCCATGACAGATCAAAGTCTAGAGATGCTTTGTGATTGTTAGGTTTGTTAAACTGATTTGTGTTTGTTGGTATAAACTTTGAACCTGTCATTTGTTTGTATAAAATTTGAACCTATCATCATAAATGCTTTTAAAGTCTTTGTCAACTCTGCAAAGTTTTAAGCCTCTGACAATATTAGCATAAGGGACATTTGCTTCAAATCATCCCATTGATGAATAGAATGATAATAGACCTACCAAATGCATCTCTTTCAATCAACATTTTTGAAGAGCTAAAGTTACTTTCAATGAGCCGCAATTACGTTCGTCCTGCCAGCATGTTCTGTTTTTTTAAAGTTTGAACTGCCCTATGTACTGTGTTGTAATGAAGAATAATGTAGAGAATGGTGCCTCATAGTTCCAATTCCAGCTCCTAGATTTGAAAGAAAAGATATCCTTTAGGCAATTTATAGGATATCAAGTGTGATTGTGTGAGTTCATTACACATCGAGAACTTTATCATCTTCCATGTGATTTTACTTGGATGTCTTCCAAATATTCCTAAATTCATACTTTTTTGGTACTTTTCCATTGCTCTCCAGTATTCAGTTTATCCACTAATTCTTTTCCTTGTACCTGTGCGCATTCAAATTATTCATTTATTGAATTAATTTGTTGTCATTGTACTTGTATTTCCTTTGATGGTGAAATGATACCAAAAGCAGAAGGGAAAAAAGTGACACAAGATTGATCACATCCCCTGCAGACATATAGATGACTAAGTCGTTGTTGTACGGTTAGGTATGTTCCGTTCAATTATACACACACACACACACACACATATATAAGTTTACTTTTTGATAAATATGTCTGAAAAAGTGTTACTACTTGATGGACTGGCTGAAGAACAGTGTCATAAGTTGATTCTGCCTTGAGATCAAGCACTTTTTAGGGGTTGTCCTTTGTTGAAGGAGTAGTTCCATTAGAAGAAGGGCAAAGGTTGGAGCAAAAAATGCCTATTTTTTTAGAATATTAATTGATGATGAAGTGATTATACGGCTGAAAAGTGTACACCGTGTCCTCATTCACCGTTTTCTTCATTCACATGGCATCATTTAAATATTAAAGTTAGGTACATAAATGTTCCACTAAAACCATCTAGTTCTCAAAGTGATTTAGTACCTTCAATTATTGGATAGTCAAATTTAAATGATGTTAATTATGATGAATCAGAAGGCTTTCCAGATTCCTTCCTTCATTATTTTGGATATATCAAACTTAACTGACATGAGTAGGTATCTCTCATGTCACCACCTGAAGGGCTGAAACAAGAACAAGCCCATACAAAATTAGGAAGTGGTCAGCAATTCTTCTGCTTTATTATGTGTGCTTCTATTAGATAATTAGGAAAAGTGATTGATATGTTACATTTATGCAGAAAGTTCATTTGTTTTAGGTATGATATGTAAAACTTATATTTCTAAAACTGTCCTTTGCAATGATGATTTTGGCAGACAGACCCTAGGGAAGTGTTGCCTAAGATTGCTAATGTCTATCCCAAATCAATTGACACTCTTCACAAAACTTAGTTTAAATACAATGATTTAATTAGGAAATTGCATGAATCAATAATCTTTTTTTTTTTTTTTTGGTCAATGTTGTCACTTTCTCAGCTTGCTACCAGCATTTTGCTATTAAACTTTTTTCCATTCCTTAATATTTTAATTTATTTTCAAGGCTTCTGCACAATTTTACCTGGTTTTCCATCTGACTTGTATTTCTTTTGTGCTTCCAGATATGATATGCTATAAATAGCCCTGTGAGATTCAAGCTTGTGATATGAAAATTATTACCTTGCTTTCAAAATCCAGGGTGACTTCAGCCAACCAAC
Source organism: Quercus aquifolioides (assembly GCA_019022515.1). Lineage (NCBI taxonomy): Eukaryota > Viridiplantae > Streptophyta > Magnoliopsida > Fagales > Fagaceae > Quercus > Quercus aquifolioides. Next base: position 13,467,320 of record CM032333.1, read on the forward strand.
TCAAACTTCCTTGGCAACCAGCACTTTTGGTAAGCATTCAAACCTCTTTCTTCAAGATTTCTAAAAATGGTTTACTACCGCTTATTTGTTATTTTTTTTTCAAGATTTATTCTCAAAGTTTCCTAACCTTCTGTTGTTACTGGTGCCTGGAGGTTGGCCCTGAGAGCAATGGAAAAAATAACCACTGGTGGTCCTCATTGTCAGCATTGAAATTTGATTAAAAGGAAATAATTTCCTTCAGGAAAAAATCAAGTATGAGCCAGGATCTTGAAATTTCTTCAACTTCATTATTTCTTTGTGAAATGTCAAGCAAATGTTTTAAGATAATAATTTTGTTCTTTTTGCACTTAATTCTTGAATTCAAATTGTATTTTCTAGACCTTGCCATATGCTTGACAAGAGGAGCTTGGGAAATTCAGGAGAAACTTATCATATCATCGAAAGAGTATTGGTGGCAGTAGCATTCCAAATCTCACCAAGTACTCCATCCTAGTTTCCACTAGACTAACCCTTCATTTATGCATTTCCAAGTTTCAAATCCTTTGAATCTTTTTCCTTTTTTCTTTTTGTATATTTTTTTCAAAAAGATTAAGAAATAATAGGCATCAGCTTAACTTTTTGGTAGTACTCACTAAAACATTTCCTTACCATCACTAGTCCTAATATTTTATTTTGTGTAGCACATGAACAAGGCCAATGTCCTGGCTTTCTCTGCTCACCACCAACAAATGCCCTTATTTGGCTGTGGACAGATCTGCCTGTATGCTTCTTCTAATTAGTCCTAGGTAAAAATCCTTTAATTTTCAAATAGAAGCATATACAAGTGCAATTCTGATGTTGAATTTTAAAAAAGTGAAGCAGTAGTTCTAATGAGAACCATGTGAGCTTGCAAGTCATGGAATGAAAAAAATCCATACCGAACAGATCCTGAACAAAATAGGGGCTAGCTCATTTGTTTCAAACCAGAGCTCTGATTTATCATTATTTTAAAATTAGAAATACATTTCTGAACAAATCCTTTGTTTGTTAAAAGAATTTCTTCTTCAATTTTACAAACCAATCTTGGCAAATTTTGGTGCTGAGTTATATTCCATCCGATAGTTACAACACAGTATAAAAAATTATTGATTTTCATTGCATTTGAATGTAAATATCCATCATCCAAAGTGAATTTATCAATGCATTTCAGAAAATGCACCATTTTCTTATTTTATTAAAGTGAGGGTAGGGGGTGATATATTGTATGATATCTTATTTTCAACTTAGGAATGAATTATTTTAATTTCATATGCTTAGTTTAAATTCAATTAACATCATCAGATGCAGCAAACATTGCCAGCGGGTGGATGGGGGCTTCTAAGAATCGAACACACTACCTGCGGATCGATATGGGCTCATAAAGACTCTTCGAGATTTTGGAAATGGCGGTGGTCATGAAGATTTGAAGTCCTTGCCAGATGACATGTTGCTACTTTTGTTTTTCCTCTTCCTAACTACAATCAGCTCATAGGCTCAGCAAGTCACTCCTCTTGCCAAGGTTGCTTTCAGTCACCGGCAGGAAGCATCCAACTCGCTTTTTTCCATCAAGAATTTTATAGTCTTATGCTGAGACAATGGTGCCTGAACTAGACAGTGAAAGCTGGCTGTTGACCCAAGATTGCCCAGCTCTTGTTCCTTGAAAAATCAAGGCAATTCTTGATTTTAGTAACAGTAATTACTAACATGTTTTCTCCAACCAGAAGGTGCTCTGTGATTGTTAGGTTCATTCAATTGATTTATTTGTTTATAGACATTCAAAGATTTATGTCTCATGGTGTAAGCTTCGGACCTTTATCAAACATCTTTGCAAACTCTTCTGTGTGTACAATTATACAATGAAGAGCAATGGAGAGACTGGGGCCTTAGCACCTAGATTTGATAAAATCTGCAAATAAATGATCATTTTCATGCTTAAGAACATTATGGAAGTGACAATTTGTACTTGTAAGCTTTTATATAGCTAAGTGAAGAGATTCAAGCACACTTGTGTGGGTTCCAGCAGATGAGTTTAGACCTAATTATGTTATATTAACATTTTCTTCTTGTTGTTCGTATTTGATGTGAGACTTTACTAAGGTGTAAAGTGTAAACCAAACACCTATCTTATTCTAAAACATCGGCTCTATTCAAATCTAATGAACATGTACTATCATAGACATGGGGACAGATGGGGTTTAAAGGAGGCCGAATGCTCCTGGGTTATCCGGGGAAAAAAGAAAGAAAATAAATATGATGAACAAGAAGTACTTCACAAAATATCTATTTGAATTATAAACCAATGAGGATGCCAATAAGTGAACCTAGACTGGAAAAAAACATTTTTATTTCTAAAATAAATTAAAGAACTATTCTATATTTTACATTTTTCTTAAGGTGATTTTAAATATAAAAAGGCAACTGCGCAAAAATATCCCAAATGTCATGTATTTCTTAATTAGTAAACCAATTGAATACTACGTGACCCTTTCATTAATAATTTGATACAAAAATATAGCTAAAAGAGATGAGATTAAATCAACCTAAAAGTATAGAGGGTGTGATTAGACAAAAAAAATAAAAATAAAATTAAAAAAGCAAGTGTGAGTAGCCAAATACAAAGCCATCTAATTTCATCATCTAAACCACCATTAAAATCTCAAACTTTTTTACATGCACGCGCGCACACAAACAGCACAAAATGTGTACAACATTAGCTAAGCCCAAAATTGCATGATGCTTTACTTACAATTAGTATTTGGTATAGACAGCAGGAACAGATAATTTCCTATCTCAGGATATAAAAATGTTCAACAAATTTGGCACTGTACAGCTGAAACATATTTTGATATGCAACATGCATCTTTTCTTTCTGCCACATGACGTGCTTGCTCTTCAGTAGTTTAGTCTCACAACTTCCAGGCCTATTTTTGAGTTCCAAGTTTTTCACCTAAACACCAATGAAGGACTTGAGACCCAGTCTCTGCAGTTATTAGCTTAATACCTCAGTTTTAGGAAAGGCATTGGCTGGTTGCCATGATTGTGATTGACATAAAACTGAACCTCCAGATCATTTAAAATTAGCAAAAGAAGAGGACTCCTGTGAGAAGCACTATTAACTACACTACTCCGTCATATTTTCCTCACTTGAATTGCTTTCAGGTTGCCTATCATTTTCATCATTTTTACTAGCTTCCTTATCTACTTCCCCATTTGAATGACTTGCAGGCAGAACATCCCCATCTATGCTAGTATCCTCTTCCATGCTGCTTTCATGTTGCACAGAAGGTGTATCGGTGTCCATGGCATTGAACAAAGTTGTTGAATTTTGTTGATCATTTTGTCCCGAGTAGGTCATATAATGATCAAATTGATGACTCATGTATCGTTCCTAACATCAAGAAAATTGCAAGTCTCAACTTTAGAATTCAGCCAATTGTGCAATTACAGGTAACCAAAACAATAAAATTTAAGAAAAAGGTCCAGGTTAACAGATTAAGCCATCATCCTGCATGGATGAGGATATAGATTACATTCAAGTGTGATACAAATTTAAGCAATTAAAAGCATTACTGCATAACCTAAAGTCAAAACTTCTTTCCAAATCGATGCACCAATCATGTACTAATGAGGACAGAAATTTAAAACCCGAAAAAGAAAGCCATACATACCTGATACCTCCAGTTAAAAATGCTAATCATCTCCTCAACACCACTGACAAGATGGATAGGTCCAGTGTCTTCAACATGTCGTTTTGCATATGATGTGGTCTCATTTAGATTGAGGGCAAGGCGATCAGGTCTCTGAAGCAGAAGTTGAAATGTAGGCTGCAGTTCATAGCATTGTTCAAACAGAGATCGGCGACAAAACACATACAAACCAAGTCAGGCACGAGACATGACAACAACCAATCTTCTAACATCACGAAGGTGACCAACAAAGCGAGTACGCATAAGAGACAGCAATATAAAATCATTTTGCTGACCTTGAAACTTATCAACAGTTGTAACCTATACACAAACATTAGTGAAAACAGTAACATATTAATGTGATAACAAAGCGCGGTCCTACTAATATTTTAGAAGAATAACATCTAAACAGGCAACAATGACAATAAAATAAAACCTCACACAAGGATGGCTAGGGTAGTTAATCATGTTTAACATGCACACAGGATATTAAAAAAGTGAAACCATCAATTAGAAGAGTCCAACCAGGCCTCTGCTCTTGGTAAAGCACATGTTCATCCCGAAAAATGTAAAATTTACACATCCTGACCCACAATTTAACTGTTGATATGCCTGCTAATTATAATGTAAAAGGGGGTACGCTTAGTAATTTACCTTGCTGGGTGGACCAATGAATTCATATGGAACACATCTTCTATTGTAAACATCACGGATCAAAAGTTTCTGGCCATTGTAAGTTGTCAAGATGGATATCTTATTTGCTGGGTACCCAAGTAAACGCAGGTACATATAGACACTGACAACATATTCAGCTTCTCCCTCATTTTGATAAAACCAAGGGGAGGGGGCGCTTTCACCTCTACCTTGGTAATCGGGCACATCCACTAACTGATACTCATAGGAGAATCCAGCATTTGCTCTATGGAAGACAGCATCCTCCTTTACGTAAGGAAGGTCACCCAAATCTCTGTACCTCCAGTTGTACAGTTTGGCTATACTTAGCCTGGCTCTACCCTGGGCATTGAGCTCAATATAAGGAATGCCGAGACGAACAAACCTTGTAAATAGACTCTGATGCATGTGGCTATACTTCTGGAAAGCCATGTTCTTCACAACAGGAGGCAACTGGTGATGATCACCAATTAGGATGCAGCGCTTAAGCCGTGCATAACCATCTTCTTGCCTCTGGAGCAACATTGGGATGAAGGTCTCAATCTCCAATATTTGGGCACTTTCTTCCATCAACAAGTTGTCATACTTGAAACCTAGCTGAAGAAAGTCCTTCCTCTTGAGAGCTGCATGAGTGCAAGTCATTGCAACAATCTTTGCCTGCTTGGTCATGAGATAATTTGCTCAATCAGCCATTGACTTGAGCAATTCAAATGCCCTACACTCTTCAAGCTCCTTAGCTGCTCTCATGTCTTTCTCAAAAGACTCACCCATAAAAATTGGATGCGGAGTGTCAGAGAAAAATTCCTTGAAGGGAAAGCGGTCTTTAACAAATGTTGGTTTATCTTCATTCTCAGCACAAGCCACCAAGAATTGTTCCCAGCGGGAGTATACATGAAGCAACCAGAAATATCCAGCAGTTTCGCATGTATAACCTACATCCTCAGGCAGTTGAAGAGATCTAGCCAACCTCTCCACTTCACCAAGCAGTTCTAACCGTCGGACAAGCATTGCATTCACACGGCCTTGCCTGCTAAAATCGAGATCAGTCGCTAGTTCTTGTTCTCCTTGACCAAGACGGAGTAGATAACGTGCGGGTACATCCCTCTAAAACAATAAACATGAAGATGCATTAAAAACTATCCTACTAGTAGCCAAAGAACCATACACACTACAAGCTCAAGCATAATCACTATACAAATGAAGAGGAAGGGCAAAGTTATCATCCTGAAGTGGTACCTGCATTATCTTCTCAAAAAGGTCATTCAAAGCCTGATTTGAATGTGTGATTATCAATGTCCGCTGAGAAGGACAATTGTGATAAAGCACATTCAGGATTTGCACAGCTGTATTAGTTTTTCCCATACCAGGTGGACCCACAACCATAGTTAGTCCAGGCTGAATACCAGAGATGATTGCTCCAATCTGTGCAACAAAAAACACTACAAATACTTAGTGACACTTTCAAAAAGATGTAAACATGGAAATTGTAAGTAATGATGTTCACACAAACACCAGCACCAATGTTGAAATGAATCTAGAAGCAAAATATGAGAACACTAGAACTAAACTACAGTTGCATATTTTTTTTAGAGTCGAATAATTTTTCCAAAGTAGCACAAAGATAAGTTCATTCACAAAATTTCTCACAAGACTGCAACAAAAATTGAAGTCAATCTTCGAAACAAAGATTTGAGAATCCCAGAAAATGACTTACCACATATATAACCCAGAATTTACACTTTACGCAAATAGGTATCAGGATAATGTTTTTCATCCATGCGTGAAACTAAAATAAAAATAAAGAGATATATCTTCCAAGCCAAGAGTCTGCATTTTATTATCAACATGGAGTTGAACAAGTTAGCTCCAACATAGAGCTGGAAGCCTAATTATGCACATGAGGTATGCTAGTCTATGTACCTTCTCCATTGGCTATACTACGAAACGGTATTCAAAATGGTTACATGCATAATATCATCCAGTGAAATTAGCATATGATCATAACTCTCAACATGAAAATCTAATGAGAATCCTTGATATTCCAAAATCTTGCATATGTATATCATTCACTTTCACAAGGTAAAATAAACAAAAAAGACAACCAAAATGTCTCTAATCAGTAAAAAAAATACCAGATGCCGTGTCTAAATCATAAATTGCTTGAACATAAAGATGAATTTCAAAGCTAAAACTCTGGTAGCAGAAACTTCAGTCATACCACCATGATAAACAGATGACCAATTCGGTCAATAAAAAGAGAGAGCAAATTCAGCCCAGGAGAAGATTAAAGTCCGTTTACTTTCTTACTTCTCATTTCTCTTTCCTGTTAGAAGAGAAAACTCACACAACCTGGGGATGTATACTTAAGCTAGGTTCCTCTCATAAGCCCTAGTATCTGTTAGTGTGGTTCAGTACTGTTTCTTCCCCATCTGATCATCCCTATTTAGATACTACTATTAATCTAATTAGAACAGGACAGTTAAGAGCTAACTATGACTTTATATTCTAACATAATAATCAAGTTTAAACCGAGATACAAGTTGCATATAATTATATAAAGGCCCACTAAATGATCAATTTAGTTAACAAATTTGCCAATTCAAACTTAAATTCACGCAGCCAATGGGATAAGTACCAATTATATAAGGATTACAATAAATAGGCAAAGGACTTTGGATCATCAGAAAGGATTTAACACAAATAAGCATGAAAAATAACACCTGTGTAGGTGTAAATCTAATTGAGTTCTGTTTTGGCTGATCTTGGGGATAAGGACCTGGGTCAGGAGGAGTGTATGCCTCAACAATGAGTGTATCCTCCATATTGACACCATCTGCTGAATCAACACCAAATATCTTATTCCCGTGCATGACTACCGCCTTTCTGTGTCTTGGGAAGCCTAATTTGAAAAGGAGGCATCGGCTACAAGTTTTTACTGCCATCTGGATTTATAAAACAAACCTAAAAGAAGAGAAGGAAAGGTAGTTTTTAAGTGACATTATTTTTACTCAACGCATGATTATACATAAAACATCAAAAGAAAAGGCAAACAATAGCAAACCTGATAATTCGAAAAGTTGTCTTTCAAATGGTCAGCATCAAGAAAAGTATCTTTGAAATCTACTATTTCCAAAAGATCAGGCATGTTAGTCCATTGTGCTGCAGAAGGATTCCCATAGCCCAAAAATACGTTGTGCAGCCAATCAGGAACAATACAATAATCATTCATCAGATCTCTTATAGACTCTAAAATTGCTTTGAAATTGTTTTCTTTTGGCTTCCTCCTCATCAATATATTGAATGTCCTGTAAACATCATCTGCACCTTTCTCTGCAATATTGCTGACATCCATGTGGTATTGTGTTGTATCTAAAGCAACAGTTACAGTTCTCAGTTCCTCTTTTGGAGGCTTCCACTCATCTCTTTTAATTCTTCCTATGAAATCATTCATGAGAGTTCCCTCCTCATCACGAACCTCAATAATCTCACATCCCCTCACATACTGAAGTCCAAGCCTTTGTGGCACACCTGCCTTGGCAGCTTCTTCAGCACTTAGAGGCTCAAATGAAGGGCCGAATCAAAAGTAAAAACAGAACATCATGCTCTTTAAGGGCATTCCACTCTGATCTTATTTGTGCTTTATAACTGGAAATGCTAAAAGTCATGTCTGCAGTAACAGATGACAGCTTGACTTCTCCAATGTTTGGCTGTTTTACCTCAGTGATCTTAAATTCTTTAATTGGCACAGCCATTCTCGACCAACCGCGAAAAGAAGTTTCTCCTTCATTATTGATGTAGGCAAGGAGATGTGGTACAACTTCCTGAATATCCTCACGTATCTCATATGTTGATTCAAGACGGAAGAGATTAAAATTTCACAAAAGATAATCATGAAGCGTTAAGAATTCTAAATTAAGTTTTGGAAGAGCTAGACAACCCTTGCAAGAGTAATTTATGCTCGGTACAAGGCTTTCATCCCACATAATTTGCTCATTTGGGTAGAGTGGGAGAGCATTTATGGCTTCTTTTTGAGATTGTTGTTTCTCAAAAAAGGAGACCATGACTTCAATGAGAAAATCAACCCTTTCTGACCAGGGATCTTCCTCCGAGATCAGTTTCAGCTGCAAAAAGGGATCATGTCAGCTAGTGTCCAAAAATCATACAGTTTTTAAAACAATATCTTTATACGTAAACACAGTCACACACACAGGGAGAAAGCATGAGAGGGGAGAGTACATTAAGAAAGAATATTACAGCCAAATGGTTTTATGACATGATTTTAAACTAGTGCAACACAAGATGAATGGCAGCATCAGAATACCAGATTTGCCCCAGACAGAATTACAGAAGAATAACTTTCTCTTGAGTCTGCAAGGGACAATATAGGGACTTTCATGTACAAAAAAAATTATTAAAATATAATTCATTTCTAAAACCCAATGGCATTTTAATGCCAGAAATTTTAATATAGTTACAATACTACATGCAGAATCATTAACATTAAGGCCTTCACAGGGTAAATCCCAGAACTTCTTGTTCTAAACAAGTACTTATAATCAACTTACCACTTAGCAGAGACATTAAAGATTATATTATTAATTTGCATCCCCCTTCCCCAACCCACCCCAAAAAAAAAATTAAAAAGAGAAAGAAAACCTTATCAATTTTCTCACACTCCTAAAATAAAAAATACATATAGTTCTTCTCAGTACTGTGCTAACTGATGGTAGAATTTTACGACTTGTGAATTTAGAGGTAAAAGAGTGATAATTCTTGGGAGCCAACAGCAACAAAAATGACCTTTGTATAAAAAGTTGTGCAAGAGTAGAGGAAGCACTAACAAACTCCACATGAAGATCAACAAGAACTCATTCTGGTCCTAGGCATGAGATCAAAAGTGACTATCAAGTATCAACATAAGGCAACATGTAATCAGTCATTCATTTACAAACCTTGTGGCAAACCAAATCCCTCAAATCCATAGGAGAAAGCTCAGACAACTTCTTAGAGAGATCAGCCCGCTTGTTAATTGCACCAATGTTAGCCAATGCAAGTTCTCGCAACTACAAGCACCAATGGAAAGAAAGTTGAGACATTTATCAAATTGAATTAAACAATAATCAGAGCAATAATGGTGATAACAATAATAATGATAACAACTAATTGTTCCTTAATATTAACATCATAAACGGCGACATTTTCAATTCAGAACATTTATAAATGCCTGCTGAGACACGGACCTTGGGGATCTTCTTGAATGCAAGCAGTTGAAAAGATTGGAAGCGGTCATAATGAGACTGCAGCACCTCATCATTTGTCAGTTGAGTCCCAACATGATCATTAATCTCAAATTTCTCATAGAACTGCAGCAAGTCGACCAGTTGTGCAAAGAGTTTCCCCTTCTCATGTTTATAGAGTGCACTCAGATGGCACTTGGCAACAACAGCCACGTCAGCAACAAGAGGTCTCAGGTACCTGTATGCCCCAGAAAAGAGAAAATGTTTTGAAAAAAAGAGAATAAAATTATTCCCATAAAAAAAATGATATATAGAACTCGAGAAGAAAAAATAATGATAAAACATAGCATGAGTAAATAAGTTGACCAAAGGATTCCACCATTCAAGAATCATAAAAGCATATAATTTCACTTTGAAAAATCTTTTCCAAGGAAGATCTAGTATGTGATAAAATAATCACCACAATCTAAAGAAACCAATGTGAAATAATGTGAGGAACAGGAACCAGTTGTATAGTATCATTTTGGATTTTAAGATTATTCTCCACATATAGGCAAGATTGAAGAACAAAACACTAAGATCTCAACTTTAAAAACATAAAAACCAAGGAAACTATTATAGATCAGAACAGAAAAAAAGTCCCAGTTCATCTTTCTGCTTGCTAAACTTAATTAAGTGTAATTTCAAACTAAAATTACCATTAAAAAAACACAGAATGCAATCACATAAGCCCATCCACATCTGCTCAGATTTAAGTTTACGAAACTTTTTTTTTAATGAAAGTAAGAATAATTTTATTGAAACGAGATTACTTCATGAAAAAAGTCACAAAGTACCCTTATGTATTACAAACGGAAAAAATATCTACATATGAATGGACTCTATGAAACATTGAACATAATTACTATCTGTAAGACCCAATGCAAAAGACCACTCATAAAGAGAACTAATGAAAGATGCTAGCAATTGAGTTGACGTGCACTCCACATCTTCAAAAGGGAGTGTGGAAAATGATAAGAAAAAAAAAGTACACTTTACCTCCTTGTTGGCAGTTGGCTCAAGAGATCAATAAGAAATTCCATAAACCTCTCACAGTACAAAACACAAGCATCATCAACTTGCTTCAAACCATAAGCATCAATTATTTTATTATCTTCATTAACATGTTGTTCCTGGGAAAAAACCATTGAATCCAATACCTGGTACAAATTGATAAACTTAAACATAAATGCCTTGCGCACCATAGTTATAGATCAAACAATTACTTCATAGTTTATTCTACGATAAAACCTCCAGAAATTCTTCAATAAGATTTCTCAAGAATTTCACTTCAAGCTTAGTTGACGGGTCAAAAAGCTATCCTTGCTTTGTTGCCTCCTTAGCTTCTCTCTTTATTATTCTTTTCCATTTCTTGATCAATTCCTGATTAAGACAAAGCTCCATCTACAGAGAAGAGAAGCAAATATTTAATAAATGCCAACCAATATGGAAACAAATTAAGAAAGAGCATGTGTCATACCTGAAAACGACCATATGACAAACTGTGCCAGTATTGCAGACTTGCTAATCTCAACACAGTCTCACTGACAACCTCATCTCCCAAGCTCTGTTACACAACATATAAATCAACAGACAAACAACTAAACAAGAACTCATTTATTTGCAAGAATGAATTGTACAATATAAGTTTATAGGCGCAAGCATATGTATACATGACCAAGTGTATGACTGCGTTGAGCATGTAACAACATTTGGACATACTTGAGTTTAGATGACTTTCAATTATTTCTTATCCTAAGGGCAATAAGCGTTATGCAGCTCTACTTAGGAAGAATCAAATATAGGTATATTTTAAGTGCATGTCTGAAGTTTATTTCTTTCCACTGAGAATTTAGAAGTGCGAAAAACTAACCATCAGCAACTTAAGCATTCTAACTTCATAAGACCATGAAATGAAAATTAAAAAAAATGGAAGCATTGATATAATGAGATATAAATAATATATTAGTTCATATCACATAAATAGAGTATGACTACTAATTAAGCAAATTAAAAGGTTTAGGAGATAATGCATATATGGACCACATAATAGGTTAGAGACATCCAACAAATGATTGTTTCTAGCATCTAAATGTATATGATCAAAGCATAAAGTAGGATGCTAGCATACCTGAAAGGCATTGATCATGAAAACCAAGTAATTCGTCTTCTCGGCAATGCTTAATTCTATTCCCTACAGTTACATTTGACATATAAGAGATTCAGATACATCAACAGTGCATCAAGTTCATCAGATAATCAGATCATATGTTTAAAAGTAAACCTACCTTCATAGAAGTTCTTTTAAAAAGCAAAATTCATAACCGCCTTTTCTTTTGACAAGTAATAAATTATATCCGGAAAAAATCAACAAGTACATGGACTATAATAGCTGAGAACATAATAAAACCGTCTTTGGAATGTCATACATTCAATAAGACATTTACAAGTTTGTAAATTCTCAAAGAGTTAGACCATTTAATCAGAGGTTTCATTAGAAATCAAGCTATTTTATGACCATTACGCATTCAAAGAAAGTGAGCATGTATTATGGGAGTGCACATGCTAAATAATCCTTTTAAACCCAATACAGATAATGCAAAAACCAGTCTCATCATGATAGATGCAAAAACCCAACAAACATGCTGCAAAAATTCATAAGCAAACAAAACAACTACAAAAGTCCTTATAATGAAAGGACCAAAATACAACCATAGAAAGAAAAAGTAGACAAACCTCCTTCAGCCGAAGAACCCTCTCAAGGAATCCCTTAAAAATGTCTTTTCGATCATAAAAGCATACCCAAGCTGCCACATTCTCCCGAAACTGCAAGTTTTCCACATAAAAAAACTGTGAGTTCAGAAGCTCATCATAACTATCCATCTCATTCAAAATCAATCCCCCATAACCACATTTACAAAACAGAACACCAAAAACCTCATGCTTCTACAACTAAAGTGTCACAAAACTATTACACCAGATTAGACTGAGTCTTTTATCTGCTTCTTTTAATAGAATAAAAAAGTGCATATTACAGTATTATACACACATGCTTATAGCTTCTTTTTTATTGGTAAATTACACATGCAAACAACATAGCTGTTATATGGTCCACAAAGCATCTGTCATTTGCAGGAAGATTACAATTGCTTCAATCTGTCTTGCATGAAATTCAGGTATATTGGACCAGTATTTTTATTCTCCCTGCTAAAATTGTGAAAATCATTGCTCTAGGGCTTCTTGTGGAAGGGCACTAATAAGTGATGACTCATCTTTATTTTTTTTTTTTTTTTTTGATAGGTAATAAGACTTTTATTGAATAAAGTGATGACTCATCTTTAGGGGCAAACGAGGCTTGGGATTTGGTGTGTGCCCCAAAAAGAGAGGGAAGATTAGCTTTAAAGAAAGTAGTTTAATGGAATAAGGAAGAAATTCTAAAGCACATTTGGAATATTTTTGTTAAAGCAGGTTCCATATGAATTCAATGGGTTTTGAGTATCTGTTAAGGAATAGAAGATTTTGGGTTGTCATATTCCTTGTGATGCATCATGGGGTTGGAGAAAAAATGGAAATTACTTCTTAGAGAGCTAGCTAGGCATTTACAAAAACATAGAATTGAGCAGGGAGGAGATGTTTTTGTGTTGCTAGATAACTCACGCACAGATGGTCCTTTGTTTCCTAAATATGGTTTCAGAGTTGTTTATGATACTGGCAGCAACATCAATTTTCAAATCTGATGTTCTGGTTGAAATTGAAGTTAAAGTGTTCAAGGTGAGCTTGGGAAGAGGGATTCTGTTGCATGGCCTGTCTCCAAATCCAGTGTCGTCAATTGTGCAAATACGTGGGAAGCTATCAGGTCTAAACTTCCAGTTGTGGATTGGTGGAGTATGGTCTAGCACTCTTTTAGTATTCCAAGACACATATAGTGCATGTTTGGATTGCACTGAAAAGGAAAGCAGACGCGCGTCTGCATTTTTTGTGTGAGTCCCATGCACTATTCATAGGACCCGCAAGTACTTTTTTCTGCAAAAACAACTTTAAAACTAGATTCCATGGCATTATTCACACATTTAAAAATTATTTTGCTACAGTGTACAATGAGCGGTATCTAAACAGACCCTTATAAACTAGCTAACCTTAGAAATAGGCTTAGCACTTGCGATAGATTCTTGAGTTTGTGCTATCAAGGCAATTCTCTCTGTGTTTTCTGTGGGGGTTACATTTAGAGCAGGGATCACTTATTTATTGAGTGTAATTTTATCATAAGAATATGGCATCATATTGAAGGCAATCCGGGTACAACATTTTTCAACAAGCTGTCAGTACTTCAAAGGAAAAAGGGTCTCAAATCAGTAACCCGCAAAGTAACCTGGGCTCTGGCTTTGTATTATGGTGTTACCAAATCTAAAGAAAGCCTTTATCAAGCTATTAAATGGGATGCAAAAATCAGAACTTTTTAAACCTCATTGCATAACAAAACTTTGTGTAATTTGTGGGGTATATTCCTTGTACAGTTTTTTTAATTTTTTTTAATTTTTTTAACTACAAAACCTTTCTAAAAAAGAGCCCTTTGGACTCACATCTAATCATTAACACTTATAAGCAACTGACCCCACCCACCAAAACCAGTTACCACTTACCAGATAATCTAAGTGCATTATTTCCTCCTAACGGGCTAAGCAGTTAATACAGTTTTAATGAGTGCAAAGGGTAGTTTTAGCTAAAGATTTTGAGTTTCACACTTCAAAGTGTTCTTAGTAAAATCTCAAGCTCATTCATACAATTATAAACTAAATTAATAAAAATAAAAACTTTATACTTTGTATATGAACTTCACAACAACTATTTTACCTTCTCATTGACCATGAGAATCATCGACATGACGTGCTCGAACGACGCCGCATCGGGGTCGAAATTGGGCCAGAGGTAGTTCTCCAAATACTGACTCACCTCCAAAATCATCACCCTCTGCAACGGCACGGGCTTTCTCCCTCCTTTGACCAGCAACTCCGTCTTGTAAATCTCCTTCACCAGCTCCGGATCGAACCGCCTCTCACCGCCGGAGTCTTTACCTCCTCCACCTCCTCCGGCAGCTTTCGACCAGTTATCCTCTGCGATCTTCGTGAGCCGGTCACGCTGAATCTCCAACAGCGTTATCGTGCTCGGCAGCGCAGAATCCACCGGCTTCTCCGCCGCCGGCTGCGTCGCCGACGACGTTGGATCCACCGGGTACTCCGCCACCCTGTGCCGCTTGAAATCGTACGCGCCGGTTCCGTACACTTTCGTCATTGCGAGCAATTCGAGAGAAGAATCAAGGGGGTTTTGAAATTAGGGTTTTTTTGAATTTGGATGATAAACCCTAACCCTAACCCTAGAGAGAGAATTGGGGTTTTTTTTTTTTTTTTTGGTTTTTTTCAAGACTCAATAATTTGATAACGTTATTAGAGGCGATGAAGGAATAACCCAACGGGCAAAAACTCGGGTTTGTTTGTTGAGATGGGCTAAACCCGGTTCGTTTTCAGTTCTGTTTGTAGAGAGAAGGTGGGGGGCCATTAAACCCGACGAAGCCGACCCAACCCAATATCTTGGATGAGGGTTTTATTTTTGGGCTCTAGTTGAGTCAAATGTTGATACAGGGTTTGTTGAAGAACTTTGTGGATTTTGAGTAGTTTATTTGTATTCTGACTCTTCTATTTATAAAAAAAAAAAAAAAATTGGAAATAACGTTTATTTCAGTTTTCTAACCCAAAAAAAAAGGTTCTTATATTTAAAAGAAAAAACCACGTTAATTTTTATAAATAAATAAAAAACTATCTTTATCCCATATTTTCATGTAGTTTTTGTTTTTATTTGCTTTTTATGAGATTATTCCATGTAGTTAAAAGAATATCCAACTATCTACTACTCTTTTTCACTTATCCGAGTAAAATTATTAAATTTTAGCTTAAATGGTTTGAAAACTCCTTAACATCAAAGTTCTCATAAAATATAGCTTTTAGCAACTCAAAAACCTACTTCATTTTTTCTTTTTTTTTTTTTTTGATGTGAACTACGACAATTGTATTAAGAAGAAGAAAACATTACATCAGAGGTCACTAAATGCTCCACAAAAGGAGGGCAAGTGCCTAACCACACGACAGACTCGGATAAGGACTTAGCATGCTGGGCTAACCCATGTGTTACTTTATTACCACACCTTGGCACAACAAAAAAAGAGCAATCTCTAAACCGAGTAGCTAACATTAAAGACCCAGAAATCAGATTGCAGATACTAGCAGGAGAATTGATTGATCCAGTGAGAGAGTTATGAACCACCATTGAGTCGCCTTAAAAAATGGCTGAACGGAAACCTTGATCCCAAGCAAACCTTATTCCTTCCTCCATCGCCTTGGCTTCAATCTCCAGAGAACCCAAGGGAGCACGGATCTTCATGCTCAGTGCAGCACGCACCAACCCGAGATGGTCCCTGATAACGACACCAACACCCGCAGCTCGCTGTCTCTCAAAGATTGCACCATCAACATTGACTTTGAGCCACGGTAGCTGAGGAAGAACCCAACCAACATCTACCTCTGGAGTCTTGATCTTAGTACGATGGTTTGCCACTTGAAATTCCTCCAAATAGTCCAACGTCCAGCCAGCAATACCAGAAGCCGATTTGTGAGGCCCCCCTACCCGAATCTCATTTCTATTGGACCAAATGCCCCAAGCCACAGAGAAGAAGCGAGCCAACTCCTGAATAGACCACTATTTCACGTTCCGAGCATACCAAACCAAATCGATGAACTCCCTCACTTCTCCCATGTCTGGACCGAGATCGACATTCGCAGCTGTCCACACCTCCTTTGCTTTAGCACAAAACCAAAGCACATGAGCCGTGGATTCCACAACAATCCCACACTCCTCACAAACATCATCTTGGGTTACTTTTCGAGAAAACAGATTGGATTTCATGGGCAAGATATTCCTACAAGCACGCCATGCAAAAGCTTTGATCTTGTTGGGCAGCGGCAACTTCCAGATACATCGCCAGAAGGACACCACGGGCTGTGAGGTCGAGCTCTCTCCCTGATGAGTATCACTCCGTGCTTGGCGAGCTACACGGTAAGCGCTACTCACAGTAAACCGACCTGATGGAGTGTAAGCCCAAATCAACCTATCAGCGGGCAGCGATGGACTAAGAGGAATAGAAAGAATAGCTTCGGCATCAAAAGGAAGAAAGACCTCATGGATTATGTTTGACTTCCAAGTTGCTGTCTTCGAATAAATGAGAGCAAAAACTAAGGCATCCTTAGGAAAGAAATGAGGGACAGTAGCAGGCTTATGTGATGGCGAGGAGGCTAGCCACTTATCTCTCCATAGGCTTACCGAACCTCCATTACCAATCTGCCAACGACATCCTAATTTAACAACCTTTTGAGCTTCCATAATACTACGCCAAGAATTCACTTTATAATATATCCAACGTCAAAAATTCTATTTTAACATTCAGCTTATTAAAATAATATAAACAATACAATAAAAGCCAAAGACCTTGTAGCTAAATTGGCACCTCCCCATATACAAAGTGCTTGGGGGTCTAAGGGGAAAAGGTTTGAGCTGCGGGGTTAGCAGCGTGTTATAATTATTTCTAAAAAAAAAAAAAATACAATAAAATAATATATCCCAACACAATACACAATAACTTCAACCACAACAACCACCGCCTCAGCCACGATCAGACATTGTCACAGCCACCAAAACCACCAACATCACTCACAACTGCAGCCCCCAACCACCACAATCACAACAAATTGCAACCTACCACATCCAAAATAAATTAATCACCCAAAGCCATCATCTTTGCCACCCACAGCCTGCAAATTGAAACCTCGCCGCCAAATCAATCAACCCACACCCACAACCCAAAGCCACCCTTTTCAACTGACACCCATAACCTAGCTAAACCACCCAAAGCTACCAAATTGTAACCTCAGAGAGAAAGAGGGAGATTGAGAGGCATAGAGAAAGAGAGAGATAGAGAGAAAGAGATAGAAAAAGAGAGACCTGGCACGAGAGAGAGAGAGAGAGAGAGGCTACAATATAGCAAGTTGCTAAAACTTTTTAGATTTAGCACCTTTGATGTAGAGCATGTTTTGATGTGAATGCTCGTAAAACATAGTTGTCAGTATTGTACGATACATATTGTATCGTATGCAAAAAGTTTACGTATTGTAAATACTCATGAATAATCCGATACATAAATGTATATCATATGAATTGTATCGTATCGGTGAATCGTACGATATGTACGATACATAGACATGGGGGTTTAAAATGAGTCTTTTTGTTAAAATTTGTGGTTTTATTTGATTTAAATAAGTTGTTAGACTTTTTTAACACAAAATTATTGGGAAACTTAATTGAATTTAATAAAATAGAAAGTCCATGAATTTTTTTTCCTCCCCTCTCTTTCTCCTATAAAATTTAAACTATATTCATAACACTCACTTTCATATGTGCAAATTTATTTTCTATGCTATTAATAATGTATTAAATGAATATATATATATATATATATATATTATGGCTAAAAAGCTAGAATGCCATGAAAAAATATAATGAAAAAATTATTAGAATAAAAAAACAAAAAACAAAAATAGTAAATGTTGATAATAATGAAGAAATTTATGTGACAAAATAATTTTGCAAGCTGCTGATGATAATATTAACTTAGATGGAATTGATTAGCTAAGATGATGAAAAGATATTATTATTTTGGTTCATATATCATGTATTATCACTTTTGAGTTTAATAAATTTGAATATGCATGTTATAAACATAAGTTAAATTGATTTATTTTGTTAGCTTTGTTAAATTTTATTACATAAGTAATGATTAAATTGATCATTAGTTGAATATATTTTGAATTTATAATGAATATACCTTTTATATATGTATATCGATAATTATTTTATAATTTTATTAGGTTTTTGTGTATCTTATTATACACGATACAGAAAAATAAAAAATCGATTCACAATACGATTCACGATTTGACAACTATGCTCTCAAATAGTAATATAGATTATCTAATTAAAACTCTTCAAATTAAGGTAAATTTTTTAAAAAATAGTTTTTTTTTTCACAACATTTCTCCATATCCCATAAAATTAGGTAGACCTCTCCTTAAACTTTCTAAGTTTTTTTTTTTTAATCAACCTGGGCTTATTTCTAATAGAGTTAAACACGTGCGAAAAAAGAAAAACGTGAGAGAGAGAAACAAAAAAGGAGAGAGATTTTATAGGTAACCTAAAATTTTAAATTTTAAAACTTAATAATTTTACTTAGATAAGTTGAAAAGAGTAGTGGATAACTGGTTTTTTTTTTTTTTTTACATGGGATAATCTCATAAAAATACAAATAAAAATAAAATCTACATGAAAATATGGGATAAGGATATGTTTTTAAAAAAAAAAATTAACATGGTTTTTTTTAATATAGGAACCTAGGTTTTTTTGTTTGGTTAAAAGATTGGAATGAACGTTATTCCAATTTAAAAATAAAATAGAAGAGCCTCTGAGCACGCGCTCAGAGGCTAGTGATTATTAAAAAATATAGGTTAAAGTGCAGACTATACCTCTAAAATTTAGGAGTCTTTGGATTTTATTCCTTAAAATGATTTTTTGTTTACATTAGTAGCGCCCTCATCCATATTTTCCATTAATTACCGCAATAAAGCTATGCATGTTTAATTCATCTAATAAAACAATGCCATAACATTTTTGCGGCCTAAAAAAGATTTGAATAATTAAAACAAAAATGACGTGGCATAATGAAATGATGTGGTATCATTTTATTAGACAAACTAAACGGAAAATATGAATGGAAGAGCTACTAATGCAAATGGAATATAACTTTAGGAGGTAAAATCCAAATTCTAAAATTTTAGGTGTAAAATCCAAAAACCTAAACTTTAAGGGTGCAGTTTGCACTTTAGCCAAAAATATAATTGTTGGTAAAAAAAATTTAAATGTGTGGTAAAAAGTTCAAAACTAGTTTTTTTTTTTTCTTTTTTTTTAAAGAGTTAAAAGTTAGTTTATTTAAAAAAAAAAAAAAATTTAAAGCTAGTTTTCAAAACATGATTTCAACTTAATTAGTTGAATTTGAAGTAAAATCAATTTTGTATTCTTCAAAAGTCTTGTAATTCAACTGACACCTTTTGATGTTTCCAACAAGGATATCTAAGATTTAATTCCCCCCTCTCCCATTGTTATAACTATTACATTATAAAAAAAATTTAAAAACAAAAACACTTAAAACCAATTTTAATCTAATACTATATATAATAGCAGAAGTTTTAAGGAGGTGCTACCACGTTAGGAAAAAAAAGACCCTTAAGAAACTTACACGTTTATATTTTTGTTAAAAGAGCCGCACGTTGCATCGTTTTAATAATTTTAGAATTTTAACTTTTACTTCTACGACACTGTTTGAAAGCATCTCACTATAAATAAAAAAAATAAAAGGCTCAAACCAAACGTTAGACAAAAAAAGCGCACGCTGTTTCCATTCATTAAACACAAGCCGGCCAAAAGAAAAACCCTTCCTTGCTGATTTGCTTTTTAGTTTGCCCCATGTTCTGTTTCCTCTTTGCAACTAAATGCAAACTTGCCCACTTAGATTTCTGCCATAAAGTCAGTTTAGAGTCACAAGAGAACAATCGTTACATCGTTTGAAGATTCTTTTAATAACGGTTTGGAATCAGCCCATGTTCTGTTTCATATTTTGTTTTTGCCTATTTGGGTTGCATTCGTTTTGGGTATCTATTTAAAATCAACATGCATGACTTTTTATTTATGTTGTTTTTTTTACAATTGGGATTTATTTCATTTCTTCTTTCTATGTTTTTGTTTATGATGTTCTCTTTGTTCGTTTTTGTCAAGTTATTTGAGTGCTTTTTATTTAAAAATTAAAATAAAATTTAATATATTTCGAAAGGTAAGTTTTTAACTAATGTTAACTTTTAAAAACCCACAGCGGTTCAGTATGTAACCAGTCTATCTGCCTTCTTATGTATTGTTTCTTCTCTTCAATTTTTCCCTTTTTTTTTCGTTATGCTCTTTTTCCTCTATGGGAAGAAACCCAGTGACGCTTGATGAGAAAGAACAGAGACCTGCCTTCACTGGCCTGCCACCACTGGTCAGCCAGTGAAACCACTACCGAGTTGTACTGCTTTGGATTTTATTTCTTAATCTTCTTCTCCTTTACCATTATAGAGTGAATTGGGGAATTGAACCTTTAATTAGCAGTAGTTGCATTGATATTTATTTTGGGTTTTTTTGCTGTATACGTATAGAGCAAAATATCCATAACCAGTAAAGTTATTGTTTTTTGTTATTGTTTTTGTTTGTTTTTTTTTTTTTTTTTTCCTTCTCTTTTTCAAATCTGGGGATTAAATATGATTTAGGTTTGAATTTTTTGGTCAGATTGCTTTAGATTTAATTATTTGAGTTAAAAACTTAAAATGCAATCGAAACTCGAAAGCCTTGAGATACAGAGATAGGAGAGACAGAGTTCGTAGGGCACCAAGAGATAAATATTTAAGGCCGGCCATAACCATGAGTTTTTCCTCTACCATCCGTTCCCTTGCCAGACTTAGGCCACCAGAACCACAATCACAAAGAGAAACAGTTTGAGAGAGACTCAAAGTTCTAAGGAAAAAAAATCAGTTCTAATTCTTATTTTTTAGATTTGTATATTCATTTTTTTTTGTTTTGTTAATGCTATTGTTTAAATAATGTGGTAAGTCCATCCAAACCCGATCTCCTCCTTTTCTTTTATCAAATTTCTATTTTTTTCTTTTCAATTTCCCGTAATTTTCATTTACTCCTCATTCTGTCACGAAAGGGGAGAAGAATTTAGAAAGTTCTCTGCAAGCATTGCAAATGATTGCTATTCAAGACTCACCAAATTTGGGGAATTGCAGATTTTTTGGTATCTCCTTTCCTGTCAATAAAAAATGGCCCAAGAGAAGATTACCCATTTTCCAATAATACAGAAACAAAGTGGTAAGTTTATCTCCTACTCTTCCTCGTCTCTTATAGATTACACATTTTCTCTATTTTTGAAACCCAAATTCCAAAGGGTCTGCTATTTCTTTCCCAGTATAAACCCACTTCGTAGTATAATTCACAAATTTTTCAGAAGATGGATGATCATGAAAGTGAGTAAATAATAGAAATACAAGAATCAACAGTATTAAAATGGTTCGCAAAATATAAGATACTTCCAGCTAGAATTAATCAATGCAAAAACCTTAGGAATTTAAAAGGTGTTCTTTATTGGTCATGTCATCGCATGCTTAGTATTTTAAATTTTTTAATCCACTGGTAGCTTCTGAGTTGGCATAGGATTCTTCTGCATTGTCAAGGATACTTGGACACAACCTGTATTTGGGGTCTATTCTTCTTATAGTGACCTAAGCCAGTCTTCAATCAGCCAAAACTTTGAAACAAACACATTCTTAGTTGGTGGCTTCATATTTTGTGGATCTTAAAGATTTGGTGGAGTGGTGGATTAACTTTTATCTCTCCTAAAGAGCTAAATTTTGGGTACAAGAATGCTATTTCCTGGCAGCAAAAGAAGAGGTCCAGGTCCTTCCTAACAACATGCTCTTTGGTGGTACTTAAGTGTAAGGTTTGTCAAAGTGGTTGAGAATTTTTTTAAAGTTATTTCCATAATCTCACTTTAATAGCAACAACTGGATAAATCTTATTTCTTGCTGCCAGGGTGGTTAACAATTGCACATGGCCCAAATGGGTGTTAATTTGAATGCTATGTGATTAGAGTTCATTAAAATTTATAGTTATGACAACTGGAAAAGTTAAGGAAGTATTCAATCTAACTCAGGAGCATACTAGAGTGAGATGACAAGACAAAAGGGTGCTGAACAACCTTGAGAAAACATGTAAGAATCTACAACCTATTAATATTTTGTGTAAGATCTACTTTCGACAGGTTTAAAAATCTGCACCTATTACAAAGATTACAATTTTTGTCTAGTGTAAAATCAATATTTTTCATTAATGCTTTTTTAGATACCTACTTGACTTTTTTTTTTTGTTCTTGATTTAGTTTTGGTTGATTGGATGAGGTTTGATCCTTCAGTAATTTCAGATTTTATTTGTTCATTTCTCCAATGCATTTTACTCAATGATTATTTCTTTGTGTGAAAGAATCCTCTTTTGTAAATAGATCAACTGTTTCTATGATGTCATATGGCAATTTGCTATTTTTTTGAACCTGTTTTGTGGTGGTTGAGTTTTGGAGTTGGTTAGCTAAATCTTATTTGCTAATACAATGTTAGTCATGCCTTTTCTTTGCATGTAATTTGGTCTTTGCATTATGTGGGAGGCATGTCTTTATATAAAAGAAGCTAGATTACTTATGAAACCAATGCTTTCTCAGCATCCTAATTTTTCACAAAGTCTGTCAGTGTCACATGAAAATTATAAGCACTGCAACATTGCTATTTTTTTCCCCTAATGACCAAAAGTGAAGTGCAAATTCAGTGTGCATAAAAAGGGAAAATCATAACTAGCCTAGGATTCTGCTTTCAGAGATTTAAAGTCAGTTTGGTGTGATCCTCAATAGTCAAGTACTCTTTGTAAGCCTTTTGTTATTTTGGCTATTGAATTGTTAACATTCTAATGTAGGTTTAGACAAATGGCTATCTACTTAAGTTGGTCTCAAAGCTTAAGCAAACAATGATTTTATCTGCATTTGCATCCCTTAATGATCATTTGAAGTAAAGAACAACATGAATTTCCTAAACAAGTGTAGAAAGATCACATGCTAGATAGAACTAGACAGAAGGTATACCAATTGCAAGGTGCTTTAGTCATTTTATATTCTTCAATAGATGGGGAAATTCAAACATTGCACCTGTGTACTAGAGATTGAGAAAGAGTAGCAATAGGAGAACTTACAAATTGTGATTTAAGGTTTTAAACTTACCTTATCTGATTTAATATAATTCCACCTGTTCTTTAAAAGAATTGAATCAATAAAACTTTCAGAAATTGTTGTTTCCTTTGAGACACGAGTTTAATAACATGAACGATTTTGAAGAAACCTTTACTCATTTGCTAAGGAATTGTTGTTTTAAATTTTAATACATTATCCTTTCTTATTTATCCATTTTTATGAATTTAGTTTCTTTCTCTTTTCATGTTTGGTGCATCTTAATTTGTTATAATATTTTGCTATCTTGGAGAGTTAGTCATGTTATTCAAGTGTGTTCCACTAGAGTCACTACGTACTTCCTCATGTTTGTAAGATTTCAACTTTGTCCTTCTTATTATATGTATTTTAAAATTTCATGAATTGACATTTAATGGGATTTTTCTCTTTAGTTAAATGTGGATGATAGAAAAGGTTTAAGCAAACGTGAAGATGGGAGACATACTTAGGTTTATGGTGGCCGATTGTTTCAACAATTGCATGTTGGTGCACATACAAGTATAAAAGAAAATTGACTTATGTGGGTGAGGTGTAACCAATGTATATTACAAAGGTGATTGCAGGTATTTTAAATTAATTATTGTTACTTTTTTTTTCCTTTATGATTTATATGTA
This sequence comes from Quercus aquifolioides, assembly GCA_019022515.1. NCBI lineage: Eukaryota > Viridiplantae > Streptophyta > Magnoliopsida > Fagales > Fagaceae > Quercus > Quercus aquifolioides. Next base: position 13,491,592 of record CM032333.1, read on the forward strand.
TAAATATAACCAAGATAAAATATTACATTCACTTTTTATGTGTATAACTATAACAAAGCTATCTTAGAATTTTTATCATATCATGTTCACTTTTAATTTGTTTTTCTTATTTATTGGATTTTCCTTGGTCAAGATTGAACTTGCATTATGTAAGCTTTTCTAGGTTTAGGAATATTTTTTATATTGGCTGATGATATTTTTGATATGTTTAGCCGATGAAGAAATTACGAGATTAAACGCAATGTTCAAAGGCATGGTTGTTGACAACTTTGGGCTTATAAGATTTAGAGATGAAGCATGAAGTCATTAATTATTATTTTTGGATAAGTGCATTTCTTTATTTCTATTACTTATATGTATTGTTGTATTATGCGTTTTGTATTGTTTAAACTAACAACAAAACATACTTACTGATTTCTTTATAAACTGTTTACTATAATGCATTCGTTGAATATTATAAATGTCATTTTGAACTTTGAATATGATGCAAGAAATCTACTTGAGTAAAATAGTTTGTTTCCATTGCTTTAAGTTTTACATTTTGTTTGTGATTTAAGGTTATAGTAACAACCGATGCTTTGTGATTTTTTAACAGTTTCGAAATTGAAGAGAGAAACAAATTAGAGAAAAAGATGTAATTCTGGATCTAAAGTCTATCCAAGTTGCATGGGCAAATATATCTGATGTATAGATATAGATTCCGAGCTTATTGTAGAGAAGATTGATACAATTTATATTTACTGTGATTGATTGAACCATTTTCATTTAATATCTATTGATTGTAATTATTAAGAAACATTGTCCAAGACATTATGTGTATACTACCCTGATTCTTAAATTATTCTCAACTGAATATCCCTACCAAAAAAGCATGTAGTAGTATTGCTATATATTCAATTAGTACTCAATCATGTTATGATTTCAGAATCATAATTGGATGGGTTGAAGAAATAATCATCATTCAATTGTGTTTTTTTTGGATATCTCTGTGCGCGCGCGCGTGTGTATATATATATATATATGTATATATATATATATATATATATAAGTATTATTTGTGTGGTGTTTTAGTAAATAACTTTTAAGTTGATTGTCTTAAAATGATCCTGCGCATTGCGCGGGTTAAATGCTAGTTTTAATAAGAGTGCAAGAATCCTAAATTGTTTCAAAATAGTGATTATGAGATAATGAATGATGCCTAACCTTTAAACAATCTTTTCTTAAAATTCTTATAAAAATTATTATAAGTTTAGGAAAACAACTTTAAAATGATAAAATCTCAAGCCTTAGTAATGAGTCTAAAAGGTCAAACATAATTATTTCAAATAAAGAAACACAAAGATCAAATTTGCAACCTCATGGTCCAACCAATAGGATCAAATTCAAAAACTCTATTTGAAAACCTACGAAGTGTTAACTAGGATTATTAAAGTGAACGTTAATATTGTTCAGAGAGATGGGAAGACAATGCTGACTATTATATCTCATGACATTGTAGACAAAAGCAATTGTATTGAAATTCAATGGATATAAACTCACTCTTCAAATCTGGTTAGAAGCACGGGCTATTAGGAAGACTATTGAATTGACAACGCCCATAAACTTTGAAAATGTGATCACTGAAAATAAAATAAAATAAAAAGTAAAACTCAATAGTAAATGCAAAAAAATTCAATATGTGGGTTTCAGTTAGCTCAACTGGTAACGTCTCTGATAGTTGAATAAGATATCTGAAATTTAAATCCTGCGTACACTAAAAACTAATTGGTGTCTTGGTCTGATGATAAAAGAGCTATCATAAAGAGCAGGCATCATAAGTTGAAACATTCTCAAAAAAAAAAAAAAAAAAAAAAAAAAAAATTCAATACTTTACTCAATGAATTAGCACTAACAAATTCAAGAGATTTAATTTATATTACTCAATGAATTAGCGATAACGAATTCAAGATTAGCTTTCGTATATAGAATCACAAATAAAGGTCATTAATGTGTGAAATTTAATATAAAACGATAAATATTAAAAATAAAATTACTTATTTAATTTTCTAAAACTTAGATAATTACATAAATCCATAAAAATAAAATATAAAGTAAAAAATAACCAATCAAGAGATTCAATTTCTATTTATAAATAAGCAACCAAGAATAGTACAAAGAAAGTTCATAACATAAAAAATAGACAAAAATGGCAATAAAGTGTTTAAGATATATTCCACACCCAATACTAATACTAATAAAATAATTATTTGCTCCCTAATTTGGGACAAAATGTATCAACACTAGTCTTAAATCACAATAGGATCTTAAATCACAATATGTCATATCCTACAAATATTAAAATACAAATAATTTTTTATTATCTTTTAGTAATCATTATTGATGGGATAGCAAAACACACATCTATGTTTCGTCCAGACCGGTCGTCCAGATAGTTGCGGTTAGCCAAACATCAGGCCATCTTCGATTCGTCCAAAAGTATCGTCCATAGGATGTTGGGCAATTGATCACTCTGGGGAATCAGATCGAGAGAATCGTCCATGCACAAGGTGCATGGACGACCATACAACTACAGAACAAAGTATCGTCCATGCGCAAAGCACATGGACGACTACGCCAACACTGGGTGAACTTCGTAGCGGTTCATTAACCCGCATTCATCGCCGCCAATCCCTCCAACTTGATGTAACTTCCAATGGCGGTTACGATTCTCGTAGCCGTTGAGGAGGTTATGTCCGAATTCCAAGATTCTGGGGGAAGTTATTGAACTAATAACCGCCCTAGAGTGTGGTATATAAGGCCTGGTCTTCATCATGCAAAGGTACGATTTCCTGAGATTACATTAAGTAAAGTTGAAACTCCATTATAAGACCAGAAAACTCACTTCACCATCGGAGGGTGTTTGGCCGGCTCAACCCGGTCACCCTTTGACTGCTTTCTCTTTTTGTAGGCCGCCGCTAGCGTTGCAGTCCACCGAAGCCGAAGTGTTCAACCAACTGATTTATCCACCATCAATTATGATTATATTTCAAAAGAAACTTGGTTCAAACCGTTTATGTTTGTTATGTTTATACATAATAATTATTAGTTTTTATTCTCATAATAATTATGCGAAAATGCAAAACTTACCCTTTAAATTTCACCAAAATTCATTTCAGACCTCTAATTTTATTTTTATTCAATTGAGTCCTTTAAGTTTCAAAATTATTCAATTAAGACCTTTTGCTGGCCTCCGTTAGGAATTTGTCATTAAGTGTTCATTTCTTTGAATTTATAAAATAAAAAATCCAACTAACTAAATAAATTATTTTTAAAGAAAAAGAATTAGAACACAAACAATGAAAACATTAGACAAATTGTACTAACAAATTCTACGAAAATGTGAAATGGGATTTTGGATGCACTCTATCGACAAAAACTTTCGCAAACGCTGCACCCACAATGACAGCAATGGTATTATCCATTTCTTTAGAGTTACTACTTTCTCTATGACCCTCATCATCACAGTGGTGTGGAATAAATCTAGTATCTTTGAAAAAAAGGAGTTAGTGATGACAATTTTATCATTTATTTTTCTGACGATCCTTTTCTTATCTTTCAGCGAATACTATTAGCATGCCCTCAATTAACTAAGTATCTCGAGTTGAAGAATCTATCTTTTTAAGTCCAAATAAAGGTTTTAAGTTAGTCTCCACCGAATCTATTGCTAATTCTTTTGAAATAGTTTACATAGCTTTTTTTACCCATTTTTTAAAAATAAAATTCACAATTTTTTTTTTATCCATATTGGCTACTGCTACTCTTTTTTGTTGAAATGTGAACTGGATTTTTGAGATGAATTTAGAGTCATGAAATGAATTTGGTGAAACTTAGAGGGCGTGATTTCATTTTGTTTAATTATGTTTATTCTTATTTTAATGATCATTATATTTTTAAAAATACATTAGGTTCAAATAATTTATGTTTGTTATGTTTAAACATAATAATTATTACTTTTTTTCTCATAAAGTTCCGTTAGAACAAGTTTTTCAAAAAATAATTATAAAAAATATAAACAAGTTGTTGTTATTGTTTTAATTATTTTTAAATTGTTGTTATTGCTATTGGTTTTATGTTATTGATATCATTTTTTTATCAGCAAATTACAACTTACACATTTGTGGTTTGACTGAAATTTAAGTTGTCTACTTGTAATTTGGAATTTGACACTTTATCCACCTGAGAAGAATATGAGGTTGTTTTCATATTCTTTACTCTAATTGCAATGACTCCTCAATTTTTTTATTTTTTGGTAGAGATATAATGATACATATTTATTTTCAAAATACAGATTATAAACTCTTGATTTTACTCAAAAAAATTCACTTGGGACAAATTCTTTAAAAATAATTTTGTTGTGAATAAATTATTGGTATTTTTAATCCATCTTTAATCCAAATGATATAGAGAAAAGTAGCTTTAATTTAAGGATATGTAATACAATCATATTGTTATTTGAAATAAATATTTTCTAATAGTGATCTATGGGTGCTTTGCACGTGTTTTAAAACTAGTTATGTATACACGTAACAAACATAAGTTGTTTGAACTTATTGTATTTTGAAAAAAATCATAATGATTACTGGAAAAAAAAAATCTACCTAATAATCATTATATATATATTTTGATAGTTTCGAAGACATGTTAAATCGTGGTTTAGGAAAATAGAAGTCTCACATTCACAACATTTTCATGCTTTCACAACAAATCATAGGTGGTAAGTTGTTATTGGTTCTAATTTGAACCTATCACTGAAATTACTTTTTCATTCACAAATAACAATCTGTAACAACCTGTGATTTAAGATTTGTAGTGAAAATTTTGTAGACATAGCATTTCTCTTAGGAAAATGATTGAGTTCAAATTATACATGGTGTAACTCTAAGTAATGTTACACTACCTAATAATTTTTTATTGGATGTGAACTTTAATAAGTCCACCGTCGGATTAAATTTTCTTCTTATACTCTACATGATTGCAAAATTTCAAAATAGTTTGAGATCAATAACTATGCCATCGATAAAATGTAAAAATTACAAGTTTATGAATTTAAAGTTGTGCCAATAAGATGAGTTTTTAGATCAAATAGAAAATAATATTCAATTGGCATAAAACTTAGCATGCATGTTAAAAATATAGAGAACATGTAATCCAATGGTGGAATTTTTTAAAAATTAATCCAATAAAAGTTATTAGAAGGTGCAAAACTTAATACTGGGTGTGGAACACCTCTTCATCACTCTTTTGTTATTTTTACCTGCTTAAGCACATCCCCTTGTACATGTATTTAGTCTAATATCTGAATTAATATATATTAACCCATTAATCACCACAATTAAAAAGAGTAAAAAAGTCTCTCTTATTTTCAATGTGGGATAAAACATTCCATTAACTCCTTATTTTCCATATTAAGTCCCATATCTTTACATTTATATTGTCATATTTATTATTTTAATTAAATAATATTAAAATGCTTCAACAAAATACTTCAAATTCTTACAATATCAATTGTAGTCAAGATTTAGTAGATGGAAATGCAAATGTTTGTCCTAGGTTAGGAAAGGCTCCATTATCAAGTCAGCAGCATAAGCCTCACTAACTTACACCATGTCAACTTTTGAGATACCTTTTAAAATCTGTGACAAAATGGATGCATTATCAAGAAGGTTTTGGTGCAAGCCAAAACATGCAAATGAGAATTTCCTAGCTTGAAAATCTTATGACAGCTTGTGTCTCTCTAGGAAGGAGAGAGGTCTAGCCGTCTAGCGATTTAGGCTTTTAGAAGAACAATGTGCTCAGCAAAACTCTTATAGCAAAACTCTCTTGGATGGTTGCATCCAAAAATGAAAGTTTATGCTTGAGATTGTTGAGGAGTAAGCATAGAGTTAAGGAAAATTAGATTAGGTCCTTAGGACAAATATTTCCGAATATGCTTCACCAATATAGGGGGCAAATGAGAAGGCTAATAAGCTGAGAGTTATTTTGTATCAAATGATACCATGTCAGCAACTCAGCGGTATCAAAATCTAATAAGTGTGAGACATGTTAGCAAAAAATAACTAACCTACTAACAATTGAAAAACATGTGTTAGTAGGTAGTTATTTTTGCACACAGGTTTCTCGTTTATTAGGTTTTGATACGAATAGTGTGATATCATTTGATACAAAATACTTTTTCTAATGTTTGGTTTGACCCATTGGTGACTTGGCTGGATGGTTATAAGTCTAAATCAAGAGATGAATCTATTTCAATACATAACTGGAGGCAAGATAGGCTGCTGGGACTTTTTAATCACGAGTCAGTGGGCGCAATATCTAAAATCCAAATTCCTTTAAGACATGTGCAAGGTAGGTTAATTTGAACAAAGGATCACAAAGGTAAATTCATAGTTAAATATACCCATGGGATGATTCAAGAACACATTAGAGAGGGCAGGCAAAAAACTAAAAGTTAGATTTCAAAATACGAGTTCAACTTAGTTGAATTTGAAGTAAAATCAATTTCAACACTTAATTAAATTTGTCAAGAGTCTTGTAAATAAACTAGCACATGTTAACGTTTCCTAACGAAGATGTCCAAAATTTAAATCTCCTTCTCCCATTGTTATAACTATTATTGCATTATAAAAAATTTAAAAGAACAAAAACACTTAAAACCAATTTTAATAAGAATGCAAGAATCCTAAATTGTTTCAAAATAATGATTATGAGATAATGAATGATGCCAAACCTTTAAATAATATTTTTTTTTTAAAAATATTATACAAATTATTATAATTTTAGGAAAACAAATTTAAAATGATAACAATCTCAAACCTTAGTTAATAAGTCTAAGAGGTTAAACAAAATTATTTCAAAAAAAAAATCAAATGTGCAGCTTCAAAGTCCAATCAATGGGATCAAATTCAAAAGCTCTATTTGAAAACCTATGAAATTTTAATGATTAAAGTGAATGTAGATGTTGTTCAGAAAGATGGGAAGTCAATACTGACTGTGATATCTTGTGACAATGAAGGCAAAAGCATTTATGCTGAGATTTTTTTTTTTTGAAAGTGAACTTCACTTGTAAAGTCACTCTTCAAATGTGGTTAGAATAGGGGCGCCCTATACATTTAAGGCAACTAAAATGGTTTTTTTTTTTTTAAAGTTATATCTAAATTTTGTATTATATTTTGTTTATTGCTAATAACAAATTTATCCAATGATCCTTTTTGAGATTCAATTAATTTTTTTTTATTTTTTAAAAAGGTTTTTCATACTCAGTTGCATATTTTATAGTAGATATTTATAATAAAAAAATATTTACAAATAAAAGAAAATGAATATACAAAAAAAAAAAACAACGAAGTCTTAGTCACAAATTTTTTAAGATTGGCTATAGATTTTCAGATTGATTACATGTATTCTCAAAAGAAATGCTATCTATAATATAAAATTATTGTGACTAGAATAAAATAAAATTTCAAGTTAAAGAGTAATAGGAGCCTGATTTTAAAACTTCACTTAACAATAAAAGCATTAATTGATTTAGCAGTCTTTACATGCATAAATGAAGAAAAATTCAATACATTACTCAACGAATCCGCACTCATGAATTCAAGATTAGCTTTGTATATAGAATCACAAATCAAGGTCATGTGTGAAATTTAATATAAAACGATAAATATTAAATAAAAAATTACTTATTTAATTTTCCAAAACTTAGATAACACAAATTAAAGTTAGAGTTTTAAGCATAATACAAATACATTTTTTATTTCCTAAGTATACATTAAGTTTTTACCACCTGTTTCTCAAAAAAAAAAAAAGTTTTTACCACCTTAGAGCATCAGTATCCGGCATGCTAAAGCTCCAAATATGCTAAAATTTAGCATCAAACCCCATAAATTTCGCATTATCCACACTTCTAATTTTAAAAATTTTACCATTGAGTTACAATACTATCCTACTTTTATGACGGTACTATAGGGAGATGATTTTTTTTTTTTTTATAAAAAAAAATATTTTATTAGATTTTAGGTTTTTATTTGGGTATTGCGTTATATTATTTTATTGCATATATAAATAGATATATAATTTAATATGTTGTATGGTAAAATAAAAGTTGAGATATTAAGTATATTGTAAAATGATATGATATAATAGAAAAAGTAACTTTTGAGATGGTAAAATGAGATTTTTTTTTTAGATACCGGATGCTAATGCTCTAACATACTTGGATGCTTTTAGCACAACTCTATCTTCACAATCAGAGCCCCCGCATATTAGCAGAAAGGATGTGGAGATAAGAGAATGACAATTAATCATCAAGATTGGTGGCCACAGACACATGCAGAAAGACTAAAATAAGTGGGTACACATCTGAAGCAATAAATAAAAATGGAACCATAATCTTTTTGAGAAGTAATAGCCATGGCAAAAGCTCACCAGTGATATCAGTCCAGGGAGCTTTCGTGGAGGCATTAGTACAGGCCAAAGAATTGGGTTTTCAACTCATCATTATACTCAGTAGAAAAAGTTGGCAGGAGCAAACTATGTATTCTGACTTGCAGTACCTAAGACAACAAGGGATGAAATTTAATTCTATGGTAGTTCCTAATGTAAATATATCTGATGTAGCTGATCTGGCCAAGTTAGCAACTACACAGTGCCTATTCACCACCTCTGGGTTCACCCATATTTTCGTAATGCTAAACTTGTTGTACTGGCTTTCTCATGTGAAAATGGTATATATATTATAAATATTTCTTTTTTGTTAACATAGAACAAATACCTAATTGTCTATAAAATAAGTACAAATGCCTAATTGTACATACCACACAATTTTTTTTTTTCTATGATTACTATAATTAAAGTCAACTATTATCTTATGGTATATTACAACAATCACCTATCTACCTCTTCTGCTCCTATTCCTTGGCATATTACTAAGGGTATGTTTGGTACGTTATAACAGCTCCTGTAATAAAATAGTTATTTATGTGTAATATCAATTCGGTTATTTGGTTGCATCTTTATTACATGAATTAGTTATTATATTGGAATAACTATTCTTTAAATTGAAGAATAACTATTCATCTTTAAAATTGATGTAATAACTATTCCTTAGTGCATATGTTTTAAAATCAATATATTTCCAAAAATATAAAGTTTCCTTATACATCATTTTTTACAAGTTTTCCATATGTAACAACCAAACTTATGAATAATAATAGTTATTCCATTACAATGTGTTCTATTCTCAATAATAAAGATTATTATTTTTAATGTAATTTACATTCAATGTACCAAACGTACCTTAATATTTTTTTTTGAAACTATGCCCTTAGTGAATTCTGTGCCTTTTTTTTTCTTTTATTTGGATTCCTAAGAGGGCCAACAAAGCTGCTCATGAACTTGGACGATGATCTTTTTGTAATAGGGTGTTTGGATTCTTTGGTTCTAACTTCGCTCTTCCTGTTGTTGTGAATGTTTGTTGGAGGATGCTCTCTTTGTATCCTAGGGTCCGTTTGGTTCCCGTAAAATATTTTCCGGAAAATACCTATTTTTTGGAAAAGGAAAATATTTTCAAGTATTTGGTTGTATTATGAAAATTGTTGTGGAAAATATTTTCATGTGTTTGGTTCTATTAGGAAAATGCTATTTTCCTACAATTTTTTCACATTTTCTCAGCATCCAAACAAATTTTATTACAAAAAATTTCAACATGACAGCCAATTCAACAACAAATTCCGGCAGCAAATTCCGGCAACAACAACACAACAACAACAACAGCAAATTCCGGCAACAACAACACAACAACAACAACAACAACAATCAGTTCATCAAAAAAAAAAACAACAACAACAATCAAACTTAAAAAAAAAAAAAAACTGAGAGATCGAGGAAGAGGAAGCGATGGGTTTGGGTCGACGACGATCGACGATTGACAGCGCGGCGCGGTGTGACTCGCCGGTGCGAAGAGCGCTGGGTTCTGGGTTCGCCGGTGCGAGATCGAAGGCAAGATCGCGAGATCGAAGGCAAGATCGCGGGATCGAAGGCTAGATTGCGAGATCGAGCAGAGGTGATTGAAGGCGATCGCCGGCGAGATCGGCGTAGTGCGATCGAAGGCGAGATCGGCACGGTGCTCGGGGTTCGCCGGCGATGTCTCCAGCGTGTCTGGGCTCCTCGGCACGGTGCTCATGTTCTCTTTCTCTCTTTCTCTCTCTCTGTCTTCGTGCTCTCTCTTTCTCTCTGTTTTCCAGAAGTTATTTGAAGTGAAAATGATTCCGAAAATCATTTTCACCTTTGACTCACGGTCAACTGAAAATGATTTCCGGAAAATTGCTTTTTCCGGCGCAACCAAACACCCGAAAATATAGAAAACCATTTTCGGAAATGAATTTCACCCAAAACAAACGCAGCCCTAGTTTATTCTTTCAATAAAAGCCTTTGATAAGCAAAAAAACAATCTCCAATCACGTGTGGGCGTTAATGCTTGATTTTAATTATAATTTTATATATTTATAAATATAACAACAAACAATATTTTAGGAATAAGAAAAAAAAAAAAAACAGAATATAATACTTATTAAAAGATACACTTGACAAAAAATTGAATGAATGGAAAGTTCCAATGACAAAGCCTCTAAATTGTCATGTCGTGTAAAGAGGAGTGGGGATGTAACTCGCCAAATGGAAGGGTCAGCCCATTAGAAGGATCGGCTATATATTAGGAAGACTATTAAATTGACAACGCTAATAAATTTTAAAAATGTGATTACTGAGAAATGATACTACCCCCATCACTAAGATACTTAAAATATCATAAACCCTAAACCAATAAAAATAAAATATAAAGAAAAAAATAACCATTTAAGAGATTCAATTTTTATTAATATAAATAAGCAACTAAGAATAGTGCAAATAAAGTTCATAGCATCAAAACAGATAAAAATGACAACAAAATGTATAAGAGGTATTCCACACCTAATATTAATACTAAAAATGAATTATTTCGATCCCTAATTTTGGACAAAAGGTATCAACACCCTATACAATATTTTCTTAAATCACAATATGACATATCCTACAAATATTAAAACATAAAGAATTATTATTATTTTTTCATTCTTTTCTTTTCTTTTTCTAGTAATCATTATGATTTTTTTTTTTTCAAAATACACTAAGTTCAAGTAGATTATGTTTGTTATGTTTATACATAATAATTATTAATTTTTATTCTTTTAATAATTATGCAAAATGCAAAACTCACATTCTAAATTTCACCATAAGTCATTTTAGGCCTCTAATTTTGCTTTTATTAAATTGAATGCTCTAAATTTTAAAATTTTCCAATCAAGATCTTTTATTAGCCTCCGTTAGGAATTGTTGTTAAGGGTCCATTTCTTTAAATTTTTAAATTAAAAGCACCAACTAATTAATATAAAAATTTTCAAAAAAAAAAAAAAAAGGATAAATTATTATTTTTAAACAAAAGAATTAGAGCACAAACAACAACAACAACATAAACAAATTTGTATTAACAAAATCATCCAAATTGTGTGAATTGGATTTTTGGATGCATTTTATCAACAAAAACGTTTAGAAATGCAGCACCCAAGGTGATGGTAAATTTATTATTTTTCACAAATGTTCATAATTTGAGATAGTCATTGCTGTTGTGGGGTCAATAGGCCAAAGAATTTGGGGCTTCAAGACTTTCAATTTCAAAACAGATGGTCAGTACGTTCACAGTTTCTATTAAGAAGGATATTTTCAGTCATCACACTATTGTTTGAACTTATGATAATCCTTCTTACATCATTCATCACGATTTCCATTACAACTCTCTAAGTTGCTAAGTATCACATGTTGTAAAAGCCCTCTTTTAAAGCCCAAATATAGATTTTAAGTTAATCTCCACCATATCTATAACTAACTCTTTTGAAAGAGTTTTCATAGCCTTTTTTTTTTTTTTTTAGATTTTTTATTTTAAAAAAATTTTCAAATTTTTTATTCATACTGCTATGCTTTTATTGTTGAAAAATGTGAACTAGATTTTTGCTATGGATGGCCGTGCCTGAAATGAATTTCGGTAAAATTTAGGGGGTGAATTTTTCATTTGTGTTTAATTATGTTTGTTCTTTTTTAGTAATCACTATGATTTTTAGACAATTTAGGTTTAGAAAATTTATTTTTGTTATGTTTAAACATAATAATTATTACTTTTCTTCTCATAAAGTTCCGTTAGAACAAAAAAAAGTATAAAAAATATAAACAAGTTGTTGTTATTGTTATTATATTTTAAAAATTATTGTTAGTGTTATTGATTTTATGTTATTGGTATCTTTTTTTATTGTTGGTGTGTATTATTATTATTATTACAAGTGCACAAACTAAAAATCCTTACTTACTCATGATGATTTAATGTCTGTCTCATTTAAATGAGACAAACATTAAATACTTTTTTTTTTTTTTTTGAAAAATAACACTAAATACTGTTGAAAAGTAGTCAATTGGTTGTTTAATTCAATTGCATACAACACAATATTCAAGCTAGAAAAATGTTGGCTGATTTTAACTACATTGTATTGTAATTAATGTTCTTTTAAATGAGGGTGATCAGAATCAATTCTTAAATTATGTGAAAAAAGGAATATGCAATGGGTAATTTATCGATTGTTATAAAATAAATATTCGATCATAGAAATAGAAGTAGAAGTATAAGTTTAATGAAATCAAAAAAACTTATATCACCGCACACCATTAATGCAATGGTTACTCTACAAGTATAAGTGCTTGTGGGGTGTGGGAGACAAGGTCTAGAGTTCAAGTCTCCAAGAAGGAGTTTTATACACATATATACTTAGATTAGACTAAAGTATAAATTTTATCTTGTAAAAAAAAAAAAAACTTATCTATAGCCTCTGAGTACGTGCTCAGAGGTTCTTTTATTTTTTTGGGTAATGGTTAATAATTTGCATCTATTATAATTTAGAAATATATATATATATATATATATTTAATTTTTCAAACAAATAAAAATGATAAAATTTAGATATGAGCAGTAACTGTAATTTCTTTTTTGAAGGGGAAGGGGAAAAAATCCTAAATTTTAGGAGTTCTTTTTTTTATTTCAAAATAAAATTTGTTATTTAACATTTATGACCTTATTTCAAAATGAAGTTATCCTTCATTATTAATGATATTTTTGAACCACATAAAAATCTAGTTGAAAGAGGAGAATCCTTTTATATATATATATATATATATATATATATATATATCCAAATCTTAGAGAAAATTTGATTAGAATCAAAATTAGATTTTGCATTTGTTATCTTTTCATACAAATTAAATTATTTAGAATTTTGCTGTTATTTATTTATTTATTTTTTTGTGAACTAATGACTAGATATTTTATACAGTTTCTATTTAAATATTTTGTACATGAAGATCTTGAACATAACAAATTGTAATTGAGTTAAATGATCCTATGCACCTATCCCCATTCAATTTAAGAGATACTATTGAACTAATTTATTCTTTTATTTCGTAGAATTTCACGAACAATGATGGTGAATTGATATTCTATATGTAGTGTTCAATAGTGTAATGAGAAACTTGACGTAACTAATATTATTAAAATTGCAATGAAAAATCATTTTAATATCTCTAAATGTCCTGGTCGAACTAATGTCCTATATATTTAATAACTCAAACTAATATCAATAGCATCACTATAATTCATTATTCGTATGTGTAAGCATGAGTTACATACTAGTTATAATAGAAGTAGGTGTATAAAATAAAACCAACAACAATAATTTATTTTAAAAAATAAGGATAAACTTGAGTTTATAATATGTTTTTTTTAAAAGAAACTTTGTGAGGATTAAAATAATAATAATCTATACTATATATAAAAAAGTCGGAGTTTATTTGAGGGTGATGAGAAAAAATTACATTGTCACCCCTAAAGGCATATTGTATAGGTTAAAGAAGTGTAAGTGTTTTTTTATTTTTATTTTTTATTACTTCTATATTTTAAAAAATTAATAGGAATGTAATTACACTCTTATCCCTAAATATATGTGTGGGATGACAATTTGTGAGCAGTATTTTTGTTTGGTGGTTTTGCTGGAGTAACATATAAGGTTGCTTTCATCTTCTTTACTCCAATTGCAATGACTATTCAATTTGTTTTGGTAGAGATATGATTATACACATTTATTTTGAAAATGCATATTATAAACTCATGGTTTTACTCTAAGCATCCACATGGGACAAATTCTTTAAAAGTAATTTTGTTGTGAAAAAAATTATTGGTATTTTTAATCTATCTTTAATCCAAATGATATAGACAAAAAATTAGCTTTAAATTAATCTATCTTTGTTCAAAAATACACAATGTATTTGATACAATAAAAAAAAATAAAAATAAAAAATTCTAGTTTTAAAGCGATTCAATTTCATTTTTTGAATGAAGTTACACAACAAAATTTTTTATTATTTCTAATTTTGATTATTAATTGTAATATATAATATTAGTATAGGAATATTAGTTTTTAATATTTGCACAACAAATAAATATACAAATTCTGAAATCAATACTGCAATTAAGCAAACGTTTCTTTTGAATATTAGTTTCCAGTTCCCAATCAACAAGAAGTAGATCTATAGGGCATACATGAACACATACTTCACAAGCAATGCATTTATCAAACTCAAAGTGTATTCGACTGCAAAAACATTATGATGTGATTAATTTTTCATAAGGATATTGAATAGTTACAGGTAAAAGATTTGCATGGAATAGGGTAATCATAAAACCTTGACCAATATATCTTGCAACTCGTATTGTTTGTTGACCATAATCCATAACCCTGGTTACCATAGGAAACATATCGTAAATATCTATGAAAATCTAATGTTTGTTTCTTTCTCTTGTTTGAGGCAAGCCATAAATATATAAAGTATTCCCTTATAGAGTTACATCGAATTGAGTTGGAAACAAGTTGTTAATAATAAATTGCCGAGAAAAATAGGTAAAAGAAATTTCCATTCCATATTTAATAGTTGGTCAATTCTTAGCCTATGTAAAGTCCATCTCATTGTGATAGGAATGAACAAGAACAAATAAGTTTTGGCTAATGCAATAAGGATACCAATTGTCGTTCCAAAGACCTCATGTGCTTTATTTATTTCAAAAAGCTCAACAACAAATATGTATGGAATAGAGATATTCCAACTGCCCAAGTACAAAACTGTTACAAATAATGAAGAAATTAATTACTGGGAAAAATATATAAAATAAACATAATAATCATTATGTATATTTTGATAATTTCAAGACATGTTATATTGTGATTTAGGACAATACTGTATAGAATGTCATTTAGGAAGCCAGAGACCAAGACAACCCTCTTATTAGTATTAATATTGGGCGTGGAATACCTTTTCAACACTATTTTGTTATTTTTATATGCTTTTTAGTGCTATAAATTTTCTTCACACTATTTTTGTATGTTTATTTATATAATAGAAATTAAATCATTTTAAAAAAATGACATTATATGTTATTTTTATTGGATTTTTCTCTAAAATATTTCGTCCTACATGAAAGATTTGAAACGATCCATTACATGCCCAATGGCTTTGGATTTTCGATTTCGTAGGCATACCGCTAGTCTCCCAATCTTTAATGGTGCAAATTGTGCAATCACTCCTTGAATTCCCAAAGTTCCATGCAGTACATAACAAATTTAAGGGACCACTACAACTTTTGCTTGAAACCACAATTAGGGAAATTAAACCAGTATTGCAAATGAAGAAACTTCAAAAGTGTTAGAATTCGCCACAAGTTCCTAATTTGATTTGGTTTTTTGGCTTACTTTGTGTGGAAGAAAGATTTTTCTTTGGTGTGGAAAACTAGAATTCTCCTTGATGGGGAACAAAAGATGTTTTCTTTTTGAAGAAGCAATTAAGTATTCATTGACTATTAAGAGATATAATTGGAGAATTGCAAATAGGATTGTTAATTGCAAAAGGTTTGATGGCTTTTGCCTAAGGATCCTCTCACATGGGGAGAGGAGAGAACTAAAAGAATATGAGCAGGTTTATTTGAATAATAGTTTGGTAGATTTGGTTGAAAGTTACTGTTGAGGCTCATTTTTTATGAAGCCCAGCAAGCCCAAGGCCCAGAGTTGCGGGCGAACTGAAAGAAACAGCAAAAAGAAAAAGAAGGCATATGAATGGTTCAAGGGTCCATGAGATGGGTCCAGAAGAAGCAAATGGGCTTGAATTGGCCCGGAAAGAGAAAAGAAACAAATCCATGGAAAAGATGAGGGAAAAGAAAGAATGGGCCACAGCAGGCCCACTGCAATAAGAAAAAAAAGAGTAACGGGCAAATGGAGAACCTATGAGCCCAAAGGATAAAATTTATGGAGAAAATTGGGCCAAGGAAGCCCAAAGTGAGTTAGCAAAAATCCATGTGTGAAAAACCAAAATGGGCCAGGGATGCCCACAAGAAAAAGGAACATTGGAGCCCACAAGAAATAAGAAGAGGAACCCAGTAAGTATATTGGGAGGGAAAGCACACGTCAGGCCCAAAGGGGGTCGGCAGGATTAAAAATGAGCAGCAGGAATAGCAACTTGGCATGGCAGGAGGCGCAAAGCCATAAAGTGAAACGCCCAAACTAAAGGGAAGCCCACTACAGAGCTCAACCCTCCAAAGAAAGGGACAACACATGGGCATTGGCCTGCCGGAAAAACAATCCACATCAGAAAATGCCAAAAGGCGCACGGCAGGATATGCGCACCCATTTTCAGACCTTGGCAAACGAATGAAACATCAATAAGGTAACGCATGTGAACGACCCAGGCATCACCAGCCTGTACCCAGCCACTATGGGAAAGGGTGACGTCATGGGTGAGGGCACGGTCTGGCGGTAGGGAGAGGAACGGGAACCCATTTTGCGTTTCTTGCCCAGACTCTTTCGGTGGGCACAGTCTTACTGGGATGACATGCCACCCAAAAGAGGCAAGGGTGGGTAAGAACTGCTGGGTGCATGCCATAAAAGACCGAGAGAAAGAGAGGACACACTGGACGAAGTAGAGAAGGAACCTTCGTTGTCTGAAAGCCACAGGTTAATGGTGGATCTGAATCATTTTGACTCGGTAAGTGGATGGCAAAAGGCTACAATAGCAGAACAGGGCCATAGAAAGTCTAGAACAGTAAAATCGGCCACGGCAGGCCCTATATAAGGAACCTGTGGCTGTGTGCAAAAGAAGAGGCAGAAAAAAGAGTCATTAAGAAAACAGAGAGAAAAGAATTGGAAGAAAGAAAAACAAAGAGAAAGGAATTCTAAGAGAGAGAAAACAGAGTGTTTATGGCAGGCATGCACCTAAATGGGTTAACCCCCTCTCTCCCTCAATAGCCTTGTCCTCAAAGGGAAATACAAATCTATACCTGGGCACATACCATTTGGGACCGTCCTCTCAAAGCAATTAATTTCATCAAGTGAAGTTACTTGCGTTGAGGGAGTGGTTTTCCCTTCCGTGGTTGGAATCCTGTGGCAATACTTAGTCTAGCAGACTCGATCTTTTTATATAATCCTGTTCTAATTCTTTTAAGTATTATTCTTTAAAAGTCAGGCTTGTTAAGTTGTTCTGTGACTATATTTCCTTGGCGCTTTCTATATTATGTCTGCCTGCCATAACTTGCTAACAATAACTCTGCCTGCTGTGAGCTCTTAAATAGACTTTAGCAGACGCAGCAAAGACTGTGCACAAGCCGGGCCAAGGTATGCTCCAATTGGGCCGGTCCCGACTCCTCACCCAGAAACAACTTGGGCTTAGTGCGGGAGGAATTTGCCCTACATCTCCATCAAGGCCCACCCCCTTACAGTTACTCATAGTTGTGTGTTGAAAGTTTGTTTTGGGAGAGTTATTGGGTGCATTGGTGCAAGGTTTTCAGACCCGAACTGTTCATTGAATCGTAAAAGAGAGAAGTTCAAGGTTTTTGAGGTCGAACCGAGGTCGAACCGGAGTTTAACCGTGATGACGTCATAATTAATTTAATAATTAAATAAAATTAAAAAATGTAACAAATTTATAAAAATAAACAATATTGATCTCAAAATATCGAATATTTGTTCAAAAAAAAATATAAAATAGTAAAATCTCCTTCAAATATATTTTCACAACTTTTATATTTTAATACTTTTAGCCAAAAAAATGTAACAAGAGATGAAAAAAAATGAAAACCTACTGCCACAGTGCCACAGTGCCATCAGGGAACTTACTATCACTTTACCCTTTCAAATTCAAGTTTTAAATTTCAAACAAAACAAGAAACAACCAAAATAATCTACAGCCACTTATCAGTCATCGTACCTCATCTTATTTAATTAAAAAAAAATTACTATTTCCAAAGCAACTCATTCATATGTCATATCACCCTCTCTTCAATAAAACTTCATACCCAACCTGCCCCCACTTACCACTCTTCCCTTTTCCCTCTTCGTCCTCTTTTCTCTTTCACTCCCCAGGATTCTCTCTATCCCCATAATCTCTCTTTACAAAAACAAATTTATCCTCCCTCCAGAAACTAAACGGCAAGAACCAGTGAGAGTAGAGCAAGATCCAGTGACGGTGGAGCATTTTGGCTAAACAAAATATCAGGCTTTGGCTTCCAATGAAGAAAAATGAGATGGACCATTGCAGATATTTTTTTCAAAGTGTTTGTTATCCAACCGGTAAAACTGTGTCCGATCTTGCAAACCGGGAGGTTTGACTGCGGTCCAAGCAGTTTGCTGCAAATTAAAATTTTTCGATTTTATACTTTTAAAGAACCGGATTGATGATTGATTTCCGGTTACTGCGGTCCGACCGGCCGGTCCGATCCGGATTTCAGAACCATGACCAAGGTTTTCAGACTCGAACCGTTCATTGAACCGTAAAAGGGAGAGGTTCAAGGTTTTTGAGGTTGAACCGAGGTCGAACCGGAGGTCGAACCGGGGTCAAACCGTGATGACGTCATAATTAATTTAATAATTAATTAAAACCTAAATATAGATATTAAATTTATAAAACTAGCAAAATTGACTAATATATCTATATATGTGAGGGAAATTTAATGATTTTCAAGCATATATTTAATAATTAAATAAGAAAGTTAATAAAATAAAATAATAACCATGAAAACATTAAAATTTATGATTAATTTTTGAAGTAAAGTTGAATATCTTTGAAGGATTTTAATTATAATTTTTTTATTTCTTGTAAGAGATGGATAATTTAATTAAGTAGAATAAAATTGTGTTAAGTTGTTTTTATTAAAAAAAAAAAATTGCTAAGGGGTTGGACCGCACAGTTCTTGACCGGTTCGTACGGTCCAACCCCGGTTTTAGGGGTTCACGGAATTTCCACATATGCTTAGTTCTTTATACTTAAAAAACTGGTTTTCATCACGGTTCACGGTTTTCACGGTCCGACCTCTCGGTCCGGTCCGGTTCTGAGAACTATGATGGGAACATTGTTCAGGGGTAATTCTTCCATTAATGCAGCTGGCTAAACTTATATGGTCATTAAATGTGGAGGTGATGTATGTTTTATCTAGAAATTTCCTTCTTCCCTTGCTTGCATGTCACTGCTACCTTCCTCGGCCTTCAACATTATGGCCCTGGTGGTTTATCTCCGGTCTCCCAAGAATTGTCTACTCTTCAGGCAAGCTGTACTCCTCGATTTCCTTGATTAGCTATTTTAATTAGATTGAGCTTGAATTGATGAATAGTTAGGCTCAGTTGCTCCTCGGGTGGACTCCACTTGATGACTCCCTCTCTTCGGGCTTCCCCCTCCCACAATATAGATTATTATTATTATTAGTAGAAAATACAACCCATTAAGTTGTATTTCTTTTTATGTTTACATGTGTAATATAAAAGCTCATTGAAAAAAAGTCTACAACAAAAAAGGACATGTATCTATGTTTAATTCGCATGTTGGTATAGTTTTTTTCTTTTTTTCACGTGAAGATAAAATGATGTAAATCACTTTATTGTATTAATTATGTATTCATCTCTTTCTCCTAAAACTTAAATGACAAAGATAATGAATTAATACTCATTTAAAGAGAATGGTAATTATTTAGTTTTTTTTCCTTCTAAAAACTCAAATGAAAGCAATAATAAATAGGTGTGTTGACACATGCTATTTTTTTTTTTTTTAAATTAGATATAAAAATTAATCTCAACATTTCTTTTTTTGGCTGGCCCATCATTTCAGAGAGTAGTCTCTTTCTTTTAATTTGTTTAATAATTAGATGTTTCTTCAATACAAAAAACATATATAATTAGATAATTATATAAGGTTTATTTTTTCAAAATATATTTTTAAAGATTTTATGCAACATTTATGGGGCTTCAAATGTAAGTAATTATTTTTTAAAGATAATAATTATTCTATTTATAATTACATTGTTCATTTATCAAATGATCAAATGTGAATAGTAAATAATATATAATGTATAATAAGTAAATAATAAATACATGCACCATCACCTTTAATAGTATTAAATTCAAAATATTTATAATGTACTACTATTAATTTAGGATTAAATGTGTTGTCACATGTCAAATGTGATATGTTATAGACAAATTGTTTATTGACATGTGGCACTATTTGTCCACATCATTCAAAATAGATAGAAGATTAAGCCACTTATCATTATTGTATGCATTCACTAATTACAAGATCTAACTTTTATAATGTATGTCATAGATTGGTTGCACCGATTTGAATCCCCCTCCCCTGCAGTTTTTTATTTTTTATTTTGATAGGTCTCCTGTAATTATAATTATTGAAGTATTCGTTGTTTTTTTTTAGTATGATTTGAACTTTATCTAAAGAGTTAATTGGAATAGAGTACACTCTAATTATTATTTTTTTATTTAAATATTGTTGTCCCCAAAGGCTAAAAGTTATTAAGAAAATAAAATAAAAATCTAGTGAGTCTAGACGTAGTCAACTTGACCACCTGAAAGGTTGACTTAAATGAGAGTGTCTCGAGGGAAATGGGAACCGAAAAAGACACAACTCACAAGAGAGAGACACAGAGAGAAAAACATAGAACTGAGTCATGTCCACAGTCAACACTGTTGAATCTTCACTTCCAACCCAAAGGTAACCCAACAGTTTTCCTATATTCTACAAATTAATAAGATGCCATTTCTCACTCTTTCTTGTTTGGTTTTGTTCACAGTTTCTGACTGTAGCTTTTTTTTTTGCTTTTAACAATCAAACTGAACATGGGTTTCTCATCTTTCAATGGTTTAAGATCTGCGTTTTTACTACCCTTTCTCTAACATGGCAAATTTGACTGAACCCGTAGCTTTAGACCTTGAGTTTGACTCAAACTAGGCTTTGTGAAGTTTATAGTTTTATTAATTTGGAAGACTGACTGAGGTGCCAGTTACAAAATAGTGACTCTCTCTCTCTCTCTCTGTTTTATTTCTAAAATTTTCCAAATGCTTGGTTTAAACCAAAGTAGGACTTGCCCAAATGTTCAATTTTGTGCCTAAAATCTGTACAGGTTGAAAAAATATAATCAAGTTCCTTTATAAATATATGTATGTACATATGTATATTCTGTCCAGTTTACCCATGTTTTACCAAGCTTCTTTTGTTTTGGTATGAGTGAGTGTTATGTTTTTATTTTTCTTATTCAAAATTTATGTTTGTTGAGGATTCATAGTGATGCAAAATTTTCGGACTAAGGCTCATTGCCTTCAAATGTTAAACAGTTACTACCAAATTTGCACCCAATTGTATACAGCAATTTCCTTGGCTTCTAATCTTGGGAGATCTTTTATGACTATTCACTAAATTTATGACCAATCTTAATGGCCCATATCTCATTAAAACTTCTTCCAGATAAGTTTTAATATAACTCAGAACCAAGTTAGCACTTAGCAGAATTGTTCTTTGGGGGAAGTTTAATTTCATCAACCCATGAATTTGGTTGAGTTTGCATTACCAACCTGGGGTTTAAAATATTGCACTTTACTCACATGAGGTTCAATTGTATTTGCATCTGATATATTATTTTATTGTATTCAGATTATAAAAAAGTTGCTATTTTGTTTCATGGCTTTCTTTATTTTAACGATTTGGGCTTGGCAAATCAAACTCATCCCAAATCATAGGTAGTTAAACATAATTACTTTCGTGCTTGTTGGACAGAAGAGAAAAGTAACAAATTTGCAAGATAAACGAAAGAAGATAAGGTGATTCTGCCTTGACCACATAATGGTCAAGGTCATTGATCATAAATCATCTAATCTTATAAAAAGGATCATAAATCATCTAATCTTATAAAAAGTATCTTGGATAGGAAAAGGGTTTGGTTGGCTATGTTTTAAACTGTTGATGAGGTTCAATGGTCAAAGAAATAAGAATACTTGATGGATTTTTATTTTAGGAAACTGTTTTTTAGAGGAATTGAGGATAATTTCATTAGGTTTGAATTGAATCTTACAAGGCCTATAGGTATCTCACCTAGAAAATTTTAACAAGTCTCACCTATGGCATTCCAACATCGTGGAACCTAGTGAAACTCACACAGCAATGGACCAGAAATATAATATTTTACTTTCACAGGATTTGTAGCTTTCTAAAAGACTATAGTTTTGACCAAACCTAAGCTGCCTATACATTTCAAATCTTGATTGCCATAGCAAGACAGTGATAAAATAAAAAAAAGGTTCCCACTTTTGCGGGATTTGGGTGAGGTGAATGGTAGGTAGCCTTACCCCCAATTTTTTCTAGAGAGGTGATCATTAGCAAGACAGTAATACTACTCTAGAATTTATCTGTCAAGAAAACGGGCAGATTCCACTATGATCATGGAAATTTAAATCTTTATCTGATGACATACTCAAAATAATCGTTTTCTTGCATATTATATCAACTCGATCCTAAATATGAGTGATATACTCATCCCAGAAAGCTCATTTCTTAAGAAAAGCCAAATTTGTTTTAGAAATGAAGTCAGTAAAGTAAAATTCTGAGTCTTTAACTCAGACCAGTAGCTTCATCAGTGCTAGTTATAGTTAACTTCCTAGATACTACCATACTATATTAGATTTCTTATATAAGATAATACCTCCACTGTGCTTTTCCCTCCTCAGATTATTGGGGAAAGTGGCATTGGTCACTGGTGGAGCCACTGGTATTGGAGAGAGCATTGTGCGCCTATTCCATAAACATGGTGCAAAGGTTTGTATAGTTGATGTCCAGGACAAGCTTGGCCAGGATGTCAGTGATACCCTTGGTGGTGAACCAAACACTTGTTATTTCCATTGTGATGTCTCTAAAGAAGATGATGTTTGCCGGGCAGTTGACTTCACAGTCAGTAAATTTGGTACACTCAACATCATGGTCAACAATGCTGGGTTGTCGGGCTCACCATGTCCAGATATCCGTAATGTAGACATATCAGAGTTTGAGAAGATATTTGATATAAATGTGAAGGGAGTCTTCCTTGGAATGAAACATGCAGCTCGGATTATGATTCCATTAAAGAAGGGCTCAATAATTTCTCTATGTAGTGTTTCAAGTGTCATAGGGGGCATAGGCCCCCATCCCTATACAGGGTCTAAGCATGCTGTGTTAGGGCTAACCAAGAATGTTGCAGCTGAGCTGGGGCTACATGGGATACGTGTCAACTGTGTTTCTCCTTATGCAGTTGCGACAGGCTTGGCTTTGGCTCACTTGCCTGAGGATGAGAGAACTGAGGATGCCTTGGCAGGTTTTCGTGATTTTGTTGGGAAGAATGCTAACTTGCAGGGGGTGGAATTGACTGTTGACGATGTGGCTAATTCTGTGCTCTTCTTAGCAAGTGATGAAGCACGGTATGTAAGTGGGGCTAATCTCATGGTTGATGGTGGCTTCACTTGCACAAATCACTTACTACGGGTCTTTAGATGATGCATAACATTCAAGAATTTGGCTGCCTTGTTTTAGTAGCTGTTGGAAGCTTATTGAAGTGCAATAATCCTGGTGGACAGGGTCAACAAGTGGTAAAATGTTTAATTCACTGAATCCTCCATAGAAAGTTGATTTCGATATCATCTGTTGTACACTAAATATTGCAGATGGATTGTGACAGTGCAAATTGAAATAAAAGTACATTTCATGATGGAGTTCAACAATTTTTTTTTTTCCTTTCAAAAACAAATATATTGGTTGTCATTTTATGTTTAAAGATTGGAGCTGGATAACTTTTCACAGATTTTTTTCATTCTAAACTAAACTAGTTCTTGTGAACAAGGTGCTTGTGCCTTTGGTAGAAGTGACCGTGAATGGTGGTTGGCACAGGAACAGAAGATGGTGATGCTGAAGTTGAGGATTGTTGTATAGTATGCTCTGCGACGTGCAACTAATTTGAATGAAGTTCTCTTATGTCATCAAAAATAAATAAATAAATAAAATAAAATTGAGTGAGTTGTGACAATTCCTATGGTTTGTAGTTGTATAGAATTATTGGCAGGAGTAAAATGGTTTTGTGGTGCTGGTGTCAAGAGGTTATTGTTGTTAGATTGCAGTTTTCTGGTGGCAGCTGTTGTGGATAAAGCTTCCCAAGCTTTTGAAAATTGTATGCTAGGATGTCAGGAAAATCATTCAATTGAATTCCTGCCGTAATTTGAGATTTTCTAGTTAAATAGCTCCAAGTATGAATAATACATGAATTTATCAATAAAATTAATGTACACTTAGAAAAAAATATATAATTAAATAATATAGTATCATCTATTAATAAATTTTTCTCAAAAAAAAGGTCCGAGATATTTAAATTAACTAACACCCATGACCTTATTATATTTAATGGACATTATACATTCTTTTCTTTCTTTAAAATTCTTTTCCAAGATGGTAATACAAGTCCTAAATTTTAGAGGCTAAAAAATCTTTATGGTCATTTTCAACCAAAAAAAAAAAAAACTAAAACAAAAGTTCATAAAAAGGTTTAAGCAAACATCCTAAATTTTAGAGACTAAAAATTTCTATGGTCATTACCCAAAAAAAGAAAAAATACCTATGCATAAAAAGGTGTTCAACCGATAAAAGTTATTTTAAATTCTTGTTAAATCAACCCGTAAATTTTTTATTGTTGAACAAAAAATAAAAATATAAAAGTAAAATTGGGTTTGAAATATTATTTTATTTTGTAAAAAAATTAAAATATAAAATATAAAAAGCGTACACACAAACTTATTAGTTTTCAAACGCCAACCCATGGCTTCTCTTCAACCCTCTTGGTCGCCATCTCTCCCTCAAAACCCACTTTCTTTCTCTCCGCAAACCTCAACAAATCCAATTCATTCAAACTATTCAAGCTCTCATCCTCTACAAACCAATCCAATGCTGAATCTTCAGAACCCATTTCACCAAATTCACCAGAAACCACTCCAGAACCCGAACCGACTTCTTGGAGTCGTAAAAGAAGTCACTGCAATCAAAACCGGTTTCGAAAATTGAGCAGAACCCAGTTGAGGTTTCTGGTGAGAGTACTGAAAATGCCAATGGGGGGAAGGTGTTGGTGGCACTAAGGAAGTGCCAGTTTCGCTTAAGGTTGCAATGGAAAAGGCCAAAGAGTACAAAATGAATATAGGGGTTGTGAGTGGTTGAGAGAGTGACACAATTTCATTGTATGTAGGTTTCTTTTTTATAATAGTGTTTCATAGAAATTAGAAAGTAGTAAAAAACATGTCAAATTGAGAAAGTAATTAAAGAATATGTCTTTTTCATTAATATCTAACATGTTGCCAATCTTTAAGCTGAAAGACGAGAGCCAACCATAAAAGCTAATTTTTTTATTAAAAAAAAAATCTGGAGAATGCCTATGTATTGAAGGAACTAGGAAAAAGACACTCACAAAGAGAGAGAGAGAGAGAGAGAGAGAGAGAGAGAGAGAGTCATGTCCACAGCCAACTCCGGTGAGTCTTCACTTCCAAGCCAAAGGTAAAACACCACAAGTCCACAACACAGAGATAGTATATCATGTTTCGGATGTATATGCCATCTCTCTCACAGCAGCTGGGTCCCACACAGACTCACTTCCAAGTCAAAGGTAACCCCACAAGTCCACAACACAGAGATAGTATATCATGTTTCGGGTGTATATGTCATCTCTCTTACAGTAGCTGGATTCCACAACTGTGTGGGACCCAGCTGCTGTGAGAGAGATGACATATTCACCCGAAACATAATATAATTTTTCTACAACACATCAAACCTTTCGATTATACTTCATGCTTCAAACTGTATTGTGTTGTTTTCTCTGACTGTTCTGCTTTTGTGGGTCTGAGCTATGTTGTACAAAATAATAAGATGCCTTTTCTTATTCTTTCTTGCTTTGTTTTGTTCAGTTTCTGACTGTAGCTTTTGCTTTTAACTATCAAACTGAACATGGGTTTGTTATCTTTGTTATGGTTTAAGATTTGAGTTTTTACTAAATCCAATGGTGGAAATACTTATCTTTTCTGTAGGTTCTGTACCCTTTCTCTAACATGACAGTTTTGATTGAATCCGTAGCTTTAGACCTTGAGTTTGACACTTTGACTCAAACTAGGCTTTATGAAATCTATAGCTTTAAAATGGAAGACTGAGGTGCCAGTTACAATATAGAGACACACTCTCTCTCCGTTAATTTTGTTTTTTTAACCAAATGCTTGATTTTGTCCAAATTAGGACTTGTCCAAATGCTCAATTCTGTGCCCGAATCTGTACATGTTGAAAAAATCAAGTTCCTTGATAACATATATGTATGTACATATGCATACTCTGTCTGATTTACCCAAGTTTTACTGGGCTTTTTTGTTTTGTATGTGTAAGTGTCATGGTTTTTTTATTCTTATTCAAGATATATGTTTGTTGAGGATTCATAACTGACCTCAAAATTTTGGGACTAAGGATTGGTTGTTGTTGCTGTATTGCTCATTGCCTTCAAATTTTATAGTTACTGCCAAATTTGCACCCAATTGTATACAGCAATTTCCTTGACATCTAATCTTGGGAGATCTTTTTACCAAATTCACTAAATTTATGACCAATGTGTTTTACTGAATTTATTGAAGACAAGGGTCGGATTGGATGGAGGGAGAGGGAGGGAGAGTAGAGAGGAGTAGAGTAGAGTAAAGGTGGCCGGAAATTGATAGGTCAATTGGCCCAAATCTCGTTAAGATTTCTTCTAGATAAGGTTTAAATAACACACAACCAAGTTAGCACTTAGCAGAAAAGTTCATTGCAAGAAGTGTAATTTCATCTACCTATGAATTAGGTTGAAAATGAATTACCAACGTCATTAAAATATTGCACTTTACCCACATGTGGGTAAACATAATTACTCTTGAGCTGTTGGACAGAAGAAAACTAACACATTTGCAAGATTAAAGAATGAAGATAAGTTGATTCTGCCTCGACCATTCAAGGTCATTGATCATAATTTTTTTTTTAAAAGGGAGCCTTTAAAGTACCAGCACTTGTTTCATTTATTATTTTATCAAACATGGGAGAACATCTGCTCCCAAGCCCCACTTCTGCAGGATGGTGATTAAATTAGAGATTGGGGTTGGCTAATTTTGATGTAGGTGAGTGATGCGGGAGCCCAACCAGAAATTGTTTCAATATTTAATTTATTTTAATTGGATTATATCAGATTTTAGGTTTTTTATTATTTAATTAAGTTGTGATAGGGATTAAATCTCATGTTCTTATATAGGGATTAATTTAGTATTTGAGTTCAGCTAGGATTAGTCATTATCTTTATCTCTTTAATTCCTGAAGCTCTATAAAGCTCCATGATTTATTTTGTATGGAGACTATTATTATCAATCAAAGATTTCCTTGTGAAAATACTTTTACATTTGGTGGTGATTTCAAACAACACTTAGGTGGTGAAGCCTAAGGTTTACTGTGGGACTGTTGCGGTGAAGCCTAGGCTGTCCTGCATTAGTGAGCTAAGCATCATCATGGATAGGAAAAGGGCTTGGTTGGCTTAATGGTCAAAGCAAAAAGGAAACTTGATTGTTTTTTTCTTTTAGGCAGGTGCTTTTTAGAGGACTTGAGGGTACTTACATTAGGTTTTAATTTTGGGAAATAGTAAGAAATGTTTGAATCTTTTCAAGGCCCTTATGGGTGTGTCTCACCTATGGTGTATTACAAATCTTGGAACTTAGTGATACTCACACAGCAATGGACCAGAAATATAATGTTGAAGTTTAACAGGATGTGTACCTTTCCAAAAGACTAGAGTTTTGAACAAACCTAAGCTGCCTATCAGTTTAAAATCATGGTTGCCATAGCAAGACAATAATAATGCTCTAGAATTTAGCTGTCAAGAAAATGGGCGGATGCCTCAACGATCTTAGAAAGTTAAAATCTTTATATGATAATATCTCAAAATGAGTGTTTTCTTGCATATTAAATCAACTTAATGATATCCTAAATATGAAGGATCTACTCGTCAGAAAACTCTTTTTTTTTTTTTTTTTTTTAAAGCCAAGTTTGTACTAATAATCAAGTCAGTGAAGTATATTCTCTAGAATTGCTTAATTTTAATAGCTATGTTTTGTTTGGCTCCTTTTTGGTTTTGAGAGAATTCTGAGTCTTTAACTCAGACCAGAAACTTCGTCAGTGTTATTTATAGTTAAATTCATAGATTCTAACATATTATATTAGATTTCTTATATAATGTAATATCTTCAATGTGATTTCCCCACTCAGATTACTGGGGAAAGTGGCATTGGTCACTGGTGGAGCCACAGGTATTGGAGAGAGCATTGTGCGCCTATTCCATAAACATGGTGCAAATGTTTGTATAGTTGATGTGCAGGACAAGCTTGGCCAGAATGTCAGTGATACCCTCGGTGGTCAACCAAACACTTGTTATTTCCATTGTGATGTCTCTAAAGAAGATGATGTTTGCCGTGCAGTTGACTTCACAGTCAATAAATTTGGTACACTGGACATCATGGTCAACAATGCTGGATTGTCGGGTTCACCATGTTCTGATATCCGCAATGCAGACATTTCAGAGTTTGAGAAGATATTTGATGTAAATGTGAAGGGAGTCTTTCTCGGGATGAAACATGCAGCTCGTATTATGATCCCATTAAAGAAGGGCTCAATAATTTCTCTATGCAGTGTTGCAAGTGTCATTGGGGGCCTAGGCCCCCATCCCTATACAGGGTCTAAGCATGCTGTGTTAGGGCTAACCAAGAATGTTGCAGCTGAGCTGGGGCTACATGGGATACGTGTCAACTGTGTTTCTCCTTATGGTGTTGCTACGGGCTTGGCTTTAGCTCACATGCCTGAGGAAGAGAGAACTGAGGATGCCATGGCGGGTTTTCGTGATTTTATTGGGAAGAATGCTAATTTGCAGGGGGTGGAATTGACTGTTGATGATGTGGCTAATTCTGTGCTCTTCTTAGCAAGTGATGAAGCAAAGTATGTAAGTGGGGCTAATCTTATGATTGATGGTGGCTTCACTTGCTCAAATCATATATTACGGGTCTTTAGATGATGTATAGCATTCAAGAACTTGGTTTCCTTGTTTTAGTAGCAGTTGGAAGCTTGTTAAGTGTGATAATAATGGTGGGCAGGGTCAATAAGTAGTAACAGGTTTAAATTAGTGAATCCTTCATAGGAAGTTGATTTGGATCTCATCTGTTGTATTCTAAATATGGGGGATGAATTGTGACAGTATTAATTGAAATAAAAGGATATTTTCGTGATGGACTTCAACAAATTTTTATTTTTTAAAAAATAAATATTTTGGTTGTCTTTTAAGTTTGGAAGTTGGAGCTGGATCACTTTTCACAGATTTTGTCATTCTAAACTAAACTAGTTTATGTGGACAAGGTCGAAATGACTGTCTCAATGTGGTGGTTGGCAAAGCCGCACAAGAAAAAAAGATTGTGATACTGAAGATATTGGTGATACACAATTTGAGTGAGTTGTGGCAATTCCTATGGTTTGTAGTTGTTTAGAATTATTTGCAGTTGTGTTGGTAGGGGTAACAATGGTTTTGTTGTGCTATTATCATGAGGTTAGTGTTGTTAAATTGCAGTTTTCTGGTGGCAGCTATCGTGGCTAAAGCTTCCCAATCTTTTGGAAATTGTATGATAAGATGTTTGGAAAATCACTCAATTAAGTTCTTGTCATAAATTGTGAATAACTAGTCGAACGCCCACACGAAGCATGAAAATAAATAATTATTTTGTAATTGTAATATGATATATAATTTTTTCTCTAAAATTTGTTCTTCCGAAAAATTAAACAATTTCTATTCGCTTCAATTAGGTCTACTTCAGTCCATTTCGGTATCATCATGTCCAATTTGTTCCCCTCGGTCCAATTCGGTCTACTTAGTCAATTTTGGTCTACTTTGGACTTATTAGGCCATAAATTGATTATAAGTTGCATTTTCAAACTTAGTAAAAAAAAAAATTTCCCTTAATTTTTGACTTGAAAAGTATGGAATTTTTATATATTAAAACTCTTTAGTTTTGAGTTAAAAGATACAAACAAAATAGACATTCGAAATATGAGCTCTAAAAATGCACATTGGTCCTATTCAAAAGTCCTGTTAGGTCCTATTCATTCCACTTTGATTCTACTTGGTCCATTCGGTCCACATTGGTTCTATTCTGTCCGCTTTAGTTCTATTCAGTCTACATTGGTCCTATTTGGTTTATTCTGCCCACTTTGGTCTACTTCAATTATATTTGGGTCATTTGGTTCACTTTGGTCCTATTTGGTCCATTCTGTTCGCTTTTGGTTCTATTCGATCCACATTGATCTTATTCAGTACATTCTATCCACTTCGGTCCTATTTAATTGATATTGGTCTAGGACCGTCCATTACATCCACTTTGGCCCTAATTTGTCCATTCATTCTTATTTGCTTCTATTCAGTCCAGTTTGGTCTAGATTGATTCACTATGTCCTAGTCAGTCTTATTTTGTCCATTCGGTCCACTTCATTTCAGTTGGTCCAATTTGGTTCAATTGTGTCCACTTCAATCCAATTTAATTCATTTTGGTCTATTTCAGTCCATTTTTATGCACTTACATATAGGGGAAAAAAAAAACATGTTTAGTTTGAGAGCACCTATTCTAAATCTAAATTTATATTATATATAAGTTTAATCATGGTTTGTAAAAATATAATTGATAAATTTCAGTGACAAATTTTAAGGGAGTGTTCTTTCTTTTCAAGTTTAGAGTGAAATGTTATTTCTCTAAGCTTCAAGGTAGAGTGTAACTACCCAAAATCGTTTGCTATTTTGGCCTAATCACGAAAGAGCAATCGAAATCTTTTTTAAATAGCTGTTTGTTTTAATTTATATTTGGTTTTTTCACTTTTTGGGTTTTTTTTTTTTTAAACGTTCCCTTACCTGACAGTAACTAAAAAGCCAGACCCATTCAGTCTAACTTCTAAGTTCTAACACTCAACTCAGCTCTCTCTCACGTACACAAAAACCCATTAGTTTTCAAATGCCGGCTTCTCTTCAACCTTCTTGGCTTTCTTCCCTCAAAACCCACTTTCTTTGAATCCACAAACCTCAACAAATCCAATTCATTCAAACCATTCAAGCTCTCACTCATCTTCTACAAACCAATCCAATGCTGAATCTTCAGAACCCATATCACCAAATTCACCAGAAACAACTCCAGAACCAGAACCAGCTTCTATTGACCCTGTGAAGCTCGCTTCCGAAAAGGCCAAGTCGTATAAGAAGTCACTGCAATCCAAACCAGTTTCGAAAGTTGAGCAGAAACCAGTTGAGGTTTCTGGTGGAACTGTGGAAGTACTATAAATGTGAATGGTGAAGGTGTTGGTGTTACTGGTGGCACTAAGGGAAATGCTAGTTTCGGTTAAGGTTGCAATGGAAAAGGCCAAAGAGAACAAAATGAATAAAGGGGTTGTCAGTGCTTGAGAGAGTGATAAAATTTCAGGTTCTGTTTTGTAAAGTTTGAGGTTTTGAGATAGAGTGAAAATGCAAGATTCTTTTTTTGTTTAGATTGACTGTGCCACAGTTAATTGTATCATTTTTTTTTTAATGAAAAAAAAAAAAAACACTAGGCTCTTTATATTATAACTAGGTTTATTTTTATAAAGAAATGATATGTCCACAACATTTTTACAATAAATCCTAAGTCGCAAATTGTTACTAGTTGTTATTATTGGGACAAAAAAGTAATCTTAGTGTTAAGTTCAAATTTGAACTAATAACAACTAACCAGTTATGATTTGTTGTAAAAATGTTATAAACGTAGCACCTCTCATTTTTATAATATAACCAAGCTCTCTTCCTCCCTTCCTCCAAACCACACTCTCTGTATAATTCCTTCAGCCGTGATGGTGCTCCGGCCACTACATCTTTGTTTCTTCTTTTGTATTTTGTCTCTTCTTTCCCACACATTTTTTGCCGATGCTGCTCGGCCTTGTCCCGTTCCTTTTTCTTATATTTTTGTTGAGTTTGGAGCTTTCTTAACCGTGCTCATCTTGTATAGAAATGATGTGGGCTTCTTTGGACTTGCTACACTTCACCTGGGCTGAGTCCATTGGCTCTTGATGTTGTCCTTTCTTACCTGCCATAAGTTTTTGCTGGGCGGGCCTATTGGATCTTTACCCTATTATTTCTTTTTTGGGCCTTTTCAAGGCCCATTCTTATTCCTTAAGGAGGGTAAGAGGGGTTATCTCAGTGTGGCTGTCTCCCATACACTGCCCATACCCTAAGGTGGGCCAATGGGCTCTATCTTTTGTCCCTCATGGGTATTTCTTTCTCTTTAGGCCATGTTTGCTTACTTTCTGGGCTTTTGGGGCACATCCCAATTGACTTAGATTAGTGATTCTTAAAATAAAAAAAAATAAAAAAAATAAAAGTAGAAGGAATTGTCTAAACCCGGGAGAATAGTCACGTTTTTTTAGTGAGCACAACAAGATATCCTCATACTAATTTTTTTTTTTTTTTTTAAAAGAAAAGAAAAAAAAGAACCTACTAGATTGGTAGGTCTATTACAATTCTGTTACTGGAATATACGAGAATAATATTAAATTGATATCTTTACTTGCAACAAGCTTAACTGACTGCTATTCAACTAGCTATTCAACTAATTTCAAATTAATAATGAAATTATGTAAGCAAAAAACGATTGCTTAATGACCTTATTTCTATCTTCAAACAAAATATACAGCTTTTTAAAGATTGGCATTTTTCAAGGTACACACAATTTTATGTTTGCTTGATAAACAAAATAAGCTTATGAAAGTAAACCCATCCAAATGCAAGCGCTGCATCATTCAATTGATTGGTGGTCAACAACTTGTAATGTTAATATAAACATTTTCATATGGAAGGTCAACATATTTGATAGATTACAATCATTGCTTGAATGCTGAATCCATGGTGCAGGCAGGCTTATAAAACTGCAGGCGCTCCAATACTACAGAGGGAATCCAAACGATGACCAAGAAGACACTAGCAGTTAAGAGCTGTAAAGTACTCCTTTTTTCTTTTTTTGTCAATTGGTAAGTTACAAACACATTCTCGATGTGTCTTGAACCCACAACCCCACCTCCACCTAAAACTTACAAAAGGAGGAGGTGCCAATTGAGCTAAGCTCATTTGCAGAGCTGTAAAGTACCCTTAAGGCCAGCATTTTGCTGTAATGATTGCACGGACAGATAGACAAAGCCATTCAATTGTATAAATGATTCAGAGCCATGTAACATCAATTGGAGTGGAGTGGATCACCAAGTTTAAAGCATATGACAAAGAAATTAGCTATAAATCACAAGCAACCGTGTTATTCATAGAAACGTGGTGTTCAAGCGGCTAGTAGCTGCAATAAGATCAACTATGCTCCTACAATAGGTCATATCAGAACTCTTTGAATTAATTATGTAGTGACAAAAAATATCTTACAGTTAAAATTTGTAAATGTAGATTGTAGACACAAATGACGTTTTTGCAAGAAGAAAGCAAATGACCAGAAGTGTCTACAATGTAAAGAACAAAAGTGCACTATTTACAGAAGATCAAAAAAGTAATCCAGACCTTGTCCAATTTCCCAAATTGATATGCCACATCCCCATGAACGAGCTTCCTCGAGCCGCATAGAAATCGACAATAATGATGGATAGAAAACTGCATGCTTGATATTGTCATCATTGGAATAAAAGAACAAATGCTCCCCACTGTTCTTTTCCCACTGCAACAAAGGCCTGTGCTTCTCCAACAATGAGAGGTAATCCCTGCCAGTAATAGCTCCACCATCCAACCCTGCAGTTCTTATAACATGTCAAGATATGGAGGACACCCTTATTTTGTAAGATGAGAAACTAATAAAGAATTTTATCTATAAAGGGGTGTGTGTGTGTGTGTTTTGGGGGGGGGGGGGGGGGGGGGGGGGGGGGGGGGGGGGGGGTTGTGTGGAATGCAAACACACCCATTCAACTTTGGGTTGTTGCCAACCAACCCCATGGAGCTTCAATTTGAACTTTTACTCCTTAAATAAATTTCTCCTTCCATCCCATTTTTGTTATTTAAGAGGACTGAGAGAGGTCATGTGAACAACTTGTGTCTCAAAAATCTGGATAGAAAAGTGATCTATGCACAACATATGACTCAAAAATCTGGATGGAAGATTTTTTGAGTGTGGGATGGTTGGCAAGGACGATTTCCTCTCCATTGGAGTTAAAATCTCGAAGGTTATTCTTTTATGTGTATTGTAAACAATTTGGCCAATGAGCTCTAACTCAAATAGCAGTTCCTCCTCCTGTATAAGCAAGGTCGTGAGTTCAAGACCCAAAAAGTGTGTGACTTACCAATCAAAATAGATTGGACAATTTGGCGAGAGGAAAAGTAGAACTTTGACTGTTGAGTGTCCTCATCATGCCATCCTTTTTTTTTTTTTTTTAGTTGAGATCTTTGTATGACTAGATGGCTACCTTGGACAGAATCCCCTTTTTTTTTTTCAAAAGATCGTTCAATTTTTATATTGTAATTCTTTAAGAGTGATTTGAACTATTTTCTCTCATGAATAAAATTATTTTGACTTACAAAAAACTAAAAAGTAACAAAGAAACAAGTGTAACAGAAAATATGTAGCTACTCTAAAACAATCAAGTAAAAAAAAAATGGAAAAGAAGCAAGAACAAAAGAAATACCTCCTGCTAGAACAAAATCATTTCCATAGAAATTGATGCCAAGAAATATCTTGTGGGCAGGGCCCTGAGCGCTATTGCCAG
Organism: Quercus aquifolioides; assembly: GCA_019022515.1. Taxonomy (NCBI): domain Eukaryota; kingdom Viridiplantae; phylum Streptophyta; class Magnoliopsida; order Fagales; family Fagaceae; genus Quercus; species Quercus aquifolioides. The sequence goes on from CM032333.1 coordinate 13,526,929, forward strand.
TGGGACGAAGGATTAGCCGCAGTGTGGAATGTATCCACTTTAGAGGTGCATTAGGACCTGGATTTTGAGGACTTGAAAAGTCATAGGTCATTAATGAGAATCCATCTACAGCATTGCTCAAGCTCTGAAGATCTTCTGGGCCAAAATCATGCTTTTGGAGCTTGTCTGAATGAGGTGGACCTATAACAAAGACCAACTGCAACTGTTGTTCATCATTCCTTGCTGAGCTCAGAGAATGTAGTGCATGTCCAAGCTGTTTTATGAACTGTAGTGCCTAGGCTTGCAAAATAAGAAGGATCCCTCAGTAAAAAGAGCAAAAAGTGAAACAAAATGATTTCATGTCCAGCAAACAACAATACTGATTCACCGCAAATTGAGAGAGGTAATTTGAGAACAGATACATGCTCAAAGATCCATACGACAAAAAGACTTCAAATCTATCCGTGAAGCAGGCATATTCATATCTTTAAGTTACAGAGAAATCCCAATACTTGAAATGGTGAAAGGTTTGAATGCTGGGTCCAAGACAAAAGGAGAACCTCTCCCCAAAAACCATTTTCTCTTCCTGCATGGGCTGGGGGGTGGAGGGATGAGAGGAATTAACAGGCAATGCAACACAATGACAGAAAAATTTTTAGAGTAATATTTTATTGTTTATTTCTTTCAATTGTCTACTGAAAATAGAGATTAAAAACAACTTGAATAATTATTTCAATAATTAATTATTGAACCAATTGAGGAGTCCATAAAACTATTTTGAAGATTAGTACCAAAAATTTTAGTAATTGAAACCAAAGAAGCACAAAAGTATGTTACCTTAAAGAAAAAGTATTACATAAGGAGCAGAAAGTTTGAAATGTACCAAATTACGCATTTCTGGATCATGCAAGATACCATAAGCTGCCCACCTTGACCAAGCTTCTAGCACAATACCATCATATCCCATATCCCTAAATATAAGAAAATCCACAAAAGCAAAAAATTAACAAAGTTCTTTTTATTTTATTTTAAAAAAATAAAAAGAAAATCCTTGACCTAATCACAGGAACAAACTACAGAAATTGTTGAACAATAAACTCCCTGCCCTAGGTATGAACAAGTTAATCACATTCTCCACAAATATACATGAATCCTATAAAAAGATCGGGAGTAAGACGTAAGTCTCTCTCTCTCTCTATGTGCACACATGCACTTGTGCATGGGGATTTGAATGTAGGCTAAAAATATTCATTTCAAATTTCAGTAGACTGCCATGGGCCTCCTAAATCATTGAAACTGCACAATGGATCTCCCTTTCTTCACATAAATATTCATTATAAGGATGTCACCCAACTGAAGGTATATTTACAAGAAAAGAGAAAAAATAACAAAACAGAAGCAAAGGCAAATAAAAATAAAGAAAAAGATTCCAAATTAACACATATAGTATCAATGAAGTCCAGAAAGCAATCAACTATAGAGGGATATAACTCTGTCATCCAAGCATACAATTTGAGTAGAAAAGAGTTCTTAATGTCACTAAAAGAATGCTCTTTAACAACCAAACATGCAACCATTTATTCCGTTTATAGACATGAAAGTAAGCATGAGGAAGAAACTCTCCAAAATGACCATATTTTTCAGCTTCAAAAATGACCTCTCCAGCTACATGAAACCCATATAGAATTAATTGTCTAGCTTTTGTTTTTTTAAGTTCAGCCATGGCTGATTCTAAATACCCATATACAATTTTTTGTATGCTTACTTTCAGATAAGGCTTTAATAGATATTAGCCCCAATTCAACCACCCCGTTTGCAGTGCCCTCACCCTTTTTTAATTTTGTCACTTAGGATGAATTTAGAATGTTGAGATGGAAAATTGGAAATAAAAGGAAATATAGGATATGAAATTAAGAGAGTATGATTTTAGATAAGATAGAAAGGTAGAGAAGAATGCATATGGCTGATCCCAATTAGTTGTTAAAGATCCATAGCCAAACCTAAAATTTTGGGACTAAGGCTTTATTGTTGTTGTTGAAGTATTTATAGACTTATGTTTCATTTTGTTAAATGCATGCATTGATTGGGTCATGCCAAAAAAGGAATGACGCAAAACACATGCACAGATTGGAATTGAGTTCAATTGAATACTTCTGAACCCAACTCTATGCCATGCTAGTTTTAATGCGTATGTTTGCAATAGCACAAAATTCTTCTCATCCTCGAGGACCCAAGTACCCTGTTCTTGCATCTGATAAGCACTAAGTTGAAAATGAGAACTTAAACTGATTTTTTTTTTTTTAATTTATTTTATTTTATTTTTAAAGAAGGAAGCCAGAGATAACACTAAAAAAAATGAGTGAATCAAACTTAAGACGAATCAAAGCAAACCAAAGCATTCCTTTCTGACATGCAGAAAAAGAATCACTTTTCAACATGGCCTAATATGCTTAAAAGTATCCAGAAATATATGAAATAGAGGCTTACTTGCACTCTGTTACAATAAGTTTAATAGCTTTATCCCTTTGCTTCTTCCTCATAAGCAATTCTGCAGGAAATGCTTCCAGAACAACTCTGGGTAAAACCTATACCCAGAGGATATATCATTAATAATGCTTAGACAATTAATCTAGGTTTTCAGAAAATTATAACCAAGTGTGGCTCATTTTTTTTTTTTTTTAAATAAGTGCTTAAAAGAAAATATTCCTCCAAATCAGTTTGGAGCAATCTTCACCAACCCATTACATGGCAAAATTAAACCAAGTGTTATTTTATTCATGTGATTTATTTGATAGCCTCATATAGATAAGTTAATGACTTATGTGATCATGGTACATGTGTATGGTCATTTAAATCATCAAGTAATAGGTTGGTGGAATTTACCTCTGAAACAGTTCGGAGGAAAATTCTATCAATTTTGTTTATATATGTATGATGGACTATGTTATTTTAAAACTGATCAACAACTCTGTTTTTGAATGGTTAACAATCTCTCAAAGAAGTCTCTCCCATTTTTATATAAGTAAAGGAGCCTCTCTCATTTTCTAACATGCTTCACCAAATTCATTTATCATTTGTAATTATTGCAACTTCAATATTTGAATAACCTCTCAACTGAATTATATAGCAAATAAATTGGACAAAAGGCACATGCAGAATTCTTTCTCGTATTGGTAAGCTATAAGTCCAATGGATGCTAACCCTAAACCTGACCCTTCACCCCATTCAAATAGGGGGAGATGCCATTTGATATAGAGCTCATTGTCAAGACATGTGCAATGTGTTGTCATCAAATTATCAAACCTATTTAGTTGTCAATTTCCTGAAGGAAGAAAGGGCCTAAACTAAAAATAAAATAAAATAAAATAAAAAAGAATTTCTTTGCCATACCCAAGCATCTCCTGACCTTCTAAACTCTGAGATCCATCCTACATCAGCATTATGTCTCCCGTCAAGTATAAAGCCGGTCCCTTGGCTGGCAACAAAAAGAATGAAAAGGAACTCATACAACAATGTGATAGAATAAGCAGTTCTTAAGTTTAATAAAGCATGGACATCTTAAACATCCACGAGGATTTAGAAGATACTGCTCCACCTACATTTATGATTCTTTTTCCCCTTTTTGGATAAGTTTACCTACAGTAATGATGTCAGGGACAATCAAACCCAAAGCAACCACCCCCCCGCCCAGAAAACAAAAAATTGTTCATTTTTAATTGTATTTAGCCGACAATTCTATCATGACCAATAGAGTGGCTCTAACAAGATTGTCAACAACCCACTTTCATCTCTTGGCCAAAATTTAAAATTTGGGAGCTTACCTCTTCAAATCATACCAGACAGGAGATAAATGTGTAAACTTGGAATTAAACCTTTTTGCTATTTCATAGCCCTTAGAGTTCCTGCACAGCTCCACAACACTAAGTTTCAATATCAAAAAAAAAAAAAAAACAGACAAACAACAACTACGACATTCAACCCAAAAAAAAAAAATCCTCAACGAGATTAGTCAGGTCAGCCACATGTATTCTTTTCCTCCATTCAATTCCATCCGAAATCATAGTATCCATTACTTCCTTATTTGACATGTTCTTTTTAACTACTTCTACTAACGTTATTTTTGGTCCTCATCTACCTCTTTTTCGTTCCCCCAACTCAAATCCACTCCCCATTTCTTAGTGATGCATTAAAAACAAAGCAGTGCACTATATATAAAACTAAAACTATAATCTCTTTTTCTTTTCTTTTTTTGGGAAAATTACAACTTACCCACTCGTGGTTTGGTTGAAATTTAACTTATCTACATGTAGTTGAAATTTGACACTTTACCTACCTAAGAATAGCTCAGTTAGAGTTTTGTAACCCACCTTTGTTAAAAATGTGGCTAAATATGTAATTTTGCTCAACTTTTATGTCTCTCTCCTCTAAAAACATAAAAATACAAGATGAAATAAAATTAAAAAAAAAAAAAAATTTCAAGTGGAACCCTTGCATCGTGGAATTTTAAACCATAGGTAGGCAATTTAAATTTCAGATAAACCTCTGGAGGGTAAAATATCAAATCTCGAACTAGTAAGCAACTTAAATTTCACAAGGGTAAGTTGTAATTTGCCCTTTCTTTTTTCTTTTCTTTTCCCTAAATCCAAAAAAGTGAAGTGTCCGAAATCAAACTCTAGAACACTCACTTGGTTCCTAGTTCCTACTATGAATGACAGGCAAAATTTGCCAAACGGTACGAATCTGAAAAAAAAAGAGGTGGATGGCATGCGATCAAAGTTTATTAGTTAGTTGGACTTTTTTTTAGAAATCGAGTACAGGAAAATCGACTTCCAGCCAAAATCCCAGCCAAAATCGAGTTTACTATACTCGATTTCCATTTTTATCCATTTCAGAGCTATTTCTCGGTAGGAAGTCGAGTATACTAAACTCGATTTTGGCTGGAACTCGATTTTGCTATACTCGATTTTCAAAAAACAGTCCAACTTACTAATAAACTTTAATCGCATGCCATCCGTCTAATTTTTTTTCATATTTGTACCGTTTGGCAAATTTTACCATGAAGGACACCATAGAGAAATGAAAACAAAGGCACAATTACAGGAAATTTCACACATCAGTTCCATCCCAAACTTTAAAAATGACAAAACAGAGCAATGAGTAATACCATGGAGTAATGTAGGCCAGTACAGGATACTTATAATGCCGGTGCGACGTGTTCTCTGAAACCTTTGAATTCTCCTGAATTTCATATATAAGATCAAAAAATAGATAAGTATTTTTTATGAACAAGAATCTAAAAAAAATTTCTCTCCTTCACAACAAAATTGAAGCAGACTCTGTTTGGTTGCTGAGAAAAAATCCAGGAAATGAAGAGCTCAAAACCTAAATCACTAAAATCCAGGAAAAAAAGAGTTTGCTTTCTCAAATTTTCTGAGGAACCAAACATTGCTTAGTACAGTAGTACTCACAGCGAGGATTTCTTGGAAATCGACGTTGGCTTTAACGAGTCCTCGTTGGAATACGTAGGAGTCCGTAGGGTTCGTAGTCGTGGCGTATTTTATACGGTATACGAGTACGGAAATGGCGGGAGATACGATGAAGAAGAGGACGAAGATAATGGCGAGCCTGCGATTCGAGGAGGCCGAGTCGCCGAGTTCGACTCGCTGCTCTCCTCCTTTATTCGAACTCGGTGTGACTCGGCGGTCTCGCTTCTTCCCCATTTGCCTCACCACACCGAGGCAGCAAACGTGTTTATTATTCGATTAAGGTTTTTTCCTTAAATTTTTGTTAAAATTTGTTGAAAAGGAAAATCTAGAAAATATTTTTTAATTATTAAATGAATATTTTTAATTAAAAAAATTTTGAAAACAATTTTAAAAAATTAAAAATTAATCACAACATATAAAAAAAAGTTAATGAAAAAAGTTTTATTGAGTAAACTTGAAAGTTAAAGAAATAAAATAAAAAGTAAAATTAGAGTATTGAAATAAAATTTAAAGAAATAATTTTACATTTTAGCCTTAAATAAATATTAAAATTATTTAGTTTTTTATTTTTATTTTGATGAGATTAAAACTATTTAGTTTACCTAGTCCTATGACTTGTATATGATAACAAACGACTTAAGCTACATGAATGCGTTACTATAAAAATTCTCTTATTATTTGCTCGGATAAGTACTAATAATTTTAGAAGACAAAAGAATTACTACATAATATAAACATAGTGACTTCTTAAAATTAAGCCTACGACATCTACTTAACCAATTGGGACTCTAAAAGTTTTTACATGTAGGCACTTTAAATAATCCTTTTTACATGGGATTAGCAAAAAAGGTTCAAATCATCGTCATTATGTGCAAGGATATAGGGGTAATGATATGAAAGATGAACGAAAAACTTCTTCAAATTAGTTAATGAATAAAGGCCCAACAAAGTGAAACTAGAAGATATTATGTCCTCATATTGCAATAGCCAATAAGCAAACTAAGATTATGATAATTGGTGAATGGCAAATGAATATAGTGGCATGCAGGAAACTAATTTATAGGTTGAAAGTGTCAACTCTCATAATTTCAAATAAAAGACCGTATTAAATTCAAAAATTGCATAAGAAAGTTTAGAACAAACCTTATTTTGGGTTCTTGCATATGTTGGACCTAATTCTCAAAGCTTTCATTTCCTACCTAAGACTGCAAGTTTGATTCCAGGGAAAAATTCTTGTAACCCCATTTAAGATAGAAAATTGTAAGTTTAAAAAAGGTAAAGGGAATAACAAAGGGAAGCTTAATCCTATTTATAGGAAAGATAATATAATAAACACCACTTGCTGGGACTAAAAAAAAAAAAATCCCCTTTGCTTAAAGCTTTTTAAAGTTCCAAAAGTGGGGTTACCCAATAGCCCAACACTATCATGACATCCCATAAACTGTTAATCATCTAAAATGGACTTTCAAGAGGAGAAACACCTCATATTCCCATCATTCAAATTTCAAATGGCTATCTGCATATAGAACCTGAACCCAATGCAAGATCTTTAGCCAATCAATATAAAATTACCCATAACATTCAACTCAGGCATTTTGCCAAGCATGTAGAGTTCACTCTAAAAAACAGATAAATAATACCAAGAAAAGAAATGATCTTCTCAGCTAATGGCACAACAATGAGGGAGATCACAGTATCATACTCATGACAAACAAAAGAGAGGCACATCCCAAGAACTAATATTTCCTGCATAGTATCAGTAATCAAGAAGAAATAAACATGCATGTTGGAGAAAACCCAATGTGAAAAAAGATTCTTAAGAACCCAAAAAGCTTTGTCCTTTCATGTGATACCAAAAGCAGCAAAACAGAGGTATACACGTACCCTTTTGTCAGAATGTTGATTGCAGATTTTCTAACCACCTAAATTTTATCGGTTCTATTAATGCAACATTCATTATCATCAGCTATTACAAAAAACACAGATTAAAAACGTACCAAGCTTTAGAGGCCAAGACTTGAGGCGGCAGAGACTATGAACTGAGAGAGAAAAGAGAGAAGAGGTGATGGGTTTGGCTGAGATGAGATGGGCGGCGTTTAAGCCATGAGCAAAACAGCATGAACAAACAAAAAGTCAGAACGAAGGGCAGTTAAAACGAATATTGGAACAATGGGGTGAAATTTATTTTCCTGGTTTGTGTTTAGTCCGACCAACTTTGTATCTTTCTCTATTATCACCTTATCTAGGCTTCTGAACGTATTTTAAGTGTTTTAGTGTTGCTGAAACAGTATAATGTTTCGCTTTTTAACTGTAAGCGTGACAAATTTTTAGATGTTTTTTTTCCTACGTGGCAGAATAGCTTTAATTGTAGAGCAGAATTTCTGCTTTTATATATAGTAGTATTAGATTAGACTAGATTAGATTAGATGTATCTTTTTTTCTCAAAAAAAGAAAGAAAGATTAGATGTGTTTGAGAAAGTCATAAAGGTATGTCTTTCAATTATTAAGACGAGAGCTAACCATAAATGGCTAGAGAATGCCTGTGTATTGAAGGAAATAGGAAAAAGAAACTGAGAGAGAGAGACATAGAATTGAGTCATGTCCACAGCCAACTTGGGTGAATCTTCACTTCCAAGCCAAAGGTAAACCCAGTAGTCCACAACACATCAAACCTTTCTATTGTACTTCATGCTTCAAACTTTATTGTGCTGTTCTCTCTGACTGTTCTGATTTTGTGGTTCTGAGCTATATTGTACAAATTAATAAGATGCCAATTCTTTTTCTTTATTGTTTTGTTTTGTTCAGTTTCTGACTGTATCTTTTGCTTTTAACTATCAAACTGAACATGGGCTTGTTATCTTTGTTATGGTTTAAGATCTGAGTTTTTACTAAATCCAATGGTGGAAATACCTATCATTCCTATAGGTTCGGTACCCTTTCTCTAACATGACAGTTTTGATTGAATCCGTAGCTTAGACCTTGAGTTTAACTCAAACTAGGCTTTATGAAATTTGTAGTTTTAAATGGAAGACTGAGAATATAGTGGCATACTGTCTCTGTGTTTATTTCTAATTTTTTTTTTTCCAAATGCTTGATTTAGGCCAAAATAGGACTTGTCCAAATGCTCAATTTTGTGCCTGAATCTGTACAGATCATCCTTATAGAAACGAAAAGACAAACTAGAAACTAAGGCATATTTTGCTGCAACATGGGCAGCTGCATTACAGGATCTTCTAACCCACATAAAAGAACAAGAAGTAAAGGACACAACTAAACTAAGTACATTGCTAATGATACTACTAATAGAAGGACACAGCTGCATTAAAGGACACAACTAAAATCAAGTTCCTTTATAACATATATGTATGTAGATATGCATACTCTGTCCGATTGACCCAAGTATTACCAAACTTTTTTGTTTTGGTATGTGTAAGTGTTATGGTATTCTTATTCTTATTCAAAATTTACGTTCGTTGAGGATTCATAGCTGAACTCAAAATTTTGGGAGTGAGGCTTGCTTTTTGTTGTAGTTTTATTGTTCATTGCCTTCAAATGTTACAGTTGCTGCCAAATTTGCATCCAATTGTATACAGCAATTTCCTTGGCATCTAATCTTGGAAGATCTTTTACTACAATTCACTAAATTTATGACCAGTGTGTTTTACTGAATTTGTTGAAGACTAAATAGGGCGAGTGGCGCATATCTCATTAAGATTTCTTCTAGATAAGGTTTAAATAACACCCAACCAGGTTAGCACTTAGCAGAATAGTTCTTCGAAAGTAGTGTAACTTCATCTACCTATGAATTAGGTTGAGTTTGAATTACCAACCTAAGGATTAACATATTGCACTTCACTCACATGAGGTTTATTTGTATTTGCATTTGATATATAAATTTATTGTATTCTGATTATAATAAAGTTGCTATTTTGTTTCATGACATTCTTTTATTTAAACAATTTGGGCTGCAAAATTTTTGAGGTGGATAAAGTGTAACCTTTGAAACCACAATTTGGCAAATCAAACTCGTCCCAAACCATATGCGGGTAAGCATAAATAATCTTGTGCTTGTTGGACTGAAGAAAACTTACACATTTGCAAGATAAAAGAACAAAAAGGAAATGTGATTCTGTCTTGACCACATAATACTCAACGTCATTGATCATAAATAATTTTATAAAAGGTAGCCAAGTACCAGAACTTGTCATTTATTATTTTATCAAACATGAGAGATTATGAGCCTGCTCCCAAGTCCACTTCTGCAGGATGGCTCATTAAATTAGAGATTAGGGTTTGCTGCAGTTGATGTAGGTGAGCTAAGCATCATGGATAGGTTTGGTTGGCTATGCTTTAAACTTTTAATGAGGTTTGATGGTCAAAGGAAAAAAGGAAACTTGATGTATTTTTCTTTTGGGAAGCTTCTTTTTAGAGGAATTAAGGACAATTACATTAGGTTTAATTGTGGGAAATAGTAGGAAATGTTTGAATCTTATCAAGGGCTTCTAGGTGTCTCACCTATGGTGTATCACACATCTTGGAACCTAGTGAAACTCACACAGCAATGGACTGGAAATATGATGTTGAAGTTAAACAGGATGCGTACCTTTTTAAAAGACTAGAGTTTCAAACAAACCTAAGCTGCTTATCAATTTAAAATCAAGATTGTCATAGCAAGACAATAATAATGCTCTAGAATTTAGCTGTCAAGAAAATGGGTAGATGCCACAAGGATCATGGAAAGTTAGATCTTTATTTAATGATGTTCTAAAAATGTGTGGTTTTTAGCTGAAATTGAAAACTTTTTGTTGAAAGTACTGTAGATAAAAGTAAAATTAGTTGAAATAGTACAGTGGGACCTATGAATAGTACAAAAAGTGCAGTAGGATTTATGAATAGTAGCAAAAATAAGCTAAATAATAAAATAAGAGTCTGTTTGGATACTGCTAATAGCTAAAAACTAAAAACTGAAAACACTGTATCAAAATAATTTTTAAATGTGTGAATAGTGCCGTGAGACTTAGTTTTAAAGTTAGATTTGCATTTTTTGGTACTTGCGGGTCCCATGAATAGTGCTCATGGACCCACTAAAAAAACACAGCTGCATTGAAACTCGCAAAACGCGCTATCCAAACTCAAGCTAAGCTGGCTTTTTAAGCCATGCCAAACGCAACCTAAATCAACTTAATGATATCCTAAATATGAAGGATCTACTCATCTTAGAATACTCATTTTTTAAGAAAATCCAAGTTTTTTTTCTAGAAATCAAGTCAGTGAAGTACATTCCCTAGAATTGCTTCCCTTTTATAGCTATGTTTTGTTTTATACCTTTTTAGTTTTGAGAGAATTCTGAGTCTTTAACTCAGACCAGAAGCTTGATCTGTGCTATTTATAGTTAAATTCATAGATTCTAACATATTATATTAGATTAAGATATATAATATAATATCTTCATTGTGCCTTTCCCCCTCCTCAGATTACTGGGGAAAGTGGCATTGGTCACAGGTGGAGCCACTGGTATTGGAGAGAGCATTGTGCGCCTATTCCATAAACATGGTGCAAAGGTTTGTATAGTTGATGTGCAGGACAAGCTTGGCCTTACTGTCAGTGATACCCTTGGTGGTGAACCAAACACTTGTTATTTCCATTGTGATGTCTCTAAAGAAGATGATGTTTGCCGGGCAGTTGACTTCACAGTCAGTAAATTTGGTACACTTGACATCATGGTCAACAATGCTGGGTTATCGGGCTCACCATGTCCTGATATCCGTAATGTAGACATATCAGAGTTTGAGAAGATATTTGATGTAAATGTGAAGGGAGTCTTTCTTGGAATGAAACATGCAGCTCGGATTATGATCCCACTAAAGAAGGGCTCAATAATTTCTATATGCAGTGTTGCAGGTGTCATTGGGGGCATAGGTCCCCATCCTTATACAGGGTCTAAGCATGCTGTGTTAGGGCTAACGAAGAATGTTGCAGCTGAGCTAGGGCTACACGGGATACGTGTCAACTGTGTTTCTCCTTATGGTGTTGCTACAGGCTTGGCTATAGCTCACTTTCCTGAGGAGGAGAGAACTGAGGATGCCATGGCGGGTTTTCGTGCTTTTATTGGGAAGATTGCTAACTTGCAGGGGGTGGAATTGACTGTTGATGATGTTGCCAATTCTGTGCTCTTCTTAGCAAGTGATGAAGCAAGGTATGTCAGTGGGGCTAATCTCATGGTTGATGGTGGCTTCACTTCCTCAAATCACTTACTGCGGGTCTTTAGATGATGCATAACATTCAAGAATTTGGCCGCCTTGTTTTAGTAGCTGTTTGAAGCTTGTTAAGTGTGGTAATCTTGGTGGCAGGTCAATAAGTAGTAAAAGGTTTGATTTGAATCTCATCTGTTGTAGACTAAATATTCGAGATGGATTGTGACACTGCAAATTGAAATAAAAGGATATTCCATGATGGGATTCAACAAATTTTTATTTTTATTTTTATAAATATTTTGGTTGTCATTTTATGTTTAGAATTGGGAGCTAACTAAACTAGTTCTTATGAAAAAGTTGCTTGGGTCTTTGGTAGAAGTGACTTTGAAAGCAGTGGTTGGCACAGGAACAGAAGATGGTGATGCTGAAGATATTGGTGATTTATTTTATTTATTGGCGATCAATTTGAGTGAATTGTGGCAATTCCTGGGCTTTGTAATTGTTTAGAATTATTGGCAGTTGTGGTGGTAGGGGTAACAATGGTTTTGTGGTGCTGGTGTCATGAGGCTAGTATTGTTAAATTGCAGTTTTCTGGTGGCAACTAACGTGGCTAAAATGGTAGTAAAATCACTAAATTATGTTCCTGTCATAGTTTAAGAATTTTAAGTTAACTAGCACTATGAATGAATAATACATGAATTTATTAATGAAATTGTAGGGACCCAATTTAGAAAGGTGTCCTAACAATATATTTCTAGAGAGTAGGATGAAGAACTAGGCCCTAACAGACTAACAACAGTTGTAGGGACCCTTTCACCATTGGAGGGGGATGAACCCAATTTTTGGCTAAGGGTAGCTCCTCGGCACATGTCCGAGGAGGGTCCTTTTTCTCTTCCTTCTCCCCCCCCCTCACTGCTTTGCTCGCTCTTCTTATATAGTCCTCTTCCTCCTATCTCGTTCTTCCATCTGTTGATCATTTATTTGCCTTCCCTCTGACCGTCCGTCCGATCAGAAGTCTTATCAGTACTCAAGTGGTTCACAATGATCAACGTTACCCTGTCAAGGGGTTTCATCCCCATTAATGCGGCCAGGGGGGTTAGATGGGTGCATTAAGTGTGGAGGTGACAACCTATTCTGGGCTTGTCCCCCACCTGAAATTAACCTCGGTACGCCGAGGACAGGCACGTCCTCGGCGTGGATCCAAAAAAGTATAAGTCCCCATAAAACAGCCTCGGACGATTATCCCTCCTCGGCATGGGCCTTGGGCCAACTGTAAGATGGGCCGAGGCTATCAAGCCCACGGGCCCCACAATAGCCCATCAAAATCCTGCTGCACGTTCCCTCGGACGGGGAGGAGGGTTTTAATATCCATGGGCCCTCCAGACGAATCACCCCACTTCGGCCCACGTTAGGGCTGGTGACTTTTTGCCTGCCCAATGCACGTTTTGACGTTTCGAGACTCAGTGTGCGCCCGCATTAAATTTTGGCGGCTCCACGTTTCCCACTTTCAACGGTGTGATGGTAATCGCTCGATGGGGATCTCCTGCTTTTATGGGCGGGAGGTTACACTTGGTGAACCTAAATTCGGGGTATAAGTACTTGTTTTTGTTGGCAGGCTGTCCAAGCCCTTTTCAAGCTGGATGAGGAGGTCGATGGCCAGAGCAGTGCCTTAGCACAGGAGCGTGACAAGTTTTTGAAAGCTGCAAGTACCCTTAAGAGGTCTGAGGCCGACTTAAAAAAGGCGATCGAGAATCTGGAGGAAATGACAAAGGCCAGGGACAATGCTGCCTCTGACTTGGTCGTGGCTACGAAGCAGGCCGAGGATCAGACTAAGCGCTTGCAGGATGTCGAGGGCCACCTACAAATTGCCAAAGAGGACATTGCCGACCTGAAGAAAAAGTTGGCCGAGGCAGTTAGCGCGAGAGGTATTGCCGAGTATGCAAGGGACGAGGCTGTGAGGGCCAAAGACGAGGCGGTGTTTGCAAGAATAGACGCTGAGCGCTCTGTAGAACAGGCGGAAGAGGAGGCTTTTGCCGAGGGGGTGGCTAAGGTTGAAGCCACCCTTAAAGCTCAAGTTCCTGCAGTGTGCAGGCACTTCTGTTCTGAGACCTGGCATGAAGCCCTCAACCAAGCAGGGGTTGATGCCTCGACTGACCTTAGGAGGGCGGAGAGGGTATATTACCCCTTCGCAATTCGCGAGGTTGCCCCCATTGCTCCCGAGGAGGGGTCTACATTACCAGCGGTGAGTGAAAGTCATAACAAAACCGCCGAGGACACATCTTCAGCTGGCAGACCTCTAGAGGAGGTTGAGCCCTAGAGAGCGTTGGGGGGAGTTAGAGCCGAGGGTCAAGAAGTGCCCCAAGACGTGGTGAGGCCTCCGACAGACTCCCCAACCATACCCACGGTCCCTCCGAGACAAGGTCCCTAGGCGTTGGTCGAAGCCTTTTGACAAGCTCATCAAGACAATTTGCCCACTGAGTTGGGGGAAAATGGCATATGGCATAGGATATTTTTATTTGCTTTCTTTTTCATTTCATTTTGTTTCTTGCCTCGGTGGCACTGTAATGAAACTACATATTTTCTATTTGAAATGAATACTCAATATTTTGCTTCTAATTATTGATATTTTCTTTTACCTGCCTTACTTTGATATTTTGCTCAATACTTGTGTTCTGTTCTGGACTTAGTATCATGAGACCACCTGTTATTCTTCAAGCATAAATCTGAGGACCGTATCACAACCTCGGCTGTCAATAGTGCTCTGGTTCTTCTGCAAATAGTTAGTTTAACAATTTAGTTCTTCTGTAAGTAGCTAGTTTCTCCATAGGTTTGAGTCCTTGGACCATGCAATACCTTGGTTCTGTCTAGTACCCAGATACAATTGCCTGGTCAGTTTTCCCACAGGCTTGAGTCCGAGGACCATACAATGCCTTGGTTCTGTCTAACACTTCTATTTTTCTGTAAGTATCTAGTTTCCCCATAGGTTTGAGTCCTTGGACCATGCAATACCTTGGTTCTGTCTAGTACCCAGATATAATGGTGTGATTAGTTTTCCCATAGGCTTGAGTCCGAGGACCATGCAATGCCTTGGTTCTATCTAACACTTCTATTTTTCTGTAAGTAGGAGTTTGTCCTCGGCTCTTAGAGTCTTACTTTTGGTATGATGATGTCCTCGGACTGCTTTACTGGAAACGGTTCTTCCTCGGGTCGGACTGTTAACTCTACGGTGCTCTGGGCAGGGATGGTTCGGACTCTGATCTTACATGTGGCATTGACCTCGCCTTCAACTCAAGTTCCCATCCTCTTCAATTACGAGGTGTCCCCTGACTGTTCGCTTTCCGCGCTTGACGTTTCGATGCACGAGACACGCCCTCATTAATATCCTCGTGAATTGATAAAAATCCAGCGGTCTATGGTCTCCTTGGGATTTGGTCAGGATTAATACCGCTGATAATTCTCTTTTCGAACTCTGTGTGGATCAATTCCCACCAGTTTTCGTCCTCTATATAAGGCTTTCTGGGGGAAACGTTTCTCCACACTCCATGAACTTTCCACCACAACTAGAAATACGTCCTTTCATCTTCCCGAGCCCCTTCAACAGCCCTGCCAGGATTGTGACCAGAGTTGGAAGATATGGGGCCAAGAGCCGTCTTGGCCGCAACCCCACCAGACTTCCGGCGTGGCAGAGCCTGGGCGTAACCCTGATAGTACCGTGCATAGTGGCCAGGAGGGATGTCCTCGAAGTACCTAACGCTCCTCCCTAGGGCGCACCCCTGCCGGAGGAGACGCACAAGATCACATCATGGCTGGTGCCCGAGTGTTGCCGTCTCCAACGGCTAACTCTCGTGAGGATTGGAGAGAATCAAGGGAACATCATGGGGAAGGGCCTCCCGAAGCCCCTGCGTCGGCTCCTCTCTTTGTTCCAGCTCCGCCGCACCGGCCAAGGAGTTGTTGGTAGCCTTGAAGCGTGCTAGCCTCAACTCCATTCCCTCTAGCTAGTTCTAGAACAGGTCCACCTGGACCTCTGATTGTAGAATTAGCTTGTAAAGTTGGCTTTAAAACAAGCCTGCTTGAGCCTCTGATTGTAATCTGTACTTTTCATTTAATAAAATAATATGAAGTTCCTTTTCTTCTCTGTTGAATCTTTTACTTTTCTGCAATGTTTTTTTTTTTTTTTTTTTTTTTTTTTTTTTGGTATGATGCATCGCTACTAGCCTTCTGTAAATTAACAACTTAGAAACAATCGTTCGTTACGCCTGCTAGTGCACTAATCCTTCCTACAGACAGTGCCAATTGTAGGGACTCAATTTAGAAAGGTGCCCTAACAATACATTTCTAAAGAGTAGGATGAAGAACTAGGCCTTAACAGACTAACAACAGTTCATCAAGAACCTTTCACCATCGAAGGGGGGTGAACCCAATTTTTGCCTAAGGGTAGCTCCTCGGCACCGGTCCGAGGAGGATCTCTTTCCCTCTTTTCTCCCCCCACCCCCTCACTGCTTTGCTCACTCTTCTTATATAGTCCTCTTCCTCCTATCTCGTTCTTCCATCTGTTGATCATTCATTTGCCTTCCCTCTGACCGTCCGTCACATCAGAGGCCTTATCAGTACTCAAGTGGTTCACAATGATCAACGTTACCCTGTCAAGGGGTTACATCCGCATTAATGCGGTCAGAGGGGTTAGATGGGTGCATTAAGTGTGGAGGTGACAACCTGTTCTGGGCTTGTCCCCCACCTGAAATTAACCTCGGTACGCCGAGGACAGGGATGTCCTCGGCGTGGATCCAAAAAAGCATCTCCATAAAACAGCCTCGGACGATTATCCCTCCTCGGCATGGGCCTTGGGCCGACTGCAAGATGGGCCGAGACCACTAGGCCCACGGGCCCCACAAAAATTAATTTAACTTAAAAAAGAATCTTCTCAAAAAAAAAAAAAAAAAGCTTAAAAAAGAATAAATAATATCATCTACTAATAATTTTTTCGGAATATGAATGTGTATTGATTTAAATAACACTTCTAATAGGAATAGAGAATATTAATTTATACTCATTGTAAAATTTGGTAACAAAGTTTCAACTAGAAGTCTGGAATAAATATTATTGCTATTTTGTTTGGTACTTTTGGCAATGAAATCCAAGTTGGAACGAATTGTTTTTTTGTTTTGTTTTTTTTGTTTTTTTCATTCAAAATTTTTTAAATGATTAATTATGAAATCTATAAACAAAAGAAAAAGCAATAGTAAACTACTTGATAAAAAGTCAGCATGTAAGTTCTACATTGAGCCACCAATATTATCCTATGAAATAGTATAAACAGCAACAGTGCCCACATCTACCCCAGAGAATGGAATGAGCACTATCATTGGGGGTGTAAAAACCCCCGGTGGCTATTTTAGCAACTAGACTCTTAAAAGCAATCTCCATCCGGGTATGTAAACCCAAAAAATTATCCATCTTAACTATAGTAAGGTTGCATATTTGCAACCTTGAGCACTAGCATTGGGGGGTGTAAACACCCCTCAATTGTTATTTTACATCCAAAACCTCAAAAATGTTGGTCCATCCGGGTATGGGTTTTTAAAATTTTTTAAACTTGTGAACAGTTGGTTCTTATATAAGAACCAACTGTTCACTCGGATGTAAAAAAAAAAAACTATTATTTTAATTGAGAAATGTGAAGAGAGGAAAAAGAAATGAAAGAGAAGAGAGAGAAACATGATTTTTTTTATATTATTTGATATTGTAGTTTATATTATTTTAATGAGTTGTATATAAAAATAGAAACTAAGATGTTGGGTGAATTGTAAAATAAGATGGTAAAATAGATAAAATAGGTTTTAAGATTGTAAAATATAACTTTTTTGAAATCCCAGATGGGAAATGCTTACTATTTATGAGGTTGTAAAGAAAAAACTACTTTTTTAATCTCTCACACACTCTCTCTCTCTTCTTACTTTTTATTTTTTTATTAGGTAGTTTATATTATTTTATTGGATTGTATGTAAAAATAAAAACTGGGATATAGGGTGTATTGTTGGATGAGTTAATAAAATAGATAAAGTAGTGTTTAAGGATATAAAATATGTGTTTTTTACATCCCCCATTGCTAGTGCTCTTATGGTTGGTTTTGTTTTTGTGGCAATTAGGTGAATTGGATCCAATTATGATTATATGTGGAGCCATTTTTTTTTTGTTTTTTTAAGAGATAATTTCAATCTATTTCGTAATTGCTCTTTATTATTAGGTCAAAACATCAAATTTTTTGTGTAAGTGAAAATTGAATTCTAAATCTCTTATTCGATGATAAGAAACTTCTAAGTGAAAGTTTCTATCCCTAGTCACTGAAACACTCTCATCAAAATTTTGTATTCAAGCAAATCCTAAGAAAGTGTTCAATTAAAATTTTTTTTAGTAGATCTTTTATTTATTTCTTCTAATTCTTCTTTTATTCTTTTTGGGTTGAGAGACAAGAACATTTTAAGCTCTTTGAGTATTTGACTATTTTCTCCAATGTATGTAGTCTCTCATCTTATACACATTAGGTTATTACAAGAAGGAATTATTTAAGATCACCTTAAATATTGACCAAACGTTTTGAAACGAGGATTTCATTATATTTAATTTTGAAATTATACTTTCTTTTTTCTTCAAAATAGTAATACAAATATACAAATTCCATACTTTTTATTATAACTCTCAGATTAAAAAAAAAAAAAAAAATTTGAGATTAAAATTCATCATTAGTTTTGTTTTTTATTAAAAAAAAAAATCCTAAATTTTAGAGACTAAAATCTCTTTGGCAAGGCCCTAAAAAAAAAAAAAAAAAACAAATCAATGCAGAAAAATGTGTTAAACCGAAAAAGCCTGGACATTATCCGACAGTAACTAAAAAACCAGACCCGTTCAGTTCCAACACTCGACTAAGCTCTCTCTCTCTCTCTCAAGCCAACCCATGGCTTCTCTTCAACCTTCATGGCTTTCTTCCCTCAACACCATCTCTCCTTCAAAACCCACTTTCTTTCCATCCACAAACCTCAACAAATCCAATTCATTCAAACCATTCAAGCTCTCATCCTCTACAAACCAATCCAATGCTGAATCTTCAGAACCCATTTCACCAAATTCACCAGAAACAACTCCAGAACCAGAACCAGCTTCTATTGACCCGGTGAAGCTCGCATTCGAAAAAGCCAAGTCGTATAAGAAGTCACTGCAATCCAAACCAGTTTCGAAAATTGAGCAGAACCCAGTTGAGGTTTCTGGTGGAAGTACTGTAATTGGGAATGGAGAAGGTGGAGGTGAAGGTGAAGGTGTTGGTGGTGGCACTAAGGAAGTGCCGGTTTCGGTTAAAGTTGCAATGGAAAAGGCCAAAGAGTACAAAATGAATAAAGGGGTTGTGAGTGGTGGAGAGGGTGACACAATTTCAGGTATTGTTTAGGAAAGTTGAAGTTTTGAGATAGAAATAGAATGCAAGAATTTTTTTTTTCTTAATTGAAGGTTTTGTTTTTATCATGTAATGTGTTTGATAAAGTACATGTCAATTAAGGAAGTAACAAAAGAGTATGACTTTGGATAGAATAAAGCTGACCCTAAGGATCCATAGTAGAACCCAAATTTTTGGGAATAAAGCTTGGTTTTTGTTGTTGTAATGTGTTTGATATTTTATTCATTACCTTAGTAAACATATGGAGTAGCAATCAAAAAAGAAAAAGAAAAACATATGGAGTGTTAATGATCTGTATGATTGATGGCTGATAACAAGTTTGAATTGTTGTTTGATGAAAAATGACATATTTGGTTGAGTGATTTGAGCTAAATTAGCTATGTGCATTTATTTTTAGGACTGAAGGGAGGAAATAGGAGTAATCTGGGAAATGGGGTTGTGGAGAAAACAGTTAATAAGAAAGGGGAGCTGTCAATTTCGAACATTGATTTTATTGGGCTTGAATTTGCGGATAAGAAGAGGAGCAGGGGATTGCCACCTGGGCTGGCTCCTGTTGTAGACCCTTTCCTGGAAGGGGACTTGCCTGAGGTGGAGATTATTGTTGGGGATACCAGAAAGTTTGAAGAAAAAACCTCATTGAAGCCTGAGCTGACTCAGGAAGATGATTCAAATCTTTACAAGCCAAAGGTTTCTTCGTGGGGAGTCTTTCCTAGACCCAACAATATCTCAAAAACGGTATGGTAATTGCTATGAGAACTGACGATAGAGTAGTGAGTTTATATGTTTTTGTCAATTGTTTTGGTGTACATGCTTTTTGTTGATGTTCTTTGTGGGCTTGGAGGATTATGTTTAGTAAGTTGTTAAAGTGATGATATTATGTTGGAAAACATATTATATACTCTGAAGGTTTGCTATAGACAGTAAATTATCTTAGTTTAGAATCTCTTATTCAAGTTTCTGATATGTATAATCAAGATGGAAATTATAGAAAGGAAGTGAAAAAAGAAAGAAAGAAGAGGACAACATTGAGAACCAGCTCGGGCTCTGAACTATTTTGAAGCTTTGAACTTGTCAATGCTGATCAAATATTTGATTTTTGAATCTAACACATGTTATAATTACTCATCAATCTCAATGCTGGCCTCTGAGTACTGATACCAGCTAGGGCTCTGAAGTTATAAATTACATTCCTTATGGTAACTACTTTTGCTACATAGATGATGTGCATTCATTCTTCAAGCATTGAAGAAATCAATTAACTGAGTCAATGCCTGCACAGATGACAGATCCTTGATTGATGTAGATGACAATATCTATCAGAATGTCTGCACAAATCCTTGTGTCTATATTCATGTCAAACTTGTCCATGGACAGACTACACCAATAAAAAGCAATCAGATGGGTTGTTGTAAATGATTTTATGACTATCGAAATGCCCACAAAAATCTTTGATCTTTGTTGAAAGAACTTGTCTCCCCCTGATGTTGTGTATGTGTATAGACGCATATCAAGGAATCCAGGAACAAGGTAAACACACAAATGAGTGAAAGATGGATTCTTCTGCATGCCTATATACCAATCAAATTCCTGGCATAAATTTTCATTTTTGTTGAAGAGGTTGGAGCTCTTTGGTTCCACCTTTTTAAATTAAAATATTGAAATAATTGAAGAAATGCGAGCTTCAGTTTCACCCTTTAAGCATTATTTTATGACACTAGTCATATACTTATATCTTACAATGGAGGATAGAATAGTCTCTTGGTTATTTATAGAAAAGGTGTATCATATATATTTGTCGCATTGTGTTCTCTGTTTTCTTTTAAAATTCCTTCCTAAGTAACTTTCAAAGTTTTACAAGCACATAACATTGAAGACCCTATCTCTTATATCTTATTTGACCATGGCATTGAATAGCAGAGTACAGAAACATTCGGAAGATGTTTTTCTACATTATCATCAAATGAGTCAATCCATCTTGTACTTAACTCTGTTGGTTTGTTAGTACAATTATAAATATATTTGTTAAGTAATCAGCAATTACCTTTTTCCCTAAAGCAATATGTATTTCATTATAGAGGATTGTTATTTGTTTCATAGTGGATGCCGCTTTTTAGTGTAAGTCACAAGTGCACCAAAAGACGTTTTTCTTAGAGATTTCTTTCTGTTCTTTGTCAGTTTGGTGGTGGAAGAGTTATACGCCCTGGGGAGGTACTTGAAACAGCAGAAGAGAAAGCTGCTAAAGAAACACGTACAAGACAGTTACTTGCTGCCTACAGGAGTGAAATGGGCTTAGACATTGATCCAAAGTTAAAATCTGAATGTGAAGAGGTATGTTTCTATCAAAATATCATCTTCTTAACATGTTTTTATGAGCTTGTACATATGTTCTTGAATAAATGCTATAAGTGCATTTGTATCAAGCAATTCAAATTTGGTCTTAGACTTAATCATGTTTTTGTCATGATCTAAGATCTTAGTCCAAGAAAATCATTCAATTTATAAATTTTCACAGTATTTGAATTGAATTTAAAATTATGATTGTTGTTTATATTAAAATTTTAGTGATGTCTGGTTTAGCGATGGCCTTGGTGGTTTGGATGGGGTATTGAGACTTGAGAGCGATGACTTGTTAGTGTCAATGGTTGTCGTGGTTGTTACAACTTGCTAAAGCTGGTTAGTAGTGGTGTTTGTGATTACAATGGGTTGTGTGCAGTGGTATTGGACAATACTACGATGATGGTGATTGATGTGCTTGGCAATGATGAACTGTTAAAATTTAATTTGAAGTAGTTGTGGTTGGTGGGATGCTCGTGAGATGAGTTAACAACTTGGTGTTAGTATTTAACAGTGGCAATGCTGCTGCTAAATAGTAAGTTTTGTAGCTTAGCTGGTGCAAAAATGGCATTGGCTATGAAGGGCTGTCATAGGGTATCTGCGGGTGGTGGTCTCAGTGGTAGTGGAGGCAGCATTTAATAATTCTTACCAAATGCTCTGTTCATTTCTTATTTGGGTGTAATTTCCAATGATCTGAATTGGCTCCAAAATCCTCACCCCCCCCCTCCCCCCCCCCTTTTTTTTTTCTTAGGGGTGGGGATGGGTTGAGGATTTGAAGATTTAAATTTTAAGCTTAAATTGCGGGCAAACAAACAAAAGTCAAGTCCCAATATCTTATATGGAAAAGGTTTAACTAATAAGGAGAGAATTTGGATAGGATAATCTACAATTTTCAATAAAGTTTGGCTTTGCAATATGGTTGGAAAATAGAAACTTTCAGTTAGAGAGAACTTGCTTTCACTGGGTCTGGAAACTAGTTTTTCAGTTTGACCCTTGTGTTTCTGTTATTATTTTTCTTTAACTGCCAGTAAATTAATGTTCTATTGCATTTTTCATTTTTGAGAGCCATAATGCATTATCATGTTTATAGGCATTGAAGGATGGGGACTCATTAATGAATATTGGAAAGCTTAAGGAAGCATTGCCCTATTATGAAAAGGTCATGGATAAGTTAACATTCAAGGTAATTTATTGTTTGAACTGTTTGAACTGCTTTTGTTCTTGAAAAGAGATCTCGCCTCTCTCTCTTTCCCCTTTCCATCCCCTTCCCTAAAATGGAAAGCCATAAATAAGAAGGGGCATATTTATAGATTTTCTATTTGATTGCTATTGTGATTATGTATTTATTTATAAAAATGGTGGATTACTGATGTTAAGTTGTTAACTACCATATTTACTCGGAAATTAGGATGGTAGAGGCATTTATGGGCAGGATGAGTTAGGATTTGTTGTGCCATGGGCGTTGAAGATTAATGAAAAGTATACTCTACCTGGCTCATGATTTAGAGCGGAGAACAGGATTGGCAGTTTACATACCCAATTTTGCAATATTGAAGATATTATAGATAGGGAAATTCTTTTCTTAAGGGAAAAATCTAACTGAATTTTCGTGTTAAATAATTTGGGAGCTCTATTTTCAAGATATATCTACGTAACACATGATCCCAATCTTGTACTTTTGGGGAGTGAAGCACGCTGTCACGTCATTTTTGCATGAAATTTTTGTATGATTGGTTAGTATATATACCATCACTCTAGAAAAATATACTATCCATAATTGAACATGCTCAAAATATGAATTGAGATAGGATATCAGGAAATTGATTCTCATAATCAAATTTGAATCTATTTCATTTGTAAAATAGGTGACGTGATTGGCAGACATCCTTGTTGTGGGAAAATTAGAGGAAACTCAAAGCTAGGTGGTTTCACAGGATCTTTGTAAAATGGATTTTTGTAATGTGTTGTTTTAGGGAAGTTGAGCAGAAAGCCAATGGCTGCACATGAAAATAGTCTGACTTGATTAGGGGACATGAATGATTTCTCTTGAGAAAGGATTATATGCTTCACTGATGAGTTTAATAGTGATAATGAAGAGGTGGACTTAGGAGTCGTGTTGGTGATAGAACGTTGAAAATGTCTGTGGCTAAGTTCTATATTTGTAGCTATTGCTTTTGTTTGCTCTTCCTTTTATGTCTTTTTACATGTTTCTTTTTTCTTCTCTAGTTCCTAGGGGTGTCTCCTCCTTTTTTATTCCTATATCTTTATACATTTTTATATCAAACTAGAAAAAGGAAAGAAAAGAAGTGTTCCTGGGAATCAGGAACTTCCAGTTACAATTTACTAGCTCTAGTTGTATCCTCCCTTCTGCATCCAGGGGGAAGGTTTCTTTACTCGTCTCTAATATACGTGAACTATTTTTGCCTAGAGGTTTGGAAGATTCATTAATTACTGCATGATTATATGTCAACTTAAAAATCAAATATAGCTTTATTTGCAAGTACACTAATTTAAGTGAGGTTATTGTACAACCTTTATCTATCTGGTTTTTTTTCCCCTTCTTTTTGAAATGGTTTCTTTAGGAGTGACAGTATCTGAATATTTTGTGCTTTGTTTCATGCATATTATTCTTGCAGAGTGACCTTCATGGGTTAGCTGCGATACAATGGTCTATTTGTCAAGACTCGCTCAGTAGGTATATATGTCTTTTGAGATTTTACTAGATGCCCCTTATGACATCCCTTAACATGCCATAAAACTGAATTTGTTCATTGTGCTTTACGTGGAATATGGAATGAGTCTGTTGTTCCTTTGATGCATAATAAAGATATGTTTGTCATCATTTTGTCTTTAAGGCAACTTCTATCAAACTTATAAGCTTGTTTCCATCTTTGGGATTACTGTGGTGTCTTCATCCCACACTGTGACTTGCATTTAATGCCATCTTACACATGTCATGCACTGATTAAAATTCCTTTGTTATGTGTACATCACAAAATTTTGTAGGTTTATTTATAAACGATTTTAAAAAAATAATTAGGTTGATCTTTGACCGGACAAACATCATCACATGTTAATTTTTGACTACATAAGTATTGTCATTTGTCACATGTAAGTTGTGGTTCAGGTTTCAGCTAATGTGTTATACTCAATTGTCCTTAAATCATTTGCAAGCTTACAAACATTATAATAAATTCTGAGTTATTGAGATATGTAATAATATTTAAACTATATTTACTAGGTGTGAAGTTTGTGATAGTGCATCCAAAAATAAGAAATAAAAGTTGTAACGGACAAGGCTTTGCTCTAGTCGTTGTAAACGTTTTTTGTGAATAAGGTATTTGAAATTGCAATGTTGAATAGGATGGTTTGGGGCTTATTTGAAAATCAGCTGCTGCACTTTTGGAGGTTCAGTTATGACAGTAGAAAATTTAGCATCATATAGGGATTTATATTAATTAGTTTTGTGAATATTTTTTACTAAGACTGAATAGCGAAGAAAGAAAGAAAGAAAAAAAAAAAAAAGACAACAAAAATTTTAAAAGCAAATATAGATGAGAGAAGTATAGTAGATGGGAGGACTTAATTTATATGGCCTAATATAAAAGGATAAATTGAAATTGTTAAGAGTCCTAGTCAAACTTTGATCACTTTGGTCCTACCCAAGTCAGGATAGATGAGATTATACTTCTTGAGTTCATATGGGTGTTAAATTACAATGATAAAAACAGGATTGAGAATTGTGGAAGTCAAATTTAATTTGCAAGCCTGACAACTATCACTACAATATAGTTTTTCCTAAAAGCTACATACCATTGATTGTAATACCTGAATGGATATATCAAAGTTATTGTGCCTAATTACTAATAGTTTGCTGTGCATGAGTTGAAAAAATTTCAGGTAATGATGTATGTTAGATTGTATTTGTAACCTCTTGACTAGCAAAGGAAAGTGCTGAGTGATGTTAACAGTTGTAATAATTGCTGACAGGTTGAATGAGGCTCGATTAATGTATGAAAAGCTTCAGTCCCACCCAAATGCTCAAGTAAACAAGAAAGCAAGACAATTCGTATTCAGCTTTCAGGTAATCACCAATTCGTTGTGTGAATAATATAGTGTCTATGTTTATGGGTGAAAGCTAACAGGGAAGCCTCAACAAACATGAACAGTGACAGCATTTCAATGCCTAAATAGCTATTTGCTATGCGGGTATTTTCTTTTCCTAATCATCACAAATTAATGGTTTTCAAAATTTATTTTCCCAACACCAGTTCCTTATGTGTTACGGGTTCTTTAGAATTGATCTTTCACATTACAAAATAAAATCACTTTTTATTTTTATTTTTTTTTCCTCCTGCTAAAATGAATTCACTTTTTTTCCCTACTTTTCTTGTGTACCCTTTTTTTTTTCAACTGAAAATTACAACTCTTACAGGCCATGGAGATGATGAAGGTCACAACGAGCAGTCCTTTTTATCTAAAGAACACAGGTTACCAGAATTTTTTTGAAGCGTTTGTTGAAAATAAATCCAACTACCCACTTAAAGAAGCTGAGATTGAAGAGGGTTCTCTGAGTCAAGTTCTCCCATATATTATTTTTCTGGTTTCTCCCATTTTTGCCATACTGCTCATTGCTATACAAAAGAGGATATAAATTCAAAGATAGAGTTTACAACTACAACTAGGAAATGATTAAAAATCATTGTTCTGGGAACTGTATATATCTTAACCACCCCCCACCTTACACGAAAAAAAGAAGGAAAAAGAATGGTATATATCTCTAACTATTCTGTTAGTTCATAGTATTTCTAGTCATGTGGTTGGTTCAGTAAAAAGAAGCTTTTCCAAGAATTCTATTTACATGTAAGCAAGAGGCACGTATAGTTAGATTATACAAGGATGAGAAATTTGCGTGTGCTTGGCGTTATGTAAACTAATATGCAGGCTGAATAAAAGGGTCAAGAATCATTAACTTGACATTCACCATTTGAACACAATTGGGCCGTTAGCTATCTAATGCCAATTTTAGAATCAGAGAAATGCTAATGGGTCGTGAAAACTGAAAAACTCCTCTTTATCAATATCTTTGGGGGTCTTCTTTTTGTGAAAATATGAACTAGTGTCTACACAAAGAGCAGCACAATTTGACTGATCCAAATTTCATGTTTTATTCTGTTCTATGTTTAGTTGCAATTACGTGTGAATTATTTTCCCCCACTATTTAATCTATGCTACAATTTTTAAATAACCTTTTTATTTTTTTTTATTTTTTTATTTTTTTATTTTTTATGTTTGGTAAAACCTGACACTTTTTAACCTTACAAATCTTTTTGTGTATAATTAAATGCAGTGCTTCTGTGCAAAGTCTTTCCATAAAATTAAAAGAAAAAAAGAAGAAGAAAGTAAAACAATCATGATGTTAATTTGGGTGCAGGTCATAGTGTTCTAGCAACATCAGAACCTTGTGCCTATTTTTTTTATTATATTCTTTGGTAATTAGTTAAAAACAAGGAGTAGATGAATGAATTAGGAAAATTATGTCAATTATTTGGGCGTTGATAAGCACTTGTACTTACTCTCTTAATCATGATATAAAATAATGAATCAATGGAGTAAAAACTTTTTTGGGAATGCTGAATAAAAATGGAAGCCATCTAATCTCATCAACTGTACTAATCTGCCTTGAAAGATGGTAAAAATTGAACAGATCTTATACTCTTAGTGGTGAAAAACACACCCCCAAGATTTTTTACATTACAGAGCAATCAGTGTCATGCTTTTCAACTCGCTTAACCCCACCATAATCTTTTGTCTAGTGTGCTAATAAATCGAAATAAGTTAAGATAGAAGATGCACTTGAATAATATTAAGCCCCTCCACCAGTCACTTACAATATATACCAATTGCTTACTTTTTTCCACCGATCATATGGGTTCACTAAGCCAGTATAGGGACGTATGAAATTTGTCCTAAAGGAATGCAGGAACTGATACAATATATTAGTGTTCATCTTAGAAAGAGAGCATATCCATAATTTCTGGGATTTGGGGTACAAATGCAAGAAACAAAATGACAATACCTACTACACATAACACTCACCAAAAAAAATGCTAATGGGTTGTGAAAAGCTCCACTTTATCAATATTTTTGGGGCCTTCTTTTTGTGAAAATATGAACTAGTGTCTACACAAAGAGCAGCACAATTTGACTGATACAACTTTCATGTTTTATTCTGTTCTATGTTTAGTTGCAATCATGTGTGAATTATTTTTCCCCACTTTTTAATCTATGCTACAATTTTTAAATTATCTATTCTTTCCTTGGTTAGGTAAAACCTGACACTTTTTAACCTTACAAATCTTTTTGTGTATTATTAAATGCATTGCTACTGTTCTTAATCTTTTTGTGTATGTCATTTATCCCATACAAAAAAAAAAAAAATATATATATATATATATATAAATACCATTTAAAACAATCAGTAATGCACCTATTGTTATTAGCTGAACTGAGCCAATAATGCTAGTACCACAACAAAACTCACAATTTGCCCATAGGGCGAATTGTGAGTGGTGGAGTTGTGGATCCACAACTCACAACTCGACATGTGAGCAAGTTATGGCAAAGTTGTAAGTTTTGTTGAGGTGCTAGCAATATTTTAACTGAGCTTATATTATGCTACATGCATGCACAAGTCTTGATGACATGATGAATAGGAGCTCATTGCTTACAGATTTTAATTAGTTCATACCTATAGAAACTAGAATATATGCCACTAAACAAATATTTCAAATTATTTTTAAAAAAGTACACTTAGGTCAAATTAGAGTGAACAGACAAAATTAGTGGTGATTGTCAAGGAATTTGACTAATTTGTATTTTTAAGGTGTTATTGAAAGATGCATACAATTTCTATAAGAGCATTCACATTTGCAAATTGTAATCAAATTTTAAAGTAAAAGTTAAATTAAAAAAAAAAATATTTAACTACCAACTTTTCAAATATACCATTTATGATATATTCCATTGTTTATATTCTATATATATCTAATTAAAATATTCACTATAAATTATTTTATTTATAGGAAAAAAAAAAAAAAAGGAGAGAAGAAAAGTTTTACAAAATACTACTGTGCTCTCCAAATTTGTTGAGGTCCGTAGCATTTTGTAAAAAAATTGAATAATGTTGGAGAATTGAACGTGAGACCATTTATTTGGTGTATCTTGACTGCAATGCTCTTCAATGTGACTTAAAAAATGTTTTGAAGAGTTGGAAGCTAATGGGTAATGTAACTTTGTAAAGGCCATACATTTCCATCTTTTAAAAAACTGTCTTGGAAACTAGTGGTATTTTTTCGCCTTTAAAAAAAAAAATTATAATTTGGAATTCCATTCATAATGAGATTGAGATTTGTAGGATAAAGAATGCTTCTATTGCTTGTCCAAAAACAAAGTTCTAACAAAGTATCGCTCTTGACCTCAACTTTTGTTATCTAATTCTGGCCTAATAAGCAATAGAGAGAGAAAAGAAGTAAAACTTTAAACTAAAATTTTGGTGGTCTTTAGACTTTAGTTTAGGCGTTAGTTTGGAAAATCAGTGCATTTTTTTTCAATCATGTCTTTGTTTTGTTGCAATGTAGAATCGTGAAGATTCATATATAGTGTTTATTACTGTCCGTTTACCCCACCAAAAATATTGGAGGATTCAGAATGGCCTTATGGGTTTGTGAAAATTTTAACAAAACCTATCATTCATCTGGTGATTCAGTGCTAATTAATTCTCTAAAAGAAAGACACCAACTCATTATGTTGGTTTAGAAAAGTTTCTTGGTTATTTTTAGATGCCTTAATGTACCAAAAGGAAAAGCAGATTCCCAATAAGATCCTTTTGTCTTTAATTTACCCAAGTTGATTACTTTCTAAAAACATATCACCTAAATAAAGAGATGCTACTAAATCATGTAAAGGTACACTTATTATCTATCTCTTCTTTTTCTTTTGATAAAGTAGGTATGATGCCTTATTTCTTTTTACGCTAGAGAGAGTACTACTGTTGGTTGATGCCTTATATATCATTGTTAATTAGTTCAGTTTTATGCTTTCATTAGTCAATGATTAGGTTAACTATCATCGCAAATGATGAATATAATGCCATCTTAATTAGTACTTACCAAAAACACCACAGACCCATTCCCAATTTCAGATTGCCAATTTGGCATGGTCTAACATTTTCTTTCAAAAATAATAATTAAAATTAATACATGGATTATCATTAGACTAATAGACTT
This sequence comes from Quercus aquifolioides, assembly GCA_019022515.1. Taxonomy (NCBI): domain Eukaryota; kingdom Viridiplantae; phylum Streptophyta; class Magnoliopsida; order Fagales; family Fagaceae; genus Quercus; species Quercus aquifolioides. Next base: position 13,556,654 of record CM032333.1, read on the forward strand.
CCTTGTGTGTGTCTATATATATATATAATTTTTTTATATCCAAATTATATAGAAGAATTCAAAGTTTCAAATCCAACCATTCCTGCCAGCAATCATTGTTAAAATGGCTCTTGGGGAGTACTGAACTATTAGATCTAAATTATGCAAACGAAATTTCTAGGAAAATACTTAATACTAACATTGAAACAATTAATAGGTCTTTAAGCACCACCGTTATATAATTCTTTCAAGAAATTTTGGATTAAATTTGAATGGTACACTTGGCTTCATGACGATTTCGTAGAAACTTCATCAGTTTACCAATTCTTGATTTGAGTCTTGGCTATTTGAGTACGAAATTGGAATTTTGGAAAAGAACAACGAAAGTTACGAAACATAGCGTAAATGTTTAATTTCTGAAGCCACTGAGAAGCTTGCTAGTATGAGATGTGTTACATCATGTGTATCCACCTTTTTCTTAATAAATTTTTGAGCGTTCATTGAAATTTCAATTTCATCCCCTTTTTACGATATCCATTATATATTTAGTTTTACTAATTCAAAAGTTTAAGATTTTCATAAATTAATAAATCCAACTGCACATTCAGTAAAGATCTATCATATATAAATATATATATACATATATATATATATATATATATATAAATGTATGTATGTATGTATATGTATATGCATGTCATGTACTCAATGTGTCCTAGCCTGCCCTAGCTATGAGATTTATAACTTGTATGTCTCTGTTTATATTTACTATTTTACATCAATACCTACAATTGATATAAAAATGTCCACATTTTAAAACATGAAAATGGATGTTAAAAAAAAAAAAAAAGAATGTAAAAGTATCATTGCTTTATAAATAAGGGAAACATAAGAAAAATATACTTTTAGGCCTTTTGTTTACTTTTATTATTTGATTCAAACTATTTGAAACTACCTTTTAATATGGTAATGGTGCCAAAATCAGTACAAGGAAACCCACCATGGTAATAATAGTATTGGAAGCATGTATTAACTGTCTATGATATTTAGATTAAATGGCACATTCTGATTTTGTCAAAAAAATATTCAGGATTTAAATTATTTTTCTCTTAATGTTGAGATTTTTTTAGCCAATTTTGACAATAGTGAATGTATTTGTTATTAGGTGATTTTTTTTTAAAAAAAAAAAAAATCAATAAAGATGTTAAAATTCTTTAAAATTTTTAACTTTGAAAGGAGATCAAATGACCCTATTATTTCTATAAAAAAAGTCACTATGATTTTGTATTTATAAATATATAAATTATAGATATTTGAAAAAGTATTTTCAAATGCATGAAATATTCTATTCCAATAAGCAAATCACCGGAATGGTCATCATATTCTTGTATAATGTTCTTTGATATTAAATGTTCATTTGACACCAATTTATTTGGCTTTTATTGAAAGTTGCTTAAGATATAATGATTGTATCTTGTATCTAAGTTAACGAGTTCAAAATCTGGACAAAAAAAAGTTGATAGCAAGCATACTCTTACTATATCCTAGAGATTTGCAAATTTGACCATGAAAATTTTACAGGTCATATCTCTTCGCACGATTGGAACTTTTACTCATTTTGCAAAAAAGAAAGAAACATATATTATTTTATTACAAAAAAGAAAACAATCAAAGACTAACATCTTCCTTCAAGCCAAAAAATGACATTTTGTCAGCGATATTGTTGTAAAAAGCACCATCTTTCGCTTTTGGTTTTCTTCTTTGTAAGCTAAGCTTTGTTCAAAGATAAGATACCTTGTTGCTTGTTCTTAAACTTAGTTATACTTATGTCACTAAGTGATGCAAATCAAATTATATTATGGTAGTTTCTTGACAATTTTAGATGTATGATCAATGGCATAAGATGTATCATTTCATCAGAAATATATAGTTCGAAAAACACATTATTCTTCTGCTCTTTTTCGTCCATATATGGACCATATTTGGTGAGAGCAAGACAATGAAAAATGGAATTGTTTTTGGAGAATTTGGAAGTTATAGGATTTGGGTCCGACACATTAGGAATGTGAGAGCTGTCTTTCCATTTGCACCTCACGTGTTATGCCATGATAGCTTCCACTTGTGCTATGTTAGTGTTAGCCCCATAGGTTCAAAAGAAGCCAAACTCAATTCACATCTGCATTTTTCTTTCTTAACCATATATATATATCGCTGGATTCAAAGTGTTCAATCCCTTATCATTGCACAAAGAGAATTTTTGACTCTCTCTCTCTCTCTCTCTCTATATATATATATATATATAATATTAGGGCTTGAAAAGAACTTTTAACGTGGAAAGTGCATGGCTATGCAATGTGTACTGTTTGCCTGGTCTGGTCTGCCAACTCCTATAGTGGTGTCCACACCAAGCTTCATCAATGAAGCTGCAGAATTAATTTACACTTTAGGTTATAATGATTAAGCTCGATCTCCAATTGTGGTTTGACATGCATTAATTAACTTTATTTATTTATTTATTTTAATTATATAGAATAAAACAAGAAGTTTAGAGAGTAAAACATGGAGTAATATTTTCGGAATCAAATAAGTAGGAGATTGTTAGCTTTCTTCAAAGTTAATGACAAATACTTCCTTCATGCATGGATAAATAAAATTTTGAGTTTGTAATTTAAGGAATTTTTTTTTAAAATTTTTTAACATATATTTCAAGAAAATTTTCCCTACAAAAAAGAAGAAGAGATTATTTGGAATTTATTCTTGTTAGATTATTGTTGTTATTTTTGTATTTGCTTGATAGTTGATATATCATATTAAAATAAGTATTCTTGTAATCTTTACATGTCATTATTATAAGCTTATAATATAAATATGTGCTGAGATGAGAGATCAACTGCTTTACCTCTATTTTTTTTTTCTCTTTCTCATTCTTATCTCTTAACCCTAAAATTTTCAAATTTTACTACTCAAATATTCTTATTACAAAGTCAATGAGGCTCTAATTATGTGAGCATTTCACTAAGTTTGACAAAAAAATTATGTAGTGGGAATGGGAGCCAGAAATCCATGACAAGGAAGCCAATAACTTAAAAAAAAGAAAAAAGAAAAAGAAAAAAGCCAAGAACTTGTTGGTCAAATATTTGGGGACCTTTATGTAAAGATATTGGAAGTTATGAACTATTCATGAGCAGATTGTAATATAAGGAAATTAAAACTATTTTCTTATAAAGCCTACTCTACATATAATTCTTTAATATTTTGTCCACCTATATTAAATTTTCATCAAGCTAGACTTTGTTACCAAGCAATGCAATAAATTAAGTGGCTGGGATTTAAACAAAGAAAAAAAAGGGGTTACCCTTTGACCAGGATAGATTTGGTGGTCATGATTCATTCCTTTGCCCATGGGCATAAGGACACTTTCACTCACTACGGCAGGTAGCCCAAATGACAAACATGTGCATAAAAAAAAAAACATATTCATTATCCATAGAGTTTTTTGTCAAATAATAATAATTATTTGGCTGAATATTTTGAACCCCAGGTCCCCCTAAGTTTTGAAAGTCATCAATATTTTGAGGTGCTATACACTCCTTTATCATGATATGTATAGCTAGTTTATATAGCCTTTATTCAGTTCTCAATTTCCTGTAATTGATTTTTTTTTGAGGTGCAAAACAGTTAACATGGCCACCCTTTAAACTAGTGTTGAGGTCACTTGGTATTGTATTATACACACGAAATTGAATTTTTCTCACACCAACAATTAGGGATAGACTACTATTGTGTGTCCCAAACATTAGAAATAAATAATTGTTTGCACTTATGCTGTGTGGCAATGATTAATTTGTGTGGCTCTTCACAAGTAGTAAGGTGACAAGATTCACTTAATGGCCAATCTCTTTTCATAATGGGTCATTTCTACTTTTTAAAGCTGAATCAAGAACCACAAATATTTTCATTTTTTTGCTACAGTAATTAAAGACAAGTAGCTAGAACCTAATTTCAATTCAATTGGTTGATTAATTTTTTTGAGGAATAACAATCCTAATATACACAAGCTTGGATATGATCAGCAATCCTTTTGGTTCTTGCTGATGGGACCAGATGGTTAATGATCACCGACGAAATGGAAGTTTTTACTTGGAATGCTAATGCTCTTGCTTGGTCATTAAGGCAAGCAATATGGATATAAATTAAGTGTCTATTAGCTAGCCTCACCTAAGTACAAAAAACATTTGCAAAAAAAGGGTATTCATTAGAATCTTGATAAAACGTGTGTCACACCGAAAGAGAAGTCGGTAATCAGTGTCGTTAGGAGTTTGGAAAAGATGGTAAAAGAGAATTGGCAACAAATTGTATGACATATTTTGCTGCGTCTTCTTGTTGGAGTTACCATTGTTCTATGTCAATCGAATCTCTATGCACCTCACGAAAATGTTGTTCACAAATATGTAGTTTCTTGGTGGCAAATACAAGCTCAATATAGTAGGAGTTAATTAAACAAGCGCCAATTTCCAAATTCAATCATATTTCTCTGTTGTCTATATTTGCATGCACTAACTAGATTGATCACAAACTTATTATTGTATATAGTCGTACACATTATTTTTTTCATGTTTTAAATTTGGACATTCTTAAAACAAATGAATATCATTCGTAAAATTGTGGGGAAATTATATTTTACCACCTTAAACTATACCTCATATTACAGTTTGCACCTTAAACTTTTAATTTACTTTTTGTACTCTAAACTATGACCATTGTTACACTTTGCACCACAATGTTAAGTTTGCTGTTAACTTGGATGAAAAATATAACACCATGTGAAAATACCTAATTTCCCCTCTTCTCAATGCTTTAAATACAGAAGATAAATTACATTTTACCATTCTAAACTATACTCCTTATTACACTTTGTATCTTAAACTTTGAATTTTCATTTAAGTTAACAGTAAACTTAACGGCAGGGGTAAAGTGCAACAGGAGTAATAATTTATGGTGCAAAATGCGCACTTAAAAATTTTAGGGTGTAAAGTGTAACATGAGGTGTAATATTTTAGAGTGGCAAAATGTAATTTCTCCTAAAATTGTGAATGTAATATGTACGAAGCGTATATTAATAATAATTGTGAGAGAAACATTTACTGTGGAGAGAGAGAGAGAGAGAGAGAGAGAGGTTTTACATTTTAGAGTTGCAAATTATATTGAGTTTCAGAATAAAAAAAATTGATAAGGTTGTAAATTATTATTTAATCATTTGCGGCCATAATAGTAATAATTAATCATTCAGTGTGTGTGCATACTATTATAAATTAATTGATCTTGTGGCTTCAAAACCTGTATTTTGATGAGATATGGCAGATATATCATTTGATAATAAACTAGATTAATAGATGTTAACTACCCTACCTAAAGAAACACTTATAGCTGCCACGTACGTAGGAGTAGTTGAATATACCAAATCTTCATTTATGAATGTTAAGATTTTAAAAAGGATGATATGGATTTTTTCCCCCGTTTGAAATATGAAATGGAGTTAAGTTAGGTCAAAGATTGACCTTAAAGAATGGTTAATTTAAACCTATTCTTCAATTATAAAATTGTAGCATTATTACATAGTACTTCTATGATTTTTCTTAGTGCATAAAAGCCCTGATTAAATAAATAGAAAAATTATTTTAATTAATTGATATCTTGGTCTAATGATAAAAAATAATAATTATAAAGTGAATATTATATACTCCAATCATATTGTATTTATATAGTTAATTAATAAAAAAGCAAGAGTAAATTAATTTGTTATATTTGCTAGTAACTTACATTAAATCGATCAAGTGGGTAACTAAACAACTTTTTTCAGTTTTTATTTTTATTTTTTTTCTATTTCATGTTGGACTATAACATTACAAATCAAGTAATAACTCCACCATTTTTTTCGTATTTATATTTTAAGTTAGATCATGACATGGTTACATAAGACATCTATACATTATAAATCTTATAGTAGTTAGGTTTTGCCACGTTGCATGGTAAAATGCTAGATTTCTTATTTTCTTTCATTTCATTTTTGTCACTTTGAACAGAAACTAACAAGGTTATACTGACTTATACATGACAAGAATTATATCATATCAATTAATAATTCACGTCACATTGAACAGTAATCCCACAAGTCTTTGATAATTTTTTTTTTTCCAAACTATAAACTATGACAAGAGTCAAATTCGACGGGAGGTTTCACCATATCACATGATAATAACCCATATTTATTTTATTTTCCATTTTTTTGTCACTTTAGACATATAATAATAAGATCACACATAAACGTCCAAACTCATAATGACTAGATATAATAAAATTGAATTCATAATATGTTGAGTGATTTAAATGAATCACATTTCTTGTCACTCTTTATTAGTCTTCAGGGACAAATATCTTCTTTCCTTCGTATGGTGTCCTAAAATGACCTGAGCCTAACATTGCTTCTTCTCTTAATAATTTACCAATATTTGAATATAAACCCAATTCTGAATCTACCTTTATAGTTGTTTCTGGATTCTTCTCATTGCACGGTTCAATAAGTAATAATTAATAAGTTTGATCAATTTTCTTCTCTATTTTATGACTTTTTTCCCTTCCTTCTAAGCATTTTCAATTCCTTTATGTTCCCACTCTAACTAGTTACATCTATTTACTTATTGCTCTTTTCTAGTATCTTTGTATTTCCCTTTCTCCCCTTTTTTTTAGTTTTTTATTTTTTTTAAAATCCAAAATTTATCAATAAATGCTATTAGATAATGGGTCCTTCCCTTTCTTCAATTTTTTTTTAAATAAAATATAAATATTTCGAATTCAAATTTTATCAATAAATATTATAAATTAAATGCTATTAGATAATGGGTCCATTTCATAATTCACTCTCTTTCTCCTTCATATTTTGACATACCTGTTCTTCCTTCATTCCCTAATCAAAAGTATTCATGAGTAATCTAATTTTACAAGAAAATAAAATAAAATTTAAGCACCATTTATCTTTATCAATATTTTACTCAAGTTTTTGAATGCTCCTTATAAGTTGCAACTTCTAATTCTTTTTTTGAAAATAGATTTTTTTTAAGTTATAAAAAAAAGACATTTTTTTGAGTAAATGGTAGGAGTTTTTTTAATTATTTATTTTTTACATTAAATACTACAAACTTTATAATAAAATTACTCTTTTAATTCCTAAATAGTTTCTCTGCTAAAAGTATTAAAATATAAAATAATCCCTAAATTACAATGTGGTTTTCAACAAATTTTTTATGAAATAGGTTTTCAACATTAATATCATATAAATCATCTCTCTCTTTTTAAAATACTAGTAATTCATAAACCCCATGCTTCTTAAATTAATATCTATTAATTTGTGTCTTTCATCCATATTTGAATCTTTAAATTAATACTAGTTTATCAAAGAAAGCCATGAAAAATTTCAATTTTAAGTAGCTTCTTTTTTCTTTCTTTTTTTCTTTTTTCTTTTTAAAAAATAAGCATGGGCAATGGATGGTGGGAAAGTTCAAAAAAGCTAGTGGGCCCAAATTATACTGATTTTATCTGTAACAAGAAGGTTTTGATTGGCATTGGAGAATGGGGACAGAGAAGAGGAGCGTCTGCGTAAATTAGACCTTAGGCCCGGAGTAGGCCCCACTCATAGCCATTATCGCCGACCACTCCTCTTGTCTTTTCCAAAGTGCAACCGCCCAAGCCTTCTTTTCTGGGTTTCCCAGTCAACTTTGGATACATTTTTAAAACGAAAAAAAAAAATTCCACTATCATGGTATCTCTTTCTAAAATCACACGCACAATATTTATATATATATATTTGGTATGTTAATTAAATGAAAAAATTACAATTTACCACATATAGTTTGACCAAAATTTAAATTATCTACTTGTGATTTGAAATTTGACATTTTACTCACATGAGATTAGCTTAATGAGAGTTTTATAACTCACTTTTGTTAAAAATAGGGCTAAATATGTAATTTTTTTTCACTTTTATGTCTTCCAAAAACACAAAAAACATAAAAATACAAGATAAAATAAAATAAAAAATAACCAAATGGAACACTTACATAATCAGATTTCAAACCGCAAGTAAGTAAATTGTAATTTACTTTAATCGGATTACGATCCTTGAAAGTTTCTAGAGAAACTCCAATGTAAAATTTCTAAAATCCTAATTATCTATTTTAAAATAAGTGGAGTGGATTTTACCACGTTATGAATGATTCAAATAAATATCAAAATGGTATTGTCGCCCACGTCGGGCGAGGTGGTACTTCCCCAAGCCTTAAAGGCTTGTGAGGTTTGAGGATCCAAGTTCAAGTGGTCTCGAGGTGGGTGTAGTATATTAGGTTCATTAGATTAGGATTCCTAACTAAGCTAAAAAAAAAAATGGTGATAGCCAACCTTTGCTTAAATGTTGATGACGTGTTAACATTCAATATACTCATTTCAGAATAAATGGATTGAATTTTAAGAACTTCATGGTAGAATTATCCTTGAAACTAGAGGGTATCTTAATCTTATCTAGATGAGTTAAAAGCTTTCTTCTAAATTGATTTGAAAAAAAAAAAAAAAAAAACTTCAACCCATTACATGTATTTTTAATCACATACAAATTTAATCGTCACATAACTTATTTATACAATTATACAACTTAATGGGATCGTTCATACATGTGAATTATTATTATTATTAGAAATAACATTGATTGTTAAATGAACGATCGCGTTGGAGAAAATTACTTTTAAACTAGTTTGAAGGAATTTCTTACAAATTTTTTTGTGCCTATTAAAGTATTGAACCTTTTAAATCATTAAATAGAGACTTGAAAGCTAAATCAATTTTATGATCAAAAGTTTGTTGAGAAGCTCAACTCCATAACATTTTACGTGCAAGATATAAATTTCTCTCTTTTTGACTAAAGCTCCTTGTTTAAGTCACATAAACATTGATCAATGTGTATGACTATTCAGAAAGTTTTAACTTTTTGAGTAGAATTTTAATTTTTCACCATAGAATTGTCTAAGTTTTCATAAGCCCAACTTCTCAGTTTGATAAGATTGAAGCTGAACCTACACCTAGACAATATTGTGACATTTTTGTCTGATGAGTGTTTTATGTGCAACACTAAATGAAAATTAAATGTGTTAGTTTGCAGCTTATAGTTGGATGTTTGTGCAATTTATGAATGAAAATTAAAAATCTCTATCAAGAATCAAACTCCTTGGGCTCATCAAAGCTATCAGCATTAAAACATTTAACATCTAACTACTGACAATGGAATAGAAGCATTCTTAGCATTTAACATCATTATACAAATAAGAAACAATTTAAGTATATAGAAACTACAAAACAGTGCTTATAATATAGTAGAATTTTACTAATTCTCGTAATATATGCATCACCCAATTGATGTTCCTTATCCAAATAAATGAAGGGCTAATTCTGTAAATGTATTAAATAGTGGGTTAGCATATCCAATCACCATTGATTTTATACCTTAAAAAAATAAGAAATAAGGTAATTGCCAAATGTATAATTCCCATGTCACAAAGGAAATAATTCAATTCAGAAAATGCCTAAACCAAAGGGCCCCAAACACACCTGTTAATGTATGTCAGCATCGAACACTTATCTCAGCCTTATTCAAAATTTAATCTGCCAAACCAAAGTTGAAAATCAACTAACAAAAAGACCACCCACTGCATACCAAAGAAAACCAAACCAAACCAAACCAAAACAAGAAGAAGAATCTTTTTTTCTTCTTGTTTGGGTTTCATGTTTCGAGAATTCCTTTTTCTTTCCCATGCAACTTTCATACCTTAAAAATCCACAAGAAACCTACCTTACTTCCTAAACTTGAATATCCTATCCCAAAGGGAAGAAAACCTAACTTCAAATTCATCTCCATCTATGTTTATGCAGCTGGTTTTCCTTTGAAAATGGTCCAAAGAAAGGTACCCAACAAGCTTGGTATCCAAGCTGATCATGTTAAATCAGACAAGCTGTTGGGAAACCTCAAAGCATCTTCTTCCCAATACCAGGATGGGAAAAACAGAGGAACTGATATGAAGAAGAAGATGAAGAAGTCAAGATCCATCAAACTATCAGATATTGATAACTTGAGGTCAACACCTTTCAAAAGGAACTTATCACAGCCTGGAAAGCCTCCGCCGCTCTATGTTTGCGCCACTGCAGCAACTCCACAGAAGCAGCAGCCTGTGATCAAAGGGACTGATGGTTCACCAAATTATATGAAGTCCACCACCTGTTTTGATGCAAGGAAGGAACAATCTCAGGTCAGTCTTCGGAATACTCAAACTGGTTCTGAAATTAAGAATCCGAGTAGAAGAAACTCTAGCAGTTCAAAACTTGGTTCTGCTTCTGGTAATAAAGCAGCAAGAGCTTTAACAAGAACATCTAGTTTAAAGCTGATGAGGACTTTAACAAAGACTCCTAGTTTCAAGCCGGCAAGAGCTTCGGCAAAGAAGTCTTCCAGAGTTGTTCTTTGTGCTGATTTGAAAGCACAGAGATCAACCTGTTCTTCAACTTTGAAGGACTCAAAGTCTCCATCATACCTTATGCTTAATCCTGGGGGTACTGAATCTGAAGGAACTTCAGTCATGAAGGTTTGCCCCTATACATACTGTTCTCTTAACGGTCATCATCATGCTCCTTTGCCTTCATTGAAGTGCTTCTTGTCGGCAAGGAGACGTTTGCTGAAGACCCAGAAGAGTATGAAAATGGAAGCTCTAAGCCCCCGTAGAGCAAAGCCGTCTAGTGAAGGAATGGAAGAAATTGGAACTGCAAAGGTGGTCTTTGATCACAAGCCTGCATTCCAAGAAGCTGATATTGTTAGCTTGACCCCGCCTCCTTTGCTGCAAGATACAGGCATGGAATTTTTCATTGAAATCTTTGCTAAAGGTAAGAATGATGAATCAGAAGCAATTGAAAAAGGAACACATGGAGATAAAGAGGAAATAATTGGTGCAGCTGGCAAAGTTGAGGATCAGAATGAGAGCATGTCTTCTATTGATAGGGGTGATGAAGCAGTGGGAGAGCACGGTGACAAACAAGAAGTTGCAGAGATCTTTTCTGATGGATCAGAACAATCTGAGGTTGATTTTGAGGAAAAACTTGAACAGTACAAGGATGCTACTGCAACAGAAATGGATATCACAAAGAGCTTTCCTGAAGAACAAGCAGAAAATGCAGATGAAGACTACCTACCTATCTTAGCTCAAGAAGACTACCTACCTATCTTAGCTCAAGAAAAGAATACTCCAGTAAGTTTCTGCAATGGCAGCAACTTGGAAGGGGAATGGGTTGCAAGCGGTGAAGTAGATGAAGCTGGTTCTGAAGCTACCGATATGGAGTGGGAGGAGGGGCATCTTTCTGACTCAGAGCTTGATAGTGAATCTCATGTAAATGTTGGGTGTTTCTTAGACATCAAGAATCCTGATTCCCAAAATGAATATCTGATCAGTTCAGATGACATTGCTAGCAGCTGCAGTGAAGAGATTATGGCTGATGAAATACTTCTGGAACTCCTTGCAGAAGAAAGTGCATGCTCTGAAGAAAAATCTGATGATGGTGATTCTGAACTAGATTGCATGCATCAGGATTCCGAGATTCATGAATCTAGCCAAGTGTCCAAGAGCCTCAGTTACAACCAACTTTCTTTGACTGAAGATGCATTTCAGGATTTAAAAGCTGAAGAAGAAGAAAGTGGAGAAACTGAGACAAAGTCAATCAGCACTGAGAAACCTTCAGCTTCAATGGAAGAGCCAAACATGGAACCAATAGCAAATGGCGAGGACAGTCAAGAAAAGAACAGAGATATGGAAGCAGAGAATGTAATCCGTGAAATTGATCATCAACTTGGAGATGAAGAAACCATTCTTGCCAGAAAAGAGACAGATGAAGCTTTGAATGATGAGCAGAAGCATCAAACTCTCCAAGACGACTTAGATGGAATGGAAGAGAAAGAGCAAGCAGATGCTGACAAAATATTGGGCCACAAAATGACTGAACCTTGCCAGCCAGAGGAGACAGCTGGAGACTGTAATTCAAGTGAAGAGATTGATGACAAAAGCTTTTCTGATGAGACTCAAAATAATCCATCTGATGGGCACTCCAAGGGCTCCGTTGTTGTCGAGGAGGAGAACTTGGAAAAAGATGAAGGTGAAGCTAAGAAGTTAAGAATCTCAAGTTCCATGTATGCTGAGGAACAAAGTGATCCAAGGATATATAAAATCAGTACAGTTGAAAATAGTATAGAAGAAGTTGACAACATGGAAATGGAAGAAAAAAATTCAGATGCAGCAAATTTATCAACAACAGTCAATGGTATAACCAGTCCACAAATGGAGAGCACATTCTTCCATGCTGGGACCAATTCTACCAAAGAACTGCCAGACAATTGCAGCAATCGGAAGTGGACAATCAGAAGCAAGAGACCAATTAAGGAAGAGGAAGAACTAAGGCAATTCAACCCAAGAGATCCAAACTATCTGCCTTTGGTTCCGGATCCAGAAGCAGAAAAGGTTGATCTGAGGCATCAAATGATGGATGACAGGAAAAATGCAGAGGAATGGATGATTGATCACGCCCTTCAACAGACTGTTAACAAACTTGCTCCCGCTAGGAAGAGGAAGGTGGCCCTACTTGTTGAAGCTTTTGAAACTGTCATGCCAACATCTAAATGGGAAACCCATTTGAGACCCATGGCATGTAGCTGATAGCAGTTAATGAGGTAAGTATAGAAACTATACTTTCTGTAACTCTTTATTTTTTAATAACTTATTATTCTCCAGTCGTAAGTTTAAACCATTATAACAAAAATATATTTGCAATCTCTTCAGGTGATATGAAGAGGAATCAATTTTAACATACCTATAATCAGTCAGTTAAGTAGAATGTATCAATACTTTGCCAAGCCCAGAATTTTATACGAGTAAACTACAGGTTCTGCAGAGCAACTACTGGTTCACTCTATTCAGAATTACAGAGAGAAAGGATTCTGATACAGTGTTAGACTGATGGCTGAACGGAGACTGAGCTGTGGACACTGTTGTAGTTTCTCCTAAACTCTCTGGGTGAAATTCCAGTTTCGGCTTCAATAAATAACATGTAATGACAGTATAAATTATGGTGTTTATTTTCTCTGCATGGTATAGACTTTAAACGCATCCTTTGTTGTTAAGGGGGCACTTGTTCCTCCAAACTTTGTAATTTATTCTAGGTGCTTGCCTACTGGTTTGTATAATTATTATATCAGCCAAGTTTATGCTGACTAATTGCTTTACTCGTCACCATGCCATCTGCACTCACCATGCCTTCTCATATGCATTCCTCGGAGCAAACAGCTTCATGAGGCTTGGTTGTCCCCAGCCAATTGTACTGCCTGGGGGTATTCTTATATGTATGTTACAACCATAAGAGTAGTAGCTGATCATGTTGAAACTCCAATTGCCCAAAGTAAAACAAACTCACTTTTAAGCATCTTATTCAAGAGAACTCAATATTCAGTCTCCACTGAAACCCACGGATCCAAATTAAACACATAATAATAAAGCAAAAACACGAATATTGATGATAGGCGATAGCCATAGAAGTTTCAATTTTGACAGTCTTTAGGTGGAGTATATAATAGCATCTCAATTGCATAGTTCATGTAACAGCTCCCCTACACATCGGGGTACAGGAAGAATCAAGAGACAAGATCACTAAAACAAACTACTGACACCTATTGTTGATTTGAATATATAGCCTGTTAGAACATCAGTTGCCTTGCTCATTTTCTGACTTCTTAAAAATTATTTACCTCTCTCATATATGTTTTTCGACAAGTCAATTGCAGTAACAACTTACAAGTAGATGGTATCTAACTTGACAAATCTCTCTCTCTCTCTTTCTCTCTCAGGCACATGAACTTTTTTTTTATAAGTACAAAGAAAGGGGTGCAACAGTAGGATTTCCCAAGAGATCACCAATACCCTAGCTCAAACACATGATTGACGATTCTTTGTAAAAAATTATTAAGATTAATGACTAGTATATCTACAAACTTATGGATTACTGACATAGTCATTGCAAATAACGAACCAAAGTGACTAAATTTTCTTCAATAGTACTAGAATAAATTCTAAAACAAATGCCACCAAAATTGTGAAGACCCTTTTTCTTTTCTGTTTGCAGTACAGGCCATTTTTTCCCAAATCTAAACTGGAGTAACTACTTGTACAAACGTTACAACACCATCTACTCGTCTACAAGAAAATGTCCTTTGAGTGCAGGAGAGTCTGAAAGAAGTGATTGGAGTTCTTTGAAGTAATTTTCTAGACGACTACAGTCTGAACTTTGCTCTTGCAAACCTGGTACGTGAGAACTAGCCTCAGCATTTTCACTTTGTTCCAGAGCCTTTTTTGAGATAATATCATCATTAAACAGCCTAAGGGCATCCGCTGTTGAAATAGAGTGAACAGATTCATACAAGCCCCTGAATTCATTTCTCTTTTCTTGTGTTTCAATTAACTTTTCTTTTAACCCATCTGGAAGCGAAGCCAATGCACTTCATATGCGTTGCAGATACCCAAAAGCAAAAGGAAATTATTATGTTTGTAGCAATCTCAAGTAATTCAATATTTTTCTGCAAGCTAGAAAACAGTAAAATAATAGTTTTCCCCACCCCTTGCCTTCCCCCCATTTTTACCTGGTAACACCTCTTACAACACCCCAGTTGTACCCATCTAGGACTGATTGCTTAAAGCCAATATTGAACCCTTCTTGTGCGGCAGCTTCTTTCCCAGCGGATATACCTTCACGATATCCATGCTAAAAAGTCCAAGAATCATAAAAAATAGAAATTACAAAGCCATTTAATTGTATGCATGGGAGAAATAGAAAATAGGCATAGAAAACCAACTATAATCGTCTAATTACTGTATGAAATTGGTCATGTCTCCTCTGCCACTCCCTATCCAATTCGGATGCTCCATCCAGTTCCTCACCACCACTGTCCCAAATAGGCCCATCTTCATGCTGCAAGTCATCCCCATCTACAAAATTAACCAAATTACATGTTCTACCTAAGAGAACTTCCTGCCATAACAATTATGAAGATAAAATTAAAGAAGAGTTCTTGCATGAACAATTTAAAAAGGCAGATCTTGAGTGCACAAGGTGATATTTACTCAAAATAAAAAAATAAAAAATAAAACATACAAAATCAATTACTGAAAAAAGTAAATAACTTTTGAAACTGAATGCATATGTAGCAGAAAGGGTTTACTATCTTCCTGGATGTTCAGAATTAATATGCTTAGGTACAAAAGGTGGAAACATGTGTATATTGATCACAAAAGAAGTAACACATGATCATCAGAAATATAAACAACTGGAAGTGGAAAAAATAACAAAGGTTTTGGGGGTCTCTAATCACACATTCAATTGTGGAACATTTTTGTTTTGATAATCTTATGCAAACAAAGAAGACTGCTAGCTCAGGCAGGGTGCACCATAGATCTGAGGTCAAGAATCCACCTGAACTTAAGAGCCCTCTTTTAGGTGCCAATGCTACCACTAACTATTTAAGTATCAATTTTTAAAATTTGTCCAAAAGAAAAGGAAAAATAATATGGAAACATAAAGGGCTAAAGCAAAGAACTTCTTTTCTTTTAATATTAATTTTTTTATTAGAAAGTAACTTAAGTTCCATCGGGTGATAGGGGACTTGAACTTATGACAAAACTGAGCATTCCATTCTTATGTGAGATGGAAATGCCATTTACCCCAAAGAACGATTATATATCTATTATTCCATGGAACAAAATGTAAATACCTTGTGAATTACTTTCTTTATCATTGGCAGTTGAAGAAGGGTTCGGACCCAATTCTATTTTTGACAGCTTCAAACTTTCTGAATAAAGCTCTTCAGCAATACTCCCCTCCATCTGTACAACCATTATCAAGTAACTGAGAAACTAGAAGTATCGAAAGTCCAATATATCAATAACATGGGGAATCTAATCAATGAACTGTCCTAATACTCTTATAGCAGTATGCAGACAAACAAAAAGAAATAAACTTCAAGCAGCATATTCTCAGAACACAATCACTAACTTCTATAACACCGATAGGCAATTTTTATATAGTTTTATTAGTTTTATATATACATATATAAAATAAAATTTTATTGACAAAGAGGAAATACTTAATGTACACAGGGTTTGCACACAAAATAATCCTGAAAAACACAAACACCCGTCATTAAAAATTCAATTTTTTTGGTGCTAATTTGATAAGCAAAATTATTTTACTAATTATGAATGTGCATTGACCAAGTAAACAGGTATTACATGAGAGATGCAGCTCAAGCTGCAAACCAGAGAAACAAAGATAAATGAACTCTCCACAAGTTACATAACACAGCTCGCAAAAAATCCCAGCTTCACTTCATTATCATTCCTTACTTTACCACCATACTGATTCTTGCATTTCAGTGAATCCCATATGGGAATACACAGTGACCCAAGAACGCTTCTCATCCCTACTACACATTACTTACTCTCAATCAAACCAAAAAGGTCCAAAATTTATCAAAAAAACTAATGTAAACTTTGAATTGTTATTGAGTTTAAATTCAATCAGGTGTCCATTTGATTAGGCGTTTTGAGAGATTAAAAGAGCGTTATCAAAGATGCATAGAAGCTGAAGAAGCCGCCGATGACTTCACCAGCCACCAGCCCACCGCTCTCTTAATTTTATTTTACAAAACCTTAAAAACAAAAACCAAAAAAAAACAAACCCCACAATAGACCAAGAACCCAGATTCCAAAAACCCACATGCACACAACCCAGATTGGATATCTTTCTAACCCACATGTACAAAATTATAGAAATTAAAAAAAGAAAAAAAAAATCAAGAAAAAAAAGTAACTTACAGAGGCCAGTAGGTTCGGTGGTTCTTCAGGAAGGAGGATGAGCGGATTCGGTGGCGGATCTTGGTGGTATCTCCAGAGGTTTTGGGCGGCGTCTCCGACGGCTGGGGCTGAGTCTTTAGCCGGTTTGGAGGCTTGGGTGGTTCTTCAGGAGAAGGATACAATTTTGGAGGTATATGAATTGTTGAGGAAAGATTATGTATGGTAAGGTTTATTCTTTAGATTGCAATAAGCTGATATGGCGCAATGTAATTGGAGGGTATGAAGGAAAATGCCAAAACCCATATAATATTACACAACTTTAGTCACAATTCGAGATTTGTGTGAGTAGTAGAGTTGTGAATCCACATAGACCCATCACCATTCTTTTGTCACTCATAACTTGTCATGTGGTAAGTTGTGATTAAAGTTGTGTAAAATTATATGGTCCGAGTATTGCTCGAGAGATACACAAATTGCACTCATTGTTATTTGGTAGACCTTGCTAAGATACACGTGTCAAAATTCAATTGGTGAGGATGAGAGATATATGGCTATAAAGAAACAAAACCGTTTATAATCGGCTCAAGCTTGGTTGTGTTTGCTAGACAAAACAAATTCAAACTCAAGTTTAGGCTCAAACTATTAAACTCAAATATAAAAAAGGTATTTGTAAACATCGATTCTCGATTTAACTAGTTATAATTAAATTTTTATCTTTATATTTGTCTAAAGATATATTTATATAGACTTAAAATTTGATTGTGTAAATAGATTCATATGATGTCAAATTATTATTGTAGTTTATGAATAATATAATTAGTTCATTTATAGTTAAAATTCATTGATTTGTGAAGGGATAAATAAAAAAAATTTACTCATAGCTTTTCTCTAAATTTGGGGGGGAAAAAAACAAAGAGTTAATTAAGTAATTTGTGAACAAGATCAAGCTTATTTCACAAGAAAATAAACCAAGTTTGAATTTGTAATATTGTTTGGTGATGAACTCAAGCTTAGCTCGTATTTGAAATAAAATTGAATGAATAAGCTTGAACTTTTAATACTCGGTTTGACTCAAGTTGTTTACAACCTGAGAGAGAGAGAGAGAGAGAGAGAGAGAGAGAGAGAGAGAGAGAGAGAGAGAGAGAGAGAGTGTGTGTGTGTGTGTGTGTGTGTGTGTGAATTACCTAACCAATTTTACATACGTGTTTTGTCTATATCTCGTACAGTGGTTTAATGCACTGAACAAAAATCAAACCTTGCACTATCTTGCTTCCTATTACATATGTAAATTTTTTTTAGCTTTAAACAGTTTTGAAGTTACATTATTTTAACTTATTGTGTGACAATTTTATATATATCATTTAATCAAGTAATATTATTCATTAAGAATTTTATTATATTATTTTATTGATAAAATTCAAGCTCTATAACCACATCACATGTCAGACATCATGTAGGTTGAGAATATAATTATATATATAAATTAACTAGAATGATTGAACTATGAGCATTGCCATTGAAAATATTATTGACTTGTTTGGATTGAGGAGGAGTAGAGTAGAATTGGTTAAAAATTACACTGAAAGGAGTAGAGTAAAGTAGAGTTGGCCACAGATTGACATTAATTTTTAGCTAATTCTATTCTACTCTTCTTCCCTTCTCCTCAATTCAAACAAACCCAAAAAATGTCTATTTAGCTACAACCTACAATGTGCTTGTATCTTGGTGTAAAAGTAAAAACATTTGAATATCATAGTAAGAGTATAAATCAAGATTTTATTGGACCAAAAAAAAAAAAAATTTAAAGTTTCGTGAAAATTTCAATATAAAACATTTTCCTATAAAAAAAAAAAAAAATTCGTAGATAGATATATCATGACTCATGAGTCTTAAATCTACAGCGGTAGAACACTATTTTAGTTCTTACTGGCCACAAAACTTAGGATGATTGCATGCCTATTATAACGTGACACGACAGTATTCCCTCCCCCACCTCCTATTTTCCTTTTTTGATGGAACTTTCTATTTTCTTTTGGTTTGTTGGATGTGTTGGATTATTATTATTATTATTTTTTATTTATTTTTGTGTGTCTGTGTGTGGTCAATTTCAGTTTTAAACCCACGTCAAAATTGGGGCTTTATTAGACTCCATTGCTTCAATCTAAAATGTTTAATAAAAAAAAAAAAAGATAGTTGTGGTTCAAAAGATTTTAAGGAAATTTGCTTTTTCTTTTTCTTTTTGGTTAGAATTATTTTGTGGTATTTGATTGTATTCTTGAAAATTATCAAGATTTTTCTTATTTTTGACTCATACAAAAATTTAAAAATTTTTCTACATCATCATTGTTTGAAAAATCTCTACTAAGTGAAAGCAATCTTAACCAGAAGTAATTACAACTTAAGCACCGAGTTGAATATCACAAATTGTGCCAACAGATATAAAATGATAAAATTCACATAAATATTTTATAATTACACATGCAATTCATATATATGTCGTGAAAAATTTCACAAAAATATTATATAAAAAAAAAACACATTAATTAGAGCGAAGGAGTAAGGGTGTGTGTAAGTCGATGAGTAGATTTCTTAAGTACAAATTTTTTTTCCTAGTCATCCAACATCTTCAATCAAGCCAAAATTAATGTCTGAAAATTTAAAAAATATTTTATAGCATAACAAAAAAATTAAAAAAAACAAAAAACAACCTTAGTAATCATAATTAAATTAAGGAGGCATTTTTTTTGAAAATTGAAAGCCAAAATTAAGGAGGCAGTTAATCTGGCACTTTCACCCAGAAAAATAATAGTAATAATAATAATAAGTAAAAATAACTTTGGATTATATTATATCAGGTTGTGCAAGAAGAATATGGCCAAATAATTTTGCACCTTCCATGCATCTCAATCAATAACGGCCAATTTGTCCAATCTGTTTGTTTATATCCACGAAGATACAGTTTACTTTTCACATTCCCATCTTTCTTTCTTTTCTAATCATTTCATTCTCTTTTTGGGATTGCCCAAAAAGTCTTTTTTTTTTTTAATTACTATTAAGCTTATTTTTGCCATCTTTCATGAGTTTTATTGCACTTTTTGATATTATTTAATATTTATAGGTCCTACTGTACTATTTCAGTTACCTTTTACCTTTATCTATAGTGCTTTTAGCAAAAAATTTTCAATTTTAGCTAAATAAGCAATTCTCAAACAGACACTTAGAGACAGACAAGAAATTGTATTGTGTTTTTGAATGAGGTGTTAGTCATGTGTTGATGTACAATGGCGGCAAAGCTAGGATTTTTTGTTTGGGGCCAAATTGTGGTACTCAAATATTAGACAAAATTCAAGATAAATCATCTCACACATTCATAAACATACATGTATAAACATTAATATTTTAATATTAGAGTAGGTTATAATTTATAAATATATTGTATACAAAAATATCAACTTTGATTTGTATATTCAAGAGATAATTTTTTAGGAGAATTTATCATCTTTCAAACTCCAATGGCTATATAAAAATTATCTAATTTGATATTTGATAGGTACAACAAACAAAATTGAGAAAACAAAAACTACATTGTCTCTATGACTACTAAATCAACTGACAAATTATTTTTTTTTAAAGGGCGTCATTGACTAACTAAAATATTTGGAGATCCACTCTTATTTTTGTACCTAAATCTATAAATTTTTTAATAATTATAGATAAAAGAAAAAATATTTTCAAAATTTTGGAGGGGTCATGACACCCAAGCTTTGCTGTAGCTCTGCTAAAGCATGTGAAGATCACCTGTCTAAATTGCAAACATAGTAGCTGATTTTTCAAATACATTATTAATAGGTTGTCTAGTTTTAAATGTTATCAAATTCACAACCAGACGTTCATCAAAAAAAAAAAAAAAAATCACAACCAGACAGATTGACTCTCTTTCTCTCTCTCTCTCTCTCTCTCTGTACATATATATAGATTCTAATCTCTGTCACTCTCTTTCACTCTTTCCTCAGACAAAACAAAACATGGGTTTTGTAACTCGGAGA
Organism: Quercus aquifolioides; assembly: GCA_019022515.1. Lineage (NCBI taxonomy): Eukaryota > Viridiplantae > Streptophyta > Magnoliopsida > Fagales > Fagaceae > Quercus > Quercus aquifolioides. The sequence goes on from CM032333.1 coordinate 13,577,649, forward strand.
TTGTGTTCCATCCTTGTGACCTTGTTTGTGAGTTTTTCATGTCTTTGTGAAGCAAACTCAGAACAATATCATAGCAACCATGTGAGGTTAAGAAAACAAGAAGTAGCAAATTGTAACGTTTATGAAGGGACTTGGGTGTATGACAATTCATACCCTCTATATGAATCTTCAGCTTGCCCTCATATCCGCAAGCAATTTGATTGCCATAAGTATGGTCGACCTGATACTGTCTTCCTCAAATATAGATGGCAGCCCAAGGGATGTGACATACCCAGGTACTCTTTCTCTCTGTGCAGTGTGTGTGTGTGTTAGGTAGCTTTAAATTTTCTCTTCTGATTAGTGATTTGTCAATGACTTATTGGACTAGTGACATTGCATGGCTTACATGGAGAAAATGAGTTCAATTCCTGGCTTTGTTTTATGGGAAAAGGAATTTAGGATTTTAAGGAAAAAAGTTACTTTGTGCCCCTATTAGGCAAGTGATTGCATTGCACATACCAAGTATTTATCAATCTTCTAGTAATTGGCTGCTTTTTAAAATTCTTTTATTTATTTTTTCTTAATATGGTTTATGTATAACTCTTACGATATGATTAGCCAAAAAAAAAAAAAAAAACTCTTGTGATATTTTTTTTTTTTCATTATATAACTGTATTTTTGTTCAATTTATTTTTTTTAAGTAAAATAAATTATATTGAACCAACACTATATTTTGGAAATTAAAATTCTTAAGTACTTCCAGAGTAAGGAGAAATGATGTTTTCTCATCTCACATTCATGGTAGATTCCATTATAAATTTAATGAATAGACCCCTTTATGAATGTGAGAGAAATGAACATCATTTTCCATATTTCGAAAATACTTAAAAATTACTCCTAAATTTGGATGACTTTTGTTGGAGGACTTCCAGGCACATATGTACCATGTTTTTGCAGCCTCAGAGCACAATTACCTTTGTTGACCTTAAAAAAATTCAATTTTTTTTTTGTTCTTTGCTGAATTAAAAAAATTCAATCGAATCACTTTTTTTTATGAGGATATATATTTTTTCTATTCGGAAACAACTGCCTCTAGAAAACTGCCCTCCTTTCATGGTTGTAGTATATTCATGAAAAAGAACTCCAGTGGATAAAATTGTAACACATGGAAAGGCATTTATATATGAACGTATGATCTTTCAGTCATGTATGTACCAAAAAATATGACAGTATGTACAAGTACATATATCAAAAGAAGGCATACATTGCTCTGCATATCTTAGATTTTGTTGTGTGAATGAAGGATGTTCCACCACTAGTTTTATTTTTTTGTAATCCAGGCTGACGTAGCAAGTTTTCATTAATATAATCAACAATGTCTTTTTCCTCAACAAAGAAAAAAGAAAAAAAAGAAAAAAAAGAAAGCATACATATCCAATGTTTCAGATATTTTTTACTATATCCTTAATTTTCCCCCTTAATTCTTATTGATTTGTGGTTATATCTTCATCTTTACTGGAATAGGATTTTTTAGTGTCAACTTTCCTATGCTTTTTGAAATACTCCTAACATGTACTAAGTATTAATAAATAAATAAAAAAGAGGACTAATAAGGACAATAATATTTTTTTAATTAATCTGAAGAAATAAAATAAGTCCTTGAAAATGAGGTGTTTAATATTAGCACACTCTTGTTAGCAATGTAACTATCTGTTTATTTTTTAGAATGTATGTGGTCATGTTTTTATTTTTAGTCAGCATCTTTCATCATTCTTCACTCACACACACATATATAATCACTTGCATTTGAGGTAAGATTGACATTCAAGGCAAGCAACATGAGGATGTCAGTAGCGCAGAAGGAACAAAAAAGCAATCTTTGGCCGACACATATCTTCTATCCTGTGCACTTTCAAAGACAGAATATAATCTCACAAAAATTATAAAGGTATTACAAATTTTACCATATAAAATTTACAAACTGACGTGGTAATAAATGTGATTGGTAGGTTATACAGCATTATGTTTAAATTGGTGTTCAATGATTCAATTTGTAAACTCTATGTAGTAAAATTTGTAATATCCCTAACATTATTTAAACTTTTGAGAGAGAAATTGAACATGACTAAGAAGAATAGATAAGTAGTTCTTCCCATAAAAAAATGGGGGAAGGTTGATGGGGATAAAGGAGGAAATTCAGTACATCATGTACTTCTCATTTTGGAGGCTTTGTGCCCCATACTGTCTTAAACATCCTAAAATTCGGAAATGGCATTTACGAGAACAACTTCTTTGTGAATTATACTTTCTTATTTTTGTTTTTACCTAGGCTTTGTAAGACAAACATCCTCAGCATGAACATAATTTAGTTCGTCCCATAATTTTTTTGTGTGAAACGAACAGTACTCTAATTAGTTTCTTTCTTTTGGGTTTGTGCTTGATGTTAAGTATTACTAATAATAGAACCATAAACATTGCAGATTTGATGGTCAAGATTTTTTACAGAGATTTAAGGGGAAGAACATTATGCTTGTAGGGGACTCCATTATTGTCAACCAGAAGGAATCACTAGTATGTTTGCTTCATGCTGCTGCACCTAATTCCAAAATCATAGTGGGGGGCAATGACCTGTATACTAATACAACAATCGAGGTAAATGAACTAGCTGGAACAATAAATTTTCATTAGCTTCTCTTTTTCTCATGAAGTTAATAATTAGGTTTCACATATTATTTGATTGTTGGTGTCATTGAAGGTTAAGACTAGCATGGTAACAATGTTACAGCTAGCATGCTAATAATGTTTCAATAAAAAGATTGTACTTAATACATAAAACTCCAAAATTCCTAATTTTTTCAAAGAGGTTGACTAGTAATGTTTCAACGGAATATACAAAAACCTAATATTGATGTCCAAATCCTTTAGAAGTAAGAAAGGATCAGAAACTTTAAGTTAGGAACTCGAATGCTTTATTACTATAAACTCAAAGTTTTCCATTGATTCTGAGCAATACAACGCTACAATACCTAAAAATTGGACTGAATTTTGTAGGACTATGGAGTTTCAATTCTGCTATTTTTATCTCACTACTTTGTGGACATTGAAGAAGAAGTTTTGGGTCCAGTGTTAAAGCTTGATTCCCTGAAAAATGGCAAAATATGGAAAGATATGGATGTTCTGGTTTTCTACTCTTGGCTTTGGTGGTACCGTAGTGGACCTACGAAACCGTATGAACTTTATAAAATCATGCAATTTTGTATCAATTTTGTGAGAAAAACAAGAAGCAGAATGTGAGTTTAAAATAAGCTTGTGATTGCCTTATTATATTGATTGCAGATGGGATTATATTCAAAATGGTGTCGTGATTGTCGAGGACATGGATCGTATGGTTGCTTTTCGCAAGGCTTTGACAACTTGGGCCAAGTGGGTTGATACAGATGTGGATCCAGTAAAAACTAAAGTCTTTTATCTAGGAATTTCACCTTCCCATTACAAGTAAGTTAGTTCCCTTTCTCTTTCCAACTTCAATTTTGAAAAGTAAATTATACTTTTGGCCTCAAATTTTAGGTATAAGTTCCTTTAAATTTAAAAAGTTTGAATTTGGTTCCTAAAATTTCAAAACGGGGACAATTTCATCCCTCTTCTTATAGGATTGGTTTGATTTCGGTTCTTGGAATATGTTGTTTGTTCAAATTTGGTCCCTTGGTTATTGATTTGATTTGGTCCCTCAAAAATGGGGTGCCTTAAGTATCCCGTCAGGCATATAAATAGAAAAATAAATGGAGGAATCAAATTATTGTAATTTCAGAATTTACAAGGACTAAATCCAAATATTTTCTATTTGAGGGATCAAAATTGTACTTACACCAAACTTTAAGGACGAAAAGTACAATTTATCCAATTTTGAAAACTGACATTGCATTAGCAAATATTTGATAACTATGTTTCTTGTGTCAAATTAGTGGCACTGACTGGAATAAGCCAGGAGTGACAAACTGTGCAAATGAGACGACACCCATAAACGGGTCAACTTACTCAGTTGGTTTGCCATCAGCAGCATATATAGTGAAGGATGTCTTAAGTACAATAAAGAAGCCTGTTAATTTGCTTGACATAACCACTCTCTCACAACTAAGAAAAGACGCACATCCTAGCTCTTATAATGCATACAAGGGCATGGATTGCACCCATTGGTGTGTTGCTGGGCTTCCAGACACCTGGAATCAACTTCTGTATGTAGGTCTCACTAATTGAAAGATTGTTAGATCTACAAAAAACAATGAAAAAGTGTAGCCGTGTAAGCTGGAAAGTCTAGTAGTCTCCAATAAAAAGATATAGTTTTTGTAGTTGAATTACATTGAAAAATGTATACATGGTCTAATTATTAATTTAGTTCATATGTAATTGATTTATTGATTTGGTGGTTATGAACAATGCTAAATGAAAAGGTACCTATTGACATGATTCATGAATGTATGAAATTTCTAAATTTTAAAATCCCTATTACAATATTTTTGTTAAGTACAGGGATGCTGTGGTTACACCATTTTTTCTTCCTTGTAAGCAAGTTGAATGCCAATTGCCTACGCAAAAGCATAACTGGAAAGGTCATTTCAAGAGAAACCAACTTCTGAGAACTTAAATAGAGGGACTGAGGAGGAAAACATTATTGAATATTCAATTTAAGTTCCATGTCCTTAAAGGGTGACCCCTTAATGTTAATCTTTTACAGTATAGTGAAATCCTGAAAGGTAAAATGTTGTAGTAACAAGGGATGACAATTGGGCAAGACAGGGTTGAGTTTGGAGTGCCGTATCCCTCCTTCTTAAGAAAACTATGTTTTAGGCCAAGAGTTGTAACTCTTCATTTGAGTTTACACCTAATTTTAAATACATGACTTTGTAGAGTAATTTATAACATTTAAGAAAATAGTTAATTTTAAAAATCAATTATTTATGTATCAGAAAATAACTTCCTTGGGTTATAATCCACTACATCTCATCTTATTTTAATGAAATAAAAAATCATCATTCGATCTTGATCATATGTACATTAAACTTATGAAATAGGATCTTCGCCCTTAATCTTATGAAATGGAGAGGGATCATAATATGATTTATTATGCCCTCATACCTGGTACAATAGACACTACAACATGTAGTTTTTTGATTCCGTAAAAGGTTGATGAAAATGTGGTAGTTTTACAATGTAATAGTAGAACTAAAAGCATTTGCAATGAGCTCAACTAATCTCTTTTTTCCCTAAAGATGTGATAGTCTTCCAAAATTTATATTTTCCCAATTATTGGAATACTATGGTCTACGGCTATGCTAAATAAGTTCTCTTCAATTTGTTATTTCCTTCACCAACAGCTCACTCTTTCTATAGTACAAAAAAGAATAGAAGAAGAATATTTAAATGAAAAAAAAGAGAGAGTAGTTTATGAGTTTCTAGCAAAGATTTTGTTAGAAATTTGTTGAGTTCTTTGCGAATGTTTCAATTATCATTCTGCAAAGCTAGTTAATGAGACTACATTTTATCTTATTTTATTTTGTCTAGCCATCTTTGCACACATACAACCTTAAACCTAAAGACTCCAATTTCAAGTTCTACTCTAAGAGAACTTCCTGCCATAACAATTATGAAGAAAATTAAAGAAGAGTTCTTACATGAACAATTTAAAAAGGCAGTTCTTGAGTGCACAAGGAGATGTTAACGCAAAATTAAAATTTAAAAATAAAATTAAAAAAACCTACAAAATCAATTACTGAAATAAGGGGGATATTTGGAGACTAGCATAGTGAGGGGATAGAATATAGTAAGTTAACACGGGTTTGAAATATATTTGCAAACTAGCATCTCGAGCTTTAGAAACTCAAGTTCCATATAAAACTCGAGGCTTAAAGACTCTCTTTCTACTTACTGAGTTGGACACGTTTATACCACATAGATCTTGCGTCTTTTACACTCGATTTCAAAAAAGAAGTACAAACCCAGAAAAAGAAGAAAGAACCCAGAAGAAAGAAGGAAACCCAGAAGAAAGAAAGAAAGAAGAAGAAGATCCACAACAAAGAAGAAGACCCACGGCACACACAAACTCAGTCTCCATCAAGCACATCCCAATTGTCGATCTACAGTACAGTTCACGATCTCCATCACCGAGCAAACGACCCGAACAAATTACACACAACTCATAAAGATGTGAATGATTTGAAAGAAAAAGCTATGGAAGAGAGATGCAATTGAATGAGATTTGAGAGGTTACATATAGTTTTGTTTAGGTCTTCTTCTTCTTCTTTTTTTCTTTTCTGTGGATCTCTTCCTCTTCTTGCACGGTCTCTTGACTCAAAATTCTTAGCAAAGTCAGTACGCACTGGAACTCGAGTCTTAGAGATTTGAGTTCCATGTGGATTCCATGCGGAATTTTTATCCACGTCAGCTGTCTCAGAACTCTAAAACTTGAGTTTTTAAAACTCAATTTGCTATTGAACTCGAGTTTTAAAAACTTGAGAGACTAGTTTTCCACTTTCTTTCGCAGCTTGTCAACTAAATAAATTCTTTTAATAATAAAGTTAAATGGAAAAAAAAAACATTCCTGAAATAAGTAAATCACTTTTGAAACTGAATGCAAATGTAGCAGAAAGGCTCAAAATTGATTCAATAACGTGAATCCATATGGAATACACAGTGACCCAAGAAAGCTTCTCATCCCAACTACACAGTACTTACTCTCAATCACACCAAAAGGTCCAAAATTGATTCAATTAACGTAAACTATAATCAGTGCCCACTATGGCATTTCATCAGATAGGTAGAATGCGCAAACTTATAAATCATACCAATATCAATAAATTCAATGTCTTTGCCACTAGAACCAAATGGCCACAACAAACCCAGCAATAAAAAGAAAAAAAGTTTAAATTTTGATGCAACAAAATTCAAATATAAGTATAAATATGCATACAAATTGGAGCTTTATACTAGACTGCGTTGCTTCTGTCTAAACTGATTCCATAGTTTTAGTTGAAAAGATTTTTTTGGGAGAAGAATTTTTTGAGAAAATTTTCCACATCATCTCATTGTCTGAAAAATCTGTACCAAGTGAAAGCAATCTTAATTAGTACTAATTACAACTTAAGCGATTATCAAAAAAAAAAAAAAAAAAACTACAACTCAAGCATCCAATTGAATATCACAAATTGTGCCAACAGATATACAATGATGAAATTCACATAAATATTTTATAATTACACATGTAATTCATATATATGTTGCAAAAAATTTCACATAAACATTACCATAAAAAAAGCACATTAAATTAAAAGCAATGGGTAGTATGGGACGGGGCGACAATTGTTATGTGGGGGAGGAGTAAGAGCATTTGCATCAATTTATGCAAAAATTTATACCTATTTTAACATAAAAGCCTACTTTTTCTATTTTATATACTCACTTTTTAAAATACTGCACATCAACTTATCTATTTTACATTATATTTTATTAAAATATCAAAATTTCTTGAATTTTTAATTGTTTTTGTTGGAATATTTTAATAAAATTTACAATAAGTAAACATTTACATTACTTTTCTTATTAAACCTTTTCCCCTGTTAAATGTTTTTCCAAAGGTTTAACTTAGTGTAATAGAGCAAACTGTTACAATAGATTTAATTGGTCAAAGCAGATTCAAAAAAAGAAAAAAATGGTCAAAGCAATAAAAGGAATATTTATTGCTAACCATTCATCTGATTTTTTTTTTTTTTGAGAATCATTCATTCATTCATCTGATTTTTAATTGGCAGTTACCCTTTACTATATACATATATATAGACCAATGGGTAATATTCTAAGATGACCAAGTTTTATTTTGATATAAATATAGAAAGAGAAAAACATATGTGGTCAATTTTTCCCCCTTGACCCTTGCGCTCTGTAACTAATTTCCAAAACCTTTGTTTGGTCATTTTTCACTTCTTTTGAGAATATATATGTTTTTCATACACTATTCTAGGTAAAATAAAGTACTATTGACAGTGCTTCTGACCCTACAATTTGTGCAGGCTTATAAAGACAATGAGGAAGCTAGAGAAGAAACTGAATCTGCAGGAAAGAATTAATCAGCTAAAAAGACGGTCACTTAGCTTGTAATTGTTTCTGTGCATAAATAAACATGTAGCACTCATTTGGTTGGAGATTTTTAGTATTGTTGTTCAGTTTTCAGTGTTGTGGAAATACATGTTTAAGTATTATAGAAATACATGTCAAAAGTGCTATTGTTGTTTAAATACTGAAAACTGTTGTTTAAACATTGGTACTAAACAACCCTATAGTTTTGTTAGTTTTAGTTAGCACATGATGGACATATGACTACGTAAATGTACAGCTTTCACAGTTAGTTAGGATCAGTTGTTTGTTAAGTTATTAGTTAGTATTTTCCCACTTCTAATAGTTGTATATAAACCTCTTTGTAACCTCAAATTATTCTCATTTAACCAAATTCACAACCAAATTCCCTCTCCCCGTGTGTGTGTTAAAAATACTTAGTATTCTAAAAAAAAAAAAAAAAACTGTTAAGGTTGGCTAGTTTTACATATGGCATCAAATTCACAACCAGGTAGATTGACTCTTGCTTCTCAAAAAAAAAAAAAAGGTAGATTGATTCTCTTTTCTAAATATATCCAAACTACATTTCTTTCGGGATTTTTTTTGGTCATAAATTGCAAACATAGTAGCTGATTTGTCAAATATGTTATTAATAGGTTGTCTAGTTTTATAGGGTATCAAATCAAACAGCCAGGTAGAACATCTCTCCCTCTCTGTGCATATATAGATTCTAATCTCTGTCTCTGTCTTTCACTCTGTACCTCAGCCAAAACAAAACATGGGTTTTGTAACTCAAAGATTGTGTTCCATCCTTGTGACCTTCTTTCTGATTTTTTTCTCATGTCTCTGTGTAGCAAACTCTGGACAATATCATAGCAGCCATTTGAAGTCGGGGAAACATTCACAAGTAAAAAGTTGTAATGTTTATGAAGGGACTTGGGTGTTTGACGATTCATACCCTCTATATAACTCTTCAGCCTGCCCTCATATCCGCAAGGAATTTGATTGCCATTATTATGGTCGACCTGATAGTCTCTACCTCAAATATAGATGGCAGCCCAAGGAATGTGACATACCCAGGCACTGTTTCTCTCTGTGCAGTGTTTGTTTTAGCTTGCTTTAAATTTTCTTTGCTGATTTGTCAATGGCTTATTGGAGTAGCGACATTAGGGTTGTATCAAGACATTTTTTTTTTTTTCCTATTTAGCTTATTTTTATTATTATTCAGCTTATTTTTGTTATTATTTATTGGTCTCATTGTACTTTGTGATACTATTTATGAGTTTCACTTTACTATTTTTTTTAAAAAAAGTTTAAGTTAAATAAGTTATTCTCAAACGAATGTGTCTTTTAAGGAGAAAATAAGTTCAAATCCAGGCTTTGTTTTTAACCGGTTATGGGAAAATGGAATTTAGGATTTTAAGGAAAAAACTTTTACAACTAGAGTCATGTTAACGTATGTCCTTAAGGTAGTTGTTAATAAACCATAATAAGAAAGTATTAATATTACTTTCGTAGTTGTAGCATATTCAAGAAAAGAACTCCAGTAGATGGAATTGTAACACATGGAAAGGCATTTTAGATATGAATATACGATCCTTCAGGCATACATATCCAATGTTTCAGATCTTTTTTACTATTTCCTTAATTTTTCCCCTCAATTCTTATTGGTTTGTGGTTGTTATATATATCTTCATCTTTACTGGAATAGGATTTTTTTAGTATCAACTTAATTTCCTATACTCTTTGAAATACTACTAACATACACTTAATATTAATAAATAAATAAATAAATAAATAAATAAAGAGCACTAATAAGGACAAGAAAAAAAATTAAAGTGAAGAAATAATATAAAAAATCCTTAAAATATTATAGGATTTGAATCTATGAAATTATTTGTAACAAACTTTTACACAATGAAGACATTATTACGTTGGAAATCTTCTTTTTTATATGAAAAACCTATGAAAGGACATTACTACCTTTAGTTCAAAAAGGTTTCCTTGAAACACACATGGCTAATTATCCTTGAAAATATTTATTTGTGCTTGTAGAAAACATTAATTAGCTTTCCTAGGACGATATCATCATCATTCTTCTTCTTCTTCTTCCTCTTTTGTTTTTGTTTTTACCTAGGCTTTGTAAGACGAACATCCTAAGCACATAATTTAGTTTGTCTCATAAATTCTTTGTGAAAAGAACAGTCTAATTAGTTTCTTACTTTTCGGTTTTTTTTTTTTTTTTTTGGAGGGGGGGGGGGGGGGGGGGGGGTGGGGTTTTATGCTTGTTGTTAAGTGTTACTAATAATAGAACCATGTTTCCTATTGGGAAAACAATGCAGATTTGATGGTCAAGATTTCTTACAGAGATTAAAGGGGAAGAAAATTATGTTTATAGGGGACTCCATTACTCTCAACCAGATGGAATCACTAGTATGTTTGCTTCATGCTGCTGTGCCTGATTCCAAGATCATAGAGGAGAGAAATTCCTTGTATTCTAATACAACCTTCGAGGTAAATGAACTAGCTAGAAAAATTAGTTTTCACGGTCTTCTCTTTTTCTCATAAAGTTAATAATTAGGTTTCATATATATTTGATTGTTGGTATCACCGAATGTTAAGACTAGCATGGTAAAAATGTTTAAATAAAAAGGTTGTACTCAATGCATAAAATTCCCACTTCTTCAAAGTCTGAGAGGGAGAGGTATGATAATTGGTAGGTTGTTTTACCCTCATTTTTTCAAAGAGATTGACTAGCAATGTTTCAATAGAATATACAAAAGCTTATTATTGATTTCCAATCCATAAGAAGTAAGAAATGATCAGAAATTTTAAGTTAGGTACTTGAATGCTTTATTGTATATTATAAATTGAAAGCTGTCCATTTATTTTGAGCAATAAAATGCCTAAGAATTGGACTGAATTGTGCAGGACTATGGAGTTTCAATTCTGCTATTTATATCTAACTACTTAGTGGACATCGAAGTAGAAAAAATTGGTCGAGTGTTAAAGCTCGATTCAATGAAAAATGGCAACATATGGAAAGATATGGACGTTCTGGTTTTCAACACTTGGCTTTGGTGGAACCGTACTGGACCTTTGAAACAGTATGAGTTTTATAAAATCATTCATTTTTGTTTCAATTTTATGTGAAAAACAAGAAGCAGAATATGAGTTTAAAATAAGCTTGTGATTACCTTATTATTGATTGTAGTTGGGATTATATTGAAGATGGTGGCAAGGTTCTCAATGACATGGATCGTATGGATGCTTTTCGCAAGGGTTTGGCAACTTGGGCCAAGTGGGTTGATACAGATGTGGATCCAGGAAAAACTAAAGTCCTTTATCGAGGAATTTCTCCCACCCATTACGAGTAAGTTACTTTCCTTTCTCTAAAGGACAAAATTTGGTTATAAACTAGTTTGTAAACAATTGCTACAAACTCTTACTAAAATCAAAATGTTAACATAATTATATATTTTGAAAATCTAATTATTTGATTACACGTTCTTATGCTTTTAACGTGCCTATCAAATTTTGTTTAAGTTAGAGGTTATTTGTTGTTCAATCATAAACTTATTTTTTATGTATATTTAAGACTACAAAAACTTGAAATTTAAACATTTGATTGATGACATAACTTTTAATCTTTGATTTTCTTGAAATTTTGCAAATAAAGTATATAATATGAAAATGTAATTTAATGGTAAATTTTTCAAAATTCACATCCAATAAAAAAATATATATATAAATTTGGCCTAAAAGTTTAGGTAAGTTCTATTTTGGTTCTTTAATTTAAAAGTTTGAACTTGGTTCCTAAAATTTTGAAACAGGAACAATTTTATCTCTTTATTTATAGGATTGGTTTGATATTGGTTCTTGAAATATGTTGATAGTTCAATTTTGGTCCCTTGGTTGGTTTGATTTGGTCTCTCAAAAATGGGTTGCTTCAGTATCCTGTTAACCACATAAATAGAAAAACAAACAGAGTGACCAAATTATTCTATTTTCAAAATCTTAAGGACTAAATCAAAATATTTTATATTTGAGGGATCATAATTGGACCTACACCAAACTTTAAGGACGAAAAGTGATTAATCCAATTTTGAAAACTGACATTGCATTAGCAAATCATATTTTGATGACTGTATGTTTCTTGTGTAAATATTAGTGTCACTGGTTGGGAAAGGCCAGGAGTGATAAACTGCGGAAACGAGACAACACCCATAAACGGGTCAACTTACCCAACTGGTTTGCCACCAGCATCATATATAGTGAAGGATGTCTTAAGTACAATTAAGAAACCTGTTCATTTGTTTGACATAACCACTCTCTCACAACTAAGAAAAGATGCACATCCTGCGGCTTATAATATATTCAAGGGCATGGATTGCACTCATTGGTGTGTTGCAGGGCTTCCAGACACTTGGAATCAACTTCTGTATATAGCTCTCACTAATTGAAGGATTGTTAGATCTACAAAAACAATAAAAAAAAAGTGTAGCCATGTAAGCTGGAAAGTCTTGTAGTCTCTAATAAAAAGATATATTTGTAGTTGAATCAGATAGAAAAATGTCTTCTGACCGGTTATAAAAAAAAAAGATAGAAAAATGTCTACATGGTACAATTATTAATATGAAAAAAAAAAAAAAAAAAACCACAGCTAAATGGCAAGGCAGCTATTAACATGATTCATGAAGATATGAAATTTCTTAATTTTAAAATCCCTATTTTGACATTTTTGTTAAGCAGAGGGATGCTATACTTGCACCATTTTTCTTCCTTGTGAGTAAGTTGAATGCCACTTACACATGCAAAAGCATAACTGGAAAGGCCATTTGAAGAGAAGCTAACTTGTGAGAACTTAAATAAAGGGGCTGAGGGAGGGAAAGCAATATTGAATATTTAATTTTAGTTCCATGTCCTCAAATGGTTACCCCTCAATATTGATATTTTACAGTATAGTGAAAGACAAAATGTTGTAGCAACAAGAGATGGTAATTAGGCAGGACATGGTTGAGTCAGAAGTGCCTTGTCCCAATGCCCCTTTTTTGTGGTTCATTTGGATTGAGGAGGAAGGAGGGGAGGTAGAGTAGAGTAGAGTAGATTTAGCCCAAAATTAGCTTATTTTTAGCCAACTCTATTATACTCCCCTCTACTCTCCCTCCTTTCCCCCTATATCCAAACGGGCCCTTGGAGCTAGGAAAATTTGTGAATGGTAGAAAGTGGGGAAGTCGGAGGTAGGACGGTGTAGAGAGGTTTAGGGAGGGTCAAGGGCTAGACATTTGAATAGTTAAAAAACATGGCTCACAATTGAATGTGTACGGAGCAATTTGATGTATTGGTGACCAAACAACTATTGAGGATATATATATTTTTTAAAGGCGAAAACACAATTTTTTACATTTTGGGGTTATTGTCAATTTAGTCCTTACATTTTAGTAGAAATCAATTTGGTCTATGTTATTTTCAATTTATAGTCAATTTGATTCATGTTATCTTCAATTTACAGTCAACTCACTAATGGAAAATGCTTACATGGCTAACAGTGTGCATATATAGTTGGCACACTTCATGCCTATGTGGCTTATAAAATATTATTAAAAAATGACATGTAAGCAATTAAATTGAAAAAAAAAAAAATCAAAAACGAAAAAAAAAAATTCTGAATTAAAAAGATAGAAAAATAGAAAAGAACCAATATTGGTCACCAAACAACTATTTAGGATATATATTTTTTAAAATATTTAAGCATACATTAGAAGTGGTAAACCACATTTTATTGTACTTTGACACACAGATGTACCCCTCGTAATAACCATTTAGGATGGCATATGTACCAATATGATCCTTCTGACTCATTTTGTAAGTAGTAATAATTAAATAAATGATAAAATACTATTTTGGTCTCTAAAATTTAAATGTTTTTTTTTTTTCATCCTTGAACTATTGAAAAGTTCATTTTTTTAATCCCTAAACTATTGAAAATTTGTTACTTTCTATCTTTAAACTATACCAAAAGTTTGTTTTGTAGGGAATAATCACGAAATTCTCAAATCTGTGAGATGTAAAATAGAGAGAAAATATGCGCCAAAAGAAAACAATCACACAAGACGATATTTACGTGTTTTTCTTGATTACAATCACAAAAGTTTGTTACGTGTTTCATTAAAATATTAATTTTTCTTGATTTTTTTAATCATACAATACAAGATGTGGCAATACAATTTTTCTCTAACTCAAAAAGCAACACACCAAAACCCTAATCTCCAAAAAACAGTTTTTTCTATCCCGCGCATAGGATTAACAATGGGCTAAAAGACCTCATTAAAGACTGTAGCACTTTTATATTGGGTCGGTCATAATCTGATCAAATACAGCTAGACTCCACAAAACCTAACATGTTTTTCGTGCCTAAACTATTAAAAAAAGTTCTTTTTTTTTTAATCCCTATTTTTGTCTCTAAATTATTAAAAAGACTCTTTACAGTTGACACGACAACATGCATTTTTTGATGCTGTAAAAGGTTGATGAAAATGTGGTAGCTTAACAATGTTGAAGTAGATCGAAGTGTGGAACTAAGAGCATTTGCAATTTCCAAAATTTGGTTGCCCCTTTTTGTCTCAAATACTGGTCCATAAAGATGTGAGTCTTCCAAAATTTTTATTTTTCCATTTATTGGAATACTACGGCTTTGCTAAATAAGCTCTCTTCGATTTGTTATTTCCTTCACCAAACAGCTCACTCTTTCTATAGTAAAAAAAAGAATAGAAGCGAAGAAGATTTAAATGAAATATAACGACAACTAAAAAAAGAGTAGTTTATAATTTTCTAGCAAAATTTGGTAGAAATTTGTTGAGTTCTTTGTGAGTGTCCCAATTATCATTCTGCAAAGCTAGTTAAAGTGACTCCATTTTATGTGATTTTATTTTGTTTAGCCATCATCTTTGCACACATGTGCCCTTACCTTAGACCTAGAGACTCCAATGGCAAGTTCTACTCTAAGAGAACTTCCTGCCATAACAATTATGAAGAAAATTAAAGAAGAGTTCTTACACGAACAATTTAAAAAGTCAGTTCTTGAGCACACAAGGTGATATTTACTCAAAATCAAAATTTAAAAATTAAGATAAACAAACCTGCAAAATCAATTACTGAAATAAGTAAATCACTGTTGAAACTGAATGCATATGTAGCAGAAAGGCCCGAAATTGATTCAATAACGTGAATCCATATGGAATACACAGTGAGCCAAGTGAGCTTCTCATCCCAACTGGCCAAAATGGGCTTTTGCCCCTTTCACCCAAAACAAGTAGCAAAATGCCTTTCTTCTGAAACTATCTAGCAAAATGCCCTTGTTTTGAAACTCGATTTTTAAAAAATCGAGTTTCAATGAAAAACTCGAGTTAATGAAAATCGAGTTACTTGCAAAATGTTACATGGAACTTGAGTTCCATGTAATTTTTTTTTTTTTTAAAGTTTTTTGCCTATAACTCGATTTTCTAAAAATTGAGTTTTTCATTGAAATTCATAAAACAGGGGCATATGGCTAAATAGTTTCATAACAGGGGCATTTTGCTACTTGTTTTAGATTACGCTGATTCTATCTAAACTAATTACCTAGTTTTAGTTGAAAAGATTTTAGGGAAAATTGCTTTTTTCTTTTTTGGTTAGAATTATTTGTGGTAGTTGATCTTTTTTTATTATTTTTGCTCATACAGAAAATTACAAAATTTTCCCCATCATCACATTGTCTGAAAAATCTCTACCAAGTGAAAGCAATCTTAACTAGTATTAACTACAACTTAAGCATCCAATTGAATATCACAAATTGTGCCAACAGATTTACAATGATAAAATTTACATAAATATTTTATAATTACACATGCAATACATATATATGTTGCTAAAAATTTCACAAAAATATTACCAAAACAAAGCACATTAAATTGAGAGCAATGGGTAGTGTGGGATGGGGGCGACTATGGTTATGTGGGAGAGGAGTAAGAGCATTCAAATCAACTTATGCAAAAATTTCTGTATGTCTATTTCGGTATAAAACCTTTTTTTTTTTTTTTTATTTTTATTTTTTACATATTCACTTTTTAAAATACCGCACATTATATTATCTATTTTACATTATATTTCATTAAAATATCAAAAAAAAATATTTTTTAATTGTTTTTGTTGGAATATTTTAATAAAATTTACAATGAGTAAACATTTCCATACGTTGGAGTCTTTAAAACTATCCTTTGATTACTTTTTTTTATTAAACCTTTTCCCCTGCCAAATGTTTTTCCTAAGGGTTAACTTAGTAATATACGAATCTGTTACCTACAAATTACAATAGATTTAATTGGTGTTTCTCAAAAAAAAAAAAAAAAAAAAAGTCAAAGCAATAAAAGGAAAATTTATTGCTAACCATTTATATGATTTTTAATTGGTATGTATCCTTTAGAGACCAATGGGTAATATTCTCCCCCTCAAAAAAAAAAAAAAAGGGTAATATTCTGAGATGACCAAGTTTTATTTTAATATAAATATAGCAAGCTTTTCAAAAAAAAAAAAAAAAAAAAAAAATATATATATACATATATATATATATAGCAAGAGTAAAAACCGTAATGCAGTCAATTTTTCCTCCCTTGACCCTTGGAGAAAATGGGCAAATGCCCCTTTCAAAAAAAAAAAAAAAATCCAGCACTTTGCCCTCTTTTCCAAACTAATTAGAAAAATGCTCCTCTTTTAAAACTCGATTTTTTCAAAATTGAGTTATAAATTTTTTTTTTTGGAGCCCTATAATGGCGTTTTAAGGAGCCTATAGTGACGTTTTAAAGACCTATAGTGGCGTTTTGTAACTCGATCTCCATGAAGTTGAGTTACATGCAATTTTTTTTTCTTTTTTTTACCTATAACTCGACTTCATGGAGATTGAGTTACAAAACGCCACTATAGGTCCTTAAAACGTCACTATAGGTTCCTTAAAAACGCCACTATAGGGCTTAACTCGATTTTGAGAAAATCGAGTTTCAAAAGAGGGGCATTTCCCTAATTAGTTTGGGAAAGAGGGCAAAATGCTGGAAAGTTTTTTTAAAAAGGGCAAAGGCCAATTTTTTCCCTTGACCCTTGCGTGCGGCAACTAATTTCCAATACCTTTTTGATATAATATTGAAATTCTATTCTAACTTAATTTAAGTTTATATGTATGTGAAGCTTCTTTTCAGAGACTTGAACCCTGGCCCTTCCCCCTCCCCCATCTTACAAGCATTTATACTTGTAAATTGACTATCGCACCAAGGGTGTGCTGTGGTAATTTCCAAAACCTTTATTTGATCATTTTTCACTTCTTTTGAGTATATATGTGTTTTTCATACACTATATTTCTAGGTAAAATAAAGTACGTACTATTGATAGAGTTGTAGAGAGGGAAAACTCCCGACCTATCACAAGCTAACACATCATACTATCAAGTCCACAAAGTACGGCGAATTACAAAGCGCCACGTACTACAACTAGAATCTGCTATCACTATCCAAAAACAAACAGAAATTTGCCAAGTGCCATGAAATAAAAACATAAAAAGCATGCAAAATGCCAATCATACATTGGCGCGTGTAAGCAATGACGTAAGCAATCCGGTGTGTGTAAGAAATGACATAAGCAATCCAATCGGGTGCTGACATGTGTCACCTTGAAAATCAAGACATTTCGGCCAATCAAAAGATGCCATGTGTCTTGGAGAAAAGTCTTAAAGTTCCTCCAATCAGACTGTGACACATGTCACCAATCAGACTTCGTCACATGTCGCTCACCCACCCTCAAACTCCTATAAATAGTAGTCTTCCTAAGGAATTTATACACACCAAGACATCCAGAGCACAAGCTGCATCAAAGAAGATTTAAAAGCACTCAGAAGTACAGAAGCTCTGCAGGAATCAAGCCTCAAAGCCTTCAACAACTTCAACCTTAAAATCGAAGAACATTCGAAGCAGAACTATCCAAACTACCTTCCTAGATCTTAAAGTTTGTTGGAATCGAGCTCAAAATCCTCCAAAAACTTCAAGAAACCGTAAATCAGTGAAACTCTATGGATTCAAGCCTCAAAAGCCCCAAAGAACTTCCACCACAAAACCTTTGAAGATGAAGAACACGCGAAGAACACGAAGAACATACGAAGAACACAAAGAACAAAGAATTTCTAACAATCTCATAGCCAGAGATTCATTGTAATTTTGTTTCAAGGGTCTTCGATCCATCCTTCAGCCAAATTGAAGGATATTTGGTGTTCGAGTCGAAATCACATTATTACAATTCCAATCAATAAGCCTTTCAAGGAGATTGAATCAGATGATCACTATTTTGTAATTTCAAAGAATTGTATCACATATTCATCAATACAAATTCGCATTTGTGAAACTATTTTGCTTGTTTGATTGATTTCAAACTAAAAATTTAGTCGTCCACAAATGCGAATTTGTATTGATGAATATGTGGTACAATTCTCTGAAATTACAAAAGAGTGATCCTTTGATTCGATCTCCTTGAAAGATTTGTTGATTGGAATTGTAATAATGTGATTTCGACTCGAACACCAAATATCCTTCAATTTGGCTGAAGGATGGATCGAAGACCCTTGAAACAGAATTACAATGAATCTCTGGTTGTGAGCTTGTTAGAAATTCTTTGTTCTTCGTGTTCTTCGTATGTTCTTCATGTTCTTCGTGTGTTCTTTGTCTTCGATCTCTTCGTGTGTTCTTGTATGAATGTATAATCCCTTTCCCTAACTTGTTTATTGTGTTGCCATGATGAGAATTTAGGATTAAAACATGATAGTGATTATTTAAATTCTCTTGAATATGTTTGAATGTTCTTAATTGTTCTTATATGTTCTTCACATGTTCTTGGTTGTTCATCACATGTTCATGCATATCACTAGTTTTAATCTTAAATCCACATCAAAAATATGAAAAACATGTTTGTTTAATAATTCTTTCAAATCCTTGAATCTTGGTTATCACCATCCACACACATTTACTAGAATTTATTTTTCAATTCAAATGAAATGCTTAATAAATTGAATTAGGGTTTATCATATGCACACACTTCAAATTCAACATGCAAATTGATTTATAACATATTGGATGATGTGATATGAATGTTAGCCACCATAGTCTAGAAGACTGGTTTCACCGGGCAAGGTGGGTGCCTAACACCTTCCCACCTTGTAACATAGCCTCCGAACTTAGATCAAGAGTTAGTAGATCAAATGCTTATCCTTGTAATTTTCAATTTCTAGATTGTAACTAGAAAACAAAGCCATGTACTTTATCTTAGATTGTATCTAAGACCAAAGCCATGTAATTTCCTATGTTCAATGTAAATTCAATTTCAAATTAATAAAATGATGAATTTTTTAATTATGGTTTTCTTATTTATTCCAACAATTAAATAAGTGGCGACTCCATTGTAAAATCCTTAATCTAAAGGGAAAAATATAACTAGTCGAACCTCCATTTTGAGAGGCAATAACACAACTCCACCCATTCACGTGGGTTTGGCCCAACACTCTATAAAAACGGGCCGGGGGCGCGATCTCTCACAGTGGCGACTCCACTGGGGATATTGAGGGCTAAGCTTCAATTAGGTTATGGTGGCCAACCATGTCATTGTTTGTTTATTGCTTTTTGTATATAATATGTCATTATATTTGCATGTCATGCATCATTTGCTTGAATGAAATTTATTTTATTTGTGTGCTAGCCCGGAAGCCCGGTAGTAATAGCCGTGGATTGTGGTCTTCCTGAGACTCACATACCCAGCGGTGAACCTACAACCCACCGCGACAAGGATCATCATGGTTATGCCATGGTGGTTCATAGGGGCAAACTGTACTGTTCAGACCAACGCGGCGCTCCTGGCGTCACAAGTTGGGAGGTACGACGTCCTAGCTTGTGGGAACCTTTAACCTACCTTCCACCCATGTTGTAATGACCCATAGAACCTACCTTTAGGTCGGTCCATGTAAATTGCATTATGCATTTGTTTGGCCGTTGTTTGAACCATGATGACTCAAGTCCAACGCTTGATCCCATCATAATTGTTTGAACCTTGTATGCTATGAATGAGCTCAAGCCCAAAGGTTTGTGATTGAACTCTACGTGGTATGGAAACCGAAAATTGTTTCTTGAATCATTCTAAGCCCAATACTTGAGCCTATCAAAGGTGTTTGCGCATGATCAACATTAAAAGCCAAAAGCTCACAAGATGCATGCATTTCAAGCAAATATCAAAAGATCATAATCAAGGTTCAAGCCTTCCAAGTGCAAGCCCAAGCCATTTCATCATAATCAAGGTTCAAGCACACCAAGCCTCAAGCATCCTAAATGGACCAAGAAGAAGCAAGTGGCCCAATTTTGCCTCACTCCACATTTGGTTTGCAACATTATGGTTAAGCTTAAAGTTTGTTTGTTTATTCCATGTTTCTATGTTTCTTTGAATTCTAAAAACATGTATATATTTTAAAAAATTTCAAAAAAAAAAATCTTTGAACTAGGGGCATTGGACTTCCTAGTGACTTTTTCAAAAAGACCCTTTTTTTTTTTCTTTCAAAGATTTCAAGATTCTTTGAAGTCTCCTTTTCAAAATGATACATGAGGATCCCTTGGACAAAACATTTTCTAAATCTTGATGTTTAAAGGCTTGAGCAATCAACTTGTACTAAGGAATGATTAATTTCATTTGATCCATGTAAAGACTTTTGCTATTTGATTTAGCATATAAGAAGAAATGGTTTTAAAAGGCAATCAAAAAAAATCCATCCATCAGAAAATTCAAAAAGCTCATGCATTCATTCCAAATTTCTAAAAACTTCTGTGTCTCCAATAGAGCATTCATACTTTTTCTTTTAAGTGGAATTCATTAAAAGAGCTCAAGTCACCGTGCCTACAAGCAAGCATTACTAGGGATAGGAGGCCATCTTTGGTTAAACCAAATTATTTCCTATTACCTAGAATGTTCATCATCCATTACTAACCCATTTGAGTCTTCAAACATTTAGCCTTTTTTTTGCATGAACCCACTAAAATCTAAACTTGGGGTGGGAAAAATTCAAAGTATACATGCTTAAATCTCATGTTAAGGAGGAGTCGACCTTGTAGCTTTGAAGCTAATTGATAAAGCTCTCCTAGAAGACATGAAAGACAAGTAGAGAATTCATTAAGCTAAAGATAAGAGATCATCAAAGAAAAATGAGCTTTCACTCAATCAAGGAAAGAGAAATGAAATTTCATCAATGTGAGAGAAAACAAAATGTGCATCAAGTTTGAAGAACCTAAAATTCATCATGCCAAGAAGTGTTGAAGGTTCATCTAAAAGAGAGTTCACCAAAAAAGGAAAAGGTTCATCAAGCATAGAAATGTGCAAGCACATCAAGGCAAGAAAGAAGTCTAGAGAGTGTATCTAAATGACTTAAGCTAAGGAAAACAATGAAGGCAAAGATCCCCAAAAAAAGTTCATTCAATCAAGAGATGAAAGATTTAAAAGAAAAAGGAAAAAAAAAAAAAAAAAAAAAAGGGAGCCCGCTAGGCTGAAAACCCAAAAAGGCGGTCTAGGAAAAAGTTAGGGCCAAAGAAAAAATAAATAAATAAAGCCCGCTAGACTGAAAACCCAAAAGGGCGGTCTAGGCAAAAGTTAGGGCTAAAGGGAAAAAAAAAAAAAAAAAAAAGCTCGCTAGGCTAAAAACCCAAAAGGGTGGTCTAGGCAAAAGTTAGGGCCAAAGAAAGAAAAATGAAAAAAAAAATGAAAAGGGAAAATCCTAGCAAATTGAAAACTTGAAGATGTAACCTAAAAAGAAAAGGATTTTACAAGATGAAAGTCTAGAGGTATGATTCAAGGGAATGAGAATAAAAACAAATGTTGATACAGGTGATCAATGAAGACTAGTGAGAAGATGGCGAAGAAGAAATGAGAAAACTCCTCCAATACTTGATTTTTGAGTAATGCATACTTGCGGGAAACATCATAGGGAATTTTGAGCCATTTATATCTTTCGTTTCATAACCCAAACCCAGCCTACATTATAACCCATGAGTAAAGACCTCCTTGAAGTGTTGCTAGTTGTAGGCACATCTTAAGCTCTAATATTATTTTCTCTTGAATTAAAAAGGAAAAGTGCTTAAAATTGTCAAACCTCACAGGATGATATGTCCGAGGACAAAACTTCTCAAATTTTCAAATCCCCAAATGGCTCAAAAGAACTTTCAAACTTGGAGCACTCTCCTTGTTTGCACCCAATAATGTAATTCCTAAATATTATCACATTTTATTTCTTGATTGCCTTTGAAAACATAATCTGACAATGTTCAAAAGAAAGAAGCAAATTTTGATTACATGAGTTTAATGATCTTGATCCTTCCTAATCAAAGAGATTTGTTTGCTTCTTAAACACTATGATTTTCTAAAATGGTTGTTCGAAGGATCACCTCTTGTTCATAAAAAAAAAAAAAAAAAAAATCGTTCTTTTTCAAAATCCAGTTCTCTTGAACTACGTCTTGACCTGATCCTCTATGAGAGAGGTACGTAGGCAGCCTTGCAAAGGCCCGGTCCCATTCACCTAAACAACCTTAGAGAACAAAGTCAAAACAATGTGACAAAATTGTTTGGCTGCATGTTAGGTTAAGCCCTGTTTTCATTAAGCATGTTCAAACTTGGTGCATTGGCCTATTTATATTGTGTGCAAGTTTTCACGATTATTGGTCTCTAACAAGCTAGAGAAAGAAAGCCTTTTGCAGGAACCAAGGATGGCGGACCATGATCTTCTTTCATGTTTCCCAATGGTCACAACATCAAATGAACTCAGCTTCAATCTAAGCATGGAATATGCCTCAAACTAGGGGCATTGGGTAAGTACTTCCAATTCATATCAATGAACAAATCCATTGCTAATTGAAATTATCTTTTTGCAGGAATTAAGCAAGGACTTATCCAGCAATCCACATCAACTTCTAGCCAAAGTTATTCTCATTCAAATGATAGGTTTTTCCAAAAAAAAAAAAAATCATCATGAATTTATCTTCATATTACTCCATTTTCATCTTCATCTTCTTCATTTTTTGATAATGAACAAATCTTCATATTTCCAAAAAAAAAAAAAAAAAAAAGGAATTTTCAAAAAAGCCTTAGGACTAGGAGCACTGGGCTCATACTTCTTAGGTTACCATAAAAAAAAAAAAATCATCAATCAAAATTTTCAATTCCTTCCAAAAAAAAAATAAATAAATAAATTTCATTCCTTCAAAAAATTCAAGATTTCCAAATTTTTCAAAAAAATTCAAGATTTCCAATTTCTAAAAAGAAAAAAAAAAATCATCAATCAAAATTTTCAACTCCTTCAAAAAATTTAGGATTTCCAATCTTTTCAAAAAAAAAGAAAAAGAAAAAAAACTTCATTAAACTCTTCTTCAAGAACAGAAAGCTATGATCATTTCCCATATTTTCCAGTGGTGCAACATCACGTCAACAGTCTACCCTCAGCATTCATCGAAGCATGGAATATGCCCTAAACTAGGGGCATTCGCCAGGTATGCCGAATTCTTTTCAATGAATAACTCTGTTATTAATTGAAAATATTTATTTAGCAGGTACTAGGGTAAAATGCCCACACACATCGACATGAGCCAAGATCCAAAAATCGTAGGTCTCTAAAAACATGAGCCAGGATCCAGAACCTTTGGTCCTCTGAAAACATGAGCCAAAACCCAAAAAACCCTTGGACCTCTGAAAACATGAGCCAAGATCCAAAAATCCTAGGTCCTCTAAAAACATGAGCTAGGATCCAGAACCCTTGGTCCTATGAAAACATGAGCCAAGATCCAAAAATCCTAGGTCTCTGAAAACATGAGCTAGGATCCAGAACCTTTGGTCCTCTGAAAACATGAGCCAAAGCCCCCAAAAACCCTTGGACCTTTGAAAACATGAGCCAAGATCCAAAAATCCTAGGTCCTCTGAAAACATGAGCCAGGATCTAGAACCCTTGGTCCTCTGAAAACATAAGCCAAGATCCAAAAATCCTAGGTCTCTGAAAACATGAGCCAGGATCCAGAACCTTTGGTCCTCTGAAAACATGAGCCAAAGCCTAAAAAAAAACCCTTGGTCCTCTGAAAACATGAGCCAAGACCCAAAAATCCTAGGTCTCTGAAAACATGAGCCAGGATCCAGAACCCTTGGTCCTCTGAAAACATGAGCCAAGATCCAAAAATCCTAGGTCTCTAAAAACATGAGCTAGAATCCAGAACCTTTGGTCCTCTGAAAACATGAGCCAGGATCCAGAACCCTTGGTCCTCTGAAAACATGAGCAAGATCCAAAAATCCTAGGTCTCTGAAAATATGAGCCAGGATCCAGAACCTTTGGTCCTCTGAAAACATGAGCCAAAGCCCAAAAAACCCTTGGTCCTCTAAAAACATAAGCCAAGATCCAAAAATCCTAGGTCTCTGAAAACATGAGCCAGGATCCTCGGTCCTCCATTTTTTTTCTTGACCTCAGGTAAGCATGTCTTGTACTCACTTCTTTTCCCAAAAAAAAAAAATTGCATGCATGAACTACGTTTGGACCTGATCCTCCCACCAAGAGGTACGTAGGCAATCTCCCTCAAGATTCGGTCCACATTTTGATCCATAACATGACCATCTACACTTTTATCTACATGCATCATACATTCACCACGGTTAAATACTGATTGCAAAGTTGGGTGTCTCTTTCATACATTGACATTCGTTTTTCAAGCTCTGCCAATGAGGGGCATTCTGTTGACACCCCATTTTGCAACCCGTATTTAACCACGCATGGAGGGTAAAAGGGTAATTTTGCCTTGAAAATATGCATCTTGATTCTAGCCATTAGATCCTTGGACTCATTTCACCAAAATGATCTTGATGTTGTAACGATCAAATCGACTGGTCATAAGCCCTAATCGGACCACCAGATTGAAAGTTATCATCAAATCAAGTTTTAATGGCTAAGATGTACTATCACAAATTGAGTCCGACTATATATGATTATGAACAATTGATTTCAATTGGTTATAGGAGTGATCAATTTGAGATCAATGATGTGTTATAATTTGATTGGTTATGACTATATTTTATGGTGAGGTTGCATACACCTAATTAATTAGATAGTTAAACATTAATTATTCAATGAGTAATTTGTGTAATTATCTTTTAATTAGAGTAAATTTGGAACCAATTAAGTCTGAAATAGGAGTGATTGGAGCCATTTAATGTTAATTGGGAGCTAATTTGGGACCTATTAATGTTAATTGTGCTGAAACCATTTTCTAACAAATGACCTCTGCTCACCATTTCATCAATATCTCTCAGAATATTTTGAATCTGTGAATGAGGTTAATATTCCCAGAAACTAGACATCTGGAGCTTCAATTTGAGCACAAGAACGAGACAATTCCGATCAGAATTGGGTCAGATATGATTTTTCGAAATTGGCTTTACAAGCTGTTACAGCAGCTATGGGAAAACCGAATTTTGGCTTGCTCCCCACTCCCACCAATCTCTCCATTTAATGCACCAGATTTTCCCCAATGCTAAAATGAGGTCTAGGTTCATAATTCTTGTCAACCCTCATTAAATGACATTCCATTCATATTCCCTCCACTACTACTATATAAACCCTCCCCCTCCTTCATTCCAAGACACCAAAAATCCCCTCTCGTCTCCTCTTTTGAGTTCTAGTGAAGTAGAGTAGTCTTGTCATATCTTGGTCTTCCTGAGACTCAAGGTATTGAGTGAGACTTACTCTCCCTCTCTCAGTTCTTCTTTTTTTCTTCACTCTTAAGACCTCCATCAAGAGTCTCCTCCTCCACCGTATGAATCTTGCATGAAGGTATAATCCCTTTCCCTAACTTGTTTATTGTGTTGCCATGATGAGAATTTAGGATTAAAGCATGATAGTGATTATTTAAATTCTCTTGAATATGTTTGAATGTTCTTAATTGTTCTTATGTGTTCTTCACATGTTCTTAGTTGTTCATCACATGTTCATGCATATCACTAGTTTTAATCTTAAATCCACATAAAAAATATGAAAAACATGTTTGTTTAATAATTCTTTCAAATCCTTGAATCTAGGTTATCACCATCCACACACATTCACTAGAATTTATTTTTCAATTCAAATGAAATGCTTAATAAATTGAATTAGAGTTTATCACATGCACACACTTCAAATTCAACATGCAAATTGATTGATAACATATTGAATGATGTGATATGAATGTTGGCCACCATAGTCTAGAATACCGGTTTCACCGGGCAAGGTGGGTGCCTAACACCTTCCCACCTTGTAACATAGCCTCCGAACTTAGATCAAGGGTTAGTAGATCAAATTCTTATCCTTGTAATTTTCAATTTCTAGATTGTAACTAGGAAACAAAGCCATGTACTTTATTTTAGATTGTATCTAGGACCAAAGCCATGTAATTTCCTATGTTCAATGTAAATTCAATTTCAAATTAATAAAATGATGAATTTTCCAATTATGGTTTTCTTATTTATTCCAACAATTAAATAAGTGACGACTCCATTGTAAAACCCTTAATCTAAAGGGGAAAATATAACTAGTCGAACCTTCTTTTTGAGAGGCAATAACATGACTCCACCTATTCACGTGGGTTTGGCCCAACAGTCCTATAAAAACGGGCCGGGGGCGCGGTCTCCTGGATGTCTTGGTGTGTAGCAATGCCATAGGAAGACTTCAATTTATAGGAGTTTGGGGGTGGATGAGCGACACGTGGCGAAGTTTGATTGGTGACATGTGTCATAGTTTGATTGGAGGAGTTTTAAGACTTTTTCTCCAAGACTTGTGGCATCTATTGACTAGCTGAAATGTCTTGATTTTCAAGGTGACACATGTCAACACCCAATTGGACTGCTTATGTCATTGCTTACATGCGTCGGATTGCTTATGTCATTGCTTACACGTGCCAATGTGTGATTGGCATTTTGCATGCTTTTTATGTTTTTATTTCATGGCACTTGGCGAATTTCTGTTGGTTTCTAGATAGTGATAGCAGAACCTAGTTGTAGTACGTGGCGCTTTGTAATTGGCTGTATTTTGTGGACTTGGTAGTATGATGTGTCAGCTTGTGATAGGTCGGGAATTTTCCCTCTCTGTAAGAGCTTCTGATCTTACAAGTTGTGTAGGCTTATAAAGAGAATTAGCAAGGCAGTCGGGTTGTTTTATCCCAAGGGGTAGCACGTATAATTACTTGTCTGTTAAACTGTAAATTTTGTAAACAACGTGTATTGTCTCAAGAAAGTGAAATGGTCCACGCCTCAACTT
Source organism: Quercus aquifolioides (assembly GCA_019022515.1). Lineage (NCBI taxonomy): Eukaryota > Viridiplantae > Streptophyta > Magnoliopsida > Fagales > Fagaceae > Quercus > Quercus aquifolioides. Next base: position 13,605,088 of record CM032333.1, read on the forward strand.
CGCCACTTAAAAACTCATGAATTGACAGTAATTATTTATGCCTCAATGAGGTAATATAATTTATATTTTAAGGACAAATATAATTTATGTGAAATGTTATTATTTAAATGATAATTTGAATATTATTTATTTATCAATTATTGTTCTTAGGAACAACATTTTCTTTTTCTTTATACACAAAAATCATCTCTCTCTCTCTCTCTCTCTCTCTTTGAGACAGACATAACAAGGCCAACGAGAAATTGTTTTGTGTTTTTGTTGTGAGGTGTAAGTCATGTGTTGCATGTGAAGATCACCTAATGTCTAAAACACCAAATCACCCCAGATCCTGTAACTTGGCTTATTATGCACCTTGTTTCACTGATTAATATATACTAATCGTGGCCCCGCGCATTGTGCGTGATAATTTTTTTTAGAATAGTATTTTTATTCTTAGTATTTGTCATGGTACGTATTATGTCTCAAGTTGTGTTATATATGTATCACCAATATATAGTTGGATTCATGTTGACAAGAGCTTTTGCTCGTGGAACTATATTGTTTTTATTAGAAAATGAGGATAATTTATAGTAGAATATAATTTTTTTTTGAAATATTAATTCTACCATACTCAGCTGTCTAATTTATATATTTTAAAGTCAATTGAACACATTTTGCATGTTACATATAATTCCTTGTTTCCATAAGGGCAAAGACAATCACAATCCCACTGATCTACTCCAATATTTTTGCAGGCTTGGTTTTTTGGGATACGAAATGTGTTTGTTCTGAAAGGTGTATGTTGAAAGATTTGTCAATAGTTTTGGAGAAGTTTTTTTTTCCCATCTGGTTGATTTAGAATTAAAAATAGTAGTTGTATTTCCTTGTCATTTGATTCACATAACATTGCAATTGCTAGTCCATATTTTGTATTTATGTCCCCTTTTATGTTGGCTTGAAGAAGGATTTCTTTTCCCCTTGTAATTTGATCTTGTACAAAATATTTGTGATCATGTTGTATGCTTATTTTGTGATTGTCTAGTTGTTTGATGTTTTTAGTTTGTAATTTTTAAGTTGTTTAGGATTGTGATTTATAGTGTAATGTGTGTTTTATGGATTAGTGATTGCTCTATTTATTAGCAATAATTTTTCATTGTTGATTAAGTGAATAAAAGCTTTTCCTATGCCCTCCACTATAAAGCCCAAGCTTTATAGTATTTAATATATTTTTCAATTATAGCTGATGTTTAATGTTCTCCTCAATAAAGCTCAAGCCAAATAGTCTTTCATGCTACAATACCTGTTCAATTGCTAGTTTCCTTAAGAAAATCAAAAGACTATAGTATTAAATTATTGTCTTTTATAATATCAAAAGCCTCTTATAATTAAATTATTAATAATATTGAAACAGCTGAAGCAATCATTAATGTCCAATTCTTTGGCTCTTCCTCTCTTTATTTAACTGAATTACTTCTTCATACCTATTCAATTGCCACTTTCCTTTAAAAAAAAAAAAAAAAATTAAAAGACAGTATATCTGAACTATCAAAACTCCTATACAAATTAATTATTAATAATTTTGAAGTAGCTTAAAAGTTATTAATATCCACATCATTTATTTTACCATCAGCTAGTAAAAGGTGAAATGAAATGTTGGAAAATGGGATATTTAAATTGGGTAACTTTATTTTTTATGTAATTTATATTATTACCGGAGGAAATATCCTTGGTAGCTATGTTGTTTTTATTTTACTTTTTCTAATGCATTGTAAAGTTTCATGAGAACACTTTATGTGGATTTTTTTATTTGAATTTAAGTGCGTCCAACAATTGTGTAAATTTCAAGCAGTAATTCAAAAAATAATTGATGTTGTATGTTCATGCTTTGATTGTATAGTTCTATTATGAATTTGGGTTTTAACTTATAAGTTATTTAGGGACTCTATATATTCTACTTCCTTAGATGATTAAAAACATATACTATTACCATAAATCTCTCTCTCTCTCTCTCTGAGAGAATAAATATAATTTAATAGATTTGAAGGATGTTGTTGAATTTAATGTTGAATAAAATGAGCCGAGATTAGATTTTGATTGTTAAATAATGAAGTTTTTATTTCAGCTTAAATAAGTAAATTTCATGGAATAGTAGTAGCCACAGTTGCTGGTTGGTATTGATGCGATTCATTATTTTTCTATATTTTACAGTGTGTTTTTATCAGTGCGAGTGTTTAATTGGATACCCTTGATTCATGTACCTTATGGGGTCAAATTTTTTGCTGCTTTATTTATTTTATTTGTTTTTTTTAATGATAATCAAAGTAGGTAGAAGATAAGAATGTAGGTAGTATAACTTGTATAAGTTTCGATTTTCCAAAAAGATTTTATTATTAATGGATCAAAGACTTTTACTTGATTGTTTATTTGAATCCTCATCCTTCCTTCCAGTTATAGTCAATAAGGTTTAGTTGAAACACAAATGTTTTTCCAATGAGCTTTTCTATTTTCATTTAGTAGGTTGAAATTTGCATTCATCTAATAAAATATTGAATATAATTTAGCATATTCTTGTCAAAGTAGATGAAAGATCATTTATGCTAATTGTATGGTCTTACAGTTGCACATTTGTTTGATAGTTCTCTTGTTGTTGTTGGAAGTAATTTTTCAGTTTCCTTATTAAACAAAATAAATACAGCACACAGCTTACTATTATTGTTATTATTATTATTATTATTATTATTATTAATGTTGTGTATGAAACTCATATGAAGTCTTGTTATTTAAAAGAGATAAAGTAGAAACAATAGCTTGTAAATAACAAACAAAAACAAAGGAACGCAAATCTGCTTTCAACCATTACAAAATAATATATAAAAATTAATAGAGAAACATTGTGCACAAGTTTAATGAAAATATCCTTATTTAATAATACTATCGATATTATACTTGAAAGATTATTATAGAAAATTTGGGGCAATATTTTTTGCTCTATTAAAATTCAGATGATTTTAAATTATGGTATATAAAAATTTTAGAAGTGCAACCCATAATTATGGGTATTACATTTGACAAATGATCACAACCCAAAAATAAAAGTAAAATTTTGATTACCCAAAATTCTAATTTTAAAATTTCTTTCCGATTATTTGAATTAGATGTACGAAAGACCAAACATAGGAATTTTTAATTAGAGAGACAAATACTTATGAAAATAGAGTCACATCCATATTGGAAAAAGCATAAAATCTAATGAACCAAAAATCATGCCCATCAATTGATGATGTCAATCTTGCACCAAAGTATTATAAAGCCCGAGTTATGGTATTTGTCTATAAACAAAACATCAAACAAGTGATGAGCAAATCACCTATGACCTTAATGTTTAAACAATAAAGATTGAAAATTCAAACGATAAATTAAGAGTGCATTACAAACAAAAATAAAGCGACACTAACCTTTTGCATTAGCCTTTATATTTGTTGGGCATTTGCCTATTCCCATAGTGTAGGGTCATTTCTCGGAGGCTCATAAAAAACACCCATATCAATATCATAATATGCATTACATGTCACTAAAACTATCAATGTTCATATTTTAATAGTATAACTTAAAAGGAGAAAGGAAAACAATTAAATTTGATAAAAGAGTACTTGCAATAATGTTTAAGACAACATCATATATTGTAATCCCCGTCTACTTTGATAAAAGAATGGTAGTCCTACCAGAGAGAGACAACGACAAAAACTCTTATAATCTTGAATACTGTTCAACTTGGATTTAAAAGGTAATTTGCAATTTAAAAAAAATAAGTGATTAGAGTAGATAAACAATCAAAGAGAACCAAAAAAAAAAAACTTAAAATACAAAATTAAATTGCATCAACTAAAAGTAGAGTTCTAAAGAATACAAAAATTTATCAACCTAAAGCAGAGATGCAAGAAAATAAAAAAATCAACCAAAAAATTGTGTGTGAGAGAGAGAGAGAGATAACCATTTTTTTGTGAGGGAAAACTATGCAAAAAATGGAAGAGAGAATGACGAATTTATAGCAAAATGTTGTGAATAAGAAAAGACAAAATAATGGAAGATAAAGGGAAAGATGAAGAGTGATTAAAGTAAAAGGTAGTGAGGAGATGAAAAGGTAAGGGGGGGGGGAGGGGGGAGAAAGTGTAAATATTAAAAAAATGAGTAAATGCTAAAAAAGTTATAGAAAAATTAAAAAGAAATAGGATAATGACGTGGACGCTGATGTGACTCAATAGAAGCGTAACAATAATAAATGCTACGCTTTAGCTTTTAGATATATATATATAGCTATAGATATAGATATGTCATGTTTTTAATTTTTTTTTCCTTCTTTTAATACTTTGGGTTACCTTAGAAAAGGAGGGGGGGGGGGGGGGGGTTAGGAAATAGTATTTAATGAAGCATCAACAATAGGAAAGAGGAATTTTAGAGCAAAGATAAACATGAAAAGGGAAAACAACATTTATTTCGGTTTTCGTTGCGTCTCAAATTACAAAAATATAGTAACTGATAATTTTTCAAATAAGTTATTAATAGGATTGTAATATAATAAAGTTGCAGAATGAGGAAGCTAGAGAAGAAACTGAATCTGCAGAAAAGAATATTGGGGTGTCAAATGGGTGGGTTTGGGGTAGGCATAATTGGGTTAGGTATATAAAACCCATTTACCCATTAAAACTCATTTATTTAATTGCTTCTAACCCAAACCCAACCCAACCCAATTATTATGGGTAAACCCCAACCCACCCAATTACCCAATTATCAAAATTACCAAAATGCCCCTAAAGTGTAAATGACCAAAGTACTCTAAAATCTTCAAAAATTACCAAAATACCCCAAAACCTCAAAATTACCAAAATAACCACAAAACCTACAAAATGACCAAAATACCCCAAAACCTAAAAATTACCAAAATACCCCCCAAAACCCAAAAAATGACCAAAATACCCATGGGAATAAAATGACCAAAATACCCCCGAAACCCAAAAATGACCAAAATACCTCCAAAACCCAAAAAATGACCAAAATATCCCCTAAAACTTAAAAAATGACCAAAATACCCCTGAAACCTAAAAATTACCAAAATAATCTCGAAACCTACAAAATGACCAAAATACCCCTAGAACCCAAAAAATGACCAAAATACCACTGAAACATAAAAATGACCAAAATACCCCCAAAACCCATAAATTGACCAAAATACCCCCAAAAACCTAAAAATTACCAAAATACCCCTGAAACATAAAAAATGACCAAAATACCCATGAAACCCAAAAAATGACCAAAATAATCTCAAAACCTACAAAATGACCAAAATACCCCTGAAACCTAAAAATTACCCCAAAAACCCATAAAATGACCAAAATACCCCCGAAACCTAAAAATGACCAAAATAATCTCGAAACCTACAAAATGACCAAAATACCCCTAGAACCCAAAAAATGACCAAAATACCACTAAAACATAAAAATGTCCAAAATACCCCCAAAATCCGTAAAATGACCAAAATACCCCCAAAAACATAAAAATGACCAAAATACCCCCAAAAACCTAAAAATTACCAAAATACCCCTGAAACATAAAAAATGACCAAAATACTCATGAAACCCAAAAAATGACCAAAATAATCTCAAAACCTACAAAATGAACAAAATACCTCCAAAACCTAAAAATTACTAAAATACCTTTGAAACCTAAAAAATTGCCAAAATAATCTCGAAGCCTAAAAATTAACCAAAATAGCCTTGAAAACTGAAAATGACCAAAATACTCCCGAAACCTTAAAAATGACCAAAATACCCATGAAACCCAAAAATTGACCAAAATAATCTCAAACCTACAAAATGACCAAAATACTCCTAAAACCTAAAAATTACTTCAAAAACCCATAAAATGACCAAAATACCCCCGAAACCTAAAAATGACCAAAATACCCTTAGAACCCAAAAAATGACCAAAATACCACTAAAACATAAAAATGTCCAAAATACCCCCAAAATCCGTAAAATGACCAAAATACCCTTGAAACATAAAAAATGACCAAAATACCCATGAAACCCAAAAAATGACCAAAATAATCTTAAAACCTACAAAATGACCAAAATACCTCTGAAACCTAAAAAATTACTAAAATACCTCTGAAACCTAAAAAATTGCCAAAATAATCTCGAAGCCTAAAAATTAACCAAAATAGCCTTGAAAACTGAAAATGACCAAAATACCCTCGAAACCTTAAAAATGGCCAAAATAACCACGAAGCCTAAAAATTGACCAAAATAACCTAGAAACCTAAAAATGACCAAAATAGCCCCTAAACCTAAAAATGACCAAAATACCCCCTAAACCTAAAAAATGATCGATATACCTTTGAAACCTAAAAATTAACTGAAATACCCCCTGAAACCTAAAAAATGACCAAAATACACCCGAAACCTAAATATGACCAAAATAACCCCTAAACCTTAAAATGACCAAAATTTCCTCGAAACGTAAAAAATGACCAAAATACCCCGAAACCTATAAAATGACAAAAAATCCCCTTAAACCAGTAAGTCGATAAAAATACACCCTAAACCTAAAAAATTACCAAAATCCCCCGTAAAACTAAAAAACGACCAAAATACTCCCTAAACATAAAAAATGACCAAAATATCCCCTAAACCTAAAAAATGACTAAGATACCCCAAACCCCTATTTTGGTAATTTTAGAGGCTTCGGGTGTATTTTGTTCATCTTACAGGATTAGTTGTATGTTGGTCATTTTAGATATTTTGAGGGGTATTTTGGTCGTTTTATAGGTTTAGAGGTATTTTGGTCGTTTTAGAGGTTTCAGGGTATTTTTCGTAATTTTAGAGGTTTAACGTTGTTCGTGGCCATTTTAGAGGTTTTGGGTTTATTTGGGTCATTTCAAAGGTTTAGGGGTATTTTTGTCACTTTAGAGGTTTGAGGGTATTTTGGTCATTTTTTAGGTTTCAAGGGTATTTTGGTCACTTTTTCTGTTTAGGTGGTATTTTGGTCATTTTATAGTTTTAGGGGGGTATTTTGGTCATTTTTAGGTTTCAAGGTTATTTTTGTCAATTTTTAGACTTCGGGGTTATTTTGGTCATTTTTAGGTTCCAAGGTTATTTTGGACATTTTCAGGTTTCTAGGTTATTTTGATCAATTTTTAGGTTTCGGGGATATTTTGGCCATTTTTTAGGTTTTGAGGGTATTTTAGTCATTTTTAGTTTTCAGGGTTATTTTAGTCAATTTTTAGGATTCGAGGTTATTTTGGCCATTTTTTAGGTTTCAGAGGTATTTTAGTAATTTTTTAGATTTTGGAGGTATTTTGGACATTTTTTGGGTTTAGGGGGTATTTTGGTCATTTTTTTGGGTTTTGGGGGTATTTTGGTCATTTTTAGATTTCGAGGGTATTTTAGTCATTTTTTAGGTTTCGGGGGTATTTTGGTCATTTTTTGGATTTCAAGGGTATTTTGGTCATTTTTTTGTGTTTTAGGGGTATTTTGGTCATTTTTTGGGTTTCAGGGTATTTTGGTCATTTTCTTGGGTTTCAGGGTATTTTGGTCATTTTATTGGATTTCGGGGGTATTTTGGTCATTTTTTAGGTTTCGAGGGTATTTTGGTCATTTTAGGGGTTAGGGGTATTTTGGTCATTTTTTGGGTTTTGGGGGTAATTTGGTATTTTTTAAGGTTTCGGGAGGTATTTTGGTCATTTTTTGGGTTTAGGGAGGTATTTTGGTCATTTTCTAGGTTGAGGGGGTATTTTGGTAATTTTAGTGGTTTTGGGGTTCGGTGATTTGTAGAAATGGTACTTGGATCATAATTGGGTCTAATTGAGTACCCAATTAAAACCCAATAAACATTAGTGTTAATTGGGTTTAATTGAGTTAATACCCATTTAACCCAGCTAATAATTGGGTGGGCACATGGGTCTGGGTTGATTTTGCCACCCTATTATCAGCTAAAACAAATGTAGCATAGCTTTGTTTCTGTTTATAAAGCTACTTGTAGTTTTGTTAGTTTTAGTTAGCACATGATGAACACATGACTACTTAAATGTACATCTTTCACCTTTAGTTAGGATTAGTTGTTAGTTAGTATAAACCTCTTTGTAGCCTCAAAATATCCAAGTTAATAAGAATTTCAGTCAATCAAATCTGTTAACTTTTAAGGTTGCCAAGTTTTATATATGGTATCAAATTCACAACCAGGTAGATTTGGCTCTCTTTTCTAAATATATATATCTATCTAAAGCATAATAGGTATCAAATTAAACAACCAGGTAGACACTCTCTCTGTGTGTACATATATAGATTCTAATCTCTGTCTCTCTCTTTCACTCTTCCTCAGCCAAAACAAAACATGGGTTTTGTAACTCAAAGATTGTGTTCCATCCTTGTGACCTTCTTTTTGATTTTTTTCTCATGTCTTTGTGTAGCAAACTCAGAACAATATCATAGCAGCCATTTGAAGTTGAGGAAACAATCACAAGGAACAAGTTGTAATGTTTATGAAGGGACTTGGGTGTTTGACAATTCATACCCTCTTTACAATTCTTCAGCTTGCCCTCATATCCGCAAGGAATTTGATTGCCAAAAGTATGGTCGACCAGCTGATAGTCTCTACCTCAAATATAGATGGCAGCCCAAGCAATGTGACATACCCAGGTACTGTTTCTCTCTGTAGAGGGTGTTTTAGGTTGCTTTAAATTTTCTCTACTGATTTGTAAATGACAATTGTTAATAAACCGGTCAATAATATATATTATTTTATCATTCGCCCAATAGAATGTTTCTAAAAATATTTTCCCTTACTATATTAAACTTAAAAAAGTTACTCTGTGCCTTATTAGGCATCTGAGTGCACATAACAAGTATTTATCAATCACCTAGAAATTGGCTGCGTTTTTTAATTCTTTTTTTATATATAAATATTGTTAACGTATAACTTTTGTGATACTTTTTATTATATAATTGTATTTTTGTTCAAATTTATTTTAAGTAAAATAAATTATGCCGAAGCAACACTAAATTTTGATGACTTTTAGACTGGAGGACTTTCTGGCATATATTTGTACCATGTTTTTGCAGCCTCACAGTAGTTACCTTTGTTGACCATAAAAAATTCACTCGAATCACTTTTTTATGAGGAGATATTTTTATTCGAAAATGGATTGCCTCTAGAAAACTGCCATCCTTTCCCTTCAAGAAAAGAACTCCGGTGGATGGAAAGGCATTTAGATATGAATATACAGTGGCGACTCCAGAAATTTTGTCTAGGGTGTTCCTATTCCACTTTGAAAAAATTTCAAGTAATTTCGGTCTATTTCGAGTGTTTTGGGACGTTTCGGTAAATATCGGCCGAAAATAAATCTAAACCATCAATATCATAATAAACATCATGTTTTGAGACTCAATTAATTTTTTCCTTTTTTTTCTTTTTTTAAGTTTTTCATATCCAGATGCATATTTTCTAGTAGACATTTCTAATCAAACAATATGAATTTTTTTTTTTTTTATAAAGACTAAAATAAAAAATAACTTTAAAGTGTAGAGCAAATGAGAAATAGAACTTAATTTATATAAAAAATATTGTTATAATTTCATCAAATAATACCAAATTTTTAACAATCTTAACTTGTATAAATAAAGATTTATTCATTATTTTACTGATCACTAAAAATATATATATATATATATATATATATATATATATAAACACAAGATTAAAAAAAAGAAAAAAATTAATCACAGCTGTAACAAAAACAAGCCCAGCCCAACCAAGACCCACTCACCACAAAAAACATAAAACAAATCCTGATATCCTATTACATTTACACGTATAACCCAAAAAAAAAAAAAAAAGGCAGCACGGCCCAGACCCACGGCCCAGCCCTCTTAACAAATATAAAGTAGAATAGAAAGCAAGCCAAGCCTTATAAGAGCATCCACAATGGGCCTGTTATATGCCAAATGTTAAGTACATTTGGCATATAGGCCCAAAAATTGATCCACAACCGGAATTCTATATGCCAAAAGCCAAATTTTTTTTGAGATTCAGCTACAGTACCATCTCAAATGTAAGATGGTACTGTAGCTGAATGTTATAAAAAAAATAATTTTTTAATGCCAAATTTTACCCGGCAATTTTCTCTCTCAACTCTCATTTTTACTCTTTCTTTTCTCTCTCTGCCCTTCTCTGTTTCTCATCGCCTCTCTCTCTCGCCATTGTCAAGCTTCTCTCTCGGAGCTCACGCCGAATCACCAAGTCAGATCGGAGCTCACGCCGGATCGAATTTCTAGATCGACGTGGTGGCGAGGCTGGTGGTGCGGCTGCGATGGGCGTGGTGGCTGGAGGTCAACGCGGTGGAGATCGGCTTGGAGACCGATGTGGAGATCGGCATAGAGACCGGTGTTTGGTGAGTTTGGTGGTGTTGACATGGTGGCCGGTTTCTGGGTTTGGTGGCCGGCGTTTGGTTGGTTGGGTTGCTTTCATATTTTGGTGGGTTTTTGGTTCCGGTTTCCGGTGTTTGGGTCGGATTTGGGTGGCGTTGGGTGGTTGGATTTAGGTCCGGTGGTTGTGATTTTTTTCGATGGGTTGGGGGATTTGTTCCGATGGTGGGTTTCGGTGTTTGCTGGGTTTGTGTGTGTGTGTGTTTTTTTTTTTTCGTTGTGACCGATGCCTAAAGGAAGAAGTCTGGGTTCTTCCGGGTTGCGAACTGGGTTTTTTTTTTTTTCTGTTGTGACCGATGGCTTAAGGAAGAGGTGGGGGCCGGCCGATGTAAAACCAAGCCCGCCTGCCGCGGCCTAGGGCTAGCTGGGTTCTCTGAGGGTTGCTTGTATGATGTTGCTTCTGGGTTGCACCAATTTGATGATTTGGATGATGTGGTGGAGGAGTGGCATATGGTCACTACGCAACAAGGCGGTTTCAGCCAAGTTTTCCCCGTCAAGCGGCGGAGGATTAATGCCTCAGGTGGTCAAACGTGTACTTAAATCTTCTATTAATGGCTGAATTGGGTATGTGTTTGATATGGATGGTGTTTGAATTTTATCTCTGCTATTTCTTTCTTTGTGAATATGGCTGAATTGGCAGTGAAGAGAAGAAAAAAAATCAAGGATTTTTTCAAGTTGCAGGCGTGTATTGGTGGGTGGTTGTTCTGGGTTTGGGTTGGTGGTGGGTGGATGAGAGAGGGAAAACAGAGAGACGGAGAACAGAGATGAAGAGAGAAGAGAGAGATTTTTTATATTATTTTATTGTGTAATTTATATTATTTTAATAAGTAGAATGAAAAAATGAAATATGGGATGTTGGGTGAATTGTTAAATGGTATGGTATAAGTGATAAATAGCTTTTTGAGATGGTAAAATAGGATAGGATTTGAGATCCGGATGTGGATGCTCTAAGCCTATTAGTTATACACTTATACCTGAAGCAGTGAAGCTCAAAAGTCAAAATGACAAAACCCATTACCCAGCACCCCAGCCAGAATCAAAACGCAGCACAGCACTGACGGCAGCAGCAGAAAAAAAAAGGGCAGTTGGCGGAGGAAAGGAAGCTTGAGCCAGCAGCAGGCAGTCCAATGATTTAGATTAGATCGGAGGAAAGGAAGCTTGAGCCAGGCAGCCAGGCCCAGTAACAGTGGAGAAAAAGAATGAGAGAGGCGGAGAGCAAGAGTTGAGAGAAAAAATGAGAAAGAGACGGTAAAAATGTTAGGGATTTGAGGTTTTTAATTTGTTTTGATTATTGATTGTTTTTTGGTTAATTTCTTTGACCGGATCGGTAGTTTATCCGGTTGGATTTTGGTTTGTCTAGAGATAATGATGTTATTTTTGGTGCAATTGATTTTATTTAGACCAAAAAATTTTGTTGTGCTACCAATGTTTAACTGGGTATAAGTGTAAAATTCAAACAAATTTGTTCGGTAAAAACATAAGGTTTTACAATTTTTTTTTTTTTTTTTTTTGGGCTGAAAGCTATACGTTTGGATTTGGCTGGCATAAGATTTTTTTTTTTTTTTTTATAGATTTTAGTTCAAAATTTGTTTGGCATAAAATTTTTTGAGAGTGTTCCTGATTTTGCTTGAGAGTGTTCCTATTTTATTTTTTTAAGGATAAACAGATAAAAAAATTTAAATTATTATATATAAATTTTTTTTTTTTTTAAAGTCAGGGTGTTCCTGGGAACACCCTGACTTCAACGTGGCGTCGCCACTGTGAATATACGATCCTTCAAGCATAGGACATATCCAATGTTTCAGATCTTTTTGACTATTTCCTTAATTTTTCCCCTCAATTCTTATGGGTTTGTGGTTGTTTCAGATCTTCATCTTTTTTTGGAATAGGATTTTTTTAGTGTCAACTTTCCTATACTCTCTGAAATACTACTAACATGCACTAAATATTAATAAATAAATAAATAAATAAAAAGGACTAATAAGGACAAGAAAAAAAATTATTAAAGTGAAGAAATAAAATATAAAGTCCTTAAAATACTATAGGATTTGAATCTATGAAATTATTTTGAACAAACTTTTCCACAATGAAGACATTATTACTTTGGAAATCTTCTTTTTTATATGAAAAACAAATGAAAGGACATTACCACCTTTAGTTCAAAAGGTTTCCTTAAAACACACTTGGCTAATTAACCTTGAAAATATTTATTTGTGCTTGTAGAAAAAAAATAGAGTAATGTCAGAAATACAAACTTTCTTACAAAATTTTTAACAAACTGCTGACGTGGTGTGTGGTTATTGGTAAATAAAAAGAATATATTAATTGTGGACCTAGATGAAAATCAATAAGAAGCTAGCTACATCAATAGTTAGTAAAAATATTGTAAAATAGTTTGTGGTTGTAGCATTACTCAAAATATTAATTAGCTTTCCTAACGTATAGGACATCATAATCATCATCATCCTCCTAACTCCTAAGCACATAATTTAGTTTGCCTCATAAATTCTTTGTGAAAAATAGTCTAATTAGTTTCTTACTTTTTTTTTTTTTTGGGTTTATGTTTGTTGTTAAGTGCTACTAATAATAGAACCATGCTTCCTATTGGGAAAACATTGCAGATTTGATGGTCGAGATTTTTTACAGAGATTAAAGGGGAAGAAAATTATGTTTATAGGGGACTCCATTAGTCTCAACCAGAGGGCATCATTAGTATGTTTGCTTCATACTGCTGTGCCTAATTCCAAAATCATAGAGGAGAGTAATCCCATGTATACTAATACAACATTCGAGGTAAATGAACTAACTAGAACAATTAATTTTTAATAGCTTCTCTTTTTCTCATGAAGTTAATAATTAGGTTTCATATATTATTTGATTGTTGGTATCACCGAAGGTGAACACTAGCATGGTAAAAATGTTACAACAAGCATGCTAATAATGTTTCAATAAAAAGGTTGTATTCAACACATAAAACTCCCACTTTTTGGTAGTTTGAGAGTGGGAAGTATGATTGGTAGGTCGTCTTACCCCTCATTTTTAAAAGAGACTGACTAGTAATGTTTCAATGGAATATAAAAAATTAAAAAAAAAAAAAAACCTATTATTGATTTCCAATCCATAAGAAGTAAGAAAAGAACAGAAATTTTAAGTTAGGTACTTGAATGCTTTATTGTATATTATAAATTGAAAATTTTCCATTGATTTTGAGGAATACAATGCCTAAGAATTGGACAGAATGGTGCAGGACTATGGAGTTTCGATTCTACTATTTACATCTCACTACTTAGTGGACATCGAAGAAGAAAAAATAGGTCGAGTGTTAAAGCTCGATTCTCTGAAAAATGGCAACATATGGAAAGATATGGATGTTCTGCTTTTCAATACTTGGCTTTGGTGGTACCGTAGTGGACAAGAGCAACCGTATATGTTTAATAAAATCATTCATTTTTGTAAATTTTATGTGAAAAACAAGAAGTAGAATGAGTTTAAAATAAGCTTGTGATTGCCTTATTATTGATTGTAGATGGGATTATATTGAAGATGGTGGCAAGGTTCTCAAGGACATGGATCGTATGGTTGCTTTTCGCAAGGCTTTGACAACTTGGGGCAGGTGGGTTGATACAGATGTGGATCTTGGAAAAACTAAAGTCCTTTATCAAGGAATTTCTCCTGCCCATTATAAGTAAGTTACTTTCCTTTCTCTAAAGGACAAAGTTTAGTTACAAACTAGTTTTGTAAACAATTGCTACAAACTCTTACTAAAAAGTTAACATAGCTATATATTTTGAAAATTTAATTATTTGATTGCATTTTCTTTATATTCTTAACATGTATGTCAAATTTCGTTCAAATCAGATGTTATTTACTAGTTAATCATAAACTTATTTTTTATGTATATTTAAGACTACAAAAACTTCAAATTTAAATATTTGATTGATGACATAGATTTTAATCTTTAATTTTCTTGAAATTTTGCAAATAAAGGATATAATATGAAAATGTAATCTGATGGTGGATTTTTCAAAATCCACATCCACCAAAAAAAAAAAAAAAAAATTGGCCTAATTAAAAGTTTAGGTAAGTTCTATTTTGGTTCTGTAATTTAAAAGTTTGAATTCGGTTCCTAAAATTTCGAAATAGGAACAAGTTCATCTCTTTGTTTATAGCATTGGTTTGATATTGGTTCTTGAAATATGTTGTTAGTTCAAATTTGGTCCCTTGGTTGATTTGATTTGGTCCCTCAAAAATGGGGTGCTTCAGTGTTCCATTAACCACATAATAGAAAAATAAACTGAGTGACCAAATTATTCTATTTTCAAAATTTTAAGGACTAAATCAAAATATTTTATATTTGAGGGATCATAATTGGACCTACACCAAACTTTAAGGACAAAAAGTGATTAATCCAATTTTGAAAACTAACATTGCATTAGAAAATCATATTCTGATGACTGCATGTTTCTTGTGTAAAAATTAGTGGCAAAGATTGGAATAAGCCAGGAGTGAGGAACTGCGCAAAGGAGACAACACCCTTAAGCGGGTCAACTTACCCAAGTGGTTTGCCAAAACCAGAATATGTAGTGAAGGATGTCTTAAGTACAATTAAGAAACCTGTTCATTTGCTTGACATAACCACTCTCTCACAACTAAGAACAGATGCACATCCTAGCTCTTATAATGCATTCAAGGGCATGGATTGCACCCATTGGTGTGTTGCAGGGCTTCCAGACACCTGGAATCAACTTTTATATGTAGCTCTCACTAATTGAAAGATTGTTAGATCTACAAAAACAATAAAAAAAAAGTGTAGCCATGTAAGCTGGAAAGTCAAGTAGTCTCCAATAAAAAGATATATGTGTAGTTGAATCACATAGAAAAATGTATACATGGTACAATTATTAATATGAAAAAAAAAATGACAAAGCTAAATGACAAGGTACCTACTGACATGATTCATGAACATATGAAATTTCTTAATTTTAAAATCGCTATTACAACATTTTTGTTAAGCAGAGGGATGCAATACTTGCACCATTTTTTCCATCCTTTGTGACCATTATGAAAGGTTAGTATAACAAGGACATTTGAATAGTAAAACAACATGGCTTGCAATTGAATGTGTACGGAGCAATTTGATGTATTGGTGATCAAACAACTATTGAGGATATATATTTTTTACAATATTTAAGAATACATTAGAAGTGGTAAACCGCATTTTATGGTTCTTTGACTCACACATTTACCCCTCGTAATAACCATATAGGATGGCATATGTACCTATATGATCCTTGTGACTCATTTTGTAAGCAGTAAGAATTAAATAAATGATAAAAATACTATTTTGGTCTCAAAATTTTGTCAAAAGTTTGTTTTTCATTCTTAAAATTTAAAATTTTTGGTTTTCCATTCTTGAATTATTGAAAGTTCTTTTTTTTTTTTTTGTAAATTGCAAAATACTCCCCTGAAGTTTAGGGTTGTTTAGATTTTACATTATGAAGTTTGAAAAATTAAATTTTATACCCTTAAGTTTGATTCCGTTAGCAAAATCTCACCCTCCATTAGTTTAGAATGTTAAGTGACATATTGGCATGATAATGTGCATTTATTTTTGCCAAATCAGATTTGTTATCTATAATATAGGGCCCTGTAGCCTGTACCACCTAGGGACAACTTCCGGACCATTTAGTTTGGTTCCAGTCACTTCGGCCCGCTTAGGAAAATAAATGGCAGGAATGCAAATTTCGGCCAAAACACATTCTTCACATAATGCTCACAATTCTCAATTTAGATGTTAACATAACCAAATTCAAAAAAAAAAAAAAAAATGTTAACAGTTCATTCACAGTTTCACACATTTAAAGCTTTAATTTTAAAAGAAAAAAAAATCAATAACTCAAATTAATTAAGAACAGAGGAGGATTAATAACATTGTCAGTGTCGACAATTTTTTTTTTTTTTTTTTGCTTTCTTATCTTTCTCCACTGCGTCGCTTGCTTCAAACTTCTCTTCACGTTTTCATCACTTCGCGTTTTGGTAAAGTTCCTGGATGGTTCTACCTTCTACAGTTCTACGTTTAGCCTTTTAAGGGTCAAAATAATACTATTATTTTATAGCTTTTTTAATAGTCAGTGTGATGGCCTAGCATCTACTGGACAGCTAGAGTACATTATAGTATTATACATTGAGCAATGTAGGCATAGCTCTCTCCATCAGTTATCGTGATTAGGGATGGTCATATCCATTGGGTAATGGATATCCAACCTTACCCGATCCAAATGTTTCGGGTAATACCCGGTTCTTTATGGGTAGAGCTTAACCAGGTAGGGTATGGATATTACCCGAATTGTTCGGGTAGGGTATGGATATTACCCAAACCCGACCCGTATTAAAAAAAAAAAAAAAAACCTCTCTCACCGTCACTCACACTCTCACATCCAATTTGCCCAAATTTTTGAATACTTCAAAAAAAAAAAAAAAAAAAAAAGTAAATGAAACTTACATTATAAAATCCAGCAATATTTTTGTTCTCCACAAAGAACTCTGCTGGAGATTCTGCAAACAAAAACCCCCAGAAAACCTAAGGCTAAGGATAGCGTTCTCAAGCAGAGTCAATATCTCTCTCTCTCGCTCTTGCATATATATATATATAAGCGATTTTTGTATGTATTTTTATCAATAATTTATACGGTTTTTTGTTTGCAAAATCTCCAGCAAAGTTCTTTGCGGAGAACAAAAATATTGCCGGATTTGATAATGTAAGTTTCATTTACTGTTTTTTTTTTTTGAAGTATTCAGAAATTTGGGCGAATTGGATGTGAGTAGTGAATAATTTTTACGTTAAAATGTTTTGGGTTAAAAAAAAAAATTAAATGAGTTTCGGGTAGGGTATGGATATCCATGGATAATATATTCGGGTAAGATTCGGGTATGGATACTAATGGGTATTAATAATCGGGTATCCATGGGCAAATTTTTCGGGTAGGGTATGGGTATACCCGATCCATACCCTACCCATGGCCATCCTTAATCGTGATTCGTGAAAGAGAGAAACCGGTCGGAGAGAAAGGGAAGAAAAAGCGAAACTCACCGAATTGAATAGCTGCTGATTTGGTAGAAAAAAAAAATACATATCACCGTGCTAATGTGTTACTTAACTTTCTAAACTAACGTAGGGTAGAGTTTTGTTAACATAATCAAATTTTAGGGTGTAAAATCTAATTTTTCAAACTTTAGGTATAAAATCTAAGCAACCCCAAACTTCAAGAGTTTAAGGTTTAGAAAAAAATAGATAAAAAAATATGTGCCAATAGCAAAAAATACAAGACAATATTTATGTGGTTCGATAATTTGTCTACGTTCATAGAGTTGTAGTGACTTCACTATTCACAGAAAAAATACAAGATGTGGCAGTATAATTTTTCTCTAACTTCTCAAGAGTCCAAATCCTCTATCCCACAAAATATGCTCCACTCTATGTACCACTAATTAAAAGAAAAGCACAACGTTAATACCTCAAGTCACCTTCTTTTACCAACTTTGCCTTTTCCCACTTGTTCTCCACGGCTCAAAGAACTGAACTATTCTGTTTAATAAGTCTTCACATCCCCAATTTTGTAAGTTATTGGTATACCCATTTCTTCTTGTTTGAGGTTTTGAGGTTTGCTGTGGATAATCTCTTAATTTCTTCTCTTTAGGGATTTTTGATTTTTCACAGCAAACCCCAAACCCCAAATTCCCTAAACCGATTTGAAATCGATAGATTTACCTATCTTGATGTCATAGCATGTATAAGATCTATTAACTGCAATTTGACAACAAAGGATGAGGCCAGGATTGGAGAGTGACTTCAAGCTGTGGTTGCACTTCATCTTCGAAGAAAACATTGATTTCGTAAATATTCTAACAAAATTAACAAATGGTGACCCTTCAGAAATCTGGTGGGAGGTGTGGATGGCATGGCACTAGTAAAAGATGGGATAGTGTTGTGGTGGTATTGTGGATCTGTGGGATGCACGAAGGGTATCAACTCATAGCTAAATTCGTTTGGATACTAGGTTTTTGATTTATTTTTGAATGTGGAATTCCAGTTTCAACTTTCAAGTACTTTTTGGGTTTTGTCTTTTTCTTTTTATGAATTATTTATGGGTTTCTGATACTTTTTTTTTTTCTTTTTGTTGTTTTTGTTGTTGTTTTTTTTTTTTTTTTTTTGGTATCTGTTTGCCTTTTTTTGTCCGAAAAATGACGTTTCTTGTTTATTTTGATAGTAATATTCTTATTTCTAAATTTCTGAATTCATGTCAGTATTGATTTTTTTTTTCCTTCTCTTGTGATTGTTTCTCAGGCGGTGGTGCAGTCTTTGAGAAAAAGAGAGAGAGGGAAGTAAGGGAGGTGGGAGGTGTTAGTGACTTGAGCTTGAGGTGTTAGTAACTTTCATTAACAATGAGCTTTTCCGTTAGTTTGAGAAAGAAAAAAGTTGCCACATGTCATCTTTTAATCAATGGTACATAGAGTGGAGCATATTTTGTGAGACAAGATTTGGACTCCTCAAAAAACAGAGTCCAAATCTTCTATCTCACTCTTCGTACTCCATTATATACTCCACAAATAAAAACATGCTACATGTCTATCTACTTTATTAAATGCTAAATTTATGCCTTCTATTATTTCAATTACTTAAATATGATGGGTTATTTATTTATTTATTTTAGGAAATTGAAATAATAAAAGGCATAAGTTTAGCATTTAAGAAAGTAGATGAACATGTGACATGTTTTTATTTGTGGAGTATATAGTGGAATAGGAAGAGTGAGATAGAAGATTTGGACTCCAAAAAAAACACACCAAAACCCTAATTTCCAAAAAACAGTTTTTTTCTATCCCCTGCACATAGGATTCACAATGGGCTAAAAACGGGCTAAAAGTTTTTCTTTTTCTTGGGCCATCCTTTCCCTGGACTAAGCCTAAAAACAAATCACATTAGAGACTGTAGCACTTTTATATCGGGTCGGGTCATAATTTGGATCAAACACAACTAGGCTTTGCAAAACCCAACATGTTTTTTGTCCCTAAACTGTTAAAAAAGTTATTTTTTTCTCCCTATTTTTGTCTCTAAACTAACAAAAAGACTCTTTACTGTAGACACGACAACATGTAGTTTTTTTATTTCGTAAATGGTTGATGAAAATGTGGTAGTTTGACAATGTAGAAGTAGAAGTGTAGAACTAAAAGCATTTGCAATTTCCAAATTTTGGCTGCCCCTTTTTGTTTCTAATACCAATCCCTAAAGATGTGAAAGTCTTCCAAAATTTCTATTTTTCCTGACAAGGGTGTTTTTAGGAAGAAATAAACTCGTTGCGTGCAAAGAAGCTAACGACTCCATTGAGCCCATCAGCTTCATACGCGTGTGAAGTACGAAATTGACAATGCCATAAGCCGATGACAACACCTCAATACCTGACGGTATATACATGAAACGACGGGAATCCCCAGGCCGACGAGAAGAGAGAGGCCGACAGGAGTAAAAGAGGCCAATGAGAATAAAGAGCATGACGAGTCTAGCATGGCCTTGCTTGACCCCTACGGATATCTGTACAAGGAAATATCTTGTGACCCACGATTAACCCTAATCAAGGAAATTCCCATAAGGAAAGGATTCCGCAAGATACATGTATTTATGAGGATCTTCCCTACAAAGAAAGACCCACTCTGCCAAGAAACGGATATCAACTCTACACTATTATAAAAACCCCAAAGCCCTTACAAACCAAGGTATGCATAATTTTACCCCAGCTCTGACACTCTAGAGTTGTGAAAGTTCTCTAACTTAACTTTTGGAGGGTATTTGACTGATACCGCACCGGTACTTTCTGTAAGGTCTTCCTTGTTTCTGTTTTGCAGGTTCTATCTAAAGCACGTGAGGACCATGTAGCTCACTGTTGATTTTTGGCATCATCATTTCCAATTATTGGAATACTACGTCTTTGTTAAATAAGTTCTCCTTGATTTGTTATTTCCTTCACCAACAGCACACTCTTTCTTTAGTACAAAAAAGAATAGAAGAAGAATATTTAAATGAAATATAACCAAAAAAAAAAAAAAAAGAGTAGTTTATGAGTTTCTAGCAAAACTTTTGTTAGAAATTTGTTGAGTTCTTTGTGAATGTCCCAATTATCATTCTACAAAGCTAGTAAAAGAGACTTTATTTTATCTTATTTTATTTTGTCTAGTCATCTTTGCACACATACACCCTATAGACCTAGAGACTCCAATTTCAAGTTCTACTCTAAGAGAACTTCCTGCCATAACAATTATGAAGAAAATTAAAGAAGAGTTCTTACATGAAAATTTTTTAAAAGGAATTCTTGAGTGCACAAGGTGATATTTACTCAAAATCAATTTAAAAAAAAAGAAAAAAAGAAACACCTACAAAATCAATTACTGAAAAATACTTTTGAAACTGAATGCATATGTAGCAGAAAGGTCCAAAATTGATTCAATTAACGTGAATCCATATGGAATACACAGTGACCCAAGAAAGCTTCTCATCCGAACTACACAGTACTTACTCTCAATCACACCAAAAGATCCAAAATTGATTCCATTAACGTAAACTATGACCAGTGCCCACTATGGCATTTTATCAGATAGCTAGGTAGAATGCGCAAACTTATAAATCATACCAATATCAATAAATTTAATGTCTTTGCCACTAGAGCCAAATACCCACAACAAACCCAGCAATAAAAAGAAAAAAAAAATTTAAATTTTGATACAACAAAATTCAAATATAAGTATATATATGCATGCAAATTGGGGCTTTATATTAGATTGCATTGTTTCTGTCTAAACTGATTCCATAGTTTTAGTTGAAAAGATTTTAGGGAAAATTGCTTTTTTTTTTTTTTTTGTTAGAATTATTTTGTGGTAGTTGAATTTTTCTTCTTCTTAATTTTGGCTCATACAGAAAATTACAAAATTTTCCACATCATCACATTGTCCGAAAAATCTCTACCAAGTGAAAGCAATCTTAAAAAGTAATAGCTACAACTTAAGCATCCAATTGAATATCACAAATTGTGCCAACACACATACAATGATAAAATTCACACACACACACACAGATATATATATATATATATATATATATATATATATATATATAAAATAGATAAAGCTGAGAGAAAATCTATTTAGATTTTAAATTGGAATTCAATTAGAGTCTATTTCTGAGCCATGTGTCCCATCTAGTTGAAGTTTTTAAATTTTTGTGCTAAGTGAGTTAATTAATTGTAAAAACGGATTTCAATTAGAGTTTAATTTTGCGACATGTATCCTATCTAATCAAAGTTTTTTAATTTTTATACTAAATGAGTTAATTTAGTGTAAAAAACGAGTAATCCAATATAAGTAAACCATAAAAAACAATGATTTTATATTTATGAGCATTTTTTTTTGTAGAACTAAAAACAATTTAAGTTTTTAAGTCATCTATAGTAATAATAATAATAATAATAATAATAATAATAATATATATATATATATAATAATAGGTAAAGCAGAGAGAAAATCCAATTAAATTTCAAATTAGAATTCAATTAGTGTCTAATTTTATGCCACGTGTCTCATCTAATTTAAATTTTAGAATTTTGTGCCAAGTGAGTTAATTTAGGTAAAAATTGAATTTCAATTAGAATTTAATTTTGCGCCACGTGTCCCATCTAATCTAAAATTTTAAATTTTTGTGTCAAATTAGTTAATTTAATGTAGAAAACGATGAATCCAATATAATAAACCATAAAAAACATAATCATATAACTAAAAAAATTCAAATTTATAAGTCATATATGTATATATATATATATTAATAGCTAAAGTAGAGAGAAAATTTAATTAAATTCTAAATTGGAGTCTAATTTTGTGTCACGTGTCATTTAATTTTTAAATTTTTATGTCAAGTGAATTATTAGGTGCAAAAATCAAAAGGTCTAAATTCAATTAGATTTTAGATTGAATTTTAATTGGAGTTCAATTTTGCGTCATGTGTCCCATCTAATTTGTTAATTTTTGTGGCAAGTAAATTATTGGGGGCAAAAACCAAAGAGTCTAGATCCAATTAGATTTCAAATCATATATATATATATATATATATATATAATATGTAATTGTGATTGTTTTTAAATGTACCTGTGCATATGCACGAGGTTACACACTAGTAATAATAATAGGTGAAGCTAAGAGAAACTCAAATTAGAATTCCAAATTAAAAAAAGTGCTTCACAATAAGAAAAGGACAATTTACATTTTATACCTAATAATATCCTTACAAATTTTTTTAAAGAGTTAATAAAATATAAAAATGACTATCAATAGTATTTAAGTTATATATATATATATATAGGAATTATATTATGCATCTTATTGTATATTTTTAAGTGTATCTATGCATATGCATGAGGTTATAAACTAGTAATAATAATAGGTGAAGTTGAGAGAAACTTAAATTAGAATTCCAATTTTGTACCATGTGTCCTAAATTATTTATTTTTAAAGTGTTTTATTTCTTAATTTTAGAATCAAATGTGAGACCACATCATAAATATTCACGCAAGTGAGTTATTAAGTATAAAAACTAAAGAATTTAGAATAAATGAATCGTAAAAAAAAAAAAAAAAAGTGATTCACAATAATTAAAAAAATAACATAGACAATTTACATTTTATACTTAATAATATCCTTACAAATTTTTTTAAAGAGTTAACAAAATATAAAAATGACTATCAATAGTATTTAAATTATATATATGCGCACCAAAAATGAGGCTAATGGGCTGGGCCTCGCTCGGACTCACAACTTATTTGTATGGTGGGCTTGGATTTCCTACTTTGGGTCGTTCTTGACACAGAGACTCAATGAGATCACTTTTCTCTCTCTCTACGTTGCTACCCTTTTTCTTCACCCTCCTTCTACTCTTAGTTTCTTTCTCTTTTCTTTTCTAAGATCTTCCAACCCCCAATCTTCCTCCAACTTCTCATATTTATAGCTCTAAGCTAGTGGAGAGGCCATGATTACATTCCTGGTTAGTGTAATTGGAGGTCCAATGCTGTTTTCTTTAGGTGGATGTTTGGTGGGAGTGGCTTTGGAACTAGTTCCCGTTGGAGGTGGATGCTCGGGGGCGGTGTTTCCCAGAGCCTTACCGGGCATCCGAGGTACGGTTTTCCCGTGCGGTTGTTCTTTGGTGGCGATGAGATTTTCCGGTCACGTTCCATTGTCGCGGAGCCATGAGCCAGTTTTTCAACAGCCGGCTAACAAGTTTTGGGTTAACCACAAGATCACGGGGCACGCGTTCGTGTCCCTCATGGGTCTTCATCCCAGCATCTGACAGGGGAGTTAGTAACCACGGGCCATCCTCTAGAGCTCGGGCCCAAGGCCCAGACGGTTTTGGGGGAAGGTGTCGTACAATATATATAAGAATTATATTATGTATCTTATTATATATCTTTAAGTGTATCCATGCATATGCATGGGGGTTACAAGCTAGTATATAATAATAGGTGAAGTTGAGAGAAACTCAAACAGTGCTAGCTCAATAATTTTGGAGGCCTTAGACGAAAATTTTAAGTGGATTTTTTTTTTTTTAATTTTAAAGTCTAAACTTGCACAAATAAAAATTAATTTATTACATGGTTCAATAAATTAGTATCACTATAATACAAATGAGTTGATATAATGATTAATTGGTGTGATAATTTATAATAATTAATAAAGTAAAATTAGTATCACTGTTTCTCTCTGTGCAGTGTGTGTTTTAGCTTGCTTTAAATTTTCTCTGCTGAATTGTAAATGACAATTGTTAATAAACCGGTCAAGAACATATATTATTTTATTATTCGCCAATAGAATGTTTCTAAAAATAGTTTCTTTTACTATATTAAACTTAAAAACATCTATTTTTAAAAACATTTTTTGGGAGTTGAAAAAATATCAAAAAAAATTAGTAACTTTTTCGTTTTTTTTATAAAAAAATTTTTAAAAAATAGTTTACTAAAGCATGAACTTAGGCATGTGAGTAAAACCCAACTTAAAAAAGTTGCTTTATGCCCTATTAGGCCTATGAATGCACATACCAAGTATTTATCAATCTCCTAGTAATTGGCTACGTTTTATAATTCTTTTTTTATATATAAATATTGTTAATGTATAACTTTTGTGATACTTTTTCGTTATATAACTGTGTTTTTGTTCAATTTTTTTTTTAAGTAAAATAAATTATACCAAACCAACACTAAATTTTGATGACTTTTATACTGGAGGACTTTCTGGCATATATTTGTACCGTGTTTTTGCAGCCTCACAGTACTATTACCTTTGTTGACCATAAAAAATTCACTCGAATCTCTTTTTTATTTGGAGGTATTTTTAATTCGAAAATGGATTGCCTCTAGAAAAGTGTCATTCTTTCATAGTTGTAGCATATTCTTTTCTTTTTTTTTTAAAGGATTTGTAGCATATTCAAGAAAAGAACTCTTGTGGATGGAATTGTAACACTATGAAAGGCATTTAGATATGAACATACGATCCTAGCTTCAAGCATACATATCCAATGTTTCAGATCTTTTTGACTATTTCCTTAATTTTCCCCCTCAATTCTTAGTGGTTTGTGGTTGTGATATATATCTTCATCTTTACTGGAATAGGATTTTTTTTTTAGTGTCAACTTAATTTCCTATACTCTCTGAAATACTACTAACATGCACTAAAGTGAAGAAATAAATAAAAAGGACTAATGAGGACAAGAAAAAAAATGATTAAAGTGAAGAAATAAAATAAAAAGTCCTTAAAATACAACAGGATTTGAATCTATGAAATTATTTTGGACAAAATTTTACAGAATGAACTGAACAAAGACATATAGGGCTGTTTGGTATGGTAGTTTAAGCAACATTTTTTTGTTTTTAAATAATATTAGACGTATTTTTATACACTTTTTCACCCACACGTATTTTCAAAAAATACAAACAACGTTACTAGAACAACGTTACCAAACAGTCCCTAGCAGGACTTTGGAAATCTTTAAAAGGTTTCCTTAAAACCAATGAAAGGACATTACTACCTTTAGTTCAAAAGGTTTCCTTAAAACACACATGGCTAATTAGCAGGACTTCTTCTTCTTGGCTTTGTAAGACGAACATCCTAAGCACATAATTTAGTTTGTCTCATAAATTCTTTGCGAAAAGAATAGTCTAATTAGTTTCTTACTTTTCGTTTTCTATTTTTTGGGTTTATGCTTGTTGTAAGTGTTACTAATAAAAGAACTATGTATACTATTGGGAAAAGATTGCAGATTTGATGGTCCAGAGTTTTTTACGGAGATTTAAGGGGAAGAACATTATGTTTGTAGGGGACTCCATTAGTTACAACCAGATGCAATCACTAGTATGTTTGCTACATGCTACTGCGCCTGATTCCAATATCACAGCGGTGAAGAGTAGCTTGTATTATAATACAACCTTCCAGGTAAATGAACTGGCTAGAACAATTAATTTTCATGTGCTTCTCTTTTTCTCATGAAGTTAATAATTAGGTTTCATATATTTTTTGATTGTTGGTATCCCTGAATATTAAGACTAGCATGGTAAAAATGTTTCGATAAAAATGTTGTACACTCAATACACAAAACTCCCACTTCTTCAAAGTCTGAGAGTGAGAGGTATGATTGGTAGGTCGTTTTACCCCTCTTCTTTTCAAAGAGATTGACAAGTAGTGTTTCAATGGAATATACAAAAACCTATTATTGATTTCCAATCCAAAAGAAGTAAGAAATGATCAGAAATTTTAAGTTTGTTATTTGAATGCTTTATTGTATATTATAAATTGAAAGTTTTCCACTGATTTTGAGCAAAACAATGCCTAAGAATTGGACTGAATTGTGCAGGACTATGGAGTTTCAATTATACTATTTGAATCTCCTACTTAGTGGACATCGAAGTAGAAGCAATTGGTCGAGTGTTGAAGCTCGATTCTATGAAAAATGGCAACATATGGAAAGATATGGATGTTCTGGTTTTCACCAATTGGCTTTGGTGGTACCGTAGCGGACCAAAGCAACCGTATGAGTTTTATAAAATCATTCATTTTTGTGTCAATATTATGTGAAAACAAGAAGCAGAATGTGAGTTTAAAATAAGCTTGTGATTGCCTTATTATTGATTGTAGATGGGATTATATTGAAGATGGTGGCAAGGTTCTCAAGGACATGGATCCTATGGTTGCTTTTTGCAAGGCTTTGAAAACTTGGGGTAGGTGGGTTGATACATATGTGGATCCAGGAAAAACTATAGTCCTTTTTCAAGGAATTAATCCCACCCATTACAAGTAAGTTACTTTTGTTTCTCTAAAGGACAAAATTTGATTACAAACTAGTTTGTAGACAATTGCTACAAACTCATACTAAAAAGCTAACATAGCTATATGTTTTGAAAATTAATTATTTGATTATATGTTTTTTATATTTTTAACATGTATGTCAAATTTTGTTCAAATCAGATGTTATTTGTTATTCAATCATAAACTTATATTTTATGTATATATAAGACTACAAAAACTTTAAGGACGAAAAGTGATTAATCCAATTTTGAAAACTAACATTGCTTTAGCAAATCATATTTTGATGACCGTATATATGTTTCTTGTGTAAAAATCAGTGGCAAAGATTGGAATAATCTGGGAGCGATAAACTGCACAAACGAGACAACACCCTTAAACGGGTCAACTTACCCAAAGGGTTTGCCAGAAGCAGACCCAAAGATATATACCATGTATATCTTTTTATTGGAGACCCAAAGAAATGTATCATGTATACATTGTTCTGCTTCTGGCAAACCCTTTGGGTAAGTTGATCCGTTTAAGGGTGTTGTCTCGTTTGTGCAGTTTATGTATACATTGGTCAACTTACCCAAAGGGTTTGCCCCAAGTACAATAAAGAAACCTGTTCATTTCTTTGACATAACCACTCTCTCACAACTAAGAAAAGATGACATCCTGGCCATTATAATTATGACAAGGGCTTGGATTGCACTCATTGGTGTCTTGCAGGGCTTCCAGACACTTGGAATCAACTTCGATCTATATGTAGCTCTCACTAATTGAAAGATTGTTAGTGTGGACGACTAAATTTCTCGATTCGAAATGAGTCAAACAAGTAAAATAGTTTCACAAATGCGAATTTGTATTGATGATTGTGTGGTACAATTCTCTGTGATTACAAAAGAGTGATCATTTGATTCGATCTCCTTAAAAGATTTGTTGATTGGAATTGTGGTAATGTGATTTTGATTTGAACACAAGATATCCTTCAATTTGGCTGAAGAATGGATCGAAGATCTTTGAAACGGAATTACAATGAATCTCTGGCTATGAGCTTGTTAGAAATCCTTTGTTCTTCACGTTCTTCGTGTTCTTCGTGTTCTTCGTGTTCTTGGCGTGTTCTTCGTCTTTGAAAGTTTGTGGTGGAAGTTCTTCGGTGCTTTAGAGGCTTGGATCTGTAGAGCTTCGTTGATTTATGATTTGTTGAGGTTTCTGGAGGCTTTTAAGCTTAATTCCAGTGAACTTTGAGATCTAGGCAGAAAGTTTGGATGATTCTGCTTTGAATGTTCTTCGATTTTGAGTTTGAAGTTCTTGAAGTTCTTGAAGGCTTCGAGGTTTGATTCCTGCAGAGCTTCTCTACCTTTGTGCTTCAGATGGCTTGGTGTCCCTTAATGTCTTAGGAAGGCTTCTATTTATAGGAGTTTAGGAGTGGATGAGTGACACGTGGCGGAGTCACATGTCACAGCCTGATTGGTCCGCTTATGTCATCGCTTACACGTGCGAGGTTGCTTATGTCATCGCTTACACATGCGAGGTTGCTTATGTCATCGCTTGCACGAGCCGATGCATGATTGGTTCTTGCATGACACTTGGCAAATTTCTATTGGCTTTTGAATAGTGATAGTAAAACCTAGCAGCAGTATGTGGCGCTTTGTAATTGGCTGTATTTTGTAGACTTGGTAGTGTAATGTGTCAGCTTGTGATAGGGCGGGAATTTTCCCTCTCTACAGTTAGATCTACAAAAACAATAAAAAGGTGTACCCATGTAAGCTGGAAAGTCAAGTAGTCTCCAATAAAAAGATATATTTATAGTTGAATCACATAGAACAATGTATACATGGTACAATTATTAATATGAAAAAAAAAATCACAAAGCTAAATGACAAGGTACCTATTGACATGATTCATGAACATATGAAATTTCTTAATTTTAAAATCCCTATTACAACATTTTTTTTAAGCATAGAGATGCTATATTTGCACCATATTTCTTCCTTGCGAGCAAGTTGAATGCCACTTACATATTTACATATGCAAAAGCATAACTGGAAAGGCCATTGAGAACTTAAATAAAGGGGCTGAGGGAGGGAAAACAATATTGAATATTTAATTTAAGTTCCATGTCTTTAAATGGTTACCCTTTAATGTTGATATTTTACAATATAGTGAAAGGTAGGAGCAATTGAGTAGTAAAAAAACATGACTCGCAATTGAATGTGTACGGAGCAATTTGATGTATTGGTGACCAAACTACTATTGAGGGTATATATATTTTAAAATATTTAAGCGTACATTAGAAGTGGTAAACATCATTTTATGGTACTTTGATACAAATATGTACCCCTCGTAATAACCATATAGGATGGCATATGTACGTACCTATATAATCCTTGTGACTCATTTTTGTAAGCAGTAATAATTAAATAAATGATAAAATACTATTTTTTTGTCTCTAAATTTTGTCAAATTTTTTTTTTTTCATTCTTAAAATTTAAATTTTTTTTTTTCATTCCTGAACTATTGGAAAGTTCATTTTTTTTAATCACGAAATTATTGAAAATATTTTACTTTTTGTCTTTAAATTTTACCAAAAGTTTGTTTTGTAGGGAATAGTCATGAAATTCTCAAATCTATGAGATGCAAAATAGAGAGAAAAAAAATATGCGCCAAAAGAAAACAATAGCACAGGACAATATTTACGTGATTCGGCAATTTGTTTACGTTCATAGAGTTACAATGATTTCACTATTCACTTGGAAAAATATAAGATGTGATAGTACAATTTTTCTCAAACTCAAAAAACAACAGACCAAAATCTTAATCTCCAAAAAAAAGTTTTTATTTTTTTTTTAATCCTGCGCACAAGATTTTCAATGGGTTAAAAAACGGGTCAAAATTTTTTTTCCGACTTGGGCCTATTGGCCCAAGCCTCTGCTCCATGGACTAAGCCTCAGGAAAAATTTCATTAGAGACTTTAGCGCTTTTATATTGAGTTGAGACATAATCTAGATCAAACACAACTAGGTTTCACAAAGCCAGCATGTTTTTTGTCCCTAAATTGTTAATTTTTTTTTTTTTATCCCTACTTTTGTCTCTAAACTATTAAAAATTCTTTTACAGTAGACACGACAACATGTGGTTTTTTGATGCCATAAAAGGTTGATAAAAATGTGGTAGTTTAACAATGTAGAATTAGAAGTGTAGAACTAAGAGCATTTGCAATTTCCAAATTTTGGTTGCCCCTTTTTGTCTCTAATACCAGTCTCTAAGAGCATCAATATCTGGAGTTGTAAAACTTCATATATGCCAAAATTTTTCATCAAACCCCATAAAACTTGCCTTATTCAAACTTGCAATTCTAAAAAAAATTACAATTGTGCTACAATACCATCCTAAATTTATGATGGTACAGTAGCAACATTCCGAACCTGATATAATATTTTTTTATTCCCTTCAAAAATATCTTCCTCTTTCTCTCTCTCTCTCTCTCTCTCTCTCTCACATTTCTCTCTAGCTCACGTTGGTGGTTTTTTCTTGGTGTGGGAGTGGATTGGCATGGGTTGAGTGGGGGTGTGGGCATGGGTCGTGGGTCTGGCAGCGTAATTAGGTGGTGCTAATTGGTGATGGGTTTACAAATCGGCTGCCAGTGGCAGCTCCAGGAATTTCTTCCAAGGTAGTCATTTAAAAGCTTAAATTTAATGAATAAAAAAAAAAAAAAAACTTGAATATATTGACATTGCAAAAAAAAATCTCACACAAATACATAAAGTCTTAAAATTTCTGTTCACAAGTTTTCATATTTTGAAATTGCTGTATGATAGTTTCACTACCAATGCTATCAGTTACATTGTTTTCAATTAAGACAACCAAGCAATCATTAAACTACTGATTTCCCATTCAATTACCAACATATTGCCTAAATAAGTAATAATATAAAAATCTATAATAAAAAAAAGTAACAATATAAACAAAATGCATTTTTTTTTAAATTTATGACATAAATCCCACAAATTCAACTAAAAACTAAAGAAAGCACTAACAAACTAGCTATTTGAAAAATGTGCATTTTTTTTTTAAATAGCGATATTAAAATATGCCCTTTAAAAATAAAATTTTAAAAATCACATTTAAATGTTTGATTGTCGCTTTTTGGCTGATTTTTTTTTTTGGACAATTTTTGAGAAGTGCTACATCTAGAACATTTTTGTAACACTTTTACAACAAAGCCTAGATAGTAAGATTTTACCTGTTCAAATTTGAATCTACCATTGAAATGATTTTTTTTGTCCACTAGTAACAACCTAGGACTTCGCATTTATTATGAAAGTCTTGTGAACATAGCATTTCTGGTAATTTTTTTGTTCAACATTCAACAAAATAAAATTTTGAAGAGGTTGAATTGTATTTTCAATGGGCTCAAATTTTTATTTAGGGTGGTCAAGTTTTTTTTTTTAGGGTGGTCTATGACTCACATTAATTTGAAATTCAATTTTTTTAAAAGATATTTTTTTAAAAATTCAGATCAGGGTGGTCACATGACCACACTGAGTCACACTTGGCTCTGCTCCTGACGAGGGTGTGGGTTTTGGTCGAGTTAATTTGGTGATGGGTTTGCTAATCGGCAACATGGGTTGCTAATCGGCAGCGTAGGTTTTAGTTGAGTGAATTTGGTGATGGGTTTGCTCACCGACGGTGTGGGTTTTGGTTGAGTTGTGATGGTGGCTAGGTTTTCCTTTTATTTTTTATTTTTTGGTGGTTGTGGGTGTGGTTGGGATTATGACTAATGTGGTGGTGGAGGGCTACTGTCGTGGTGGGTGATTGGTGGTGGTGGAGGTGGGGTTTGCCATGTTGGTTGTGGGGGTGGGTTTCACTGTGTTTGCTGTTGTGTTATGGGTAAAGTTCATGGTGCTGGTGGAGAGTTGTTGTGCAGGTGGGGATGGGTGATTGATGGTGGTGGTGGCTGATGTGGGTTTGCAATGAGGTGGTGGTAGTGGCGGTGGCGTGGTTCTGGTGTGGTGGTGGCAGTGTATTGTTGTGTTTGTTTGGTGGTTTTTTTAATGGGTTATTGTGGTGGTGCTGGGGTTCTGGTGTGGTGGTGCCATGGTGCTGGCATGGTGGTGGCAATGAAGTGGTTGTTGGTTGCTTTAAGGAAGAGAAAGAAATAGAGGAAGAGGAAGAGAGAGAGAGAGAGAGAGAGAAATAGTAAAAAAAAATTAAATAAAATGGCAAAAAAAGAAAAAAAAGAAAAAAAGAGTTTGTGATGTTGAGTGTGTTGTAAAGTGGTATGGTATAATAGATAAAGTAGCTTTTGAAATGATAAAATGAGATAATTTTTAGAAACTAAGTGCTAATGCTCTAAAGATGTGATAGTCTTCCAAAATTTCTATTTTTCAAATTATTGGAATACTATGACTTTGCTAAATAAGTTCTCTTCGATTTGTTATTTCCTTCACCAACAGCTCACTCTTTTTATATTACGAATTAAAAAGAATAGAAGAAGAATATTTAAATGAAATATAACCCCCCAAAAAAAGAGTAGTTTATGAGTTTCTGGCAAACTTTTGTTAGAAATTTGTTGAGTTCTTTGTGAATCATGGACAAAATTGGTCTCTGCCCTTTTTGGGCAAAATAAGTAGCATTCTACCCTTTTTCCCAAACTAATTAAGGAAATGTCCTTTTTTTTAAACTCGACTTACTCAAAATCGAGTTAAAAAAAAAAAAAAAAAATTCTAGATCCCTATAGTGACGTTTTTAAGGACCTATACGTTTTGTAACTCAAGCTCCATGAAATTGAGTTATATGCAATCTTTTTACCTATAACTCGAGTTCATGGAGCTTAAGTTACAAAACGCCATTATAGGTCCTTAAAAACGTCACTATAGGTCCCTAAAAACGTCACTATAGGGCTTAACTCGATTTTGAGAAAGCCGAGTTTCAAAATAGGGCATTTCCCTAATTAGTTTGGAAAATGGGGCAAAATGCTATTTATTTTGCCCGAAAAGGGCAAAGGCCAATTTTATCCCAATTATCATTCTGCAAAGCCAATTAAAGAGATTCCATTTTATCCACGCATATGCCCTAGGCTAGAGACTCTTTTTGTTGTTGTTGTTGTTTCCATCTTTCTACGCAGTTACTACTTCATCACAAGCCATATGTGACCAACCAAAAAGATTTATTTTTAAATGAATAAATGTAAATAATACATCTTATATAAAATTTCCTGCTTCTAATCTTTCCATAGTCAAATTGTTATAGCCATTATCAACTAACACTTCTGAGACTAGACATGGCAAAACGGGTCAGAATTTTTTGACTTGACCCGACCTGACCCGAACCCAATTTTTTTGACCCGAAACAGAAACAAGTTGACTCGTGACCTGAACCGTGTTTTTTGCAGGTCAACCCAACCCAACCCATGATCCGAACCATTTTTTAAAACTTTTTTTTTTTCTGGTAAAACAATAATAAAATTAAGACAATATTGGTTTAATTGTTTGTTGTGAGGTTTAAGGAAACAATTGAGACATTTACATAATTTCATGCTAATGAATTGAAAGATGAATGGTTGAGCATTATGTAATGAGTAAAGATTTTTAGAAATCAATTAGGAAAGTCAAAAGTGCATGCCAAGATAATCTAGTTATAGTAGAGTTAAAAACGTACATTTAAAATTGTAGACATGTACGAGAAACATTCATAAGTGTGAAAATAGTGAAGCTAAAGTATCAAATTAGCATAAATTATGAATGCTTAATCCTATTTTTTTAACAATTTATGTCCAAACTAAACGGTTTTTCAAAATAAATTATGATATTTTCTGAAGTGTGTGTTGCTTAACAATGATATAATATTCATAAAGAAGACCATGTATAGATAAATAAACAATCAAATTTTAATGTGTATTCTCAAATTAAAATAGAGTGTCAACCACAATTAATAATATATTATAAAATTAATTTTCAAGATTGTAAATTTCTTATATGTTTTTATTCTTTGTCAAATGAGTTATCTAATAAGTCATTTGTAATTTTGTTTTATATTTTGGGATGTTGATATTGTGTAGAAATAAAACTTGTGTATTTGTTTTACTTATCTTTGTGTTATTTTGTTTTGATTAGCAATATTGGGATTTGTATAATTTAAAATTATTGAATAAGTATTAATAAGTTTAACTGAGTTCCTTCTTGGTAGAAATGGTGAATTCAAAATAATGCATTTTATATCAAGTAATTTGTTGCATGACTTTTCAAATGGCAAATGCATGTTGTTTTCCTTATATTAAAAAAAAAAAAAAAATTCATGTGAAAAATATGAGTCAACCTGACATGACCCTACCCGCAACCCGATTGGCCCGAACCCTTTTTAACCCGCTTAAAATGACCCTCTTTTGACCCACAACACATTTAACTCGCGACCCTATTGACCCGACCCGCCCATTTGCCATGTCTATTTAAGACTCTATATAGTAGAACAAAAATACAAACTTAATAGGCTATCCCAAAATGTTTTCTTTTCTCACTAATCATTCTCTCTTTACCCTCCATTTTCTAATCTTCTCAACCTTTGTCGATAGTATTTATGGTGCTTTCTTTGAAAAGCTTGACAAGCCCTTATGGAGAAGAGGAGCCACCTCCACTTCTATTTGCATGACACCCTTACTGGCAAAAGCCCAACTGATGTGAGAATTGCTAGTGTTGATACCATATTTTGTCCGCCCTCAATTTGTGTGTTGGACCCCAAAAAGCCAAAAATGTTATTTTCTCTCTATGGGGATGTGAGGACATTCAGAATGACGTGGCGCAACCCATTCGGACACTAGAGCACCCAAAGTGCCTTTTTCAACTAAAATGACCAAAATGCCCCTGGCCAACCTAGGGTTGATCGAAGGTAAAATGAGGTCAAAACCCTTACAAAACAGAACTTTTCATAGTTTTACATCAAACCCGAGTTTCTCGAAGATTTTTGGCAACTTGACCAAGTTCAACCTAGTTTGACTCGAAATTGACCCCGAATGGCCCTCGAAAACCCTAATTTTGATCCGACCATTAGAACAGGTTGGAACTAACGCCATTGCGAATATTATCAGATTCTTATTCCAATGACTATTCATGGGTCAAAATCAGAGTAAGAACGGCCAAGATATCATGAAAACCAGGTTAACGCACTAATTGATGCACCACTAACTTCTGAGAGCCATAACTTTTGATCTGACTGTTGGATTTTCAAGTTCCATACCTTTTTAGAAACAGGAAGTCAAGATCTTTCTAAGGGTGTCAAGGGCCGCCACCTTGTAAAGCATGTCGGGGCTATAAAAAGGCCCCAAGCACCTCTAGACCAAAAAAAAAAAAATGAAGGAACTTCTTGGCTTTTTGCTCTCTTCCTAGACGTCTTTTACACATTTTTCCTCTCTTCCAAACTCAAAAAAACTCATCAAAACTTCTTGATTCCTCTCTTCACCGAAAATACAAGGTATTGTTCCTATACCCAATCTTCGTTTCCTTGGTTCTATACCTTGGGATTTGGGTTTAGGGGTGTGGATGTAGCTTTTTAGCTACTATCCACACCCTTGACCTTTTAAATCTTTTTCTAGCATTTATCTTTTTTTAGCATGTTTCTTGTTCTATATGTGACTCTAGCCTAAATCTCCTTACTTTTTATGCCTT
Source organism: Quercus aquifolioides (assembly GCA_019022515.1). NCBI lineage: Eukaryota > Viridiplantae > Streptophyta > Magnoliopsida > Fagales > Fagaceae > Quercus > Quercus aquifolioides. The sequence goes on from CM032333.1 coordinate 13,640,573, forward strand.
ATGCCATGTTTCATGTTTAGATCAACATCCTTACATGCTTATATGTTTAAATCTACATGTTTAATGCTTTATGCCATGTTTTCCTATGCTTTGTTCCTCTTTTTGTTCTAGGTTGATGTTAGGGTTACATGCTCACATGCTTGTATGATGTTGTTGACTATGCCTTGTTGGGATCTATGGGTTTATGTGTTTATTTCCATGCTATATGTCTAGATCTATGTTTTCACATGCCTATGTTCTTGGATCTGTGTTCTCTACATGTTTTATGCCCTCATCTAGGTGCTTGCATGCTTCACGTCATGTTTATGCATTTAGCCCTAGACCTTGTTTGTCGTGACATGTGCTATTGTAGCCCTTCTGTTCCTTTTATCGCATTTTCTTGTGTTTTGACCTAATGGTTAGGACCCAATCTAGACCTTATGGTCTTTGTCATTGTCCATACACCAAGGCCCACATCAAAGGGTCTAGATCATCCTATTTGCGTGTCTATGCTTGCTTGCTTTTATGCTTTATGCTTGTGCTAGCCTCTCTAGTTCTAGTCTTTGCCATGTTTGGTGCCCTTCATGGGCTTGACCTTGTGTGGTTACATTTGATGCCCATGAGGCCTTATTCAGATGTAACCATTTGGGAGGCATCTCTAGATGCTGGGTTGCTCCGTGCGATACTATGCTTACCATTCTTGTTTGTGCCACCCGTTGGCTTTCTATGCATCTATACACGCTTGCTTACATGTTCATACATGAGTCTTACTTGCTAGTGTGTTGTCCATACTTCAACACAATGAAGTTATGGACATTCGATCCAAACCGACACTTGTCCCTCGCGAACACCACCTTTTGTTTGCTTTCTTGCTTGTTTGTCTTCCTGCTTGTTTGCTTACTTTCTTGTTTCTTTGCTTGCCATGTCTATCATGCTTATTTGCTATATGCCTCTTTCATATGCTTTTTGCATCTTCTCTTTCCATTGCTTGTCTGCTGGTTTCTTGTCTTTGCCTTGGCATGTACACATATGGAGCAAGGACACATGGAGCTAGGGCACAGTCTCCCAGGCATAAGCAAAAAAGGTAAAGACGCAAGCATGTAGATATAATCCAAGCGGCAATGTTCAGTAGTTTTAAAGGTTTAGCATCTCCCATTTGGTTATGTACTCTTTTAAAACCACTTCCTTCCTTCTTCCCTTCTCTCTTAGATGGTTTGTATTAGGTATATCATGCCATGTACCATTCGTCCTCATCTCTAGAGTATAGCGACCCCTGTTTACTTTCCTACACCTACATTTTGGGTCATGCTCTAGGGATGTAGGCATTTACTTTCCTACACTGTGTGCTTGCATTGTGCATGATGTATGTATATATATATACCTGCTCGCCCCTTTCAATGTGATTGTCACAGTCTATGTCACTTAAGGCAAAGCGATGCCTAATTTTCGCTGCGAAAGTAAAGTGACATGTTATCGGATTTTCGCCGTGGAAATTTGGTACTTTGCTTGAATGCCTTAGGAAAGCATAGATTGGGACCACACCCATTCAAAAGCCAAACCTCAAAGCCCCCATGCATGCAAAGCCCCGAAAGCCAATGCCAAAATCATGTTTTTTTACTGCCAATCTTCAAAAATTAAGGTTTTTTCAAAACAAATGATTGTCCTTAAACAGGTGTTGTGGGGTGCCTAACACCTTCCCCACACGTAACCAAACTTCCGGACTCAAGAATCAAGATTTTTTTTGCCATCCACATTAGATTAGGAAAAATGCCTTTTTTCTTAGCCTAGGATTGGTAATAAAATCAACTAGAAACAGGTGACCAATCACCTTAGAAAAACCCAATGATTGGTGGCGACTTCACTTATCTTTGGTAATTCCTTAAAATTTGGTCAAGATTCCTGCCACCCCTCCAAAGGTAGATACCTTCCTCCACAGAGAGAGAGAGAGCACCCAAAGCACTACACGAACCACACACACCCATCAATTGAGAGGGGCCTCCAATAGGCCCCGTGCAAGCAGGAGCGTTGCCATAATGGGCGGTCGAACAAAGGCCCAAGACGGTGGTTTTTCGCTCCGATCGAGGCCAGGCGTCGATAGCTAGATTACCAAATAGTACCTTTAAGAACTTCACAAATACAATGATAGTTGATGACCCATTAACCCGAGGGCCCAAGCTCACAACAAAGCTTGTTGGAAGAGCCCAAGGGATTTATGTCATGGCTGCAAAGAAATGATGTTGCATTGCTTACAGTTTTGAAACTTTCGTTTTTAGAGGGTAAGTGTCGACACACCCAAAAATCGGATTATTAATTATAATCGCACATTTGGTCCTTAGCAACATGACTCTTTGTGTGCATGCGTTTCTAGGGTGAGGTGTGTATGTGAGTCCATTTTTCTTATTTTTATTTTAGGAGTATCCACCAACCATTGGTTTTGTATTAGGTGTGATCAGTCACCTATGAGTTTAATTTTTTTTAAGTTACCTAATTAATTAAACCAATTTTAAGGTTTATTAATTAAGGTAAACCAAAAGTCTCGAACTAAAGATCTTGGAGTTGGAATTTCAGTTACGTGTGGAGAAGGTGTTAGGCACCCCACACTATCTATCCAAAGGATAGTACCCCATTTTAATTAATTTCTAATGTTAACTTTTTAGTGAAGAAATAAGATACTTGGCATTTTGGTTTTTGGAAAAAAGTTTTGTACACACACACACACACACACACACACACACATATATATACACATACATAGCGTGTAATGAGCATTTACCACATTGCAAAAAAAAGACGAAACTACACTATTGGTTCCTAAAGTTTATGTGCACAATTGGTTTATGTACACTATAAGTGATTTAATAGAAATCAGTTTTCTTTCATTGATCTCTTTCCTATTATGAGTTGGCCAAATCAATGTATATTGGTTAGCAAACATTTCCATACATGGAGTCCTTAAAACTATCCTTTGAATACTTTTCTTATTGAACCATTTCACTTGCCAAATGTTTTTCCAAAGGTTTAACTTAGTAATATACCAATCTGTTACTTACAATAGATTTAATTGGTCAAAGCAATAAAAGGAAAATTTATTGCAAACGATTCATCTGATTTTTAACGCATGTATCCTTTACTGTATGAGATTATATTCTATAAGGATGTGGTGTAACATCAAGGTTTACCACTCTAATCCTAACTTACTACATCATTATATTACATATTATAGAATAGATACAACTACACAATCAATTATAATATTCATTTGAAAATCCTACTTAATTGTAAGTTTATTGAGATGCTACTATGTGTGGTAAGATGTTTTGGGTTTTAAGTAAAAGACCGATGTGACAATCTCTTAGTGGATGGTGTAAAACATGAATTTTATACCAAATTCGAATTGATATTATATTATATATATTGACCAATGGGTAATATTTTAAGATGACCAAGTTTTATTTTGATATAAATATAGCAAGAGTAAAAAACATAATGTGGTCAAATTCCCCCCTTGACCCTTGTGCGCGGCAACTAATTTTCAAAACCTTTCCTCGGTCATTTTTAACTTCTTTTGAGAACATATATGTTTTTAATACATTATATTTGTAGGTAAAATAAAATACTATTGAGAGAGTTTTTGATCCTACTAGTTGTGTAGCCTTGTAAAAAAAATTAGCAAGATTGTTGGGTTGTTGTATCTTGGGAGCAGCATGTATAATTACTTGTTCACTAAATTGAAAATTCTATAAACAACGTGTATTGTCTTAAATAAGTGACATGGTCCACATCTCAACTTCACCACCTAAAAACTTATGAATTGATTGTAACTGTTTAAGCCCCAACAAGGTAATATAATTCTAATTTTATTTATATTGTAAGGTCAAATCTAATTTATGTGAAATGTAATATAATTCTACCACAGTTTCTCTTTCTTCATGCACAATAATCTCCATCTACTCTCTTTCTTCATCCTTAGGATAAGTAAATAAATAAATAAAAAACTAAATGCAAAATGAATAATGTCAGTGTAAATTTACACGGTTACTCTAGCAAATTTGTAAATTTATATAATTATATACTGACTGATGTGAGTTTTTTTTAGGAAAAATTATATAAGTTTTACACATTTTTTCTATTATACACCTATTGATATGAGTGCTCTAAAAGTGTGTAGGCCAAGTGGCGGAGATGGTTACGTGGGTGACAATTCTTTTTTCTAGTCAACCAACACCTTCAATCGTGCCAAAACGTATGAAAAGTTGGAAAATGTTTTATAGCATAAAAAAATATATATTAAAAAAAAACCCTTAGTAATCATAATTAAATTAAGGAGGCAGTTAATTTGGCACTTTCACCTAGTAAAATAATAGTAATTATAATAACAAAAAAGAACTTTGGATTATATTATATCAGGTTGTGCAAGAAGAATATGGCCAAATAATTTTGCACCTTCCATGCATCTCAATCATTAACGGCCAATTTGTCCAATTTGTTTGTTTATAACTTTATATCCATGAAGATATAGTTTACTTTTCACATTCCCATCTTTCTTTCTTTTCTAATCATTTCATTCTCTTTTTGGGATGGCCAAATAATTTTGCACCTTCCATGCATCTCAATCATTAACGGCCAATTTGTCCAATTTGTTTGTTTATATCCATGAAGACGCAGTTTACTCTTTTCACATTCCCATCTTTCTTTCTTTTTTTTTTCTTTTTTTTTTTTTTTTTTTTTTTTTTTTTCTATTCATTTTATTCTCTCTCTCTCTCACTCACGGATATAACAAAGGCCACAAGAATTTGTTTTGTGTTTCTATTGTGAGGTGTAAGTCATGTGTTGCATGTGAAGAGCACCTAAAGTCTAAAACACCAAATCACCCCTGATCTATTACTTGGCTTATTATGCACCTTGTTTCACTGATTAATATATATATATATATATATGTCATGTGTTTAACTTTTTTTTTTCCCTCTTTTAATTCTTTGGTTACCTTAAAAGGAAAAAAAGAAAAAAGATATGTAGAAAGATAGTAATTAGCGGAATATAAAATGAAGTATTTACACAAAAAAGAAAAAAGACATGTAAAAAGATAGTAATTAATGAAATATAAAATGAAGCGTCTATAACAGGAAAGAGGAATTTTACAACAAAGATAAACATGAAGAGAAAAAACAACATTTATTTATGTTTTTATTGCGTCTTAATTAAATTACAAACATATGGTAACTGGTAATTTTTCAAATAAGTTATTAATAGGTTGCCTAGTTTTATATATGGTTTCAAACTCACAAGCAGGTGGATTTACTCTCTTTCTCTGTGTGTATATATAGATTCTAATCTCTGTCTCTGTCTCTGTCTTTCACTCTGTACCTCAGCCAAAACTAAACATGGGTTTTGTAACTCAGAGATTGTGTTCCATCCTTGTGACCTTCTTGGTGATTTTTTCACGTCTCTGTGTAGCAAACTCAGAACAATATCATAGCAACCATGTGAAGTCGAGGAAACAATTACAAGAAAAAACTTGCAATGTTTATGAAGGGACTTGGGTGTTTGACAATTCATACCCTCTATATGACTCTTCAGCTTGCCCTCATATCCGCAAGGAATTTGATTGCCAAAAGTATGGTCGACCTGATAGTCTCTACCTCAAATATAGATGGCAGCCCAAGGAATGTGACATACCCAGGTACTCTTTTTCTCTCTCTGTGCAGTTTGTGTGTGTTTTAGGTTGCTTAAAATTTTCTCTGCTTATTTGTCAATGGCTGATTGGAGTAAGGGGCTGTTTGGTAGTGTAACTAGAACAACCGTTTTTAGTATTTAAATAACATTACATGTATTTTTATACACTTTTTTACTCACACGTATTTTTAAAAAATACATACAACATTACTACAACAACGTTATCAAACATTACACGGCTTCTATGGAGAAAATGAGTTCAAATCCTGGCTTTTTCTTTAATGGGTTATGGGGAAAAGAAATTTAGGATTTTAAGGAAAAAGCCTGTACTATATTAACTTTAAAAAGTTACTCTGTGCCCTATTAGGCATGTGATTGCACATAACAAGTATTTATCAATCTTCTAGTAAGTAGCTGCCTTTTAAAATTTTTTTTTTCTCTTAAATATTGTTAATTGCGATACTTTTTCATTATATAATTGTATTTTTGTTCAATTTATTTTTTTAAGTAAAATAAATTATACTGAACCAACACTAAATTTTGATGACTCTTAGACTTAGACTGGAGGACTTTCTGGCATATATTTGTACCATGTTTTTGCAGCCTCACAGTACAGTTGCCTTTGTTGACCTTTAAAAGTTCACTCGAATCACTTTTTTATGAGGAGATATGTTTTTTATTCGAAAATGATTGCCTCCAGAAAACTGCCATTCTTTCATGGTTGTACCATATCCATGAAAGGAACTCCAAGTGGATGGAATTGAAACACATGGAAAGGCATTTTGACTGTTTGCTTAATTTTGGCCCCCAATTCTTATTGGTTTGTGGTTGTTATATCTTTATTGAGATAGAATTTTTTTTAGTGTCAACTTTCCTATACTCTCTTAAATATTGTTTAATTTAGCTAAAAATTAGAAGTTTTTAAATTACTAATTTTATATGTCTAGCCTTATAATTTAAGCCTTAAAAACAGATGAATTTGAGGGTATTTTGGACATTTAAATTGAGAATCCAAACAAGGAAAGCCTCTTAAGGGTAATTATTGAGTACTTTCAGAGTATCATAAATACATACCCTCTCTCACATAATTGTATGTTCTACTAATTAAATTTATGATGTGACTCATAATTTATGTGAGGATGGAGTCCGCATTTATGGTACTACTAAAGTATTCAATAATTTTCTCTTAAATATTAGTATAGGTATATATAATCACTAGCATTTGAGGTAAGACTTGACATACAAGACAATAGGAAGGAACAAAAAAGCAATCCATGGCCGACACATATCTTCTATCCTACTCAGTTTCAAAGATAGAATGCGATCCTCAAATATTTCTATCATACAATGAGGAAAATCCTAAATTACCCCTAACATGTACTAAATATTAATTAATAAATAAATTAGAAGGACGACTAATAAGGACAAGAAAAAATAAATAAAGTGAAAAAATAAAATAAAAAGTCCTTAAAACAGTATAGGATTTGAATCTATGAAATTATTTTGAACAAACTTTTACACAATGAAGACATTATTACTTTGTAAATCTTCTTTTTTATATGAAAACCCAATGAAAGGACACACATGGCTAATTAGCCTTGAAAATATTTATCTGTGCTTGTAGAAAAAAATAATTAGCTTTCCTAACATCTAAGACATCATCATCATCGTCTTCTTCTTCTTCTTCTTCTTCTCTGTTTTTGTTTTTACCTAGGCTTTGTAAGACAAACATCCTAAGCACGTAATTTAGTTTGTCTCATAAATTCTTTGCCAAAAAAACAGTCGAATTAGTTTCTTACTTTTCATTTTTTGTTTTTTTTGGATTTATGCTTGTTGTTAAGTGTTACTAATAATAGAACCATGTTCCCTACTGGGACAACATTGCAGATTTGATGGTCAAGATTTTTTACAGAGATTAAAGGGGAAGAAAATTATGTTTGTAGGGGACTCCATTAGTGTCAACCAGAGGGAATCACTAGTATGTTTGCTTCATGCTGCTGTGCCTGATTCCAAAATCATAGAGGAGAGCAATCCCCTGTATTCTAATACAACATTCGAGGTAAATGAACTAGCTAGAACAAGTAATTTTCATTAGCTTTTCTTATTCTCATGAAGTTAATAATTAGGTTTCATATATTATTTGATTGTTGGTATCACCCAAGGTTAAGACTAGCATGGTAAAAATGTTACAACTAGCATGCTAATAATGTTTCAATAAAAAGGTTGTAATCAATACAAAAAACTCCTACTTCTACGAAATCTAAAAGTGAGAGGTATGATTGGTAGGTTGTTTTACCCCTCACTTTTTCAAAGAGATTGACTAGTAACAGGGACGGAGCTATTGTTGGATGTGGGGGAGCGGGCAATGGACCCCCTAGATTTATTTTATTTTTTATTTTTTAATTTTAGTATATATGTAGTATATTATTTTTCACAGTTTGTTTCAATAAAATTGCACTTTGCCCCTCTCAACAATATTATTGATATTTTTAAAAGCTATAAAAAAAAAAAAAATAGCCCAACAACTCCCCAAAACACTCAAGTGAAAAAATAAAAATCGAAGCTGATTCTAACTAGGAGTAGAAGAACACCCAACAGCAAGACACACATATAAAAGGGAAAAAGAAGGGGATTTCTAAGCCACTCAAAAAAAAATTTAAAAAAAATAAAATCTAACATAAGGTAGAACGCAGAAGACAAGTAGAATAGCAGAAGTAGAGGTTGACTAGCACACCACGCCTGACGCTACCGGCCACCACCAATCCACCGTAGCACTGCCCAAACTTGGTAATTTTTTTAGATGAGAATATTGTATCCCTCTCATATCTGAATCTCCAATGCTTGTTTGATTAACTTAGATTGTGATTTGCGAAGAAAATTTAAAGAGAGGCATAGATGAGAGATAGAAGAGAGTCAAGAGACTAGGGACCCGTTTGGTAAAAGATTTTTAGTAACGTTGTTTAAGTTTTGTGAAAATATGTGTAAGTGAAAAAGTGTGTGAAAATACGTGTTATGGTGTTTAAACAAAAGTTTTCGTTGTTTAAACTCCGTTACCAAACAAGGCCTAGAAGACACTAGAGAGAAAGAGTGAAAAAGAAGGAGTGAAAGAGAGAGATAAACTTCTGAGTCTCTGTCTTATCTTTCTCTTTCTCCCTTTAGTTACAAAATTTATATATATATATATATATATATATATTTTATGAATAGAAAAGCTTTCCAGTGACTCCAATCCACTCTTTTGATAATGAAAATGTGTTTTCAGTTCCTATAACTCATCACTCAAAAATCAAAGAATTGAGTGATGGAAACAAAAACTAAAAACAAATCCAAACAGAGTTTTTTTTCGTGAGACCCATATATTTTGAGTTATGAGTGATGAAAACAAAGTTATAAGTTATGAAAACAACAAATCCAAATAGCCCCTAAACATGCAACATCTAATGCCCAACAATTCAACATGTCAACACCTATTCACCTAATGCCCAGCATTTCATTGATTTCAACTTCAACACGTCAACACCTAATCCTAATGCCCAACAGTCCAACAATTCAACATGTCAACACCAATATGTAGTGCTTTTCTTTTGTCTATTAGTGTTTTTGTAATTGTATATTAGTTTAGTATCTTTTAAAAAATTAAAGAGATTATTTGCAACTTTAAAAATTATTGGTTAATTGTTGAGTGCTTGTGTGCATAGTACTTGTTTATTGTGTATAATGATTGCATTGTAATATCTTAAAAACAATAATTTTGTGTATTTTCCTTTGTTGATGGTTTATTAAATAAATGTTTATTTGGAGTTTCAAATTTTTTTTTTTTTAATACTTTTGCACCCCCTAACTCCAAGTCTCCGTCCACGACTAGTAATGTTTCAATCAAATATCCAAAAACCTGTTATTGATTTCCAATCCATAAGTAGTAAGAAATGATTAGAAATTTTAAGTTAGGTACTTGAATGCATTAGTGTATATAATAAATTGAAAGTTTTCCATTGATTTTGAGCAATTCAATGCCTAAGAATTGGACTGAACCGTACAGGACTATGGAGTTTCAATTCTACTATTTTTAACTCACTACTTAGTGGACATCGAAGAAGAACAAATTGGTCGAGTGTTAAAGCTCGATTCTCTGAAAAATGGCAACATATGGAAAGATATGGATGTTCTGGTTTTCAACACTTGGCTTTGGTGGTACCGTAGTGGACCTGCACAACCGTATGAGCTTTATAAAATCATGCATTTTTGTATCAATTTTATGAGAAAAACAAGAAGCAGAATGTGAGTTTAAAATATGCTTGTGATTGCCTTACTATTGATCGTAGATGGGATTATATTGAAGATGGTGGCAAGGTTCTCAAGGACATGGATCGTATGGATGCTTTTCGCAAGGCTTTGACAACTTGGGGCAGGTGGGTTGATACAGATGTGGATCCAGGAAAAACTAAAGTCTTTTTTCAAGGAATTAGTCCACAACATTACAAGTAAGTTACTTCCCTTTCTCTAAAGGACAAAGTTTGGTTATAAACTAGTTTGTAGACAATTGCTACAAACTCTTACTAATAAGTTAATGCGGTTACATATATTGAAAATTTAATTATTTAATTGCATGTTTTTTATGTTCTTAACATGTGTGTCAAATTTCGTTCAAATTATATGTTATTTACTATTCAATCATAAACTTATTTGTTATATATATTTAAGACTACAAAAACTTAAAATTTAAACATTTGATTGATGACATAGCTTTTAATTTTTGATCTTCATGAAACTTTGCAAATAGAGAATATAATATGAAAATGCAATCTAATAGTGGATTTGTCAAAATCCACATCCAATTAAAAAAAAAAAAAAAAAAATTGGCCTGAAAGTTTAGGTAAGTTATATTTTGGTCCTTTAATCTAAAAGTTGTGATTTGGTTCCTAAAATTTCAAAACGGGAACAATTTCATCACTTTGTTTATAGGATCAGTTTGATATTGGTTCTTGAAATATGTTGTTCGTTCAATTTTAGTCTCTTGGTTTTCTTGATTTCGTCCCTCAAAAATGGGGTGCTTCTGTATCCCGTTAGTCACATAAATAGAAAAATAAACAGTGACCAAATTATTCTATTTTCAAAATTTGAAGGACTAAATAAAAATATTTTATATTTGAAGGATCAAAATTGGACCTACACCAAACTTTATGATTAATCCAATTTTGAAAACTGACATTGCATTAGCAAATCATAGTTTGATGACTGTTTGTTTCTTGTGTAAAAATTAGTGGCACTGATTGGAATGAGCCAGGAGTGACAAACTGTGCAAAGGAGACAACACCCATAAACGGGTCAACTTACCCAAGTGGTTTGCCAACAGCAGAATATGTAGTGAAGGATGTCTTAAGTACAATAGAGAAATCTGTTCAGTTGTTTGACATAACCACTCTCTCGCAACTAAGAAAAGATGCACATCCTAGCTCTTATAATGCATTCAAGGGCATGGATTGCACCCATTGGTGTGTTGCAGGGCTTCCAGACACCTGGAATCAACTTCTTTCTGTAGCTCTCACTAATGAAAGATGTTAGATCTAGAAAAACAATGAAAAAGTGTAGCCATGTTAGCTGAAAAGTCAAGTATTCTCCAATAATAGGATATATTTGTAGTTGAATCATGTAGAAACATGTCTACATGGTATCATTATTAATTTGAAAAAAAAATCACAATGCTAAATGGCAAGTTACCTATTGACATGATTCATGAACACAATTATCTTGGCATGGTTTACACCTAATCTTAAATACATGACTTTTTAGAGTAATTTATATTTCTAACCCTTAAGAAAACAATTATCTTTTAAAAATCAACTATTTATGTATCAGAAAATAACTTCCACAGGTTATGATCCACTGCATCTCATCTTATTTTAATAAAACAAAAAATAATCATTCAAACTTGATCACACGTACAAGTGCCATATGTGCTACATGACACATTCACAGTGCTAATACTAATAGCTATAAGTATTAGAAAAGGAAACCATTAATCTTACGAAATTGGATCTTCTCCCTTAATCTTATGAAATGGAAAGTATATAATACTAATCAATTATGCCCTAGTAGACACGACAAACGATAACATGTGGTTTTTTGATGCCGTAAAAGGTTGATGAAAATATGGTATTTTTACAATATAGAAGTAGAACTAAGAGCATTTGCAATGAGCTAAACAAACGAGCATTTGCAATGAGCATTTCCAATTGTTGGAATACAACAGCTTTGCTAAATAATTTCTCTTCAATTTGTTATTTCCTTCACCAACGGCTCAATCTTCCTACAGTAAAAAAGAAAAAAAGAAAAAAAGAAAAAAAGAAGGAATAGAAGAAGAATATTTAAATGAAAATATAACAACAACAAAAAAGAGTAGTTTATGAGTTTCTAGCAAAACTTTTGTTAGAAATTTGTTGAGTTCTTTGCCATCTTTGCACGCATATGCCCTAGGCTAGAGACTCTTTTTTTTTTTTTTTTTGACAAAGTTTAGTTACAAAATTTGAAAATTTAACCGTTGAATTGCATATTTTTTATTCTCTTAATATACATGTCAAATTTTGTGTCAGTCGGATATTATTTACTATATGATTTATAAGTTTATATTTTATGTATAATTTAAATTACAAAAATTTACAATTTAAACAATTTATTGATGACAAATTTATTAATTTTTAATTTTCTAGAAATTTTGCAAGCATGAAGAATATAAAAAGATGTAATCCAACGGTGGATTTGTCAAAATTCACCTCCAATAAAAATAAAAATGTAATAAGATTGTAGCCTAAGGTTACAACTAATTTTGTAGCTAAACTTTGTATTTTTTTTTTTTAATACAAGTTTTTGTTGGTGTTTCCATCTTCTACGCATTTATTGCTTCATCACAAGCCATAAGTGACCAACCAAAAACATTTACGTTTAAATGAAGAAATGTAAATAATATATCTTATATAAATTTTCCTGCTTCTAATCTTTCCGTACTCAAATTGTTACAGCCATTATCAACTAACACACTCTATATAGTGGAACCAAAGTACAAATTTAATAGGCTATCCCAAAATGTCTTCTTTAATTTCTCATTAATCATGCTCTATTCACCCTCCATTTTCTAATCTTCTCAATCTTTTTCAGCAGTATTTATGGTGTTTTGTTTAAAGAATTCCACATGCCCCTTGTGCAGAAGAGGAGCCACCTCCACTTCTATTTGCATGACACCCTTACTGGCAAAAGCCCAACTGCTGTGAGTGTGAGAATTGCTAGATTACCAAATAGTGCCTCTAAGAACACCAAGGGCCCAAGCTCACAAATAAGCTTGTTGGATGAGCCCAAGGGATTTATGGCATGGCTGCCAAAAATGGGAGTAGCATTAGCATTGTTGGGAAGGGAACCTTGCGTTAGAAGTAGTGACAGAAATGCCAATTATTGGAGGTACTAGAAAGCTTTAGCCTTCAAGTTTGGCTTTCCCCATAGTTGAGATTGAATATAAAATTATCAACTCTGATATATTATCGTATTCTTAAATATTAATGAACATAAAAAAATTATATAGTTCATTATAGATAAATACAAAAATATTATGCATCAAAATTATGGCCAACAATCTTGCAAGGAATAAAGATAGCAATTCAATATATTATCATATAGCAATAAAAAAAAAAAATGAACATCAAAATCTTAATTAACAAAGAATATGCATAAAACTTATTAAAAATATAAAAAAAAATTATATTATAAATAAACAAATAAATACCCGTATATATATATATATATATATAACAAAGAATAAATCTAAGCACCTATACAGTGCAGAAGGAAAAAAAAAAAAATCATAAGGCATATCCACACATGTGCTTTCTTGAAGGCTAGAACATAAAATTAAACAAAATAATAATATTGGTAAAGAATGATGATGATTGATAAAAGAGAGAGAGAAGAAAATGCACCATTGCATATTCACTTCAACAAAGTAAAAGAGATGATGCTACACCTAGACACAAAAAAAAAAGGGATTAATAGTTTTGGTTGTTGAGAAGAAAGAAAATGGGACAATAAGCTGGCATTGGCAGCAGCTACAACACTGAAAACTTCTTTCTTGACTTAAGAAAGATGAGAAAAAAAAATTGAAATTATGTTGGGAAATGGGTTGTCAGTGATGAGAGTTAGTTATTATCCATTAAATTGATTATAAATTTTTTGGACAATTGAGAAGATCAACTATTACTTTGGACTAATTATAAATCTTTGGAATAATTGGGAGAGACCGGTAATAAAGTTTTGGACAATTAAGGAGACTAACTAGAAATCCATTGGATTAACTAGAAATCTTAGAAACAATTGGGGGGCGGTTCTAATTTTTTGGGGGGCTATATTATTATTATTATTTTTTTAAGAGAGTTTTAATTGCTCTTGATGATAACTCTTTTTAGAAAGTTTTAATTAGTTTTTTGTGTAGACGGAGATTGAATTTCAAATCTCTTATTTAACTATCAGAGACTTTACTAATTGAGTTAGCTAGAACTCATAACTATATTCTATTACTAGAATAACTGTAGGAGAAAATAAGAATTTTGGGGGGAGAAATGTAGCTCCGCCCCTGGACTCAACTACAGGGCTTTGGTACACGAGGATGTTAAATCAGACAAAACGCAGACTAAAGACTCAACTAGTGCTTGGGCCGTTTAATACTTAGTACTCAAAGGTCTAGCCCAAGTTTAACTCTTCAGATTCGAAGGGCCAATTGGGAAGATGTCTTTTAAAAAATGCAACTATTTAATTTTTTTAAACTCACCTTACTGTTTCTCAAAAGACAAAGACCGGTTATGAGGCCCAAGCCCAATTTGCTTCAGAAAATCAGCACAAAAATTAGTACCAGACCAGACCAGGCCAGCCCATAAATAAGTAAACCCTAATTCCCTCACAAACACAGTCAGCCGAAGTGCGGCCATATAGCCCGCCCAGGGGTTCAAATGAGCCCCCTGACTCAGCCGAAAAGTAAAAATTATATTTTTAACTTTTTTTTTGACTCCCTTAAAATAAAATTTTGAACCCCTTAATTCTAAATTTTGTTTAATTACAGCTGAAATAAGTTTGAATATGATCATCTTAGCGCTACATTCACAATATTATTTTCATAATAATTTTTCAATCAAGATTAAGTGGCAAGTTGTAATTGGTTCTTATCTAGACCCATAATTGACATCATTTTTTTACTTATCTTTAACAACTAATCACCTAGATTTTTTTGTGAAAATGTTGTGTCAATAGTCCTACTCTTAAAATTGCTCATTTGTTAAAAATAAATAAATAAATAAACTTTCTCTCTGAACTCTGGCTTAATTTGCATTTGACGGTGGAATGAATTTTTTTTTTCCTTCTTCATCAACAAAAAATTCACCACTTTTAGCACTAAAAAAGCAAAAAATTATACCACCTGTACAACCAACCGATCTGTATCTACATCTGTGATTCTTTCCTCATTATCTCTATCTCTCTTTCTCCATTCTATATTTTCTTTCTATCTAATCAAGTAGTTTGATAAGTGCTCTACAGATTTCCAAGTTCAAATTTTTTTTAATGCTCGCTCCAATTCCAAGAAAACGACCACATATATGGTTAAAAAGTCATGCACTTCAAAAGCAAAAATTTATATCAGTTACTATTTTTTCTTAGTTTCACGTTTACTCTCAGTCCTACTCCTAGGTGTGCTACTATTCTTCTTTATTATATATTTTGGTTTAATTGATATAACACATAAATATAATAAATTGTTATTAATTTGACAAATATGTATGATTAGTTATTTAATTATATTTATTTATGCATTCAATGGCTGTTGTTTTACCAATCTTTAAACTACTAATAATTATTTTAGGCTATTATACAATAAAATTGTATTTGTGGGGATAGGAAGTCCGAGCAGGCGTGTTGGGCTATGGGCCATGCCTGAGGATGATAAGATGCTCGAGGATGGTCAATGGGATTGCTGGGCCTAGGTCGACGGGCCGAGGACAAAGGAAAAGAATAATGGGTTAACTATAGTTTTCGAGGATCTGGGTCTCCTCGAGAGAGCTATAGGGAAAGTAGTAGAAAACTCAGTCAACCATGAAAGACGAAATATCTGGGAAGAAGGCTGCCACCACCACATTAAATACACTGCATCTAATGAACTGGCCGCATTTATGAAGAAATGACACCTGAACAGTGGCAACTCAGCTCACAGCTACCAACAAAGTTTCCTGGAGGTCCTGATGAGACAAGCATCCAAGGGATTTTCTACTAAATTAACAGGTGGAAGGCTAGGATGAAGGGGTGAAGGACTATATAAGAAAGTGATCGCCATGAAAAATGGGCATGTAATCTAAGAAATGAAAAACAAAAAGGAGAAGATAGTGTATTCATATAAACTTGAGTTGAATATAAGAACATCACATCCTCGAACTTGATTGAGGAGTGTTATTTCCATTAATATGTGTCTTTAATCCCACTGTCTTGAGTCTTGTCAATTATGGTCCATTTTTCTTGCAGAGTCGTTCCCTGGTTCAATCCACTCTCTTACAAATACATAGTTTTGGGCTTAGTGGGCTATTATCCATTATTCCTGATGGGCCTGAGTTCATTTTTCGTCCTTACAGTATTGTATACTAAATTGTATTTAGAATACTATTTTAGATTAGTGTGTATAGTATGAAAGTTGTATATATAGAAAAAAAAAATAATCATTTTATTTTTTACTCCCCACAACGAATTTTTAGCTCCAATACTATTGACCTCCATAAAAAGAATCTTGAAGCTGCCACTGAACCAAACACAAACACAAACACTACTATTGACCCCCCTAAAAAGAATCCTGAAGCTGCCATTGAACCAAACACAAACACGCAAACAATACTAAACCTTGAGAGAGGCTGAGGTTGGACTGAATCTAAAACCATCACCACTCATCGAACCACCATGGAAAAACGGGGTAGGAAAAAGATGAAGAGGTTTGGTCAGCACAGTTGTGTGCGTTTCACAAACTACTGCCATCCCTGCAAAAGAAATTAGAAAATAGTTGTTTCAATGTCCTTACACAATAACCATGTGCACAGTAATTTTATGAAGAGAAATCCATCTTTTTTGTGAATTTTGTGGTTCAATCTATCTACCTAAGTGAAAAGGAGGCTTACAAGTCTGAGCTTCCTTTTTTATTCAAGGTTAGATAGATTGATCCACAAGTCTGAGCTATATTGCCCATGAACATTGGAGATTTGAGATGTTGGACCTGTGGTACCATCGCCAACATTGATTACCACGGCGAAGCTTGTGTTACTTGTAGTGTTTATCCCTCTATTATCAATATAGGTTAGAGTTAATTATACTCTACTTTACGTGTTAATATAGGGGTTAATTTCTAGCTTTATCTTAATTTAGGGGTTAACACTTGAGCTTTGATATAATTTTAGTCTGATTAGGACTTTGTTTACCAGTTCGTTAAATGAGGAGCTATAATTCATTAAAAAAATGAAATAAAATAAAACTAAAAACGTGAGCAGTGAGCTACTAATTCCAGCCTTCCAAGCTTGGTGATGCTACCTCCACTCTACTTTTCTTGTGCTGGATAGTAGTGGAAACTCTTTTCTTTTTACTTCTTTGTTTTTTTATTTTATTTTTGGCGAAAAGTCACTTTTAGTCCCTACATTTTCAGGCGATTTCCATTTTAGTCCTTACATTTTATTTTTACCGCTTTTAGTCCCTATCCTTAAAAAAGCTTCTCGTTTTAGTCCCTGTTGTTACATCAGAAACGGAAATTGCATAGCTGGCAAACGGCATGCACTGTTGGCCTGACGTGGCCATTAAAATAATAATAAAAAATATCACGTCAGTATTTAAATTAAAAAAATTAATTTATTAATTTTAACTAAATAAAAAAATTAAAAACATAATTAAAAAAAAAATCACAAATCGATAATGAAATTAAAAAAAAAAAAAAAAAAACCAAACCCTAAAATCAAGAACAACAAGAACACAGTTCAAGATCTAAGAACAAAAAAAGAAAAAAACACCCACTTACACACATTTTCTTTCCTTCACTCAAACTCACTCAAAAAAACAACACCCAAATCTCTCAGACTGGGTGTTGTTTTTTGAGTTGCACATCATGCTCTCAGACTTCGATCTCTCCCTACACTCAGACGCAATCCCAGCCGTCGAATCCCTATCGTGCTCCCCAGACACCGCGACCCCATCGACTCTGTCGTACACCCGCGGAGCACACATGCCATTCTCCTGCCTCCCGAACCAGCTCTTCCGGTCACGCAAGGTCCAAACCTTAGCCCCGAACCGGCTGTTCGTGGCGGAGCTGGTCGACGCCTGGTCGAGCTCCTTCGTCGGGACCCACGAGTACGTGTTGCTGGAGGTGGTGTCCGGCGGGTCCCACGGCAACGCGGTCAACTAGTGGGCCTTCGGGATCTTCATCTACGAAATGATCTACGGTCGCACACCCTTCGCGGCTCCATCGAACGAGACCACGCTGCGTAACATCATAAAAAAGCCCCTCGAGTTCCCGATGTCCCCCACGCCCCCCAGCGCTAGCGAGCTCCACTCGCGCGACCTCATCTCCGGGTTGCTGAACAAGGACCCAGTTGAAATTTCTGGTGCTAATTGAGCTAAATTTGTATTTGAGCTAAATTTTTTGGGTTTATTTTGTGTTTGTTTCCTAAGAAAATATAGGTTTATGGGTTTGTTGGTGATTGGATTATTTTTTGGGTATCTTGAACTGTGTTCTTGTTGTGCTTGATCTCAGGGTTTGGTTTTTTTTTTTTTTTTTTTAATTTCATTATCGATTTGTGATTTTTTTTAATTATGTTTTTAATTTTTTTATTTAGTTAAAATTAATAAATTAATTTTTTTAATTTAAATACTGACGTGGCATTTTTTATTATTATTTTAATGGCCACGTCAGGCCAACAGTGCATGCCGTTTGCCAGCTGTGCAATTTTCGTTTCTGATGTAACGGCAGAGACTAAAACGAGAAGCGTTTTTAAGGATAGGAACTAAAAGCGGTAAAAATAAAATGTAGGGACTAAAATGGGAATCGCCTGAAAATGTAGGGACTAAAAGTGGCTTTTCGCCTTTATTTTTTTAATGATTTTTTGGGTTTTTGGCTGCTTCCATATGGATGGGAAATCAAAATGGAAGACACTTCGGGTAGTATTTTTAACTAGGAAGCACCTGCACGGATATGGGTGCAGGTGCAATGTAGCGACACGACAAATTATTTAAAAAGTGAAACATGATTACGGTGGGATACATTTATTAATTAATTATTAAATATATATTTATTTATATATTTTATATATATTTAAATTATATATATTTATTTATATATTTTATATATATTTAAATTATATATATTTATTTTTTGTTAGTAATTAATAAAAAAATGTTATTACTCATTGCTATCTTAAACCAATTGATATAAATTAATGAATGTAATATCATTTAATGAAAGTGATATAGTGTTTTTAAGAAAAATATCATAACGATAAAGTGATTAGATTTGTTATTTTAAAAATCAAGTTAGGGTATTTTTTGTAAATAAACAAACATTGTTGGGGCTAGGAAGCTTCCTTGAAGCTCTCTTTTCTAAACCACACTCCACCAGCCACTCCTATTTTCTTTGAAAGTTTCAAAGACCCAGAAGTTAAGTGCAAAATTGAAAAAGAAAGTTTCAAATGCAACAAAAACTTGAGCTTCCTTCACCACAACTCTAAATATTTGTTCTATTATTCTTTTTCGTCTGTTTTTTTTTTTTCTTCAAATCATTTGGCAGCACTGTAGCAGATTTGATTTGAAGTTTATAATTCAAAATTTCAGGCTTTAAAAATATTTTGGTGTGGGACGTGCGTGCAACCGCGTCCAGGCCACACCACGTGTCCTAGCTGTGTCCTACACAAGTGCGGTTACCATTTAGCAAAATAGGAGTGAGATGAACATAGTAATTTTCTTATTGGAATTTTCTCTATGATTTGAAGTCTTTTTCTTTTTTAAATAACTAGAAAAATATTTTTCTAAAAGATGAAAACTTATTTCCCTTTTGCAAACTTTGCCCGTTCAAAAGAAATCTTTAAAAAAAAAAAATGCATAGTTTTAAAAATTCTTGTTTTCAAAAATAAGATTTTTCCTTAAAAAAAAAAAAAAAACACCTTTTCCAAACTTCCCTTTCAACAATAAAATAGAAATAACATTTCAAAACTTGTGCATGCATTGTAATTTAAAACTTTTCCTTGGAATAGCATTGTTGAGAATTTGTGCCTACGGTTCAATCTCCATTGAACTCATAGGCACCCATCAAGCTTACCCCTTTCTTTGCTTTGGCACTAACATATTTTTGTTGTCATCTTTTTTGCATGGTAAAAATGAGAAAATTGTGGATGACAACAAGGTGCTATCCTTCCAACTCCCTCTCTTTATTTTTTGTGCTTTACTTATATGTAGTAGTTTAGGGACGGAGCCAGGAGTTCTATCGAGGGGGGGCGATAAACAAATTTTTTTTCTTAAAAAATGACAAATGGAAAGACATGAATAACTATTTTTTAATACATTATGAAACAATTATATATCAAAAAGGAATATAGCATTATTTTAAATCTCAAAAATCATCATAACTAAAATAATTATTTCAAACCAAGTATGACAACGGTTAACCATAAATTTATAATTTGGAATAGTTTGAGCAAAGTATCAAACACCACTTTCTTATACATAAAAAATCTCATTAGGAACTTAAGTAATTGTGTCTATGTGCATCAACCATTGAACAATGTGTAGTGTGTCTCATGACTCGCTTGGGTAAGGCATTTTTATTCTTATTATCTACTAATTACTAAACATAACAGTAACCATTCCACTAAACAAAAAGATAAAACATCTCAACTGAATTAAGATTAATTGTTCAGCCGCAACAGAGCAACTCCCAAAACACATTATACACCACTTTAGAGAGAGAGAGAGAGAGAGAGAGAGAGAGAGAGAGAGAGAGAGAGAGAGAGAGAGAGAGAGAGAAACTCAGCCAAAACAAAGATAAAAACTAGAGTCAGAGCAACTTAGCAGATAGGAGATTGGGCACACAATCTCACTGATGAAGCATAAACGACGGCAGTGTCATGAGTGGATCAAAAAGGGCAAATCACACACACTCTCTTTGTTTGACTGGTATTTGTATAATTTTTAATTTTTTAGGAAATTGTTTCTTTAAAATTAACAGAGCTGAAATTGAGCTGTTGAGTCGAATATCTGATCAATTCAAATCTAATAAAATTATTAAGGGCTTTTTTCTTGCTTATTTGGGCTTTACTTTTTATGTTGTTTGGGCTACTTTTTCTTGAATGTTGTTTGGCTTAATTTTTTTTGGTTAATGATAAAACTTCAAGATGATTGAAGTAATTGAATGACTGAGAAAGAAAATTCACAAATTGATCTAGGAAAATCTAGAAGCAAAGAGAAACTTGATGAGAGAATAACTTCTTCTTATTGCTAAAGCTATGTGTAAAATGAAAAGTATGAGTGATTCTGTTACAATGCTCTCTTTATATAACTATACACTTGTATAGAGAAAGAAGGAAGAAAAAAAGCGGGAAAAGAAACTAACTATAACTAACTATCCTAATATCACTCCTCCAATAACATTAAGACATCTGTCACTCTTATCCTAACTAACTATAATTCCTTACACGTGAGGATCACATGCTCTGCTTAAGACTTCAAAACTGCAAGTAGCTTTTTTAATTCTTTCAACCAAAATGCAATCTTCTTCTTATTTCCAACTTTGTCGTTTTGGACTTTCTGCAAAGCCTTATTCTTCTTCATCTTTGACTTCTTCAATTCAGTTTTGCTCTTCACACCCTCTTTCTCCTAAATTCAAAAAACTCATAAAATATTATATACTACTCTTTTGTTTTATAAATTCGGGCACGGGGGGCATTGCCCCCCAAGGTCATCAAATAGCTCTGTCGTTGTAGTAGTCAGTATTCACGTGCTATCTATCTAGTAAATATTTTACTCACATGCTATTGTATATTATTCCTCTATTTGCATGCTATTTATCTATATATCTCACATGCTTTGATTGTAAATATTCTTTGACGTAAATATTCACATGTATATGTGTCTATATATATATATATATTGTTTGCACAAACTTTTTCAAAAATCAAAATGCCAAGTATCTATTTTCTTCACTAAAAAGATAAAGTTTGAATTAAATTAAAATGAGGTACTATCCTTGGATAAGCGTTGTGGGGTGCTTAACACCTTCCCCACACATAACCAAACTTCTGATTCTAAGATCTTTGGTTTGAGACTTTTTGTTTACCTTAATTAATAAACGCTTAAAATCGGTTTAGTTAATTAGGTAACTTAAAATGAATTAGACGAATAGTTGACCAGTCAAACCTAATACAATACCAATGGTTAGTGGCGACTCTTAAAATAAAAGTAAGAAAAAGGGACTCACATGCACACACCTCACCCTAGAAATACAATCACACAAAGAGTCACGTCGCCAATGACCCAATGTGCAATAAACCAAAAGAAATAGGGAAAAAACCCTAAACTAGCTTTTCTTTTCCCTTTTTTGGGGTGTCCACACTAATCATTGAAAAGTATTTTAGTTTGATTAAGTTTCCATTTGGCATGATTAATTTTGTCAACTTATTTTACTATTCTGCTTATTTTTGTTACTATTCATGGGTCCTATTGCACTTTTTGGTACTATTTATGAGTCCCATTATACTACTTCAACTAACTTTTACTTTTTATTTACAGTATTTTCAGCAAAAAGTTTTCAGTTTCAACAAAACAAGTTAATCTCAAACAGATCCTAGGTGTTGTTAGCCACCCTAAACGCCAAAAAAGTTTTTTTTTTTTTAAACATCATTAGGAAAATGTTTTATGTCGAAGCAATCAAGGCCTTAGGGTGTGTTTGGTAAAGTGAATTTTAGGAAGGATGAAAAAAGAAAAAAAAAAAAAAAAAGAGAGAAAATGAAGAGGGAAAAACTTTTGGAGGTTGTTTGGTTGGGAGGAGGTGGGGAAAATGATGGGTGGGGCCCGAGTGTTTTCTCTCCGGACCCACCAAAAAGTTTTCTCCCCAATATGGGGAAAAAACTTGGTAGGTTATCTGACAGGTGAATGACAAAAATGCACATATGCAAGTTACACATGGGCTTCAAAATGTTGTTTTTTTTTTTTTTAGCCTTTTGTTCTAGTAGGCGTTTGCCTCTTCTATTCTTTTAGCTCATTTTTTTAATACTTTCCTAGGACGTTGCCCTTTTTTTTTTTTAATATTATTATTATTATTATTATTATTTAGACATGATTAAAAAAAAATTTGGGTGATTGCTTTTTTTTTTCTTTTTTTTTGGGCTACTTGCCATTTTTAAAAAAAAAAAAAAAATTTGGGCTAGACATCATTTTTTAATAAGGATATATGAGTAAATTTATACAAGATAACTTTTTTCATCTCTCCACTTTTTTACTCCTCCAATCAAACAAAAAAGAGAGATAAATTAAAATCTTTTTTATCCTCTTATCATTTTCTATCATTCTAATTTTCCACCCCTCCAGCCAAATGGATCCTTAGATTGAATGGAATTTCTTTTTGTTGGTACGGAATTAGGGTTGAGATTTAATTCTTACTTCTTTCGTTGTTTTCCTAGGGTTAGGATGAGGCCAAAGAATTAAAAGGGGGAAGGGGAAGAAACATGTTGGTTTTCTAAAAATGGTAGAGACTCATTTTGCGTGTAATTAATGGATTTCTTGTGATGAGTGGAAGCATAATCATTCTTTCTTCAAAATTACAACAACTTAAAAAAGCCAACAAAAGGAATGGTTTCTTCAAGATGCATCAACCTGCAGGCTATTCCTTTTTAAAAGTTCATGTAACTTAAATAATGGTAAGAAAATCAACTTTGTCCTTTGCCTAGTCTATAAAATGATTCATGTGTAATGTGTTCCTACTAAAAAAAGACATAGAACAGAGCTAGTGACAATTCCAAAAATGGCTTGTTTCCTCTCTTTCACTGTCTTCACCCTTTACTTCACCCACTTCTCTATCTTTTTCAATACAATCAATGGAGTTTTTATTGAGGAAGTCGTAGAGGACATAGCAATAAAGCTAGATGACAAGATGACCCACCTCCACTTCTACTTCCATGACATTGTAGGTGGCAAAAACCCAAGTGTTGTGAGAATTGCAGGGCCACCAGACAGTTTTATTGGGAACTTTGGCAACACAATGATGGCTGATGATCCACTAACCGAAGGGCCAAAATCCACATCAAAACTAGTTGGAAAAGCTCAAGGCCTCTATGCCATGGCTGCTCAAAATGATTTAGCATTGCTTATGGTTATGAACTTTGTATTTTTGGAAGGTAAGTATAATGGTAGTAGCATTAGCATTCTTGGGAGGAATGCAGTGCTTCATGATCAGAGAGAAATGCCTATTGTTGGAGGTAATGGGCTTTTCAGGTTTGCTCGTGGCTATGCATTGGCACATACAATTTCAGCTGATCCTAGCACAGGAGATGCCATTGTTGAGTACAATGCTTATGTGCGGGCTTAGCATGACATAGCCACATTCAATCAATAGCAGCAGTAGTTTTTGTTGTTTTTCTTTTGGCAAGTTACATGTACCAATGGATCTTAAATTGGCATTCTTACTCTTCTAATACTTATAAGAGAAGGAGGTGCCAGATAAGCTAGAGGTCATTGGCATATACGTTGATATTTCCTTGTGCTTTCTTGGTTATGTTTTTATTTATATACTTGTTTTCATGAATACAAATATCTATTGTATTAGGCGCAATGGTTGCCTCAGATATATTGTTGCAATGAAACTTTGTGATATTCTATATATATGCCTTGTCTACCACATTTAAATTCCCAACCAAATGTCTCTTCTAATTACTGAGTAATCTCTTCCATGACCAAATTCATTTGTATTGATCATGCTTAAGCAGTCTTCTCTTCATAGATCTAGTCGAACAATAAAGTGGATAAACACAAATTATTTTAATCTAATTAATTTAATAGTAAATTAATAAACTTATGTTGACTCAATATACGTAAATATCTTACAGTTTCAGTCCAAAAAAAAAAAAAAAAAAAAAAAAGCCAGCATTTTTCTAGTCAGTAACAAGCATGTGATGCCAAATGATATTTGCCCTTAATTCTTACTCAAAGCTTTAGCTTTCATACTTTTCCCACAAAAAAAAAAGCCTCATGCTCACCATAATCTCATGTGATTAGGGAGTGAGAATGAGTATGAGTTTATGCATGCTCATTATCATCTTATATATGTGTCGAATACTAATTTTAATTTTAAGGTTGATATGATATTACACCTATATACTATCTTCCTTCTCATTTAGCAAAACTTTAAAATTTACTTACTGGATTTATATTCATGAAACGGTTGCATACAATACCTCTCTCATATAGTGAATGTCATGTGAGATGGATATTGTATGCAATCGATACACAAAATACTCTCTTAATATTGACTCCCCTTCAAAAATGGGCCTGGACAACTATATATCTAGGCTTTGTTACAAGAGCATGTTAAATCAGACAAAAGGCTGACCAAAGCCTCAGCAAGTGTTTGGGCCGCTTAATACTTTGTTCTCTAAAGGTCCAACCCAAGTCCAACTATTCAGATTCGTAGGGCCCAATTAGGATTAAGCTTTTAAAATTTTGCACCAATTTTATGAACTGACCTTACTTGTTTCTCAAAGACCGGCTATGAAGCCCAAGCCCAAGCTCTTCATAAAAGCAGCAAAAAATTGGTACCCTTGGATGAGTAACGAGTACGTAGGTAACTTTATACGTTCTATAAAGCTTAAGCACCCTTAGGAAAAGCCCACCAAACTACTATATTCACGCATGAAAACATTGAACTAGAATCATCAGTTAGATTATCTTATTGTCTTTTTTTTTTTTTTTGGTTCAAATTATTATCTTATTGTCATGCAACATATTTGAGTTGAAAAAAGTCAATAGAGAAAATCTAGGACACAATATTTGTGTCACAACTTTTACCATAACTAGTTGCTAACCCGTGCGATGCACGGAAAAATTGAGAAAAATGATCAAGAACTTATTTATCTATTTATAAGATTAATTCCTAATATTCATATATTCCATTCTAGTCTTGCAAAAGCAAAAAAATTATAAATCATTGCTCCTCCAGCAGGCACATTTATTTCCTAGTTAAGTTCCCTTTCAAAATAGAGCTTCTCATTATTGGTACACTTTGTGGTTGAAAAAGAGATATGCAAGTGAAATGTTTAGTTCATATTGCAAAATTACATGCAACTTATAATTTGTTTCTAAATATTTGACTATTTATCTATTTATTAAGGCCGATAAGTAGCCTAATTTTCAAAATGTTTCCTCTTTCCTTCAGATCCAAAGAACCAAAAAGCCAGACCCCTCCCCTCTTATAATGTCAATGAATTTAATGAAGCCTTGAATTATTGAATTTTTTCAAGTAACTGCACGGTAGGTTGATCTAGCTGCTGGTCACAGAGCGATACAATTTTGGCACGGCATGTATTGATGTTCTTCTGCATTATATCAATCTCAATTCCTTTCTGACAAATAAAACACCATTGCCAACATTAAACATTTTGATAATTACAATTTAACTTGTAGATAATTTCTGAACTCAAACAACTAAAAATCATTATAATGCAGCCATTATATATGGGTTTAAAAGCATCCTATCAATCATTCAGACCAATTGCATTATCTAATAGCAGGAAAAATTTATAAAACTTAAGCAATAATAGATCTTGATGATCCTGAAAAACCCCCTGAAATGTTAGATCTTGATTAGCTTGTATTAAGTAGTAATGATCCCAACTCTTGTAACTTGCATTTAGTAGGTAAAATTTTCTGAGTTGTTCTACAAAGTATTTTCAAATTCCATTGCTTCTTCTAGACTTATCTCTATTCTTGACATCACCTCCTGTAGCAAAAAATATGCTAACCTCATAGTAAACCTCCCTTGAGCATTTGTTATCCACATAATCTTATTTGGTGTATTTCTTATTGATAGCAATTTTAACAATGGCATAGATTGAAGCTACATCAAACAGGTCATGTAACTTTGCCAAGTCCCACTCTCCTCTCATTGCATCAATTAGCAAACTAACCACCACTTGTTGTTGAACCACTAAGCTATCTTAGCAATCTGTTTGAAATTATGACCATGACCTAGAAGTCTTCCCATATTCTAACTTCCTACCATATATAATTAAGCTCTTTTAAGATACATGATGCACAAATTATTAAGAACAAAGGTCATAACAAATTACATTAAATTGATGTTTTCTTTGAAAAATTTATGAAATATGGGATGAAAGTAATTGCTGACCTGCATGTAGTTTGAGGATCACAGAATGGAAATGATCACAGTGGGACAAGAGATGGATTTCAGGAATGGGGAGATTCCAATATAAAGGATATCGTAGAAGTCATAGACTTCCTAGCAAAAAGGTTCAATAAACTTAACTTTTATTCTTACTATAAAGTACCATAACTTTGATTAACTGCTAATGTTTTTTTTTCGATAAAACGGTTTAAGAATGCTGTCTAAGAGTGACAGACCACATATGCAATATAGACCACTCCAATAAGAGCAACTGATAAATTTTGAATGTTCCCTACATCCTAAATTAGACCTTGTTTTTGTGCAAGTATGCCAACAATCCAAGTCTTGTAGCAATTGAGTTAATGAATGAACCTCATGCATCAAGAGTCACTCCAAACAACCTTAAAAACTATTATAAATCCGGGTATAATGCTGTGAGAAAGTACACACCAATTGCTTATGTGATCCTCTCAAACCAGTTGGGGGAATGCTCATCCAAAGGAGCAACTCTCATTTGCTGGAAACTTCAATCATGTAGTCATTGACATGCATTACTACAATCTCTATTCGGATGAGTTTAGCAACATGAATGTACAATCTTATGCACTAAAAATAGTGACAACTTCCAATGGCCCCCTCAGTTTTGTAAACCAATCTTATGCAGTAGTGGCAGCCTTTGTTGTTGTTTGATATAAATCTTTTCTATTTGGACAGAACCTAAGACCAAGACCAATTTTAAATTAGACCCAAATTCACTGAACCCACAATTCATTCTCAATGATAAATTTCAAATTTGCAGAGAATATCCCAAACTCTAATCTCAATGCACAAACCCATCATGAAATAAATCATTAAAAAATCAATCCTTCTTAATATCCCTTAAACTTTCAAATACATAATCTCAAAGACCATTGTGATTCAATTCATCTCCTTTCTACTATATAAACCTATCCTATTTGCGAAACCTAAAATTTTCTTCATAAGTTAAATACCAAAACGTTAAGACCAAGTCCAAGTTCAATACCAATCCCGCCACCAATAGTCTACTAAATAAGTAAAAATTTCTAACATATGACCTCATATTCACAAATCCACCTCTAAATCAAACCCAAACCCACAATTCAAAAGAAACCAATACCAAACTCTAATCTCAATGCACAAACCCATCACAAAATGAGTCATAAAAATTCAAACCCAAAGATCAATTTCCCTTAAAAGTTCAAATACACAATCTCAAAGTCTATTGTGGTTCCATCTTGGTTCAAATTAGAACCTATAAATCCCAAATGGAAACCAAAATGAATTAGAATTTAAAATTCCTTATGAATTTCAAATTTAACCGAAAAGCCTACACAATTCATATAATTCAAAACCGAGCAGCAATTCATTATGGATATTCCATTGGCGGTTTTGCTATCAAATCATTACTATGGAAGGTGTTTTGGATGAAAATTGACCCACAATGTTTTGGATGAAAGTTGACAGGTATAAACGCCATGTTGGGAATTTTTAGTATTGAATCTATTAGAAATAAGACTATCCAAACAGCCAACACAATTCATATAATTCAAAACCGAGTAGCAATTCATTACAGATAATCTATTGGTGGTTTTGCTATCAAATCATTACTACCAATTCATATAAATAAAAAGATAATCTATTAGACATTCATTACTACCCATTCATATAAATCAAAAGATAATCTATTGGTGGTATTTCTGCAGCGTTTGTCCGTATTGAATTTATTGATTTATATGACATTGTAATTTTGTTCAACTTCTGTTAGTATTGAACCAAAAGACACAGCTTCAATTAAAAACCACAACACGAAAGAGGCAGTAAAGCTTTTGTCAGTATTGAACCAAAAGTCAGAGCTTAAATTAAAAGCCCCAGCAATCAAAATTTCAGCATAACAATTATCCACACCACAACACAAAAGAGGCAGTAACAAAATATAAAAAAGGGAAACAAAACACATCAAGCAAAAGAATGGAGCACAAAAAGAACTGGGATTTAGAGATACCTCAACCGAATCAGTCAGGTTCTGTTAGAATTTATATATTGTGAGGAGAGGAAGACAACAAGGAAGGAAGTCAGATATGTGGCAATTACTGTGACACCGTAGAGCAGGAAGGTGGAGAGATTTTCATGGTTTCAAATGTTATCAGATTCCTTCCCTTCATGGTTTCAGACTTTTGGGTTTTCCATAGGTTGAAACGATGTGAAACCGTAGAGCAGAACTTCAAACAATTTGTTTTCCCTGAAACCATGCGTAATCGTAGAGCAGAAAGGTGGGAGAAATTCAAACTGTTTGTTTGTCCTTTCCTTTTCTCACGCAAAACCCTTTGTGAAACCCTATTTCACGGTTACAAATTTCTTGTTTTCCTTTAAGTTGAAAAGGCTTTGGGTTGGGCTTTATGGTGGAATTAAATAGATAAGAAGTGGGGCTTTATGGTGGAGATAGGACTGAAATTTATTAGACATATTTATTATTATTTTGAAATTTATAGATTTATTATGATTCTAAAATTTGTAAGAACTATTTTAAAATTCTAGGACCCAAAAAAAAAGAAGAAGATAGAAATGACATGGTCGCTGATGTGGCGCAACGTGAGTGTAGCAACATTAAACACTACGCTTCAGCTTTTAGTAATATACTAGTCGCAGACCCACGCGATGCGTGGGAATATATATTTTGTAATATGATACAATTCATAATTTATTCTCTAAAATTTATTGAAGATAGTTTTTTCCTAAAAACTTGAACTATTTCTAAAATTATTTTCCAACTCTCTATCTCTACAAATATATCATTATATTATTTTGGTTTTTTATTTTATTTTATTTTATTTTTTTAATTTTATAGATATGATATTTGAAAACCAATAATGGAGGGACATGCCAACACAACATTAGATTTCTATTTTTCTTCCCATGATGAGATTGTATTATATTTTAATTCTTCTAAATTTTGAGGTGCAACCTTCGTACCAGTTGCTAAATCCTTCATTCCCAAAAGTGGTGTCTAGTTAGTTGCCAACAAAAAAGAATAAGACCGCAAAAAAAAAAAAAAAAAGGAAAGTGAAGTTTTATAGGTTAGAGTCATCACGTACAAAAACTTATTTACAATAAGGTATATAAATAAAATACATATTAAACAAACCTTACTTCAGCAAAATGATCAAATTTAATAGATCCTCACTTATATCAATTTCCATCAAAGACCACCAAATTGTCAAATAGTAATATGCCATTGATTCCACCCATGTCTACTACAGACATTTATCAATGTGTCCCTATACAAATCACTCAATTATTATTGTTTTGAATTCCCACAGAAAATCAAAATAAAGCGTATACGAATTGTAAACTTGCTAACTCGGCCAATTGTTCTTACCTCGGAGAAGATGTCTATTAACATTCCAAGTTATGAATTTCAAATGGCTACAGGAAGTTATCAGATTCTATCAGTTGCTATGCCCAAAAATAGCAATTGCTTCTGCCTTCATTGGAACACATCAACTATATCATATTGTGTTTAATAAGGAAAAAAATAGTAAAATCCAAAAGAAATAGTATTGTTAAGATTTGTCTAAAACTCATGTACATAGTATTCTAGATATTCAAAAAAAGAAAATCAAGTTGTTGAAAAAATAGCATAATTCAAAATTTAAAACTAAAAATCCAATTATTGTTCATGTACACAATATTAAAGATAGGTATTCAAAAATCAAGAACCAATTAATTTTTCTATCCTCACAACAGTTAGCATAAAGCTAGGTACTAATGGAATTTAAAAATAATTCAATTCTTTGAATTTCCTCACTCCTAAAATACCAAAAAATTTCTCATAAGCTAAATAATCCCCAAAGTTATTCGTCAACCAAACAGGCCAACTTAGGTCCCAAACACAAAAATTCTAGCCACAATACAACAATCTACTTAAGCTAATGTACTTTGAAGAATTAGAGTTTCCTTTAAAATATTAAGATAAAAAAATTTAAACTATGACATCCCAAGTTCCATACTCAAAAAAAAAAAAATAAATAAATAAATAAGATTCAAACTTTACTCTCTTTTCTTTTCCATTTTCCCACAATTTCTGGGACACCAAATAGTCAAATTAAACAATAAAAAACAAATTATTAGTATAAGGAAATGAAATCTAATATAGCTGTGTATTGAACCATAAAAAGCAAATTATCAAGCACCACCCAAGAAAAGCAACAATTTTATTCCTCTTTCCTTCAAAATATTCTAAGAAAAGAATGGTTACCAATTGATTAGTATGACCTTTAATAGATTAAAAAGCCTCCAATGATTGCGAGTCTTGATCTTTGACATCTGTCGAAGAATTAACAAACAAAACAGAGATAAAAATGAAATTTAGTTTAGCATATAAGACGATGGGAAAAAGAGAACAATAACAATTTCTCTTTGATGAAAATGAATAACGCTCTTACTATAAAACAAAGACCAAAATAAAAACATCACATTGAACAAACATATTGAGAGTAACATTCCTACAGTCTAGAGAATGGCAACCATAAAACAATTTATAACAAACATGATCAAAATTGAAAACTCAATCTCATTCATAATGAAAACTCAAAATTGAACTACATTTTTTTTTCCTAATAATGAGATGGGAATAAAAAAAGAAAAAAAAAAGAATAATACAAATAGCAGAACTCATTTTCAGTTTATACCCTTTGGACTTGGGCTACCAATGTTCACCTCTCATCTGCTTTAGTTTCGTTTGCAAGCTCTAGAGTCATTATCTATCTCTTGCGCTCACTTGATTGGGTTTTGGTAGACGAACTTGAGCCATGACCAAAAGAACGGAAAAAACACTCAAGAAACTATCGAATTGAAGGCCATACCGATCAATTTGTAAACAGAGAACAATTGAAAATTTATAGAAAAAAAATGAGAAGTCAGGAGGTGAGGAGGTTGCAATCTATCGGTGACTATAAAAATTCCATATAATAGCGGCATCTCAAGAGCCTGGGTTAATGGAAAGACACATGATAGATGTGGAGATAAAATATTAGTGACTATAAGAATTGCATATAATAGCGGCATTTCAAGAGTCTGGGTTAATGGAGAGACACATGGTAGATATGGAGATAAAGTATTGGCGACTATAAGAATTCCATATAATAGCAACATCTCAAGAGTATGGGTTATGGGTTAATGGAGAGACACGCGATAAATATGGAGATAAAGTAACACCTGAATTTAAAAAGAGACTCAATAAATGGCAATCGATAAAACAAAAAATAAAATAATAAAAGAAAATAAAATAAATGATGACATGGTGCTGACGTGGCTTAACTGGAGCGTAGCAACATTAAACGCTACGCTTCAGCTTTTAGTAATATATAGATATAAATAGATAAGAAGTGGGCTTTATGGTGGAGATAGAACTGAAATTTATTATATAGATTTATTATTATTCTGAAATTTATAGATTTATTATGATTTTAAAATTTGTAAAAACTATTTTAAAATTCTAGGACCAAAAAAAAAAAAAAAAAAGATGGAAATGACATGGTCGCTGATGTGGCGCAACGTGAGTGTAGCAACATTAAACACTACGCTTCAGCTTTTAGTAATATATAGATAGATTAATTGTGAGTGTTGGAGAAAAAGTGGTGAGTTCATATGAAAGTGATAGAAAGTCAGTCACAATCTATCGCATCAGAGTTGTAGCTCAAAAGTTATGATTCTAAAAGAACTCATGATGCAATTTATTGGGGTAGTGGACCAAGATACATAATTTTTTTTTTTTTTGGGGGCTAAAATGTACTTTTAATCACCTTTAAATTGGTCTCTTGATTTTTAAAACTTGCAATTTTAGATCTCGACAATTAAAACGATGTCAGTTTATTCCTTTTCTTGTGGTCAGACACATTTTTACCGTTAATCTTACTAAAAATTACTTTTTTTTTTCCTTATCTAAAACGATGTTGTCTTTATGAGTGAGTTAGTGTCAAGATTCTAACAAATGTTAACAAAAAGGCACAATAATATGGTTGTATACTTACAAATTTTTATAAGTAATTCGATTTAGAAGAGATCAAAAACTTAACTTATATGGTGTAAAACAATAAAAAGTCTAGAGACACAGAAATAGCATACCTAAAATTTCACTCTTTTTGTCTTTAGAGGGTGTTAAAGTTATATGATTCAATAGTCACAAGAGTTACATATATAACAAATTTTACACATGTTAAATTGGTATGTTATTATTGATTCTCATATTGTTTAATATTGACATTACTTTTATTACTCACAATTAACAATATGCCACATCATGCAATTGTAAAATTTATTCTGAATTTTAGTATGTCTACGTACTTATTGTATTAGTCCCAATGTTCTGGGCTCGGGCCTGTGGCCTTGGTCTATGCTGGCACAAATTTTCAGGCTGAGCTATACGCGGGTTAAATTTAGGGATGGCAATTTAGATCCGACCCGCGGATACCCGGTCCGGCCCGACCCTAATGGGCCGGATTTTACCCGGCCCGATAAAGAATAGGGTCGGGTATGGGTTTTTTAAAAAAAACCCGAAGCGGGTCCGGGTCGGGTCCGGGTTTTATTAAAAACCCTAAAACCCGACCCGAAACCCGACCCGCATAAGACCCGGTTATATATATATATAATTACTAAATTACCCTCACCTATATATAGCTAAAAACCCTAAACTTCCTATTCCTCTCCTCATTTCAGCTCAGACCTCTGCTTGTCCCTCTTCATCTCTCAGCTCTCTCACACACACGGCCACAAGCCCACAACCAGCCCCTCTCATCTTCCTCATGCCGCCGCCGCACAGGGTTTACCTTTACCCCACCCCGCCGCCGCACGAAGCCCTGTTTCGCCATCTTTCTGGCCATATCCTTGGCTGCCTCGAGATGGCCGGCGTTTAACAGGCCTTCCATGAGGAGATCGCGGTCGCGGACCGGCGGATTGAGGCCTTTTCGGCTCATTTCCTCGAGAAAGTCTTGCGCCTCTCTCAATTTCCCAGCCGAACACCAGGCATTGACGAGGATGGCGTAGGTTCGCTTGTTCGGAGTGAGGTTTTTCCGAACCATGCGGCGGATTAAGGCGTAGGCGCCATGGAAGAGTTTCACTTTGCAGAGAAAGAAGAGAAGGGAGTTGTGGATCTCAATAATTTCTGGACAATTTTTTTCTTTTTTTCTTTTTTTTTTTTCTGGGTTTAGTTATTTTTTTCTTTTTTTCTTTTTTTTTTTCTGGGTTCAGTTCGCCTCAATCATGTGAGTTTGTATTTGTGTTTATGATTTCTGAAAGGGAAAAATGAAAATCATAATCTGAAATTTGTGTTTGGTTTTTGATTTTGAAAGGGAAAATCGTGGATCTGAACTCTGTGTTTGTGATTTCTGTTTTTATGTTTGTGATTGTGTTTGTGATTTAGGACTGAAAAATCATAAATTAAAATTTTCGTTTCTGATTTTGGGCTGGGCTGTTCACGAGGGACGGGCCCCGTGGGGCCCGTGGAGCCCGGCGGGGGCGGGTCTGGGTCCCGGAAAAAAAATCCGTTTAGTAAACGGGCCGGGTCCGGGCCACGGGTCTTGGCCCGCGGGTCGGGTCCGGGTATGGAAAAACCCGGCCCGAACCCGACCCGTTGCCATTCCTAGTTAAATTTAGTCCAAATTTGGCCAATTAAATCATTTGTGTCTATTTGTTAAGCAATTTGGGGCATCTTCTCTTCTTTTCCTAGAACAACCTGTCCCATATGTGTTCCCCAAAAAAAAAAAAAAAAAATTCCACGTCCATAGTTGTACTTGTATGCAATTAACAGTTGCTTTTGTGTGTATCAGATTCATTTTTGTAAGACAAGGATCGTTCAAGAATACTATGCAGTTGTAGCAACTTACATTAAGTTACATACAAGAAAAATTAAAGAAAGCTGCCAAAAATAAAGTTATATAGCCTTGTTTATGAAGCAAGCATGCATATCTTCAATCGCATGCTCATCTTCAATCATTTGTTTCCTCTGAGGCAAAAAGAAAAGTGGCATGGACACCACAATGGAGAATCTCAGTGTTGAACCAGTATTCTCCAATTAAAGCACATACACCGGGGAACCAATTTAGACTCTCATAACACTCAAAATTTGGGAACAATCACATCAGATCATCAGAATATTCTACTGCCTATGGAGATCAATTAACTCAGCTTGATCATTACTTCCAAGAATGGGCCACACTAGTGTACAAAAGGGGAATTTTTTTTTTTTTTTTTTTTTCAGTGCATTTGAGACTTGAGAGAAAGCTATACCAATTGCTTTTCTTCTTTACACCATACCCTACAAATTCAACTATTCAATACCAAAATTAGTCCTAACTTGTGAGTTTGGCTTTTGGATATTAGCATTTTAGTATGTTAACTTATTTATTTATGTACAATTCATTAAACTCTCACTTTTTTTTTTGGTACAACTGTACTTTTGCCAACTTTCAATAAATAAACAAATTGCTTTCACTGTAAAGCTTTTTTTTTTTTTTTGGGTTCTGCATTTTGGTACCAACCATTTAAATGAAATACCACACACATGCAATTCAACCTTTTTCTCATTTAAATGATTAAATATGCACCTATCATCTATGGTTGAAGCTTAATGCGATGATTTTCCAGTTCAAATTTTGTGATTAACATGTGCGAAGGACCAAGATCTCACTTCATGATAAGGTTGAAAAGTGCAATAAAAAATAAAAATCACCATGAAGTTAATCAAACCTGGTTAACAATGTAACACTGAGATAACAATGAAATTATGAAATAAAAGACTAGCCAAATTTTTCAAAACATTGGAAGGTAAGAAAAAAGCCATGTTTTAGGTTAGGCCATCTCTTAACAGGAAGATGAACTCGCTAACATGATTTGGAATACTAGTATATCAAGATTAGTAAATAGTAGAATATGTGATTATCTTAGGGAATCCATGGTCATGCTTTTGTCATGAGCTTTTCTATCCACACATTTAGCAGTTTTACCAGCTTGAGCAGGAGAACTTTATTTCTTGGAACAAAAGCATGACCATCATTGTTAATGGTGAGAGCCATCTTCATCAACAAGACTTGCAGCCTCCGAGAATCATCATGAAAGCATTCACTTTCCTTTTCCTTCATTACTTTTGGTGAATGCAATTGCGAATCATATGCCACAAACCATTTTAAAACTTATCTAATAGCCACTTTTTACTACCCTATAAATACTCTCCTCTACCACTAAACAACACAGTAAGAAATTAAAACTGTTTCAATATGGCTTCTGTTCTCACTTTATTCTCCTTCTATCTCATGCTCTTCTCAACTTCCTGCTTCACCACCATCAATGGAGTATTCTCAGAACAATCCCCCATGGACATATCGACAAAACGCATGGAGAAACTGACCCACCTCCACTTCTATTTCCATGACACCCTTGATGGCACAAACCCGACTGCCATTAGAATCGCTGGGCCATCAAAAAGGTCATTTGGCACTACTATGATGGCAGATGACCCATTGACAGAAGGGCCAGAGGCCAATTCAAAGCTCGTGGGAAGAGCACAGGGCATCTATGCATTGGCTTCTCAACATGACATTGGTTTGCTTGTGGTGATGAATTTCGCTTTCTTGAAAGGTATGTATAATGGGAGTGCGCTTAGCATTCTCGGGCACAATCCGATTCTTGATAAGGTCAGGGAAATGCCAATCGTTGGAGGAAGTGGAGTTTTCCGATATGCTCGGGGCTACGCTTTGGCGAAGACAGTTCAGTTCAACCAAAAGACCGGAAATGCTGTGGTTGAATACAATGTATCTGTCTTGCATTTCTGAGGGGGTTCCAAGTTCTTCAGTAATCAATATTGTTTTGAGAGTTGTTGTTTTTGTATTCCAAGTCAGTCATGCATGCATGTCTGTAGACTGTAGTATTGTTTCTACTATAGGAAAGTACTGTCATTTCCCTAGTAACAATAGAATAAGACCTATTCTCAATTAAGAAATATTGTTTCTCTATTCTAAAACGAGTGACTGGTTAGGTCCTCAGAAAATTGAGAGTATATTACTCATCAAGACTACTCTACCTTATGTAACTACAATGAGGTATATCACATGTTAGAGAGACGAGTATTCATGATCCATCAACTTCTATAAAACATTGTCTCAAGACTCTCAGCCAAATTAATATACCGAAAATTCCGTTTATGCTCCTAGTTCCGCTTTCTAACAGTTTTAACAAATTTACAATTATAGTTGAAGTAGTTAGCTCGCCAGTTTCAATGGTGATTTGATAAAGCAGTACATCAAACGCAACAAAAGCAATCACGCATTCACACACAAGAGACGATAAATTGTTTACGAAGTGAAAATCTAACAAGGTAAAACACTCCAAGAAAAAACTAGTCCAACTCGTTAAATCCACTGTAAAAAAGTTGTGATACACGCAGGGGTGGCGCCACCTTAACTCCTTAAGGCCAAATGGTCCCGGGACCACCCTGACCTGAGTTTTGTTTTATATATATAATAATTTTAAAAATTTTATTTATCTACCATTCAAAAAGAATTTGGGAACACCTTCAGTTTTTTTTTTATACTAATAAAATTAAATTTTGCTCCATAATTTGTTCTATATTCAGTGGATGAATGATTGCTTAGTTGTATACATTGAAAGAGATGTAGTTTGTAGCATTGATAATAAAACTATCATGCAATGATTTCAAAATATGAAAACTCGTAAAATGTAATTGTAAATTTTATGTATTTGCGTGTTTTTTTTAATGTTGTTGTTGTCAATATATGAATTTCTCTTTTTATTAAATTG
This sequence comes from Quercus aquifolioides, assembly GCA_019022515.1. Classification (NCBI taxonomy): domain Eukaryota; kingdom Viridiplantae; phylum Streptophyta; class Magnoliopsida; order Fagales; family Fagaceae; genus Quercus; species Quercus aquifolioides. The sequence goes on from CM032333.1 coordinate 13,678,485, forward strand.
TATAATTTATACTTCTTAAGGAACACCTTGAGAAAAATTCTTAGAGCCGCCACTGGATACACGTTGACTTATAAGACCTCTAATACAAGTAAACAAACATGGTATTTGAGATCCCTTCTCCTGCTGTAACTGCAGATCTAGCCTTCATCTTCACAGTAATCTAACATTAGAAAGTCGATTGTTGAACACAAAACCTATCTCACAATCTTCAAGGCCGCTTGAAGATTTTTGCCATCTATATGGTTTAAAAACAGCCCCCCAATGACAAAAGTAGAGATCTTGTGTTTAGGTGGCGAATTGTCCACTCTAAAATAATTCAATAGGAGAGGGTTGGAAGACAAGAATGGGATCAATGGTTTTAATTATGGTAGCTTTCTTCCTTCACTTTCATTAGGGTTAACAGAAGATCGAAATATATGTATGGTTTGGGCTAGAGGTTGGATTTCGGCCGCGTTCGACAACTATAATTTCACTTGAGGTTTTGGAAAATGTTAAGAACTCTCCTACGTTCATAAACAAATTTCTATCCTTTGATGTTTTGATTTATATAACAAATAGCTCCATATGAACATTTATTGTCCATCACAAATGAGTCTAAGTACATATTTTTCAAATTAAATTCTCATAAAAAAATAACTTCAAAATAATTAAACTTACTAATTAGATTGGTTATATAACCAAAAAATTAAAAATTAAAATAATAGAAATATTAATTTCAGTTGTTAGCCACTAGTCATTTTTAAATGAGCGGGGATTTTATATTCTTTCAAACCTTAGGCCTTAGGGAAGTTACTTAAAAAACGACTATCTTATTAGCTTAGGCACTCCATGGTCATGCTTTTGTCACCAGCTTGATAAGAAGAGCTTAATTTACTTGAGCAAATTTAAACACCTAGCTCACTCTGAGCTACTCATTTCACATGCCATGTCACATGTTTCCAGATAGATATTCACAATTAAACAACCTATTTCCCTTCATTGTTATTGTTGAGAGGCTGAGAGCCATCTTTGATAAAATTTGAAGAATCCCAGAATCATGAAAGCAATAGCTTTCCTTTTCTTTCATCACTTTTGGTGAATGCAACTGCCTATGCCACAAATCATTTGAAAGCTTATGTCATAGCTGTTATAAAATAAAAGGAAGTAGTCGAAAAAATAGAAGAATCTATAAGTGATTGTATATAGAACTTAATATTTAAGTGGTCATCCACTCCTTTTAATACAACTGTGTCTATTCTTTGAAATAACTTCATGTATATATATAGCAATATCAAGTCAGTTAGTCTGAAGGAAATAGGTGAAGTACTTCACCTGTTTTGATTGGGAGATGTTGCTGTAATTGAAAGCCTAAGAAAATTGCTGCTGAAGGCCGCAACATAACAAAAGGCTGAAATTGGATATAATGTCCAAGTTATTCAGCCGAAATAGGCCACACTGTCGAAGTTACTCAATTTCCAACAATAGCCACTTTTTAGTTTTTACCACCTATAAATAACTTCCTTTACAACTAAACAACACACAGTAGAAAATTAATTTGAAAAAATGCTAACAGATACCCTTAGAACAATAATTAATAATTTATTTAAAGAACGTTTTTATGTGAAAAGAGAAAAAAAGTAATTAATGTTTTTACAATCTGTTTCATTTCCTATAAAAATTGTATCAAAACTTTCATAAAATAAATTGTTACATCCATTAAGTTAACCCATTAACTATTTCAATATGGCTTCAGTTCTCACTTTATTCCCCTTCTATTTCATGCTCTTTTCAACTTCCTGCTTCACCACCATCAATGGAGTGTTCTCATAACAATCCCCCAAGGCCATATCGACAAAACGCATGGAGAAACTGATCCGCCTCCACTTCTATTTCCATGACACCCTTGATGGCACAAACCTGTCTGCCATTAGAATCGCTGGACCATCAAAAAGGTCATTTGGCACTACTATGATGATAGATGACCCACTGACAGAAGGGCCAGAGACAAGTTCAAAGCTTGTGGGTAGAGCTAAGGGAATATATGCATTTTCTTCTCAACGTGACTCTGGCTTGCTGCTTATGGTGATGAATTTCGCTTTCTTGGAAGGTACGTATAATGGGAGTGCACTTAGCATTCTTGGGCGTAATCCAACTCTTGATAAGGTCCGAGGAATGCCAATCGTTGGAGGCACTGGAGTTTTGCGTTATGCTCAGGGCTAGGCTTTGGCAAAGACATTTTCGTTTAATAAAAAAACCGGAGATGCTGTGGTTGAGTACAATTTGTCTGTCTTACACTTCTGAGGCTTGCAAGTTCTTCAGTAATCAGTATTATTTGAGTTTTCATCTTGTTTTTATATTCCAAGTCAGTCATGTCTGTACTCTGTAGTAGTCTTTCTACTATAGGAACGTACTGTCATTCCCCTAGTAACAATAGAATAAGGCTAGTCTCAATCAACAGATATAGTATCTCTATTCTTAAACGAGTGACTGGTTAGGTCCTCAGACCTAATGTAACTACAGGGGTATATTACATTATCCATAAACTTCCATAAAACATTGTCTCAAGAGACTCTCAACCAAATATACTGAAATTTTCGTTTATGCTCCCAGTTCGGCTTTCTAACAGTTTTAACAAATTTATAGTTATGGTCAATAAATTGTTCACAAATTGAAATCCAATAGGGAAAAACACTCCAAGACCTAGTTCAGCTCGTTAAATCCACTATGAAAAAGTTGCGATGCACGTTGACTTATAAGACCTCAAGTACAAGTAAACAAACATTTTATTTGAGCTCCCTAATCCTGCTGCAACTCTAGATATAGTCTTCATCTTCACTGGAATCCAATGTCACAAGTCGATTGCCAAATGCAAAACATATCATACAATTACTCCAAGGCTAATTGAAGATTTTTGTCATATATCTATATGGTTTCAAAATAGCACTCCAATGACAAGTGGTGATAGTGATATTGTGTGTAGGTGGCAAATTCTCCTCTATAGGATTATTCAATTGGAGAGGGTTGGAAGACAAGAATGGGTTCAATGGCTTTACTTTGTATTCTAGCTAGTAGCAGTCTTTTTCCCCTACTTTCAATTAGGATTAACATAATGTCGAATTATATGCATTGTTTGGGCTAGAGGTTATCACAAAACTGACTCTTGAAGAATATCTTGGAATTCTCGTAAGAAGTGGATTTTAGTTAACTCAACTGTTAAAGTCTCTTATAGTTGAATAAGAAATCTAGGATTCAATCTTCACCTACATCAAAAATTGATTGGTGTCTTGATTTGATGATAAAGAGGTATTATCAAGAACGGACGCTATAGGTTAAAACTCTCTAAAAAAAAATGTCCATCACAAATGAGTCAAAGTACATATTTCTCAAATTAAATTCTCATACAAAATAATAAACCTTATTAATAAGATTGGTTATACAACCAAAAAATTAATAATTAAAATAATAGAAATATTAATTTCAGCTGTTAGCCACTTATCATTTTTAAAACTAGGAGGGGTTTCATATATATTCTTTCAAACCTTAGGGAAGTTAGTGTAATTTACTACTTTAAAAAACGACTATTTTAGCTTAGGCACTCCATGGTCATACTTTTGTGACCAGCTTGATAAGAAGAGCTTTATTTTATTTCTTGTAACAAATTTAAACACGTGGCTCACTATGAGGAATTAAGATCCAAAGCAGTATGGGTGCAATTAATCCCTCTCCCTCTTAAAATATTTTTAACTTTCATTTTTCTTAACTTTTTTTCATCAATTGTTGAAACTTAAAATTGTTTTTTTCAACTCTCAATTTCAACCATTAAGAGAAATTGCATCAGGTGATCTCAATCCCACTCTGAGATACTCATTTCGCATGTCAATGCAAATGATTGCAGATAGATATCCACAATTATTAAACATCCCATTTCCCTTCATTCCAGAATCATGAAAGCAATAGCTTTCCTTTTCTTTCAACACTTTTGGTGAATGCAACTACATATTCCACAAATCATTTGAAAGCTTATGTCATAGCCAATTTTTGCCACCCTTTAAATAACCTTATCTACCACTGAACAACATAGTGGGAAATTAACTATTACAATATGGCTTCTGCTCTCACTTTCTCCTTCTTCTATGTCATGCTCTTCTCAACTACCTTCACCATCATTAGTGGACTCTTAACAATCCCCCATGGCCATATCAACTGAAGAGGAAAAAAAATTAAGGTTAACGGATCCATTCAAATAAACCTGCTATATATAGGTGATAGTACTAAGTTAATGGGTTATCAAAAATGAGATGATGGATTGAGGTACTGAACGGAGAGATCACACGATAGATGGTCTCCTATAGTGGATAGATGATCCTCCTTGATGGACGGATTCTAGGTACACATGGCACCCACATGGCGTAAGTAAACTCCAAGGAATCCTAAATGGAAATATCTTGTACCCTACGATTGACTCTAGTCAATGGAATCCCTATATGAGAAGAATTCTGCAAAATACGTACATTTATTTGGATTTTTATTATAAGGAAAGATCTTCTTGCCCAAGAAATAGGAGTCGGTTCTACACTACTATAAAAACCCCAAGCCCTCAAAAAACAAGGTATGCATATTTTACCCCAGCTCTAGCATTCTAGAATTGTGAAAGTTCTCTAATTTAACTTCGGAAGATTTTTAGCCAACACCACACTGGTGCTTTTTGTAGGGTTTTTCTTCTTCTTTGTTGTACAGGTTTTGTCTAGAGCATGTGAGGTTATGCGGCTTACTGATAATTTTTGGCATCATCATCGGCAAAACACATGGAGAAACTGACCCGATTTCACTTCTATTTCCATGATATCATTGATGGCACAAACCCGACTGCCATAAGAATCGCTGGACCATCAAAAATCTCATTTGGCACTACTATGGATGACTGATGACCCATTGACAGAAGGACCAGAGGCTAGTTCAAAGCTTGTGGGAAGAGCACACAGGGTATCTCTATGCATTGGCTTCTCAACATGATAATGGTTTGCTTATGGTGATGAACTTCGCTTTCTTGGAAGGTATGTATAATGGGAGTGCACTTAGCATTCTTGGGCGTAATCCGATTCTTGATAAGGTCAGGGAAATGCCAATCGTTGGAGGTAGTGGAGTTTTCCAATATGCTCGGGGCTACGCGTTGGCAAAGACAGTTTGGTTTAATCAAAAAACTGGAGTACAATGTCTCTGTCTTGCACTTCTGATAGTTCCAAGTTCTTCAGTAATCAGTATTATTTGAGTTTTTATTCCGTAATAGTATTTCTACTATAGGAAAATACTGTCATTTCCCTAGAAACAATAGAATAAGGCTAGTCTCAATTAAGAAATATAGTATCTCAATTAACAAATACCACATATCACATGTTTGAGAGATGAGTATTCATTATCCATAAACTAAGAGTATCCATTATCCATAAACTTCTATAAAAGAAATGTACTTTTTTTCGAAGACCACTCATTGGAAATAGTTGGTTCAAATCAATTTAAATCTCACTCTTCCAGTAAAATAATGAAAAAGAAAACAAAAGAAAATTACAAGACCATTTAAGGAACGTTGCAAGTTGTGTTTCATCCAAAAAAGAAAGTCGCAAGTTGCATTATTGGGATTGCAAAAGATGTTGCAGGCCCAGCATTGGCTCGTTAGACTCATGATTATCAATGACCTAACGTAAAAAAAATAAAATAAAAATAAAAAATTCGAAACTTTTTTGCAAATTGAAACCTAGTCGATCTACTATAGAAATTGTCCGAATTTTAACTTGATTTTCCCCCTCAATTGTAAAATTTCTTTATTGCAATTTCGGTTAGGTCTTATAATTCATAATTGCCTTCCACAAAAAATTATTCAATATTTCAAAAATAACAATCTTTCCTCTTACATTTATTCAATATTTTGAAGTTAATACTCTCTATTTTCGTATGATTACTAAATCCTACCTAAATTTCGTCTATAAAATTAACATGATGTACGAGTAAAGAATATTACTCCTTAAACATTGAACAATTACTTTAGCTTTTGTTTCATGTTATTTACACATCTATCTTTATCATCACAATTCTCTAAAGATGATATATTCTAAAATAATTTTAAGTTAAATCTTTATCATATGCAAGCTGGTGCAGCCTTTGATTATTTAGCACATGCATTCTGATTACTAATACCATAAATTTAAAGTTACAATAAATTCTAAACCATAAAATATTCATACCATTTGGTCCAGTTTTGTCAATTTCAGTCCATTTGGTCCAATCCGGTCTGTTCTGTCCATTGCAGTCCATTAGCTTTATTTTGGTCTACTTTGGTTTATTCAGTCCAATTCCGTCCATTCATTCCACTTCAGTCCACTTTGGTTCATCAGCTCTATTTCGGCCCACTTCAGTCCATTTCAGTCTATTTCAATCCACTTTGTTCCATTTAGTCCACATCAGTCCATTCGTTTTACTTCAGTCCACTTTAGTCCATTTTGATCCGTTCAGTCCAGTACGGTCTATTTGTTATATTTTGGTCCACTTAGGTATATTTCTGTCCACTACGATCCACTTTGGTGCATTAGCTCAATTTCAGCCCATTTTAGTCTGGTTCGGTCCACTTTAGTCCATTCAGTCTAGTTTAGTCCGTTCTTTCCAATTTAGTTAATTTTGGTCCACTTTTGTCAATTCAGTTAATTTTGGCAATGCATTGTGAGGAGGTTTGTGTAGAGAGATGACCTACTTCATTGATAATTATGTCACATTTTCAGTGTAATATTTGTAGGTTCTTGATTAAATTATATTTTTATTATTTTATTAAAGTCTTGTATTTTCTTTTTCAAATATAAATGATGAATTTACTTATATCTGCTTACTCTTTAAGCCATTCAAGATTTATAGAGATTATTTGTAAGGTGTACAAGAAAAAAATTCTAACCACACAATACATTATTTACAAAATATCTTACCTTATATAATAATTAAAAATAAAATGCATTATATGTTTCCCTAAAAAATATTGACAAAATTTAAAAACCTTTCAAATAACAAATATAATAACTATATTGTATAAGCAATAGTTTGTTAGAAAATAATCACATCATTTTAAGAAGGGTTTGGAACTAACACTTATAAGTGTCTTCTAATATTTTCTTTTTACATTTAACAAAAAACAAATATCAAATTTTTCTGCGCATCGCACAAGTCTGCCAATAGTTATTACAAAATCAAAACCCAAAATAATTACAAATAAATTTGTCATAGAATTAGCCAAAATCTAAAAATCCTGAGATATACAAAAGCTTAGTCTACATATTTAAAGGAAACAACTAATAAATAAACAACAGAAAAAAATTCTTAAACCTTTCCATATACAAAAGCTCAGTCTACATATTTAAAGGAAACAACTAATAAATAAACAACAGAATGAAATTCTTAAACCTTTACATATGCACTTGTTGGAGATGAAAAACTTAAGATTCTTTTGTACAAAAAAGGAAAATAAAATTAACAAATAGAAAGTACAAGGGACAGAAATCACTGATCCGATGGAAAAATAATCTTAGTTTTACCTCTTAGACTAATTCCAAGCTTAAATGGAAAATATGGGATTATTTTGCCAACAAATAACCAAACAAATGGTGAATTAAAATTACAATAACTTCACTTGAGGTTTTGGAAAATGTCAAGAACTCCTTCCTATTCTTATAAACAAATTTCTATCCCTTAAAGTTTTGATTTATATAACAAATAACTCCATCTGACCATTTAATGTCCATCACAAATGAGTCAAAATAAATAACTTTCAAATTAAATTCTCATACAAAATAATAAAACATACTAATTAAGTTGGTTATATAACCAAAAAAATTAAAATTAAAAATAGGGATAATTACAGTAAACCCACTTGTGGTATGGCCTGTTTTCACTTTGCCTACCCGTGATTCAATCATTTACATTTTGTCCACCTAAGGTTACTTCCTTTAGGGCTCTGTTACCCACCTTCGTTAAAAAGAAGGTTAAATATGTATTTTGCACCATTTTTATGTCTCTCTCCTCCCCAAACATAAAACACATAAGAATTCAAGAGAAAACAAGATCAAAATGTGCTATTGGTAAAAAATATTATGCAATTTCTTAGAACTTCAACTTGTATTTGAACTTACCATCTCAACCAAAAACAAACTAATTATACATCTGAAAGCATGATAAAGCCGTATGAGAAAAATTGGATAAAAATTAAAACTCCTAATCTAACTCAACAACGTTCAAATAAATAAAATCAAATCTCCTGCTCCTCATGTCCAAAAACAAGAAACCCAGAAAAGTTGAAAACTCAAAAAAAAGTTCTAACAACAAAAATTGAAACTCCTCATGTCCAAAAACTAAAAACCCAGAAAAGTTGAAAACTCATAAAAGTTTAAACAACAAGAATTGAAACTCATCGTGTCCAAAAACTGGAAACCTAGAAGAGATTTTTTTTTTTTTTTAATTTTTTTTTTCATAAAGTGCATGAATCCTATCTCACTCTCATACCACGCTTAATCTTCTACTCCCAATAATTTATCTGACCTTTTTTTAAAAAAAAAATTATCTATTCTCAAGGTAAGTTCCTCAGAGGTCAGATGCCCATTAACAAATGCTTAAAAACTGAATAATATAATCAACAAATCTTTTGGCCATAACCGAGCAACATTAGCATGACTATCGTCAACCATATGTGTACAGATCATGAAGGTGCTCATGGAACTCATGAAAACAGAAGATTCTCCAAACAGCAATAAGTCATACACATACCAAGATAGACAATGTAACTATCCATCTACTTCAGTACCACATGTAAAACAAAGAAACCCAGAAAAGTTGAAAACCCAAAAAACTTCAAACAACAAAAATTGAAACTCCTCATGCCAACAAAAATTGAAAACCAAGAACTGCCACTAGCACACCCACAATCCACAACCACTACCCCAAAAGTTCCCCGATTTGCCCCAAATTTTTTTGAGCAAAACAACACCCAATTGCCCGAACATGAGGTCATTGATTTCACTACGGCAATGGTGACCTCGATGGAGCGGCCGTTGAAGGATCGAGAGTCGTTGTTGGAGTGTAAGTAGAGGGATTTCTACGGCGTTTTGGTGGTGTCAACGAAGCGAGAAGATGAGCAGCAGCAAAGGAAAGATGGGCTCGTCGCGAAGAATCGGCTATAGGTTCGGAGGAAACTCAGTATGGCGTCCACCAACGGCGATGGTGACTTCGATTTCACGGCATTGAGAGAATTTTAGTGTGTTACAGAGATGAGAGAGATATTTGATTTGATTTTTAGCATGAGAGATGAGAGAGATATTTTCTATGCTTGGGTTATGGGGTTTAATGTGTTATAAAGATATTAAAAAATGTCCCAATGTAGACTTTTTTAATGGTTCATCATAAACAATCATATCTTTCTTGCCTTCTTCCTTTCTTGATTATTTTTCAAAGGAATTTCAACAAAGGACCTATAATTTGCATAGAGACACAAAACCCATAACCCAAGCTCTTTCAAATAAATTCAAACCCTAACTTTTTGATTTGTGTTATGTTATGTTTCGGTGGTAAAAGTTGTTTTTTAACGGAAAAGCCAAAGGTGGATAACAGAGCCCTAACGGAAGTAACCTTAGGTGGGCAAAGTGTAAATGATTGAACCACGAGTAGGCAAAGTGAAAATGGGTCATACCACAAATGGGTTTACTGTAATTATCCCTTAAAAATAATACAAATATTAATATCAGGTGTTAATCACTTGTCATTTTTAAAATTACTAGCATGTAACTCCATACAAACGCATAGATGTATTTAAAATTAAACAAAATTTTTATTATAAAAATATAAATAATTAGTCAAATTATTATTATTTAAAAAAAAAAACATGTAACACATGCATTAATGCATACGTATAGATACATTTAAAATTAAACACAATTTTTATCATAAAATATAGATAATTAGTCAAATTATTTTTTTAAAGTAAATATAATTAGTCACATATTAAAATTCTTACCTAAATTTTTGTACTACTTATGATCATTTTTTTTTTCTAATTTTTTATAAGATAGAACGTCTGGTGATTTTTATTTTATTTATTTTTTGAGAAATATTTGGTGATTTTTATTGAGTATATGTAATTGTTTTTTTTTTTTTAAAATTTTATAGTTCATTAATATTAGATTCTTAGTATTCTGCACTCATTAACTCACTTGATACAAAGATTAAAAAAACTTAAGTAGACACATGGCAGATACTTAAGTGGATAATTATGGTGTAGTCCCCATATAAATTTAGACACGTGCAAAATTGGATTATAATTTCATATTCTAATTCAACTTTCTCTAAATTTTACCTATTAATATATATATATATATATATATATTGTAGGGTCACGATTGGTAGCCCAAGCCCAAAAGATTTGGGGTATGAGCCCAATGAGCCAAATACAATAAATTTCTAGAGAATGGGTGTAAGAGCTGAGCTTTTACGAACGGGACAACGGCTAGCAAGGATTTAAAAGAAGAACAAGCACGAAAGTACACTTAAAACTTGATGAAAGGAATGTCCGAGGAGGTTAATTATGAATTGAACCAACATTTCTGGAATCTAACAGTTCTCAATGCTACAGTAGTTATTTTTTTTTTCTCTCTCTCTCTCCTTTCTCTCTCTGTTTTTCGATCCCCTTTCTTATGGGAGGTCTTTTACATTATATAGCTCTTTCCAGGCCATTCTAACCGTACACTTGTTAACCATTTAAGCCTTTACTTGAGTACATGTCCCATCAAACATTTCTTTTGGTTCTATATGAGTGGTGGTAGTTGAGACTGCTCTGTTCAGGAGTCTTCTCCACATAAATGCGGCCAGGAAAGCTGTTGCAGTGCATTTAATGCGGTGGTAGCAGCTTTCCTTTTAGATATTTCTGTATTCTTATCACCTCTGTACATGCTTAAGATTTATCTTGATCACTGGAAATACCTGGAAGGTCATTTAAATTACCCAAACGCGTGCTTGACCGACATTCATTATCTCCGAGAAGAAGGTACTCCTTAGACTATACTCTCCATTCTTTACTTGCGTGATTTTCCACTTTTGGGCCGCTCCTAGTCGTTTGCTCCTTCTCGGACATATCCACGTCCTTGAATAAGGCCCAAGGCCCAGTATACAAATTTGGGCTCTTACCCCCACAATATATATATAAATAGATGACTTATAAATTTGAATTTTTTTAGTTATATGATTATGTTTTTTATGGTTTATTATATTAAACTTCTTGTTTTCTACACTAAATTAACTAATTTGGCACAAAAATTTAAAAATTTAGATTAGATGAAACACGTGGTGTAAAATTAAACTTTAATTGAAATTCAATTTTTACATTAAATTAACTTACTTGGCACAAAATTCTAAAATTTAGATTAGATGAGACACATAGCGCAAAATTAGATTTTAAATGAATTTTAATTTGAAATTTAATTGGATTTTCTATCTACTTTACCTATTATTATATATATATAGATATAGATGAGGGGGGGTTTTTATATATTAATTTCGGATGCTAGTCACTCCATGGTCATGCTTTTGTCACCACTCATCAACTTGACCAGGAGGGTTTTATTACTTGGGAACAAATTTAAACAGATGGCTGAGTCTGAGCTACTCATTTCACATATCATGTCACATGTTTCTAGAAGATAAGAGTTCCACAATTAAGCAACCCATGTCCCTTCATTGTTATTGTTGAAAGGAGACTGAGAGTCGTCTTCGATAAAACTTGAAGACTCTCAGAATCATGAAAGCAATAGCTTTCCTTTTCTGTCTTTACTTTTGGTGAATGCAATATTGCTATTTCATATGCCACAAATCATTTAAAAAGCTTATGTCATTGTCACTTTTTATTTTAGCACCCCATAAATGATCTTCTTTACCAATGAACAACATAGTGGAAAATTAACTCTTACAATATGGCTTCTGTTCTCACTTTCTTCTCCTTGTATCTCATGCTCTTCTCAACTTCCTTCACCATCATTAATGGGGTATTCTCTGAACAATCCCCCATGGTCATATTAACAAAACACATGGAGAAACTGACCCGCCTCCACTTCTATTTCCATGACACCCTAGATGGAACAAACCCGACTGCCATTAGAATCGCCGGACCAGCAAACAAGTCATTTAGCACTACTTTTATGACAGATGATCCGTTGACTGAAGGGCCAGAGGCTAGTTCAAAGCTTGTGGGAAGAGCTCAGGGAATATATGCATTTGCTTCTCAACATGACTCTGCCTTGCTTATGGTGATGAATTTTGCTTTCTTGGAAGGTAAGTATAATGGGAGTGCCCTTAGCATTCTTGGGCGTAATCCTTTTCTCAATAAGGTCAGGGAAATACCAATCGTTGGAGGCAGTGGAGTTTTCCGATATGCTCGGGGCTATGCCTTGGCGAAGACAGTTTCGTTTGCTCCAAAAACTGGAGATGCTGTGGTTGAATACAATGTGTCTGTCTTGCACTTCTGAGAGTTCCAAGTTCTTCAGTATTACATGTTCCAAATCAGTCATGTTTGTAGCAGTGTTTCTAATATTGGATAGTTGTGTCATTTTTCTAATAATAGAATAAGGCTATTGGGGTATATCACATGCTAGAGAGACAGATTATTTATTATCCATAAACTTATTTGTCTCAGCCAAATAGAAAAAAGCTCAATCTATAAAACCATTCCGTATACACTTGCAGAAATGAAAAACATATAGACCCCTTTTGTACAAAGAAAAAGAAAAATTACAAACAGAAAGGAAAAGGAAAAAAAATCATTGGCCCCATGGAAAATAATCTCAGTTTTACCTCCAAGCTGAAAGCGAAAATAGGGGATTATCTCGCCAGCAGATAACAAAACATCCATTCTCTTCTTTGACATTATACTGATGATCATAGCTCTGCAATAACTCTTTTGCCTTTATCATACCAAGAAAGCTAAAATGTACCCTCCCAAAACCAGCCAACTCAAGCCTTAAAATCCATTTCTCAAGCTTCTCATGCCTCTCCTTTCTCTCCACTCCTTCACATGCTATGATGCTTTTAATTTCCTCTCCAAAAAGCATCTTCTCAATCTTCTGTCGATCTATCAGTGCTCCTGATACTGTGGAATCCAAACAATCAAAGAGAGCAGCATAGAATTTGAATGAATTTACGACTCTCTCCATTAAAGTAAAACCATTATGGTTTGCTTCCTGCTCAGTTATCACCATCAACTTCGGTGAGAGGCCCCGAAGAGAACTTAGAAAGCTCTCCATCTTTGAGGAAACACTTAGAGATAGTGGGGATGATGTGGGAGTGTAATCAGGTGCGTCCATGTACAAACTGACCAGATCCTTCTTAAGGAACTCTCGTAAAGGCCGCTGGTTTATATGTAAAACTTTTGGCCGGTTCTTTGATGCCACAGGTGAGTTCCTCAGCATTCCCTCGTCAGTAGCCAAGAGAGAATGTAGCTGAAGTACAGAGCTGATTGCAAGAGCTTCTCCAGTCTTAACGTGCAAACTTTCAAGATCAAGATTCTCTAATTTGCTCACTATAGGATTGAATTGAAATGGGATGTTCAAATTGTTTGCTTTTTCCGTCAACTGAAGATCCATTTGCTCTAATACCTCTTTGTTTTCATGAATAGCTGTAATTTTCAAATGGGGTGGGCCCTCTGGTTGTGAACTTAATTTCTGAAGAAGATCAAACCACTGGGCAGGCCCAAATGAATAGAGATCAATAATATGAACTGCCTTCTCCCCCTCCATAGCTTCTATAATTGCCTGATTTGTGATCACATATGCAACCTTTAAGAAGGGGCAAAGCTTAAAGAACAATCTTTGAACATGAATTTCCTCATAAACTGATGATATTTTTGTCTTATTGAAGGCTTTATGCAGACCAGGTAAGTTTTTAAGCATTTTATTAGCAAATGCCTCAATGAAGTATGCAGTAATTCGCTGAATTGCATCACCATCAGCAGAGGCAAAATGGGAAATATGCTCAAGACAGATATTAGCACTCTGCATACTATCGGCAGCTCTATGGATAGCACATTCATCAAGAAGTTTTATCAACTGCAGAGCCACCTCCCCAGATAGTGGCCTCCTGAATTGTGATCCTAACCCAGGAGATAGTGGCATCCAGGGACCAGATTCAAGGGATGCAGAAGGTCTGCTGTCTTTGGCTCCTGCCATAACAACTGAGAGTAAACTCTATGTAGTGGGAATGAATATCTGAAAATTATTTTAAAAACAGCTAGAATGAGATCAGATATGTAGGAGAAATAATAATTGCCACAAATAATAACAGTAAACTATGATTATTGAGAAATTGAGAAAGCTGAGAGAAGGAAGAAAGATATTGAATCTTTCTCTTTAAGTTGCTTGATTTTTTTCAAATAATTATAAACTTAATCCAACAAAGAAAAAAAAAATTGAAGAGGTTAGAGAACACATTTTTTTTAAAATTTGCTTCCAACAAATTATCATGTGGGTGAATAACCTTCATCTATGTTTTCTCTTTCCACTTCATTAGTATCAACTATCAATAGAAACATGTCACAATTTTTTTCTCTATTTGTTTTAAACACTACTTTCTGAAAACAGCCAAAAAGGTCAAAAAATAAAATTTCCCATAAATTCCAGAACAGAATTAAACAGAGCCAATTTAGGTTTCTAATCACCTAATATCCAAAAGCAGTTTCAATACAATGAAACTTTTCCTCCCTATGTCAACAGTATCACAGTATCAGGCAAGTGATCGTGAATTAGAAACATAAACTCCAAGAAACTTCAAACAAGTAGAACAACCAACAAGAAAAAAACCAATTTTTAATCCAAATTTCTTCTGCAATTGTATCCAGATTTACATTAAAATCTGAAAACAACTATGCCAGAAAAGAAAAGACAATTTTTGTACCTAAACTTTACCCTGCAATTGATTCTAAAACTAAATACAAAGCTCAATACAAAGTTACCCTAAAAAAAAGGTAAAAGGCCAAACAAAACAAAGACAAATAATTAATGGTGCTACTGTAACAGGCAACCTTATTTTTATTCTGCTCCAACATTTTCCCAGCAACCAAACACAGCCTGAATGAAACCATGACATAATTCAAGAAAATTTCTAAAATTACAGAAAAAGCTCACCACAAAGTTAACCCAAAAAAAAAAGAGTACAAAGCTAAATGCTTCTAGGTTCCAAAATAATACTAAAAAAAAACAAGTGTTGAAATTCAACCCCTCGTTTTTATTCTGCTTTAACATTTTCCCTGCAACTAAACAAAGCCTGAATGAAAACCATGCCAGAATTCAATAAAATGTCACCTATTATACAAAAAACAAATAGCATGCTTAAGTGGATGTGTATTGATAACTACTGACTGTGGGGACATAATTTAAGCTGATAGGAAAACTTAAGCTGATAGGAAATTACCTGACAATGCTCAATTAGCTCCTCCTTGAGAACTGATCAAGTACACCACCAACTTCAAATTCCCAGCTGGGTTTTGAAATTGATCAAAAACCCAGAAAAACCCCCTTAGAAAATTCCCACGCTTGTTGAGCCAATCTGCTTAAACAATCAAAGTAGTTTCAGAGCAAAAACAGGGTTTGGTGAGTCAAATGGAATTAAGCTCTTTGACTTGAAGGACTAGAATCCATGGCTGCATTGGTGGTAATATAGGAGATTTATTTTTGTCGTCATTGAGGTTTGTTTATAAAATACAGAGGTTTGTGTTTCTAGATTTCATCCCTGTCACTCTCTAAAGTGGATTCTTGTCTTGTCAGTATGTGAAGTGGATTGGAATTAGAGATGGCCAAACTTGGTGTTACTGTCACTAATCCAAATATGCTTTAAGAAAATAAGACAAAACTCCTTGCTTCTTGTTTTAGGGGCTGACGATGATACCAAGGAAAGTCTTGTGTCAATTTCACAACTTTACTAAAATATGCCCAACGCAGTGTAAGAATATTTTCTGCCTACTAATAATTATACGGACCAGCTTGCAAAAATTAGCAAATTGTGAAATCAAGTGGGAAAATGAGTGTGTCTATAGTATGTTGTTTCCAATGGTACACTGGTGCTAAAGACACCAATTTTGGGGCCATTTTTTCACACCTTAGGTAAGGAAAAGTCTCTCAAATGTTGTAATCGAGCATTATCTAAAAGTAGTGTGTAACTCATGTATATATACAATACAATTAAAAAAAAATTATAATTATATATATATATATGAATTCAAATTATACTCACTCTTTCTTTTATTGTTTTATTTTAATTTCTTTTGGATATACACCTGAGTTTACTACTATTATTTTTATTGAGTTTTTTATGATTTATTTATTTTGACTCTTCGTCTTTTGCACCTTATTATCTCACCTAGAACAAAAATTTAAATAATAAAAAAAAAGCTTAAATAGGACACGTGACTCAAAATTAAACAACAATTAGAATTCAATTTAGAACCTAATTGGATTTTCTTTTCTATTTTCCTATTAATATATATATATATATATATATATATATATATATATATATATGCTATGTGAGTAAGATGTAAAAATTCGGAATGGGTCCAGCTTTCACTGATTTTTTTTTTTTTTTTTTTTTGAAATAGCTTTCACTGATTTTTTCACATTATCATCATTATCTCAAATGTTACGTGGATAAGATGTAAAAAATTAGCTGATTTTTTTTGGTGTCCATTGAAGCCTTGTAGGGTTGTTTACATAAAATACGGAGAGAAGTATGAAAATTTAAGTATTATATTCGGTGACAATAGAATTTATAATATTATGAATTGATGTATTAATTTTTAAACACAAAATCAAAATTAAAATCAAAATATAATAATTTAGAAATTTATTTATTATAATATTGTTGTAATATTATTAGTTTCATAGTTTGAATATAATATATATATATATATATATGTGTGTGTGTGTGTGTGTCTTGTAATCTTTTTCTTTTAGAGAATAACAACAACAACAACACACACACACACAAAAAGGAGAAATCATGTACTTCATAAGAAGTTAAGTCATTTGAAACTTCTTCCAGCCACACCTGTATCTTGTTTGAGGCTTTTGCCTCTTTGACTAAAGTATGAGCAACAACATTGTCATTGCGTTCTACATAGAGAAACTAGTCATCGTCAAGAAGCATGAACTGACTTGGACGATCTAATTGATGATCACCTCCATGTCACCTTCAAAAGCAACATATCTAAGCCCAATTTCTAAAACAAACTAGACTGCCTTACGCCTTGCCAAAGCTACTACCTCTTTAATTTCTACTTGTAATGAGTACAATCCCAGCCACTTGTATCTGTTGGAATACTGCACCATCGAAAATTCACTTTAAAACATATTTTGGGGAGGTGGAGACCAACCGACAAGGAGTTGAGGTTTGGGTGGAGTTGGGATGTTGTCTTGGGCAAATTTATTAAATATTTAAAAGTTGAAGGGTAGTATTTAGTGTTACTACACTCTTGTAGAGCCACATCAACGTAGCAGTTGGTTAGTTTCAGTCCACTCATTTCACTTTGGTCAATTCGGTCCATTCAGTCCATTTGGTCCAACTCGGTCCACTTTGGTCCATCTCTCTCTCTCTCTCTCTCTCTCTCTCTCTCTTTTATAGCTTTGGTTTGATTTTTGTCAAGTTAATCCTTAGTTTGGAAGTGACAATTTTAGTTTATATCAAAACACAATCTACATGGCTATATATTTGAATGTGCCTATTAATTATTTTAGTAATATCAATTATAATTATGTGATAATTTTTATTATCATGATAATTTCCTTAAGAAAAATGAGAAATTTGAATCTTTAAAAATTTTAGTTGTACCAAAAGAAATTAGAAAAATATAATACACAATAACAATAGTTAGAAGAATATGGACCACTTCACAAAAGAATAATATGAATAAAAAACACCAAAAATAATAAAATTATATATTTGTAAAAATAGAAAATAGAAATTACTTTTAGAAATTGTTTAATTTTTAGGGAGAACAAATTATCTAGAATAAAATTTAAAGAATAAATTATATATCATACCAAATCTCAAAATAATTATATATTCTGGTCTGCAACTAATTTGAATAGTTTTGGTTTTAGACTTTTTGGTCTTAATTTAATTTTGTAGTTTCACTTATTTTGGTATTTTAAAACTTATATATGATAAATTGGAATAGTAGACTCAATTGTATAAATTTTAATCATTTGTAGAATAATAACTTACATTATTGAATAAAATCCTAATTTTTTTATTAGGTTGACAAAGTGGTCACAACGCGACAACCTAACCTAATTCTTAGAGCTATCATGGGTTGAGTTAGGTTGTTTTGAAGATTTCTTAACCTAAGGAGATCGGATTGAGTAAAAAAAAAAAAAACAACAACAACATTTCTCATAATTGTGCCCTCTTTTTTTTTTTTTTGGATTCTTAAAATTTTTATATTTATCTACTTGAGCTTGAACCTTTTGTAAGTACTAAGTCACATGTTATGTATTTGAACTGAATATGTTTTTTGGTTGAATATATGTATGCTAGGTGTAAGCGGGCGAAAATCAATTTTAACTCAAACTAGATGGAGAGTTAATATATGACGGCCCAATACAATTAATTTGTAGAAAATGGGTTTCCAAGGTCAACCTTAGTGTGCCTATATGGTTTAGCTTTTAAGTTAATGGAAAAATATCAAGTAACTCATAAGAGAGAAGTATATTTTGATATTAACTCTTCCTCGGGTTGGTCTGAGAAGCGCTAGTACATACAATGTTCAAGTCTCGATTATAGGGTAGTGTTACACAAAGTATGTTTCTTTTTTCAAGTTTTTCATCCCCCATTTCTAGAGGTGTTTTCTTTCTTTACATAGCTATCTGAATTGTATCCTAGCCCCCCACTTGTACAACCACTAATCTTCCTTTGGATGCTTGTCCCATCAAGATTTTGCTAAAGGTGGTAGAATGTGCTGCAAGCTGTGAGAGTAGTGTTCAGGGTTCATTCTTTTACTAATGCGGCCAACTGAGTTGGTGTAATGCATTAAATGCGGAGGTGATAGGTACTTGGATATTTTCTCTCTTCTTTGCTTACATGTCTCTATTGCCTTCCTTGGTTTTTTATCTTTTGGTCCAAGTGGCCTGCTCAATGCCTCCCGAGGAACGCTCTCTCTTCGGACTCCTTGGGTAGTTGACCTCTTCGGCCCCTATTCTCGGGCTCTCATCTATGTATTGGGTCAGAACTAATGAGGGAATGGGCCCTTTCACCTCCTCATGCTGGGCCCACAAAGTTCTATTATGTACTCGGATCTTACCCCTCCCACACTAGGTATGTGAACTGAATATATAACTCTCTTCATGATGCTATTTATCTATGTTAGCAATAGTCACCCACAGGAGACAACACAAAGAAAAGAAAAAGTTAAAAATCATCTAAGAGTCTTCAATCTTTAAGTAATTGGACTTGTTTATTGCTAGGTCAAATTGAAGGAACTTATTTTTATTGCTTTGTAAGTTAAGAAATAAGTTGTGTAAAAGCAAGATGTACTTTAAAAAGACAAATTTTTAAATATTATTCTAACAAAATAAATCAAATAAGCTGAAACAAAAAGACCCAACATAATCGTGTATAAAAATACATTTTGACTAATTACACAATTTTATTTGATAAAACAGGAGACAAATGAGATTTAATTCACAAAATTAGTATCAAAATAGGAAAATACAAGCAAAAGAGTTTTCTTTTGCCAGATTTCTCTATTGCAACTTTCTTCATTCTTAAAGAAAATAACATATAATTGTTCTTGGACCTTGCACTAGGTGGACTTTGAGAAATGCGAAAATCTTATCATGGTGGGGAATTTTCTTTTAAAACAAACGAGCCTTGATTACTATCATTTGCTAGCCTGAATTTTGGACCTTTTTGCTTGCGTGTGCTTTGTGATGTCTTCAAGAATTCTTCTTGTCGTAAATGTTAAAAGGAGAAGATTATGTGGCACTTCTAAAAGGATGAGAGAGATAAGTTGTGGGTTCTTTATAATTCTCATAGTGAATATCTATCTTCCTCACAATTAGTAATAGCAGAATACATCATTGATGACTGCTAAAAAGGAAGGGGGAATTATGAGTTTGGGTCTAACTTCTAACTATGTTATATTAATCACTCACCCTTCTAATTATTATTAGTGTGGGACTTGCCACATGTATATATCCAACATATTTGAAACTTTGCTACACCAAAAAATAATCTATTGATGTCTTGACTTGATAATAAAGAGCGATTCCAACCCAAGCACAAGACACTTTTTGACACCATGATATGAGTGTTTTTCAATCTCTTGTCACTCTTGTTTAATATGATAACTAGTCGTAAACCTATGCAATGCACGAGAAAATGTGATATAATTATTTTATAATAGAATATAATATATTTTGTAAGTTGTGTTATTTGAAATTATTAACTTTTTTTACAAGTTTATGTAAAGGAACATATAATGGAGTTTTCATTCAGCAGCAATATATAGTGATATAGGTATTAAAGCCTAAATCTAATAAGAAGATTTAAATTTCATAATTATAGTTTTTTTTTTTTTTTTTTTTTACATTTTTAGTATTATCATAATTGGTTGACTTATTTGAACATCTCCAAGAACATAAAAAAGAAAAAAAGTGTACATTTCCAAGTCCATGAACCACATATTACATGTTACATTTAAGTTTAAATACTATATAAGTATTTAAAAATAATTAACTTGACAAAAATTGTCACTTCCAAACTAAGAATACTGTATAATGCCTATATTTGAAAATTGAATTTTCAAAATTTATCATTTTTTGTTGTTGGTATTTTAGGGCCAAGCCCATATCCCTAACTTCCAATGCCTATCTTGTTTGCATTTATAGCTCAAAACTAAAAAGTTGTGTTTGATAAAAAATCTCTTGCCTTTTCACCTAAAATTTGATTTTAATTTATTTTTTTGAATTTTTGAGCCCCAAATTGATGAGGAAACTTACAAAAAGAATCAATTTAAAGTCCAAGTAGTCCATTCCAAAACCAACCAAAGCCAATCGCACCACACTGCCAAATCGACCATTGACAACAACGGTTTTTTGACCACCAATTGGTTTTCGACAAAGTGCACATACAATCCCACAAACTGTATAGACTTTCCAATAAATTTATAAAAAAGAAATGATATATCTACAATATTTTTATAACATTTTATAGCAAATCTTAAGAGACTTTCTCACAAATTGCATGTACAAATTTATCACAAAATATATAGACTTTCCCACAAAGTGTCTAGATTTTCCCATAAAACATACATACTTTCTCATCAATTATACAGGACTTTTCCATAAAATATACTAAATTTCCCACAAAATGTACATATATGACAATAGAATGTACTGACTTTCTTACAAGGTGTACGGACTTTCTTACTAAATAGATAGACATTCCTATAAAATATAAAATAAAATAAAACCCATAAAATTTACAGATTTTCCCATAAAATATAAACAATTTCTCACAAAATGATCAGAGTTTCATATAGAACATACCAAATTTCCCAAAAAGTGTACAGACTTTCCCAAAAATATACAGATTTTTCCATTACATATACACTTTCCCACAAAATTTACGAAATTTTTCCAAAAATATTCTGACTTTCCCAAAACATACACAGACTTTCATAAAAAGTTTACAGGCTTTGCCAAAAAAATATAGACTTTATAATCAGATTACAAAATAGCCCTTTAAATATATAGAATTTATCACAAAGCATACAAACTTACCAACAAAATATATATACTTTTCCCCAAAACATACAAAATTCCCACAAATTATACAAACTTTCACATAGAACATACAGACCTTCGAACATAGTGTATAGACTTTCTTACAAGATATACAGATTTTTTAATAAAATGGACAGATTTTTTAATAAAATATACAGACTTTTGCATAAAATATACAATTTTTCCTAAAACATTTCCAGACTTTCCTATTGAACTTACAAACTTTCCTAAGAGTGTAGAGAATTTGCCAAAAATTATATATACTTTCTAATTAGATATAAAAACTTTCCACTAAAATATACAGACTTCCCAAAAAAATATACGAACTTTTTTCCTAAAATATACAGACTTTCCCACAAATTATACAAACTTTTCTATAGAATGTACAGACTTTCCAACACAGTGTACAGACTTTCCTGCAAGATATACAGATTTTTTTCATAAAATTTATATACATTGCCACAAAATATACAGATTTTCCCACAAACTGTACAAACATTCCCACAAAGTATACATACTTTCTCATAAAATATCTTTAGGCGTAACTTTAACTTGGGGTCTAAATCATAATCAAGTTGAATTTGTTCTCAGAAAACTTAGAGTGAGACTGAGACTGAGGATTTTTATTCGTTGAATGTCATGAGTTCATCTTGCACTTCCTAGAGCTCTCTATCCTTAAATTTATTCAAAATTAGGTTCCAGCAAATAAACAGAGAATCATCTTGGGGTTGCCCCTAACATCGTTCAATTTTTAAACCTTTCCGTAGAACATATGCATTCACAGAAGACAAAAACATAAGATCTTTTAATATGAAGAAGAAATTGAAAAATGACAAATAGAAAGATCAAGAGAAAGGCTAAGAGCCTTGTAGAGCAAGGCTTGTGTGTCCATGACATCGAGGGCTCAAATCACCTCTCCACCATTGTTACTATTGAAAAAAAAAAAAACAATAGAAAGAAATCATTAGCCACTGCTAGTAATTTCAGTTTCATCATCTGAAACTCCAGGCTGAAACTGAAAATAGGGGAATCTCATGCCAGTAGATAACCAAACATCTATTCTCTTCTGTGAAGCTATACCCATCACTATAGTACTGCAACATTGTACTAGCATCAACTCTACCATAATAGCTAAATGGCACCCTGCTGAAACCGGCTAACTCAAGCCATAAAATCCATTTCTCAAGCTTCTCATGCCTCTCCTTTCTCTCTGCTCCATCACATGCTACGATGTTTTTAATTTCCTCTCCAAAAAGCATCTTCTCAACCTTTTGTTGCTCTATTGGTGCTATTGATTTGGTGGAATCCAAACAATCAAAGAGAGCAGCATAGAATTTCATTGCATTGTGTACTCTCTCTATTAATGTAAAACCATTATGATTTGCTTCCTGCTCAGTTATGACCATCAGCTTTGGTGAGAAACGCCGAAGAGAACTTAGAAAGCTCTCCATTTTTGGGGAAGCACTTAGAGATAGTTCGGATGATGTCGAGTAGGAAGCACTGGCAATATACAAATGATTCAGATCCGTCTCAAGAAACTGTTGAAGAGACTGCTGATTCCTTCTTACCACTTCCTCGTCAACAGCCAAGAGAGAATGTAGCTGAAGTACAGAGATGACTGCAAGAGCTTCTCCAGTCTTGATGCCCAAACTTTCAATATCAAGATTCTCTATCGTGCTAACTATAGGATTGAATCGAAATGGGATGCTCAACCTGTCAGCTTCTTCTTTCAACTGAAGATCCATTTTTTCTAATACTTCATTCTGTTCATGAATACCCGTAATTTTCAAATGGGGTGCCCCTTCTTGCCGCACACTTAATGCCTGAAGAAGTCTAATCCATTGTTCTGGCTCAACTGGATGGAGATCAATAATATGAACTACTTTTTCCCCCTCCATAGCTTCCATAATAGCCTGATTTGTGATCAAATATGCAAACTTCAAGAAGGGGCAATGCTCATAAAACAATTTTTGAACAAGAATTTCCTCAGAGACTGATGATATTTTCGTTGAATTCAGTGCTTTGTGCAGACCATTAAAGCCTTTGAGCATCCTATCAGCAAATGCCTCAATGAAATATGAAGCAATTCGCTGAATTGCAGTGCCTTTAGGAGAGGCAAGATAGGAAATATGTTCAAGCCTGGTATTAACACTATGAAGACATCTGGCAGTTACATGGCTAGCACATTCTCCAAGAAGTTCTATCAATTGCAAACCTCCTTCCTCAGATTGTGGCGATCTGAGCCAGGGGTATGGTGATCCTAATCCAGGAGAGGATTCATGGGATGAAATTAAAGAAGATCTGCCTTCTTGTTTTGCTCTTGCCATCAATATCTGAGAGCAAACTCAATGCACTGGGAATGGAGATCTGAATAACAGCTAGAATGGGATTAGATGTGTAGGAGAATAAATTTTAATTGCTGCAATAATAACACTACACCACTTGATGATAGAGAAAGTTGAGGGAAGGAAGAAAGAACTATATCTTGTATCTTTCCCTCCCTTTTTGTAGTTAGGTTTGTTAAAAAACTACAATCTTAAGCGAACCAAGGTAAAAATTGTTTGGTTTTTCAATATATTTTCAGGTAACAGTTTTGGTTCTCAAAGTCAAAAGAAGCAGTTGAAGAACACTTCAAATATATCACTCTTGAAACATAATTTTTTCCTCTTCAATAAATTCCTTTGGAAGTAAATGTGGGGCTATTTGGGTTGCTAATTACTCACAAAATCAAAAAATAGTTTCAAGACAATGGAACTTTTCCTTCCTATATCTCAACGGTATAAGCCAACTGACAGTAAATTAGAATCATAAACTCAAAGAAACTTTTAAGAAACAGAAAAACCAATTTGTGTCCCTAAATTTTAAGCTGCAGATGTTTCAAAAATTAAGTAGAAAGCTCAACAAAAGTAATCCAAAACCATCTTTCAAGTTACCAAAAAAATAAAAGTAAAAGGCCAATCAAAATTAGTTTTCCTAGCAAAATATAATGCTTTCTTGATTCCATAAAACCAAAAAAAAAAAAAAAAAACATAAAAACTTTGAAAACTTCGGTTCTATTCTGCTCCAATATTTTCCCAGCAACCAAACACAGGTTGAATGAAAACCATGTCAAATATTTTTTTTATAAAAAAAAAACACACACACACACACGCACTTATTATTCAATCCAAAAGCAAGCTTAAGGGAATGTATTATTTTCAATAACTGATCAAAAAGGATTAAATATATATGGAATGGAAACATGGGAAATTACCAGGGAATGTTCAATTGGTTGCTCCTTAAGAACTGATCAAGTACACCACTAACTTTAAATTCCCAGCTGGGTTTTCAAATTGATCAAAAATCCAGAAAAACCTCTAAGAAAATTTCCACTCTTGGTGAGCTAGTCTGCTAAACCATCAAAGTGGATTTAGAGCTATGCAAATTTTGGGGTCAGGGATTGTGTAGCAAAGTGAGTCCAATAAAATAAAGCTATTGAGCTATTGTCTTGATGGCCTTTTCCTTGGATCGTTGTTGGCAATGTAAGATGTTTTACGGTTTTGTCTTCATATATTTTTTGTCCCTAGGAGGAATCTGAGGAACATGGAGTTTCAGAAATACAAAAACCTGTCTTTCGAAATTGCAAGAGAAGCCGTAAAGAAAGTGTCTCCATTATCACTATTTTGTTTTATTTCTTTGGCTATGTCCAGAAGCACTATTTGGATGCTTGGTATTTTCTTCTTGCATATTTGCAAAGAGACAAATGGAATTGTGAAAAACGCCAATGGCAGAAGCACTATTTTTTTCCTCCCACTTTTCTCTTTTATACATAACTGCATAGATGTGACATCTGGATGTGGCATTACTAGTAACTTCCGTCACATGCCTTGCATCAACCCGCTCAATTCACCTAAACCGTCCAATTTTTTTTTTTTTGCTAGGTAAATGCGGGGGCTCGAACACTTGAGCTCAAGGTATACAGGGACACCGGGTGCCACTAGGCTACAAGGCCCAGTGGCACCTAAACCGTCTAATTCGCTTGGCCAAAAGCCTACTCTTACATATATGATAGCGCTTTCTGAGTGAGTTGGGAGGATAAAAAATCGAAAAAACTCAACCTAATCTGCCTATATGTCTTTTAGTCTTTAGTTTATATCAATTTTTTTCTTTTTTTTTAACTCCATGATGTATACATGTTAATATGAAAGGTGAAGATACTTTACCAACAAATTTATAAGCATACATACGAAGAAAAAAAAAAAAAAAACTCACAAAATCAATCTTAGCACCAATTCAATAGCTCCAAGTCTTCAAGGAAAACTTTGGTTACAATAATTGGTTTTCACTAGTGAATTCGAGCAATTTGTTAGTAATGCTAACAGTTTTATGATGTGGAATCTAGTTCACAACTTGGGTTTACCGCTAAGTACCTTTGTTTTTTGCATGGATTTTGTCCAGTCTAGAATCTAGATATTATCATTGAAAGAGAGAGGCGTGGATTTTTCATGTTCATAAATAAAATGTTTATTAAAAAAAAAAAAAGCATTAAGTCCATTTTTTTAGAGATAGTTTCAACTTATAGCGTCACCAAGACATCAATTGATTTTTTGGCATAGACGGGGACCGTGTTGGAAGGTACACGGCACCTAGAAGTTCAGCCCACATGGAATCCTATTTCAAGATGAAATAGGTGAAGTAGTTTGCAAGTACAAGAATACAGGTGGTAGAAGGATTTTTTTATTTTATTTTTTTTTTTTTTTAAGGCTTGGTGCATGTGGTTTCATGATAGAGTAGAGAGATTGAGAGAGACTAAAAAGTGAAACATAGTTTTGAAGCAAACAAAAGGAAAGAGAATAGTTCTTTGTGCAGCACTAAGGGAAAAAAGAAAATATGATTTTTTTTTTTTTTTTTTGCTCAAAATATACAAGGAAGATAAATTGGAGGTTTTCTCTAAGACGATTATTTGGGTGCTACAACCATAGAGAGTTGAAATATTCAAAGTGGAAGATCTTGCTACCGGGTTTTATGGTGAGGTTATATTTGTTCCTAGAGGTATTATTGTATTTTCCCAATTTATTGTGAACTCAGGTTTTGGGTATAACTTGAGTGTTGTAATATCTATTTTATTATAGTGGATTGATCAAATTTGTTCCGTGATTTTTCCCTCTACACTAGAGGGTTTTCAACGTAATTTCTTGGTGTTCTTGTTGGTTGATTTTTTTATCGATTCCGTAGATTTCTATTTTTTCTATTGCTTGGGTTATATTTAATTTAATTCACACATAGACGAGGATTTATCCCAACAGATCGAACCTCATATCTCTTATTTGATGATACAAAACTTTACCAATTGAACTAACCGGAACTCACAAACATTAGTCATTTTCAGTGTATGCTTAGACAAGCATATTGAATTATTGGTACCTTTTCATTGAAAGATAAAGCTTAATGTATAAAGAGAAGCATTCATTGCTTTATGCTTAGATAAGCTTTTATAACTTACACATCAGCATATTGGCCTTCTGCTAGGAAAGGTAGCTTTCTGTCTTATATATACATCGGTCCTAAACATGTTTTAGTGTGGATGCTATCAAGGAAAAACCATTGGTGTTTTATAACCAAGAGGGGAGGAGTACGCCAAAGGCCTTGTAGCTGAATTGGCATCTCCCAAACACTTTGTGCTTGGGGGTCTAGGGGAGAAAGGGTTCGAGCTGCGGGATTAGCAGCATATTGTAATTATTTCTCAAAAAAAAAAAAAAAAAAAGAGTGGAGGAGTACAGAGCTTCTCTAATATTTATGTAAGCTTTATCATATCGCATTTGGATTCTGGGTTAAGAACAAAATCATATAAAATTATCAAAATCTTTCAGACGGATTTCTTTATCTTAGCTAAATTTGGTGATGTATAAGAGATGAACATTTGACAAGAAGATAAGGATTTGTAAAGGAATCGTCACCGGGTTGGAGTTGTCGAAAATAAGACAATTTTAGCTTAGCTGTTGATACAAAATTCATGATTTTGTCCCTAGTGTAATGTATTGGTTGAAACTTGAAAGTTTAAGAATAAAAGATTCTTTAAAAAAAAAACATTTCCAACCTAAAAATTTTGATTTTTTTTAATATATAAAATTATATTGAACTTCAATTAAAACAGGTAATCTTGAACCTAGGGAGTGAGATAATCATGATTTTACCCATTTTTATTGTCTGTTAGATGGTAAAAAATTATATTATTGTTAGCTAATTACCGTATATTAGATGATTATATATAATTTTTTCCTTGGGTAAAAAAGATAACTGAATGGTCAATTGTGGAAATCTTCCTAGATGTCAATATAATATAGCTCCTAGCCACTGTTTAGGTGAGAAATTGTAAAATACACAAAAATTTATAAATTATGGAATTATAAATCTCATAATTTACAAATTTCATTTCTTGGCTCTAATCCCATCATTTACAAATTAATGGCATTGGAAACTACATCCTCTTGGGATGACTAGTTAATTGAGACATGTATTAGAGGATTGGATTGTTATGTTTTTTTCCCTAACATACAGATAATGATTTTTCAATCCCTTGGTAGCAACTATTACACACATAGGGGTGTCAATGTTCAACTCAACCCGCGAACACGACATGAACCCAACATAGATTTTTGTGGGTTAGGGTTGGGCCTTAACGGGTTTGGGTCATAAACGGCTAACCCGAAAGCAACACGATAAGAAATGGGTCATAAGATGGTCAACTCACATGACCCGCAATTGACATGTTTGACACGCCAATTTATTTGTGTCAACCTGAATTAACCTATTCAATGCAACCTGTTTAACTTGTATAACAAACAAATATTCATTTTCTTTTAGATTTGTCAAATATCTTTTATATCAAACCTATATTTTAAACTTAAAATGAAAAGTGAGTAATAACAAAAAACTTACAAGTATAATTGTAAATTGAAACTTTACAAATTTTACGTACCCTAATATAATTAGATATTGAACTATATTATTTTGAATGTAAGTTGAAAACTTGAAGTGTTTACACTGTTTTTGGGATGTAAAAAATACTTATTTTTAGGATTTTATATTTAATATTAAGCAGGTTGAAATGAGTTGTATCACATTCTTGTCAACCCAACACAACCTGTTTATTATGTGTGTCAAGTGAGTTGGGTCAGGTTAACCCGCCTCATTAACATGCCGGGTTAGGGTTGAAAGATCATGACACGATTATTAAATGGGTTAGGTTAGGGTTGAGCCATTTAGTCAAATACCCCTACCTCGACACGACACGAACCCAACACACTAACCTGAATTGACACCCCTACACACACACACACACAAAAAGAAGAGTGAATTATCATCCACCTAAATAAAGGGATTTATATTTAAGATGCTACTTAATTTACTATCACTACTTTAAAAACTGGATCAGTCAGCTCAACCAGAAATTGCACCCTAAACCAATCCAAGAAAAACTGAAATTGAACCCAAATTTGTTTTTTCACATTCCTAAGTGCATCAAAATGTACTGAAATGGATCGAATTGGATTGAAATAGACCTTATGGACTAAACTAGACTAAAGTGGACAAAATGACCGAAATGCTATACTAATATGGCTTAACAAGAGCATAGTAATAGTAGATGCTAAGTTTTAACTATTAGATATTATATAAAATATAGATGCATAAACATGCAAATGCCTTAAAATTAAATTACATATTAAAGACAAAAGATATATGGTCATATTGACTTGAATCAATCAATTTTATCATCGATAATTCATGTGAAACAATCTAATTCAAGATTTGATCATATCATTTTTTTTCCATTATCCTTTAGTAGAATTATTATGTGTACAAGAACATTAAATCCTTGGCAATTGAAATCAAGCATTAGGTTGACTTTTACTAACTCACCAAGGACCAATTGAATTAAAATGAAAAATCCTACGTATTGAAGTCCAAGTTAGACCAATTTTTGACACATTCAAATTGAGTTTTTTAATGATCCAGAAAAATACCCTAATTCTCATGTTGAAAGGAACAAAAAAAGAAAAAAAGATTTTACCCTTAGATTCTAATGGTGACCACTTATGATTTAAATTTTAACCTTATGTCAAAATCATAATTTCTCATGTAATAATCATTTGGTTCTTTTGCTATTTAAGCCAAAATGTATATTTTTTTTCATGATTCAACATGAGGTGTATACACTAAGACCTAGATGGCATAGGAAATTGTAGGCACTCCTTAGGTGAGTTCAGTCATAAGAACCTTCTTTTTTTTTTTTCCCCCCTTTTTTTTCTCTTTTTGGAGAAATCAGTCATAAGAACTTAATTCCACTAGGAATCTAGGATCCCAACAGCATTAGCAGGAAAGCATCCTAAGAGACTCAAACTTTCACCCTTGAGGATCTGAACTCAAGACATTGGCCCCAACCAAACTGCATGCTTTACAATTGGGATTAGATTTGCTTACTCTTTCCCATGCTCTAGCAATAGAATAAGGCTGGCTAACCCCAAGTAACAATATCAAATGCTAGAAAAGGAGAGAGTACTTATTATCCATAAATTGCTTCAAATATGGTGGTTTCAGCCAAATATACAATATCTCAGTCTACATATAGAAAGGAAACTAAAACAAACAAGTGACACAGGAAGAAAAAGCAAAAGAAAAATCATATGGGCAGATAGCTAGTAATCTTAGTTTGACCACCTTCTCCAGGCTGAAACCGAAAATAGGGGAATACTTTTCCAGCAGATAACCAAACATCCATTCTCTTCTTTAAAATTATAGCCACCATAATTACTGATCTGCAACAGCCTCCCAGCCTGCAATCTACCGTAGTAGCTGAATGGCACCCTCCCAAAACCAGCCAACTCAAGCCTCGAAATCCATTTCTCAAGCTTCTCATGCCTCTCTTTTCTCTCTGCTCCCTCACATGCAATGATGTTTTTAATTTCCTCACCAAAAAGCATCTTCTCAATCTTATGTCGCTCTATTGCTGCTCTTGATACCGTGGAGTCCAAGCAATCAAATAGAGCAGCATAGAAGTTCAATGCTTTCTTGACCCTCTCCATTAAAGTGAAACCATTATGGTCTGCTTCCTGCTCAGTTATTACCATTAACTTTGGTGAGAGGCTCCAAAGAGAACTTAGAAAGCTCTCCATTTTTGGGGAAGCACATAGAGATAGTGGGGATGATGTGGAGGTGGAATCCGGGCTAGCCAAATACAAATTGATCAGATCCTTGTCAAGAAACTCCCGTAAAGGCTGCTGGCGATTATGGAAAACTTTCTGCAGGTTCTTTAATGCCACAGGTGAGTCTCTTCTTAGCATATCATCATCAGTAGCCAAGAGAGAATGTAGCTTAAGTATAGAGCTGACAGCAAGAGCTTCACCAGTCTTAACACCCAAACTTTCAAGATCAAGATTCTCTAATTTACACACTATAGGGTTGAATTGAAATGGGATGTCCAATCTGTCAGCTTCCTCTACCAACTGAAGAGCCATTTGCTCCAATACCACTTTCTGCTCATGAATACCAGTAATTTTCAAATGGGGAGGGCCTTCTGGCCGTGCACTTATCATCTGAAGAAGATTAATCCACTGTGCAGGCTCTATTGAATAAAGATCAATAATATGAACCACCTTTTCCCCCTCCATAGCTTCTATAATGGCCTGATTTGTGATCAGAAATGCAACCTTCAAGAAGGGGCAAAACTCAAAGAACAACTTTTGAATAAGCACTTCCTCACAGACTGATGATAATTTAGTTGAATTGAGGGCTTTGTGCAGACCAGGCCAGCCTTTAAGGATCCTATCTGCAAGTGCCTGGGTGAAGTAAGCAGCAATTCGCTGCATTGTATCGCCATCAGGAGAGGCAAGATGGGAAATATGCTCAAGTCTGAGATTAGCATTCTCCATACTGCCAGTACCTACATGGACAGCACATTCTTGCAGAAGACGTATCAAACACAAACCCCTCTCCTCTGATCCAAGCTCCCTAATCCAAGGGGATGGTGATCCTAACCCAGGAGATAGTTGCATCCAGGGAGAAGATTCATGGGATGATGAAGTTACAGAAGATCCGTCTTCTTGTACTGCTCCTGCCATTAGTAACTGAGAGCAAACTATGTGCACTGCAAATGGAAATCTAAAAATTATTTCAAAAACAGCTAGAATGAGATCAGAAGGAAAACCAATTTTAATTGCCACAATAATTACACTAGACCTTTATGTTGTTTGGTTTTTCAAATAATTATAAACTTAAGCCAACTAAGGTTTAAAAAAAAAAGATTTTCAATATATTTAAGGACACTGTAAATAGTTCTCAAAGTCAAAAGAAGAAATTCAAGAACACATTTTTGAAAATCGCTTTCAACAAATCATTCTCAAACAGCCTGTTTTGCAACTACTGTTCTCTGTCTGTGTTTTCTGACTTTCTCTTTCAGGAATACCAACAGAAACAGGTTTCCATTTTTATTTTTCTCTACTTATTTCAAACAATATTTTCTGAAAACAACCAAACAGGTCAAATTTGGGGTTCTAATGAGTCATAAAATCATAGTTTAGTCTCTAGACAATGAAATTTTTCCTCTCTGTATCTCAACAGTATCAGGAAAGAGACTGAATTAGAATCATACATTCCCAGAAACTTAAAGAAACAGAATTACTGAGAAGAAAAAACAACATTGTATTCCATATTTTCTGCTGCAACTGTAACCAACTTTATATTAAAAGCTAAAAAAAAAAACTATGCCAGAAAAGTAAAAGCCAATTTGTGTCCTTAAATTTCAATCTTTCATAAATTAAATAAAAAGCTTGACATAAGTAAGCCAAAATCATTCCCAAAGTTACCCAATAAAAAAGAAAGAAAGTTACAAATCCAAACAAAAATAGGCCTGCTTAAGTGAAATACAATCCTTTCTTGGTTCCAGAATGAACCAAAAAAAATAATTCAAAGCTCATTTCTATTCTGCTCCAAGATTTTCCCAGCAACCGAACACTTTCAAGAAAATTTCACCTATTGTACAAAAAATCCAATAGCATGCTTAAGGGGTGCGCATTATTTTTCAAGAATTCCTCAACGGGACCTAATTTATGAAACAGAAACAGAGGAAATTACCAGAGACTGTTAAATTGGTTCCTCTTTGAGAACTGATCGTGTACACCACCAACTTCAAATTCCCAGATGGGTTTTCAAATACATCAAAAACCCAGAAAACCCACTAAGAAAATTTCCTGGCTTGGTGAGCCAATCTGCTAAACCATGTGGCTTCAGAGCAAGCAGGGTTTGGGGTCTGGGACTTTATTGCAGAGTGAGTTAAATAGAATAAAGGCTCTTCT
The DNA here is from genome assembly GCA_019022515.1 of Quercus aquifolioides. Classification (NCBI taxonomy): domain Eukaryota; kingdom Viridiplantae; phylum Streptophyta; class Magnoliopsida; order Fagales; family Fagaceae; genus Quercus; species Quercus aquifolioides. The sequence continues at coordinate 13,711,636 of CM032333.1, forward strand.
CTTCAAGGACTTTCCCATAGCTGCATTGGTGACAATATATGAGGTTGTTTTTGTCGTCATTGATTTGTTGTCGCTTGGTGTATCAGGCTAATATGGAAATTTCTGAAATACAGTGTTTCCTCTCTTTGTAGACTGCAATATTAGCAAGGAAAGCCTTAACAAGTACCTCCAAAAGACCACCATTTGGATTTTTGTTAAAGGTATAGCCATCCATCTGGTACTTTATTCTTGCGTAAGGACAAAGAGACAAGGGAGTAGTTGTTGGAAAAGCCAAAAACAACATGAAAGTTCACCAAATGATGTCTCTTGGTACTTCGGAGTAATTTTCTTCTTGGGGTTAAAAGTTTAAAATTTTGAATAGGTAGTACTTTTTTCTGTTGGGGGTATTACTTGGAAATTGGAATATCCAAGCTCTATTCCTTTTGTCTATGATTCCTAAGACCATTCACTAATAGATGTCTTATTAGTATTTTATATTTACTTAAAGCCTTAGTTGAAGCAACTATGTTGTACCTAGGACTATACGACATGATCTGACCTAATAGTACACGACATGATCTCTTCTCACCTAATAAGTTTATTATTAATGGAAGTTAATGAACCTTATATTGGATTCCTTCTTATCATTGGTTTCAATGTTTTCTTTTGCTGAAAAGAAGCCGACTAGATGAAAGTTTTATCATATGCAAGGAAAATTTTTGTTACACACTCAATAGTGTACACTTCATACATATCAATATCAAGAATTGCGTGCATGATATCCACAATTTTTGTATAGATATCCACAATAAAAATGTGAACAGTGACAATGTACAATGTGTGATAACCACTGCTGCCAGTGTGTCAGCAGACCTTTTTACTTCCATAGTGTTTGATTTCAGTCTTAGGGATCTTCTACAAACAGACGCCTGCAATCATTCACAAAAGAACTCAAACTATAATGAACTTTGTCTGTTTAATAAAGAAGGAAATCGCAACAAAAGCATTTAGCTCAACATTCAACTTAATGAATTCTATAAAAAGAAGCCAGGAATAGACCATCTCTTAATGCTCATGGTTCAGTCACAATACTTGTAACCACATACCCAATAAAAGAGGCAACAAACAGACCACCCCTACTATCAAAAAAAAAAAAAAAACAGACCACCCCTTAATGCCCATGATTCAGTCCACCTACTTGTCCTGGATTGCCATGTAAGGACCCATCCATATATAGCTTAAACTTAAACCAACCGAGTTGTGCTAGTACCACATAATTGGGTACAACTTTGTCCCACAACTCGCCACATGACGAGTTGTGATTGGCAAAGGAGTGTCATGTCAATAGGCCATGTGAAGACACACCTTTACCAATCATAACTCGCCATGTAACGAGTTGTGGCACAAAGTTGTGCCCAATTATGTGATATTAGCATAATTCAAACCAACCGTATGTAGCTCTATGAATGCCAGCCTTTACAAGCTTTGAATGTATCACATATGGATTAAAAATTAAACTATTTCTATTAAGCCAGAGTGACCATAAACTCATGATGAACGAAAACTCTCCAAGATAATTGATGTTTGCGAAAGAAAGCTTAAGAATTGTAGTTAAACTATAGCAATTTTTGTAGAGATAAATCACAAAAGGAATTGCATAAATCAGAAATGCCTAGTTGATCCAAACAAATTTTGAGTCACGGCAATCCCTTAAAAGATGAAGGACTAAGTCTGAGCATAAACCGCAATGATATTCGAACCTCAAGAAACTAGGATCTCTCCTACCAAGATTTTATTGTGTCCCTCAAAGGGAGAGTTAAATGCCTGGTTAGGTTATAAAAAATGGAGTTTCATTTCTTGTTTATGTTCCACATCATATCTACCCTTTAGGAGTATTTATGCTATTGGAAAGTACTATAATTTCATAGTACCAGAAAAAGTCCGAAATTAACTAACAAATACAAAATCTAAACCAGCATCTTTGAAATGCAAGCAGCAGAAAACAAAAGACAGAAGAGATCAAGGCACTCATGCAAATATCAGCTTTGTGTGGTTCACTAAGAGGGTTACGTCCACGGAGTTGCTGCAATTTCATCATAACGGCTTCTAAAGGAGTTACAAGGATCATCAACATATATATGCCATCTTAATACTTGGACTATAGGCATATGTAAAATTAAAATAATAAGCCTGAGGCATCCAATGTATACTCAAAGACCGAAAATATCCCCAATAACTGTACACACCAATTTTGTGCCATCAGAGACTGTCTGTCTATCAGTCTTTGAACTTCTGGTATAACCAGCACAGTAAATCAAGCTCTACACATCTCCTATTAGGCTATTACTCTAATTTAAACTTTAGCTACCTAGTAAGATTCTCAAAATTTGAGAGTACATGTTAATTTGAGCCATAGAAGTACTATTTCCCTGGGGAGTTGTGGTTGCCATACTCAAGACCATCCAATGTAAGTGTGTAACTATAATGGGGTGTACACACACGCGTACGCGCACACACAATTAGGCCTGTCCACGGGTCGGTCTAGGTCGGGTTTGTGCTTAACCCGAAACAGACCCAATCACTTCGGGTCTCCTAAACCTAGACCCGTCGCTGACCCACCGGAGGTAGCGGTTCGGGTGGTCGGATGTCATCGGTTTCTGCTCGTGTATCGGTCGGTTTCGAACTATGTGAATCATTGCCGGATTTTGCCAAAATATCTGGTTTTTGCTAGATCTGACTGGATCTTAAAGAGATCTTGGCGGATCTCAACGAGATTAGGCCGGATCTTAGTGTAAGTCGAAGAGATCGGGCGAGATCTCGACGAAATCTCGGCAAATCTCGAAGAGATCAAGCCAGATCTCTATGAGATCTCACCGGATCTCAACAAATCGGACAAAATGAGGCCAGCTAACCACTCAAATCGGCGGAGAACTGAAATTCCAATGTGTTTTTCGGTCGGGTCGGTTGAAAATCTGTTTTTCATGTTCAAACCCATCAACTGACCCGCTGGTCTCGGGTTTTATGGGAAAAGACCCGCTACCGATCATCAGCGGCGTTGGGTAGGCCAGTTTTCAAACCGGGTAGGGCGGGTTGGTTGAGTTCCAGGTCTAGTTGGACACCCCTACACACAATGTTCACTATACATGAATTTCTTCAACAAAATACAAAATCTCAATCCACATATATAAAGAAAACTAAAATAAATAAACAATGTAAATTTTAGAATAGAATGAGTTTTTTTCCTTACAAATGGTGGTATGTGAACCTAGGTTCTCCTCCATTAAAGAGCTTGAAAAAACCACTGTATCACAAAGCTCTAAGCTTAGAACAAAGTGAAGTAGTTAAAACTTTCTTTGGAACATATGCATTCGTAGAACATGAAAACCTTATTCTTTTATACAAAGAAGAAAATGAAAAACAATAAACTGAAAGAACAAGAAAAAGAAATCATTGACCACATTGCTAGTTATCTCATTTTTGTCTCCCAAGCTGCCAAGCTGAAATGGAAAATAAGGGACACCTTTTCCAGCAGAATACAACATATCCATCCTTCTCTTCTTTGATGTTATACCCATCATTGCCATAGTTCTGCGAATACTTCCTAGTATGTAGAATCTTGTAATAGCTCAATTTCACCCTGCCAAAACCAACCTGCTCAAGCCTTAGAATCCATTTCTCAAGCTTTTCATGCCTCTCCTTTCTCTCCACTCCCTCGCATGCTATGATGTTTTTAATTTCCTCTCCGAAAATCATCTTCTCTATCATTTGTCTCTCCGTTGGTGCTACTGATCTAATGGAGTCTAAGCAATCGAAGAGAGGAGCTGAGGAGCATAGAAGTCCAATGCTTCCTTGACTCTCTCAGTTAAACTAAAACCATTATGGTTTGCCTACTGCTCAGCTATCACCATCACCTTCGGTGAGAGGCGCCAAAGAAAACTTAGAAAGTTTCTCATTTTTGGTGAAAAACTTGGAGATAGTATGGATGATGGAGAGGTGAAATCAGGACTGGCCTCGTCGAGAAACTTCCGTAAAGGCCTCTTTGATGCTAGAGGTGAAATCCTTCCTGGCACTTCCTCGTCAAAAGCCAAGAGAGAATGAAGCTGAAATACAGAGCTGATTGCAATAGCTTCTCCGGCGTTAACACAAAAACTTTCAGTATCAACATTCTCTAATTTGCTCACTATAGGAATGAAGTGAAATGGAATTTCTAACTTAGAAGCCTCTGCCATCAACCGATCAGCCATTTGCTCTAAAACTACTCTCTGGTCATGGATACCGGTAATTTTCAAACAGGGCGGCCCCTCTGGCCGTGCTTTAAATGTATAAAGAAGATCAATCCACTGTTCAGGTTCAAATGAATAGAGATCAATAATATGAACCCGCTTCTCACCCTCCATAGCTTCTATAATGGCTTGATTCGTGATCAAAATGCGACTTTTATGAAAGGGCAAACGGTATAGAACAATCTATGAGCAACATTTTCCTCAGAGACTAATGATATTTTTGTCGAATTGAAGGCATTGTAAAGACCAGGCAATTTTGTTTTCAGCATCTTTTCAGCAAATGCCTCGATGAAGTATGCAGCAATTCGCTGAATGGGGGAGCCATTAGCAGAGGCAAGACGGGAAATTTGCTCAAGCATGATATTAGCATTAGGCATATTACTTGCAGCTACATGATTACCGCATTCTTTAATCAGTCTTAACAATTCCATACACCACTCCTCGGATAGTGGTGTTCCGATCATGGTGTACGGTGATCCTAAACCAGGAGACAGTGACATTCATTGAGAGGACGATGGAGTTGCAGAATATCTTGCATCTTGGGCTCCTGCCATTGAGTACTGGGAGCAAACTCTGTGCAATGGGAAAAATAAAAATCTCAAAACTATATTAAAAATAGCTGGAGCGAGATTAACTGTGAAGGAGAATTAACTTCAATTACTAAAATAATAACATTACACCATTTGATGACTGAGGAAGTTAAGGGAAGGAAGAAAGAAACATTATATTATATATTTTCTTTAACTTAGTTTGGTTTTTCAAATAATTATAATCTTAAGCCAACCAAGGTAAAAATATATAAAATGAAAATTGGTTTTTCATTATAAATTCAGGAGACAGTTTTAACTCTCAAGTCAAAAGACAGTTCAAAGAACACAATTTTGGAAATTGTTTTTTAAGGACTGATTTTCTTTTTTCTTTTCTTCCTTTAATATTCAGGGAAATCTGGAATTCGTCTACCCAAGCACAAGTGTTTTCATTTTTTTTTTTTTTTGCTATAATACATAATTCAACATTTACAACAATAGAGGGGGGATTTGAATCCTAATATATATAGGTAAAGTTTAGCGAAAGTTCAATTAAAATTTGAAATTAGAATTTAATTTTGCACCATGTGTCTAAATTTATGTGGGGACTACACCATAATTATCCACTTAAATTTTTTTAATCTTTGTGCTAAGTGAATTAATGAATGCAAAATATTAATAATCTAATATTAATCAACTATAAAATTAAAAAAAAAAAAAATCACATATACTCAATAAAAATCACCACACAACAAAGATTACCATATGTTCTATCTTATTAAAAATTAGAAGAAAAAAAATGATCATAAGTAATATTAAATTTAGGTAAGAATTTTAATATGTGACTAATTACGATTACTTTAAAAAAAATTTGACTAATTATTTATATTTTTATGATAAAAATTGTATTTGATTTTAAATGTATATATATGTATGCATGTGTTACATGCTATTTTTTTTTAATAATTTGACTAATTATTTATATTTTTATAATAAAAATTATGTTTAATTTTAAATGCGTTTGCATTGATATATGCTAGTTCTCCTAATAAAGGAGAATAAACTATACTACTGAGTTATAAAGCTCTTGACAAATGTTTTCAGTCTTACAACAGCATATTTTGAGAAACACTATTTTCCATCTATGTTTTCTCGTGACTATTCCAATAGAAACAAGTTTCCAAACCAATATATATATTAAGTATATATATATATATATATGTGTGTGTTTCCAATATTTCCTCTACTCGATTTCTTTTCCTCTTTTCATTTTAAACATTTTCTTTTTCTTTTTCTTTTTTTATACAAAATAGAAATTCTACTCTAGCTTAATCTAAGTATATATGTGCATTAAGTTCCCTCCAGAGACTTGAACCCTGGCCCCTAGTCCCCCCACCCCACAAGCACTTATACTTATAGAGTGATCATCACACCAAGAATGTGCGGTAGTATTTTAAACATTATTTCTGAAAGAACCAAACAGGTGAAATTTTCTTTTTACCATAAATTCTAGAGCAGAAATAAGTGTAGCCCATGTTGCTTTCTACTCATAAAACTAGTAGTCGTACGAGAAAGTTCAATAGAATATGATATTCTCATTTGAGTGGAATGTAACACTTCAAAAATTCACATTCAAAACCTTCTTTTTAATAAGCTCTGATATGCTCCATGCAACCAAAAAGAGCCTTAATGAAACCAGGTCAGAATTCAAGAAATTTCACCTATTATACAAAAATCAAAAGCATACTTAAATGGACGAGTTATGTTCAGGAATTAATCAAAGGGTGTTCAAATTTATGAAACAAAAACAAGGGAAATTACCGGAGAAAGTTCAGAAATTATCAAGTACACCACCAATTTCAAATTCCCAGCTGGGTTTCCAAATTGATCAAAAACCCAGAAAAACCCTCCAAGAAATTTACATGCTTGGTGAGCCAACCTGCTAACCATCAAAGTGGTTTAAGAGCTAAAGAGATTTTGGGGTCTGGGATTTTGATGGAGAGTGAGTCAAAAGGAACTAAGTTTCGAAGGGCTTTTTCCAACACAGCATTGGTGATAATTTATAAGAGCATCCACAGTAGTGGAGCTAAAAATTTAGCTATTTGACACCACAAAAAGTTATTTTATCTATTTTACCTACTCACTTTACAAAACATCCAGTAGAAATTGATCTATTTTAGCTTTCAACACAATAAAATAATATAAACATCACAATAAAATAATATATTCACTACAATAAAATAATATATTCACTACAATAATCACAACCACCGCAACCACTACCGCTGCCATTACCACCGCCGCCACTGACTCTTCCACCGCTGCCCCCACCACCGCCACCACTACCGTCGCCACATGATAGCAAATAATCGTCTAGTGTTAACAAGTGATTTTTTTAACCCCAAATTATACTTATACTTTTTTTTTTACTAAAACAATTTCTAAATCATCATGATAGCAAATAAGCATTTAATGTAACAATAATTTTTTTAGGGCCTAAAACAATTTCTAATATCTTAACAACTAAACTTATTATGAAATTATTGTAAAATATTGTAAAAGTAACATTTATTATATAAAATATTAACTCAACAAAAAATTTTAAAAAAAATTCTTTTATTTTATTTTATTTTTCTCTTAATTCACCTGCCAACCATCACTCTCATGTCTCATCTCATCCGCTTTTAAAATATAATGCTTCACTTTCCGATGTTTAATTTGCACCACAAGACCTTAAAAAAATCTCCACTCCATAATAATACAATATACTTTCTTCTCTCCTTTTTCATTCTTCTTCTTTAGTTATTTGTTTCCTTCTTCCCAGTTCGCACCATTCTTCTTTTTCTTTCCTTCAGTTTTCAAGTTTACGCAACACGAGAGTACAAACAGGTGAGTCTATAGTCTTCATTTTGTAAAAGTTCTTTCACTTTCCTCCCTCAGTACGCTCCCTCTTTTCCATCACTGAAAGAAAGAAGGAAAAAGAAAAAAGAAAAAGAAAAAGAAAAACAAAGCTTTATGCCGGCCAAAACGGTGAGGATGATGGATGAATCAGAGGTGAGAGTTTGACGAGGAGGATGATGGGCGAGAGATTGAGAGAGAGGTGAGAGTTTTGTTTTTGAAAAAGAGATAATGAGTGAAACAAAGGAGGAAAAAAGAAATAGAAAATATATATATATATATATATATATTATTTTAATGAAAGTTGGGAATAAAAAATATTATTTGCTTTTAGATTTGAGCTATAGTGTATAGCCATTTATGGTTGTGTACTGTAGCAAGTAGCTAGAAAATTTTAGCTATAACTTCACTACTGCAGCTCTTTTTCTTTTGTGTTTTGGTAGGGTTGTAAACGAGCCGAGCTTTGTTGAGCAGTAAATGTTCAAGCTTGGCTCGACAAAAAAAGTAGAATGTTCAAGCTTGGTTTGAGCTTGATATGAGTCTACAAATAATGTTTAAGCTTGAGCTTGTTATAAAGTATAAAAGCTTGAGCTCGGCTTGGCTTGATTCATTGGTCAAGCCAAGCTAGAGCTCAATATCAAGCCCAAACTGCCCAAACTCAAGCTCAATATCATGTTTTTGAGCTTGAGATCCAACACAAGTATATTATCAAGTATATATCAAGTTTATTATCTAGCCTATTTGGTTTGGATGAGTGGTATCAACTTATAATTAATTAAAGTCTTAGAAGAATATGAGTTTACTTGTCAAGCTCATATCAATTTTATTACCAAACTCATAAATAAGTCTAGGCTCAACTTGTTTTGTTACTTTTGTATCGAGCCTTGGTGTTCACAAGTTTTGTTCATGAACAATATTTTTTACTTGGGCTCGGCTCATTTATTAAATAAGCCTAAATCTAGAACTTAAACTTGACTTATTTATAAACAAACAAACATGAATGAGTTTTTTATCGAGCCAAACTCGAGCTATTTATGAACGACTTGGTTCATTTACAGTCCTATGTTTTGGTGTTGCTAACACTGCTGCTAATGCTCTAAGAGACTCTTTTTTGTCATTGATGTCGAACCGTTGTTCTTAGGGAACTCAGAGGAATATGGAATTTCTCAAATACTGTGTCATCTCTACCTAGATTTCTTCAAGTGTATTACTCTCACAAAGTTGAATTTTTGTCATTATGCTTAGTGATAAGGAATAACAGCTGGCCAAACAGGGTATAATGCTCCAATAAAACACCAGTCTTGTAATTATTAAACGTGTTCAAAGAAACCAACACAACATCCTTGCTTGTTTTTTGGAAGTTACAAGTGCCTCCAAACCAGTATTTGGATTCTTGTTGAAGGTGTAGACACAACCGCTTGGTTCTTTCCACTGGCGTTAGGACAAAGAAGCAATGGAGGCGGGGGGAACAAGCCAAAAGCAGATTTAACGTTAGCTTTTGGTGTGGGACTTGAGAGTACTTGGAAGATCCAAGCTCCCATTCCCTCTTTTCCATCTTTTCCAAGGACTTTTATAATTTGATAGATAGGAAGAGAGATTGAACCCTAAATGTCTTCGTTGAAAACACCAATTGTTAGTTAAGCTACAAAACTCATGTTGGAAACCCTACAAGATACTAATTGAGCTACAAGACTATTAACATAAATTATACTCTTTAAGTTTGATCAGTTATCATTCTTGTCCTTGAATTTGGGATATAGTCATGACAAATCTATAATCCACATCCATTTAAACCAAAAAAAAAAAAAAAAAAAAATTTAGGATTATTAGTATACTACCAAAAAATTGAATTCATAATACCATAAATGGTCTTCCATTAAGGATTTAGGGTATGTTTATTTGAAGGGATTTTAGGGAGGATGGAAAATTGAGAGAGAGAAGTGGAGAGAGTATTTTTAGTGGGTGTTTGGTTGAGAGGGAAGAGGGAAAAAAAAAGTGGTGGGGCCCGAGTGTTTTCTCTCCGAGCCCACCAAAATGTTTTCTCTCCAAATTTGGGAGAAAATTGAAGGGAAAACCGGTTAAGGCATGGGAAAGACAAAAATGCCCATGTGAATGGGTTTGTGTTTTCTAGTTTTACCCCTTTTTTTTTAATCTTTTTCTTTTTCTGTTTCGGTGTTACGTTACCCATCTTTCTTTCTTTCTTTCTTTTCTCTGTTTTTTTCCTTCGTCTTTTCTTTTTTTTTTTCATTTTCTTTGGTTTTCTCCTTCTTCTTTGGTTTTTTGTCTTTTATGTACTTCTCGTTTGTAAAAGTGTTTTTTTTTTTTTTTTTTTTTTTTTTTTCAATCCGTATTTTTCATTTGTTTTGGTGTACCCCTTTTTTTTTTCATCTTTTTTTTTTTTTTTGGTGCTAATTTGTTGCTTTTTTATTTAATATGGGCATGACAATAAATTTTCACAAACAATATTTTCTATCCTCTTATTTTTCTTCTCAATCAAAAGAGTTTTCTATCCTCCCACATTTCCACCCTCCCAACCAAACACATATGAGAGAAAATTAAATCTCTTTTATCCTCTCATTTTTATATCATTTTCCCATTTCTTATACTTCCACTTTTTCATCCCTCCAACCAAACCACCCTAAGGAAGGTTCACAATAAAAGTAAGATTCGTTAAGACAAAGTAATAGTAATGATTGTCTATAAGATAGCAATGAGGTGCTCTTACTTGAGTAGGTCAAGCTAGAGCAAGGGAGCTACAACGATCTTTATGGGAGAAAGGTGTTCACAAGTAGGGAAATACACAACCTACAAGAAAGAGTGTCTTAACATCTATACCCCTTATTTAATTTTTTTTTTTTTTTTAACAAACAAACGTAGAATGCACAACTGAAAACTTTTTCTTATTAATTAAATGTTGGTTGGTGTGATTTTTTTTTTTTTTTACAACACCTGCTATCGACAACTGCATCAACCATAAATTGGTACCCTTTTTAAACCGTCGACCGCACAACTAGTTTGGCCATTAGTAGCCACTTGATGCAATTTGATTAGTGTGGAGAGGTCAACTCAATTAGCTTTTTCATATCACTGTGAACCCCTACTTGTCTTTAAATAAGGGATCTAGACCCAAAAAAAAAAATCCGTCATTAGTGTCTTAACCTAATAGTAAAAAACTATCATCATTGAGCAAAAAATATAGACTGAAATCCTATTATATCTATCCAACAAAATAATTCAATCTTTACAGGAACTTAATAGCCCCAAGATGTGAACATTTAACTGTTTGGTTAGTGAATACTAGCACAATTTTATAACAATGCTAAAGTTTTTTTGCTCTTTGGAGCCATTCAATTCCGAGTTTCACTAACTTAAGAGTTTATAAATGTTTCTTGGAAAATTATTCTCTCTGGCGGAGTTGATGTTGGTTTTGTCTGATTTAATCAATACAATTGGTAGATGAGTCTATGGTGTAGATGTTATCATTGAAAGAGATTTTTTTTTTGAACACCTGCTATCAACAACTGCATCAACCATAAATTGGTACCCCTTTTGAACTGTCGGACCACATAATTAGTTTGGCCATTAGTAGACACTTGATGCAATTTGATTAGTGTGGAGGGGTTTTTTCATATCACTGTGCACCCCTACTTATCTTCAAATAAAGGTCTTGGAATCAAATCTTGTCTATACCCAAAAAAAGAAACCCTCATTGGCATCTTAACCTAGTAGCAAAAAACCATCATCATTGAGGAAAATACATAGACTGAAATCCTATTACGTGTGCGTTTGGGAAGCGTTGCATTTGTGCGTTTTGCTGAAAAAATGTGGATCCCACGGCATTGTTCACAGACTCACAAAAGTCATCCAAACACAGATTTCAATATAAATTTGGGTCTCACAGTACTATTCACACATTTAAAAATTATTTTATTACAGTGTTTTCGGTAATAAGTTTTCAGTTTTCAGCAAAAAAGCGGTATCCAAACATACCCTATATCTATCCAAAAATAATTCAATCTATACAGGAAATTAATAGCTCCAAGATGTGGGCATGTAACTGTTTGGTTAGTGAATACGAGCACAACAATGCTAAAGTTTTTTGCTCTTTGCAGCCATTCAAATCCGAGTTTCACTAACTTAAGAGTTTATAAATTTTTCCAGCTAAGAAAAATTTTCTCTCTGGCGTAGGTGATGTTGGTTTTGTCTGAGTTAATACATGTGGTAGGTGTGCCAACGGTGTAGATGTTATCATTGAAAGAGAAATTTTTTTTTTTAAAAGAAGACATTGAAAGAGAAATCTTAGTCCATAGAGGAGCATTTGTTGTTTTTAGTGCATGCTTAGATTAGCTTGTTACTTAGGCAAACACATCGGCTTTTAGCTACGAAGGTAGTTTCTTCTCTTATTATACGGTGCAAGAAACAATGTTTAGGGTGGTGTTTTCAATGACCATTTGTAGCTTAGCAACTAGGAATGAAGTTCCCCAAACTATGTAAGTTTTTTTAAAAAAATTCAGGTAAATCTAGGAAACATATTGCATTTGGATGATGGGTTAAAAACAGAATCATATTGGGACCACAAAATGTTTGAGGTTGTGATTGGGAATTTGTAAGTTTCTTTTAATTTAATTTTAGACGGATTTCCTTATCCTAGGTAAATTTCGTACAAGAGAGGAGAATTTGACAAGAAAATGGGAACTTGGAAAGGAAACAAAACATTGGTAATCAAACTGTTTTCATTATGTTAACGGTTAGGGTTAACAAAGAATTTGGATTTAGGAGAGAGAGAAATAAAAAAAAAAACGAAAATATCATTTTGATCTCTACATTTTTGTAGCAATTAATTTGGATTCTTTTATTTTTAATTTACAATTAATTACCGTTACTTAATGAGTTGATGACAGAGACCAAATTGACTACAAGTCAAAAATAATAAGAACCAAATTGTTTGTTTTTGATAGCTTGGGAACCATTCCACCTAAAAATCTCTTTTTTGTTTGTTTTGTTTAAAATTATTATCTTTCAATGCGAGATGCAATGCCTCGATTATGTAAGGGAATATGATGGTGCCTGCCTTCAAATGTGAATGTCATGTATAATCCAATTGCATAGGGGCTCCTCTTTCTTGTCCAATGGATATACTGTAACCTTCCAAGAGTCATAAGACTCTAAAGAATCCTAATTTACAAGTTTGTGATTGTGTTCCTTTACATGTGGTTTTCTGTGTGGAACTCGGTTAATTTTCCATTTATAAATGTGCTGATCCTATCAATATACCTTGTTGCTTCAAGTTTATGTGGATGGAACAGCTACCATGTCTATCCAAGAAAGAAAAGCAAGTATAAGAGAGTTTTATGGTAATGTCATGAGTTTGGCATACTTGGAATTTTGTAATGTAATGTTAGAACTTGATTTTTGATGTTTATGAGTTTTAATTTAATATATGATATATTTAAGTCAAATTTTAATAAATTGTAATAAAATTTATTGGAGGGAACTATGGGTGCCTTCTATAACGAGAGTGAGGGGAAAAAAAACTTATATTAAAGTGGCCAAGAGTGCTTTCTAAAACAGGAGCGAGGAAAGAGAACTTATATCTCTAATGTTGTTCAAGTCAATCAAAGTTAATTTTTGCTTCTTATGTAAAGTAGATATATTATATTAAATTAATTGACTTTGTTAATTGTGCAAATATTGTTCAAATCAACCCACTTTTAACTAAACCAAATCTATATATATTTTTTACTGATACATGTGATTTTTATTAAATTAATAACCATATTTATAATAATAATTTCGAACTCTCTATTGTAAGGTTTAAAATTACCAATTGGGATGAACTTAAATCCAATATTATATTTTTAAAAGAAATAATAACTAAATGCTACAAAAATAAAAATAAAAAGAAGAAGAAGAAGCTCGCATGAAGCATTGAGCCTGGCCCATATATTCCATCAAGTTGAACCAGGCTCAAACTTTGGATACCAATCCTACCCAGGAACTTAAACAGGCTGTTACAGTGAGAAGCCCAGACTCATAGTTAAAGCTGGGCCACCAGACCCAAAGTTCCGGGCCATGTTTTATGCTGGGCTTATTAAATAAACTCTAACAAAAATGAGAATCCTTCTCATGCGAGATCTCGTGGCTTTTTCTTTATTTATTTATTTATTTTTGAGTAAAGGTATAGAACAAATTATTTTTCAATATTTTTATAAATTATTATTTTTTAAATAATTATTGATAAATCAAAATGTGATATTAGTGAGGGTCAAAATTAAAATTAGTAAGAATTTGTCACATCAATAGTTTGTAAAAATATTGTAAAATATTTTGTAACTGTAGCATTACTCGTTATTTTTTAGAAGGGTAATGGTATAACCACGAACTAATTTAAAAAGTTTTTACAAACTATTAATGTAGTCAACTTATTTTTGGTTTTTATCTAATCCCACCAATAACATCACTTTTTTTTTTACTAATAATTACTCACCACATTATTAGTTTGTGAAAATGTTTGTATTTCTAGCATTACTATTTTTAGAAATACTATCTTCACAATATTTTTATAACAAATTTTAAGTAATTTTAGTGTTAGGTTCAAATTATAACCAATAACAACTTATCAACTATAATTTGTTGTGAAAATATTATGAAAGTAGCAATTCTTTTATTTATTTTTTTGGTTTTACTAAATAAAAAATTGCCTTTTGTTTTAGGCTTTTCAAATAATCCAAGTTTTTGATAAAATTTTATATTCTCTGGAAAATGGTATTAAAATTTTTATGAAATGACCCATTAGCAAAGGTATAATCTTTAATATGACCCATTAAAAGATCACCCATGTACCAAGTCTAATGGGTGACCCGATTTTATTTGGATTTTGCCCCAGATTAATCCCAGTACAAGTACAACCAGAGAGTGAGAGTGAGTGTGACTCTGTGAGTGTGGGAAAGAAACCTGTTGCTTTACTTTGAGAGAGAGAGAGAGGCAGAGAAGTGAGCTTAACCTAGGACTTTTGAACTCCTCACTGTCTGTGTCTGTGTCTGCGTCTCTCTCTTGTTCAGCTCTCTTGCTACAACATAGACAGAGGTGAACTATCAATTCATTTTTTTCTTAGTTTTCTAAAAAACTAAAGAACAGTGTTGGTTTTTTTTGGATCTGTTAATAAATGTTGCTATGTTAGTATTATATCCATCCTACAAACATGTCTTGTCTTTTGTTCATGAAAACTTATATCTTTTCTGCCTTTTTGTACATTGTAAAATTATATGGAAAAAAATTATATCTTTTCTGTCTTATGTTAATGAAAAATCAAATCTTTGTCTTTTATACATGTCTGTTATCTAATGAAACTCTATATTTTAAGGTGCTCTCTGTTATGATCTCACAACTTGCATTTTTGTATGATTTATTATATAGTAAATTACATGTTGTCACTAGGAATAATATTCTTTATAATCAATATTCCTTTTTTTATTATTTTTTTGGTGTTCACTATTCTTTCTTTTTATTTTTATTTTTTATAACTCCGTGTTTTTTCATGCTTATATCTATATCAATTTCTTGTATGCTTTTACTTTATTAGTGTTCTATTCATCCTACAAACATGTCTTATCTTTTTGTTCATGAAAAATCATTTCTTTTTTCTGCTTTCTGTTCAGGAAAAATCAAATCTTGTCTTTTTATACATATCTGTAGCCTGATCAACCTCTCAATTTTGATGTGCTCCCTCTAATTATTATATTTCTAGGTGCAAGCCTTAACTATTAAGTGCCATCTTAATTGTTAAACTATTACTGCAAGCACTTGTATAGATCATGAACTATGTCTAACATACTAGGCTCGGCAGTATTATGAAATTACCTTTACAACTTGCATTCTTGTCTGATTTATCATTTATTTAGTAAATTACATGTTGTCACCAGTAATAATATTCTTTATATCAGTCTATGTAAGTATGATGTCAAATAAGAAATTCTAAATTTTTTCCCCTGGTTTGTTCATTATTGTTTTTGAGCCTATTACAGCATAACCAACCTATTAATATGTCTAAGTGGGCTGATCTTCCACATTTATCCTCTATGAAATAATCTGTCGACTATCTTTCTTTGATGATGTCTTCATTGTTGGTGCTGTCTGCAAGTCATGGCAATCAGTTGTTAATTCATTGGAGAAACCTCTATTACCTCCTAAATGTCCTTGGCTTATGCTTGCTGAAAAAGAACGAAGCAATAAAGAAAGGCAGATACGAAGCTTTTTCAAGTTATCAAATACTAAAACTTACAATTTCAAGTTGCCTGAGCTTGTTGGAAGAAAAAGCTATGGAGCATCTTTGGGATGGTTGCTCACTATAGGCACCGATTTACAGATTAATCTCTTTCATCCATTGTCTAAAAAGCTAATAGCTCTGCCACCTCAACCTACCTTTTGCTGTCAATACAATGGTAAAGTTGAGCGCATGTATCTTCGTAAAAACTTTGTTTCTAAGTGTGTTTTGTCAAGGAGTCCGTGGAACTCAATAACTCATGAATATGATGGTGATTGCATAATCATGACAATCTATGGTGACAAAAAATTATTGGCCTTCACTAGACCGGGATATAAAGCTTGGATTGATATAAAAAGTCCTACTCGATGTTATGATGACATTGCATTCTACAAGGGAAAATTTTATGTGGTAGATTGTCATGGTGAAGTTTTTGTTTGTCGCACTGATGATGACCAAAAGCTAGAATTTAAAGTTATTGTGCCACGTCCAAAGGGAACCAAGGGTACTACCCAGAAGTATATTGTTATATCATCAGGAGCTCTTTTGTTGGTTTCACGAATGCGAGGTGGTCCTTTTTCTTACCTAAGAGGCGACCGTAACTATGAAGAAAATGAATTCAATAATGAAGACTCCAAAGATGATACTGAGGATGAGGACGCTTTTGAAGATGAATCCGAATAAGAAGAAGAAGAAGAAGCAGGAGGAGGAAAAGAAGAAGAATACATCAATGATAATGCCTATCTGACAATTGGGTTCACAGTTCTAAAATTGAAACGGTGTACTCAAGCAGGAAGCAAATATAGATACAAATTTCACAGCTTGGGAGATCAAGCATTGTTTGTGGGTGACAACTCTTCGGTGTCTTTGTCTGCATCAAGCTTCAATGGGTTGAAAGCAGATGGCCATAAACTAAATTATGCGTATACCTTAGAGGGTGGTGGGTATGACATAGGTGCATTTAGAATGGAAGACGGGAAAATTGAGCACCCATACCCTGGTGAATCCCTCTCTTTCTTTTCTACCCCACTTTGGTATATTTAACTTACATCTAAGCAATGCATATGTTGGTTTTAATCAAAAAAGCTTGTGAAAGTGGGTAAACTTGTTGGTCTTAAGATGTGCTTATGTTTATTGAACTCAGAAGTTGTAAAACTAGTAATTTACATCTACGCAATCTATTTATTGTATAATACTTATTCTATTTTAATTGCAATTATCTATGGGTTCTCTTCACTTATTCTAGCTATTAGTTTAATTTGTGAATTATCAAAATTGAATCAGTTACATTGTTGAATAACTCAATTATGACTGTCAGGTGCTGCTTTAATTTTATTTTTCTATACTTCACTCACACACGCGCACTTCTAACTTGAGGGTTAGCAATGGGGGTGGAGGAAAAGCAAAGAGAAATGGCTAGTCTACCAAACAGGTGATGTGCCTTTTGACAGACCCAGACAGAATTCTCTGGGCCTCAAGAGCTTCAACAAATGTTAATAAGCTTCTCTACAATGTAAGTTTTGCATTTCTGATCATGGCGGTCTGTTTGGTTGTTGAGTACCGAATTGTTTGGGAAAAGAGAACTGAATTGTTAAGAAATGGAACTTCTTTCTTATTCAACTTGTCTTGTTTGAATCCTTTGCTAAATGAGGAAATAACAAAATTCAGCCACATCAGATGTTTTCTTGAATAAGTTTTCCTCTTCTTCTTCTTCCTTTTTTTTTTTTTTTTTTGGTAAAGGACACAGCTGATTTGTTTCAGATTAGTTTAAGAAAGAAACCGAGTTCATTATAAATGATTTGCTTTAGAAAAAATATAATTTCTCATCAAAATTTTCTAACTCCAAGCCGAGTACTTGAACATTGTAGTAGTATTTTTGCAAATTTTAGAATTTATGTTCCATGTTTACTACCAGCATCAAATTTTGCCAACTAACCAAATATCTAATCTACATACCATATCCATGGCCATTTCCTAGTAGATTTACAGCGTCAAACAAAACATCGACACTCAAGAGCTAAGTAAACAGTAATTCAATCTTGAAATGGCAAAATTGGCACCAAATCAAAACCTCAAAAACAAACTACATTAAATACTAACCAAAAGGACTTTCATCTTCTTAGCAGTAAAACATTATACAAAATCAAAAAATAAATTCAAAAATAGTACCAAACCCTAGAATTCAAAAATAGTAGAGACAAGAGCTCGAAGAAACCTTGGTTTGATAGCTTGCTTCAGTAAATATATATATATATATTAAAGGAATTTATATGATTATTTTTATATAATAAACTATTTTTATTTGAGATTACTATTTGGATAAATACATTTATTTTGTTATATTAATTATTAATTGGTGCATTAATTATTTAAATATAATGAAATTTTAATGTCATTTTTACAAGATTTATATGAGAAGCAATTAATTTGAAATATGATATTCTTACTCAAATTAGTTTTTTATTTTATTTTATTTTATTTTTTGAAAATGGAGTGGGTATTATTCAATTAATTGGAAACAAAGGAGTCCAAATACAAAGCCTTAAGGACCGGGGGAGGTTGTTCTTCCAACCAAACATATTCCTCACTTACAAATTTTGCAAACCGGGCCAAAGAATGAGCCACACCGTTAGCACTACGTCTAACACAGCTAGCTGAAAGCTTACGAAACTTCAACGCCAGGCAGTGAGCATCCTCATAAATATTTCCCAGCATGGATTTGTCAGGCTTGGTAGTTGTCAAACCCCTTATCACAGTGGCGTTGTCTCCCTCAACCACCACCTCTTGGAATCCTGTCTCCACAGCAAACTCCAAAGCCTTCCGACACGCCAATACCTCTGCTTCTTCACTACTGGCAACTAGAGGACCCTTAGCTGACAACGCTGCCATCACTGCCCCCGTATTGTTCCTTAGACATGGCAAAACGGGCGGGTAGGGTCGGGTTCAGGTCGGGTCAATCGGTTTACGGGTCGGGTCGGGTTGACCCATATTTTTCACATGAATTTTTTTTATTTTTATGTTTATAAAGAAAACAACATGTATCTGTCATTTGAAAAGTTATACAACAAATTACTTGATGTAAAATGCATTATTTTGAATTCACCACTTATATCAAGAATGAACTCAGTTAAACTTATTAATACTTATTCAACAATTTTAAATTTATACAAATCCTAACATTACTATCTAAAACAAAATAACACAAAGATAAGTAAAACAAATACACAAGTTTTATTTCTACACAATATCAACATTCCAAATATAAAACAAAATTACAAATGACTTATTAGATAACTCATTTGATAAAAAATAAAAATATATAAGAAATTTACAATCTTGAAAATTAATTTTATAATCTATTATCAGTTACGGTTGACACTCTATTTCAATTTGAGATATACTTTAAAATTTGATTGCTTACTTATTTATACATGGTCTCTTTTATGAATATCATATTATTGTTAAGCAACACACACTCTAGGAAATATCATTATTTTTTTTGAAAAGCCGTTTATTTTGGACATAAATTATTAAAAAATAGGTCTAAGTATTCATAATTTATGCTAATTTGATACTTTAACTTCACTATTTTCACACTTGTGAATATTTCTCACATATCTACAATTTTAAATCTATGTTTTTAACTCTACTGTAACCAGATTATCTTGGCATGTACTTTGCTATTTGATATCTAAAAATGTTTACTCATTACAGAATGTTCAACAATTTATCTTTCAATTAATTTGCATATAGTTATGTAAATGTATCAATTGTTTCCTTAAAGTTCACAATAAACAATTAAACCAATATATTCTTGGTTTTACTATTTTTTTACCAAAAAGAAAAAAGTTTTAAAAAAATGGTTCGGGTTCGGGTCGGGTCGGGTTGACCCGCAAAAAACACGAGTCAGGTCACGGGTCAACCCGTTTTTGCTTCGGGTCAAAAAAATCGGGTTCGGGTCTGGTATTTTTCGGGTCGGGTCAGGTCGGGTCAGAAAATTCTGACCCATTTTGCCATGTCTATTGTTCCTTATAACAGCCCCAAAGCCCGACGCCTCCATATCCATAAAAATTGCCGCATCAAAATTTAGCTTGTACATATTCCCTAAGGGTGGACACCACGACTGCACATCCTCCCGAGCTGTATGGGCAGCTAGCTGAGCCCGTGATGCTTTAAACTCATCAAGCAAGTCTGATGCCTGTGAATTCAATCTTGAAGGATCCTAAGCTTTCTCTCCACGCCATACCATGTTTCTTTGGTTCCATATTAACCAGCAATGGAGCCAAAACAGCTCTAACTCTTCTTCAGAAAGTCTTAGGATTAATTCTTCTATCAATTGCATAAAATCCCTGTGTTCCGTGCCCACTTTCTGCAACCTACGTGGACCACCTGCCCACACGTCTTGTGCTGCTCCACACTCCCATAGAACATGGAGAACTGATTTCGGTGCCTGATTACAACGTTCACAATAGGCATCCGGGACCACTTTCCTGCGAAATAAATTCTCACGTGTAGGCAGAATGTTTTGGCAAGCTCTCCATGCAAACACCCGAATTTTATTTGGTACTTTCATCTTCCAAACTTTTGCCCAAACATGAGATCCTCCCTCCACTTTTGACATGACACGGTATTATTGGATGGTGTTAATATAGGCTTTTACACTAAGTCCATATTGAATTTATTCTCTTGAAAGAAAAGACTATTCCATCATATATGAAGCAAGCTTAACAAGTTTTCTCATTATGATACATGCTTAAAAGGAGAGATATTACCATTTTACAAGTAGGTAAAGCTTGATAGTAGTTTATAACACTCTTGCTTCAAATAGATAAGATGAGACTATTATGGTAAATATATATATATATATATATATATATATATATATATATATTTATTGTTGAATAGACTATTATAGTAATTGCGCAGTGGCGTGTATGTTCTTAACATGAAATGAAGATAAGAAAAATATTCTTGATTTTCACGCTTGCAAAATGAGTTGAATTGCTTTGTCATTTCTATGTTCTTAATAATTCAGAACATCCATATAATTGCTTAGCCTCCTTTAGGTCAAATGAGCAATTAAAAACTTGCCCGAAGGTTAACAAATAAAAAAAAATTCAGTGACATCTAAGACCTTGGATAATTTTTTGTTCTATACAGCCATGTGACATTTATGGAAATGAAGATTACCATAGCAAACACTGAATTAAAGACAAAATCATGAAAATGGAAACACATTATCATCAAATATTTCTAGAAGTTTAACTCTAACTTGCTGGGTTTTTTAAAAGATAAATGAAATCAAAGAATTTGAAGCCCAAAATATGTCTTTCCTCACTCTATGAGTTCATCGGAGATTGGCTCGAAAATGTCGAGCAGGCCATAAAATGGGCAATAGAGAAGAACATAGAAAAACAATATGGAAGAGAAAAGAGAAAATGAAAGCTTATACGGTCAACAAATTTCATATATTAAGCATTCTACCAGATTTATCATCAACAATAAATTTTTCTGTTAAAGATCATATAATAGGGGTGAAGATTATTTCCATTGAAATACAATAAAGTAAAGCATCTCACCATATTGAAATTAACTTAAATTAAGATTCTTCTAACAAAGAAAAACTTAAAAAAAAAATTTATAAGAAAAAAAAAAAGTAGAGATATGAAGCAAAAGTTCCCATTTCTATCTAAATTTCATATATATATATATATATATATAAACAAAGTTTGTTTTGAAAAAACTCTTACATATTCGGCAAGAGATAATTTTAGGTTCCCAAGTAGCATAATTCAATCAGTGTGTCTTCCTCAAAAGTCAACAATGATAAGAAACCATTGTTAGGACATATGTGTTTTCACTTGTTAAGAACATATGTCACTTATTTATGTAAATTAGCTAATCTTTTGACAAAACGCACTTTACTTGTAATTAGGTAATTCTAGGTGTTTTTAATACTTCAAGAAACAAGGTTTCAAGGTCAAGTGTTGAAGTCATCAAGTCTGTCCAAGAAAAAGCAAGCTGAAGTGCAATTTCATTAAAGCTCGACACCTTCTCGATAGCTACCTCGACACCTGCTATCTGTCGAGATTTATAATTTCAGATTTTCTGATTTGATTTTCTTGGGATCCGTGAATATGCTTTTGGACCTTCTTTTCTTCTAACCCTAAACATATAAAAGGATTGTTTTAAGAGCCGTCATATAGTACACAAATTGCAAAAGCATTGAGCAATCTTTGTTCAAGCAAATTGTGATCAAAAGACGAAATTCTTGACCTAGTTCATCTTCTCTCAAGAAGTTGCTATGTATTTGCACCAAAGGGTTTTGCAACTAAGCATCTTCCTGATCTTCATTGTATAGGATGAACTGAAGAACTTTGCAGCCAACCTCTCCTCTTTAGTTGGTGTTTGAAGTCGCGTACTGGGATCCGCGCATTGGTTAGTCACGTACTTGGGAGCCGTGCATCAAAGGTGGAAATTGTCACTACAGATCAAGTCCAATTGGGTATTAGAGTAAGGGTTCAACTGTAGGTTGGTATGGTACTTGGGATTCCTTTACTTGTAACCGCTTGATTTGATAATAGTGGAGTTTCGAGAGTGGTGACCTGAAAATCACCCGGTGGAGTTTTTGCCGTTAGGGTTTTCCCCATTCGTAAACAAATCACCGTGTTATTTAATTTCCGCTGCATATTTAGTTTTTGGTGATTTGTTTGTGCTTCCACGCAATTGCATGATTAATTGATTAATTAATAACTTGGCTAATTAATTAATTGGTATAATCACAAGGGGTCATTCAGATTGTGGCCTATCAAGTGGTATCAGAGCAGGCACACTCTGATTAGGGTTTAATCTTTGCTGTGTTGATCCATTGACCCCTGTTTGTCATGGATAGAGGACAATCTTTAATCATACCTCCTTTATTTGATGGCACTAACTATGCATACTGGAAAGTACGCATGAGAGCTTTCTTGCAGTCTTTAGATGAGAAGGTGTGGCAAGCTGTGGAGATTGGCTGGACCAAGCCAAAAGAAGAACCGGCTGATTGGGATGACGCCAAGATCAAGGCGGCCAATTTCAACAGCAGAGCGTTAAATGCCCTATTTAGCGCAGTCACCAATGAGGAGTTCAAGAAGATATCCTCAACTGAAACTGCTAAGGAGGCTTGGACCATCCTCCAGACAACCTATGAAGGAACAAAGGCTGTCAAAGATTCAAAACTTCAGAGGCTCACTACAAGCTTTGAAGAAATTAAGATGGAGGAGGATGAGTCGTTTGATGAGTTCTATGCCAAGCTCAAGGACATAGTGAACTCAGCCTTCAATCTTGGGGAAACCATCCCTGAACCCAAGATTGTAAGGAAGGTGCTCAGATCTCTACCTGAGAGATTTCATGCCAAGATTACGGCAATAGAGGAATCAAAGGATATTGACAAGATTCCTTTGACTGAGCTGGTTGGAAACTTGCAAACCTATGAGATAGGGTTATTTAGGATTGGCAAGTCAAGTAAAGGCAAAAGCATGGCCTTGAAGGCAAAGAGCAGTGATACAGATGAGTCTTCCGATGATGAAGATTCCAAGATGAAGTCCTACATCACCTGTAGTTCAAGAAGTTTATGAAAAATGCCAATGGAAGGAGCTTCGACAAGGACCGCAAGCAGTCCAGTTCTTCACAGTTTAAAATTCAAGACAAAGGGAAGAATGATGCTAAGGATGACGGTCAGCACACTATTCCTGCAGGACCAAAGTGCTTCGGATGTCATGGATTCGATTACATGAAGCATGAATGTCCGACATATCTCAAGAGCATTGGGAAGAGTAAGGCACTTGCTGCAACCTTGAGTGACACTGAGCCTGAAGATGATTCCGACAATGAGGATGACGGAATCTTAAATGCCTTCACTGCCACAGTCAATCCTACTGAAGGGATTGTTGAAGAAGTGGATAAAGAAGAAGAACTGGTGGAGTCCAAATTTGAGAAGATAGATGATCAAGATGATATCCATTTAGCCTATGAGAAGCTTTACAAACTCTCTGAGAAGCATGAGAAATTGTATAGGCTGGCCACCAAGAAGCTCAGTGATGTGGAACTTGATCGTGAAGAGTTGTCCACAAAGTTTGATGAGGCGAATCAAACTATTGGAGCACTGAGATTTGAGAACAACTTTTTGGCTGAGAAGACCAAGAAGCTTGAAGCAGAACTATTTCAAGTTAGAGCTCAACTGGAGAGGACCTCAAGTGCAAAGCTTGATGAGATGCTCAACAATCAGAAATCTGCTTCGGATCAGACCGGCTTAGGGTATGGTCTTTCTTTCTCTAATACTGCTTCTACTAGCAATACTGTTTTTGTTTCTCCTGCTAATAACACTGAAATTGAGAACACTGAGGTTAAAACTAAATTAGCTAGTGAGAACCTAGACAAGAGTAAATCTATCTTAGGAGTACCCCCCAAGCAAGATAAGAAAGATGCTAAAAACCCTAGGGCTAAGAAGGCTAACTCTCAAAAGTTTAAACAAAAGAAGCAACATCTATGTCATCATTGTGAAGCTGCCGGTCATACTCAACCAAATTGCTATAAGCGACTAGCCACTCAACAGAGCAATGGCATGATAGCATCTGGAAGCCAAAATCAGCTTCAATCCTCTCTTGCTCCTCTTGGATATCTTCTAAAAGCCCTCATGTTCCTTTCAAACTTGAACGGTTTCAATTCTTCCCCCTCACCACTGGTTCAAGGGTTCAATCAAAGGAAAGGTTCTTCCAAGGTGTGGAAGAAAAAGGACTCTAAGTGATTTCATCACTTTCTTTTCCCTTCTTGTTTTTCTTGTTTGTTGCATTACTTGTGTGTTTTGCATTTTTTTGAGTCAGTCTAGTTTTATGCTTTGCTGTGATAACATGTTTTTGTTTGTTTATTTTCAGTTTTGTTTATTTTGTTTTTGATATAAAAATTAAAAAAAAATTGAAAAATCAGAAAAATACAAAAACAGTGTGTGTTATGTGTACTTTGGTACTTGTGTACCTTGGATGGCCAATGAAACAAAGTTTTCTAAACTTTGTATTTTTTGTAACTTAGATGAGCATCTCTATGCACAACTAAGCAAGTGAGCTTTGTGGCTCTTGTTTGTGATGAGTAAGATTAAGTTATCTCTTAAAACTTAACACTCATATCACTCTTTTTGACGGGTAGGACTAGAAAATCCTAAGAGAAAGGCATAAATGACCATCTCACCACTGTTGCCCGCCAATCATGTATGACACCTGTATGCTTCGGCATAGCAAAAGTGCAATGTCTATGCTTAACATGTTGGGTATTTCTTTTCTCTCTCTATATGCCCATGCATGATATGCTTAAAAGAAAATATGCAAAGAAAATATAAAAGCTAAAAGATTAAAATGCTTTAAATATGATTGCAAGCGTGTTTTCTAGGAGATGTGGGAGTTATAAAATGTACCTCAAAGGTGATAGTCCCCATCAAACAGTTATGATTGTGTGTGAGTTAAAGTTATTTTCTCATATCTCAGATCGTCATAACATGTATACACATATGCAATCTTACGATGTTTTTCACACACAACACGCAATATTCTTTGCTACTATTGATACATGTGCAGGTACAATGTGATTTGGCCATCACAAGTGTTTACATGTGCTAATGTATGCTCACTAAACTGTCTTGACTTGTTTTTGAAAAATAAAATTGGTTAGACTTGTTTAGTGTGTGTGTGTGTGTTTTTGAAGATCCATGTACTTAAATTTTTGATTGAGAGATGTGTTTGAGAGCTTTATATGTTGAGTGGATCTTTGGTTGAGGTATATATTGGATTGCATTCATGCTTGTATTTTTCTCTTCTCGAAAAACTGCTTTTAACTGCTAGCTCGACACCTCCTGTCAAGCTTCTCAAGCTTTTTCTTATCGCAATCTCGACACCTCCTCGACACCTGGTGGATCGATCGAGAAAGTTCCTGTCTTCTCGATACCTCCTCGATACCTTGTCGATTGATCGAGCTTCTGTTCTTGGTTCTAGTGTTCATTCCTCGACACCTTCAGCTGTCGACGGCCATTTTTCTCGATACCTCCTGGACAGCTTCCTCGATACCTCTCGACACCTCAGCTGTCAAGATTTATTGAGGTGTCTATATAAGGCTCTGTCGCGATTTTTCTCTCATTCTCTCAATCTCTTTCGATCTGTCCGAGGCGTTTCATCTCCCAACCACCTTTCTCTCACTCAAATCTTCAAACCCTCTTCATTTTCGGTCTTCCCTTGGTTTCAATCATTTGGTATGTTCATTTTTACCTTCCTTTCTCATGCATTTCATGTTTTGAAACCTAGTTTTTGGGATTTTTTGAAATTTTTGGGGTTTTTCAAAATTGATGAGTTTTTCTCCAAATTTTGGGTTGGGTTTGCACTTAAATGTTTTCAAAATGTCATACATCGCATCTCATGAGCATTAGAATGATATTTACATGCATTTAGATGTGCGCTCTATGTTTGTATGCTGGTAGGATTGGATTGGGTTGAGCCCATGATGTATTTTGATTTGCATATCACATGTTCATGCATTCCTATGCATACGTACTTCTTGTTCATTATTTTTGATATATATGAACTATGTTGGGACTTTTCTGATTGTCTCCCTCTCTATCTCCTTCTCATTCTTTTACGTTAGTAATGTCTATGGCGCCCAAACGTAAATCCACTCCGGCTCGGAACCCTCTGCGTTCTGGAGCTTCCTCTTCTTCTGACTCTGCTCCTTTTAACCTTCGGTTCCGTGATGGAGATGCCCATAAGGCATTTACTGAGAACTTTTCTAGACGAGGTGTTCATTCGGAACGCCAAGTCATTTTGGCGGATTTCGCCGACACTGACCTTCCCTCTGTCATTCACAGTAGGGGATGGGAGTCACTGTGTGATGTCCCGGTCACTTGTCCTCTCGTGCTCATTCAGGAGTTCTACTCCAACATGCACGGGATAAATCGTTCAGTACCTCTCTTTTTCACTCGCGTTCGAGGTACGCGCATCCCTGTCACACCGCAGCTAGTTGCGGATGTACTTAGGGTTCCTAGGATAGAGTTTCCTGACTATCCTTCCTGTGAGCGTCTGAGGACTATGTCCAAAGATGAGCTCATCTCTGCCTTTTGTCAGCGTCCTGCTGATTGGGGTGAGCATCAGTACATATCATGTAGGCCTTTTGCTAAAGGTCCTAGATTTTTAAACATGGTGATGACTTTTGTACTCCATCCACTCTCACTACAACTCCATCACAGAGCCTCGTGCTCGATTCTTGTTATCTCTTCTTGAGCATCTTACTATAGATTTTCCTTCTCATTTCATCCTTTCTATCACAAATGTTCATCTAGATTCGGCGTCCCGTGATAAGCTCATCTTTCCTTCTGCTATCACGAGGATCTTACGCCATTTTTCTATTCCCTTTCTTGTGTCCGACCATTTTACACACATATGTGAGGCTCAGTTTAGGTCGAGACAGACGGATTCCACTCCTCCCTCCCGTTCAGCTCCATCCAGATCAGCTCCTTCTTCCTCTATGGGCGATGTATCTCTAGGAGACATTATGGCGCAGCTGCAGCGCATGGATACTCGCCTCAATACACTCTCCACTGAGTTGTATCAGGTGAATGTTCGTGTTGGTCGTATTGCACGACGGCAGGCGACCATGGATGGTTTTGCTCCAGAGGCTACTCCTTCACCACCTTCTCCAGCGGTTTCAGACTCTGAGGATGATGATGATGATGATGATGATGCTTCGGATGATGATGATGGAGATGTTAGCTCTACTGATGAGATGTCTACATGACACTCTACCCTTTGTCACTCGTGACAAAAAGGGGAAGTAGTTTTGGGCTATGAGAGTAGTCATCTTAGGAGGAGAGTTAGTATAGGACATTTTGATAGGAGGAGTGTTGATATTTTTGAGGAATGTAGTGAGGTTTTGATGTATCTGTTCTTTTCTATTCTTTATAGATACATTGATCTTGTATATGAGGTCTTGTGACCAGTTTTACATACATTGTACTTACTTTCTATATATGTGGATGTATGTTTCTTTCACCTCTCTTTTCATGTGTTGTTTCTTCTCTATCTTTATACACATGTTCTTTATACTTGTATGCAATCTATTATTTATGTTTCACACAAAGACGCCTTGATGAGTTTTGTTTAAAGTGTTTCAGAAATACAGGTTGTCAAAGTCTACTTGCCATAAACTCTCTTCTTGCAAAGTTTTTCAAGAGTTTGTGTTAGGATAGATTTTATTGTATTCAACAAGTAAATATGAGTTGAGTGATTTATGACTTCTCTCATATGTTCATTTGCTTGTTGTGGTTTTGTCACGGATTGCCAAAGGGGGAGATTATTAGGACATATGTGTTTTCACTTGTTAAGAATATATGTCACTTATTTATGTAAATTGGCTAATCCTTTGACAAAACGCACTCTACTTGTAATTGGGTAGTTCTGGGTGTTTTTAATACTTCAAGAAACAAGGTTTCAAAGTCAAGTGTTGAAGTCATCAAGTCTGTCCAAGAAAAAGCAAGCTGAAGTGCAATTTCATTAAAGCTCGACACCTTCTCGATAGCTACCTCGACACCTGCTACCTATCGAGATTTATAATTTCAGATTTTCTGATCTGATTTTCTTGGGATCCGTGAATATGCTTTTGGGCCTTCTTTTCTTCTAACCCTAAACATATAAAATGATTGTTTTAAGAGCCGTCATATAGTACACAAATTGCAAAAGCATTGAACAATCTTTGTTCAAGCAAATTGTGATCAAAAGACAAAGTTCTTGACCTAGTTCATCTTCTCTCAAGAAGTTGCTGTGTATTTGCACCAAAGGGTTTTGTAACTAAGCATCTTCCTGATTTTCATCGTATAGGATGAACTGAAAAATTTTGCAGCCAACCTCTCCTCTTTAGTTGGTGTTTGAAGTCGCGTACTGGGATCCGCGCATTGGTTAGTCACATACTTGGGAGCCGTGCATCAAAGGTGGAAATTGTCACTACAGATCAAGTCCAATTGAGTATTGGGGTAAGGGTTCAATTGTAGGTTGGTAAGGTACTTGGGATTCCTTTACTTGTAACCACTTAATTTGATAATAGTGGAGTTTCGGGAGTAGTGACCTGAAAATCACCCGGTAGGATTTTTGCCGTTTGGGTTTTCCCTATTCATAAACAAATCACCGTGTTATTTAATTTCCGCTGCATATTTAGTTTTTGGTGATTTGTTTGTGCTTCCACGCAATTGCATGATTAATTGATTAATTAATAACTTGGCTAATTAATTAATTGGTATAATCACAAGGGGTCATTCAGATTGTGGCCTATCAACAATGACAAAAGTATTCATTACCTAATCCTCGAATTCAGCTAATGTGACCATATTCGGCAATAATGCAATAAATCAATGTAATGCTAGGTAATCAGCACACTTTACTTACAGCAGTCCAGCACAAAGGAGTTTTAATTTTGAATTGAAATTGAGTTAGATAAAACTACATAGTAGAGGCTAAAATTTCTGTGCTTTCACTGTCTAGAAAAAATTTGAAAATAATGATAATGGTCTTACTAAATATTCCAGTAGTAAATTACAGTACCAGTCATAGTCGTAGCTCTTAAAGTCATAAGTTCAAGCACAATGTCTGATGCAGTCCAAATAATTTTTAAGCCAAGATTATTTGATGGCTGAGACAAAAATTTAAATAACAAATTTCAACATTGGTCAAACTGGATGCAAGTCAACCGCATCCTTAACTATATTTTGTAAACTGGTAAGCTTGCTTCTTTTTGGACGAAGCCAAAAAAACAGTTTAAAATGCCTCAATAGTACATATGATGTTTAACATAAAAGTCACATTACAAAGAGGACCGGGCTATATACAGAAAAGAGGAAGCCATAGAATTGGCAAGCCAACAAGCATTAGTGAGCATTCAACTAGGGACTTGATGAAACCATTGCTTAAAAATTACAAACGCAGCAAAGCAATGTCTTTTTTAGCAGCTTGTCTCTCCCACTTCCACAACAAAGGCTGCAAACCTCAGAGGCTACTAACCAAAAGTGCAGTGCAAACCTGACCAGTAACTCTTTCTTTTGGTACTAACTCCCACTTGCCATGCCCAACAATCTACAAATTGTATCCAATTGCACAAAGGAGGTTCTCATTACAATGATTCCCAACCATTGCTTCTTGACAGATTGTGATCATGTGACTGTAATAGTTAAGAGCATGAGAAGCATGCAGCCTTCCCTTCAAACGTGTCCCACATCCCAGCATTTCGAAATAGCACACAGAGTGGCTATAATAGCATGAATAGCAGAAGAAAAGGATCATCATCCGTAGAGATAAAACTTTAGGTTGACAACTAGTTTGCCTCCTTCAGGTCGAATTGCCTATGAAAAACTTGCCTGAAAGTTTACAATGAAAATTAAGTTACAACTATGTTTTAATACTATACTGCTATGTTATATTTATGGGAAAGAAGGTACTATAGCATACACTAAACTAAAGAGACAAAACTTTGAAAAAGGAAAAAAAATTCAACAAAAATTTCAATAAGTTATCTCTAACTTGATGGTGTTTCGAAAGACGAACAAGGTCAAGAAAGGGACACCGACCTTTTTATTTACATAAACATGAGTGGAAAAGTCGATTAGGTTTCTGGCTCTGTCAGACTAGAATGCCTCCTCTCATTGCTCTTTTAAGTCCTCTAGAGATTGTGTCACAATGCCAAGCAGTCCGTAGAATGGCCAGTGGAGAGGAACATTGAAAAATAAAATAGAAAAAAAATGGAAAAAAAAAAAAAATTAAACAGCCAGCACATAAGATATGCCTTGAGTATTCAGCAAGAGCTACCATCAGCAATGAATTTTTACTTCTAAATTTCATATAATAGCATGGAGGGTTCTTTCCACTGGAACATAATCAGGTAAATCATCCACTGTACCAAAATTAACTTAAATTTAGATCAAACAAGAAATATGTAGAAAGTTTCTCATTTTCTGTCTAAAACTAAAATCTGTCATATGATTAGCGTTTGTTTCTAAAACTCTGCATATTCAGGTTCTTGAGTGTTGTTTTTCAATTTATACAAAGCTTTGGGAAACTACGCCTAACAAAAATGCATTTTTCTTTCACTTAGTAGCTGCAGAAAAGCCCTTCTTTTAGTATATGTTTACTGAATGGAGTTATTATGTAGGTTACATAGATGATAGTATAGTGGGAAGGTTTAATCTGTGACTGAAGAATTAACCAGGTAAAGAAGGATTATAAATACAAATAAGTGATAATAGTAAACAACCTGAAGTGGAATCTGCTTTACATAGAGAGCAGGTACACAATGAGAAGAATATTTGTGAATTATGGTCGAACCTCCCTTCTCCTTCTGGCCCTCTTTTCATATTTCCATTGTGAAATCCCTGAAAATGGTCATGAGCTCCGAAAGGGGAACACACACACACACACAATGAAAATTATACTCGTATCCGAAAGAGCATACTCAATCAATGTGTCATCCTTATTGATCAAGTTTAAAATTTATTATATTAAAAAAAAAAAAAAAAAAAAAAAAAAAAAACTATAACAGATATTGATTAGATAAAAAAGTAGAGATCCCCTAAAAGAACAATGTAAAAATGCCAAGGGACTTCCATTTACAACTATCCATTAGCATACCATGCAGCGAATCAACCGGTCATCTAATTTAAAAAGTTCAGGATAATTGGCAAAAACAAGTAAAGTCAAATTTGTAAAACCAAGATCAAGAAGCAACAATCGTCAAATTCGTAAAACCAAGATCTCAGAATCCATTAAGTTACAGAACAAGTATCCTGCTTCCTTATTCTTCATACAACAACAATCTAAAAAATATCTAAAAAAAACATCAGCATAAGTTAAGGAATGGTGTGGTGACAGTGATTTGGAAGAAATGAAATATCTGCCCATCTGTAGCACAGGTGACAATGCCTGACTATCCTTGAAAGCATGATCTTTGGTTGAAATGACATTTTGCTCAGGCATCTTATTAAAAAGCTATCCAGGCATTTTGTGCATTTCCACTAATCATCATCTTCCACAACATGATATATAATCTGCAATCAATCAAATTCCAAGATAAAATACCTCCTTTAGTCATTTCATCAAGCAGCTACATTTCCATAGGGATAAGAGGTTCATACAATTCAAATAATTTACAAACTATAAGAGATGTTGATGAGCTAAAAATTTAGTGCCATAAGTTCAATTTTTAAGAGGGAAAAAGAAGAAAGATGAGCATACATTAACATAATCCAAAATTTTACATATCTCCGAGTTTTGAAATTCAAGAAAAGCTTTTAGGAGTTCAGAAGCTAGCCTCTACTACCCCACTGTAAGAATTAGCTAGTAAGAGGTTAAGGTTCAAAATTTAAAAGTCACATTGTCTAAATACACACATGGAGGAAAGAAGTGGATTTTGTTCTTTCATTTTGGGTATATTGTCGGATTTAGAAATATACATCAACATATTCTTTACCTGCAATATTGTGATAGCAAATAACGGTGGATTTTATATATATATATAGGAGAGACAAGTTGGTAATGTTTGCATAGGTGCTTTGAATGTTCCTCTCAATTCTATTACAAGTGAGTATATGATACGTACAACTAAGGGGCAAAGAATCCACACAAAAATGAAGAGAGCATTTATTGCCTTATGGTACTTTTTCTTCCAAATGTATCATATTGGAATTGCAGATGCCTGTGGACAAATTCAAGATCAAATCATTTAGCGACGAAGTGGACGCACTGTACTATTCACCGAGACCAATAAGCAAACAGGCAGAACAAGCAGACAAAGGCACATATATACTTAAACATGAAAAGAAGATAAGGAAAATATTTGTAATTACCAGACTTGCAAACTGAGTTCAAATGTTTTGCTGCTTCCATGTTCTCAATGGTTTAAACAGTACAGCCAATGAAAAACTTTCCTGAAATTTTTCAATGAAAAATTCAGTGACAACTATCATCTTGCTTTAGTAAAAGTTACAAAAATCCATGTTGGGTTATAATGACCCTTACAATCCAGATCAAACAAATAGAAATATGAAGCCAAAGTTTCTCATTTCTATCTAACACTCGAATCTATCATATAATTAGTCTTTGGGACAATTTTGTATATTAGGTTCTAAGACTTTAGGAACTAAATGTATTAGAACTTCAATTTGTAATGTGTTGGCAAACCATGATCAAAACATTGAGTCTAGGTTTAGGCTTGCTCAAAGAGTGTTTATTTGTAAAGTTGGAATCAAGTAATTGCAGAATTTATTAGACTAAATCTGCAAGGGTCAATCGATCGAAAATTAGACTCAATCGATCGAACCTCGTGCAGATTAATTTTTCTGCAGAATTTCCAACTCAGCCCAAGCCTGTTTGATGTGTAGGGTTTTATGTTTTACTCCAAGTATAAAAAGAAAAACCCTAGCTACGTTTTAGAAGTCTTTGATGTGCTGTGTGTTGAATCTCTTGTGTGATCTAGAGGTGTTTACCTTCATACACACTTAAGGTTATAAGATCAAGATTCATGCAAAGAACTTGGTGATCGCTTTAGTTACTATATAAAGAATTTAAAGAAGATCTGAAACCTTTGAGTGGAGTCTCAAAGTCACAAGTGGGAGTACCTGTGGTTGCAGTGGATCAAAGAAAGAAGTAGTCCGTGGACTCGGACCTGTCACGTAGTCGTGGTAGTAAGTTTTCTACTCAATGTAACAATAAGATGTTAGTAGTATAAGTCTTATTGTACAAACTTCAATTCTTTCATAATGAATCTATTTTACCTTAAGGATAGCTAGGTTAAATCTTCCCAGTTTTTTACCGGTTTGGCTTTCCTGGGTTACCATATCATGTGTTTTTTATATTTCTGCATTATTTACATGATATGATTTGAATGTGTTAACCTAGAACTGATTAATTTATCTAAGTAATCTCTTGGCCAAATAACTAGGTTAAACAACTTGTGTTTTACATGGTCAAAAAATGTACAAGTGGTATCAGAGTGGGTTAGCTCTTGATTTATGTTATTATACCTAGAGTTGATCTTTGATCCCTATTATCATGGATAATTTTAAGTGTCTTATTATTTTTTATTGTGATGATTTGAATAAATAAAAAAAAGGACACTGTTGTTTTTGTTAATCTTATAAATGCCTGTGATAAGTGGGAGTATTTGTGGTTGCAGTAGATCAAAAAAAGAAGTAATCCGTGGACTCAGAGCTATCATGTGGTCATGGTAGTAAGTTTTCTACTCGATGTAGCAATAGGATGTTAGTGGTCTAAGTCTTATTATACAAACTTCAATTCTTTCATACTGGATCTGTTTTACCTTGAGGATAGCTAGGTTAAATCCTCTCCAGGTTTTTTACCAATTTGGTTTTCCTAGGTTATCATATCATGTGTTTTTTATATTTCCGCATTATTTACATGATATGACTTGAATGTGTTAACCTAGAACTTATTAATTTATCTAAGTAATCAATGTGTTAACCTAGAACTTATTAATTTATCTAAGTAATCTCTTAGCTAAATAACTAGTTTAAACAACTTGTGTTTTAAGGGGTCTAAAAACGTACAAGTGATATCAGATCGGGTTAGCTCTTGATTTAGGTTATTATACCTAGAGTTGATCCTTAATCCCTGTTATCATGTATAATTTTAAGTGTCTTACTGTTTATGATTGTGATGATTTGAATAAAAAAAAAAAGGACATTGTTGTTTTTGTTGATCTTATTGATGCCTGTGAAAATTTCCGTAAGGAATTATTGAAATTTAGGAAAATTGCCAAGAAATTCAATGAAGAGTTAAAATTAGCTAATCTTAAAAAAGATGAATTGGTTGTTAGATTAGATGAATCTAATAAAAAGAATGAATTTTTGAAAAATCAAATTTCCTCTCAAGATGAGAAGATGAAATGCTTGGAATAAGAGTTAGTTGAATCTAAAGCTAAAATTGAAAATTTGACTAGTACCAAGCCTGCTATTGATAACAAAAGTGTTTCTATTTCTCTTAAGCCTAAAACTGAGAAATTTTATATCCCTCCTTTCAAGAGGAATAATAAAGAAAAGACTTATTTTACTAGGTTAGACAAAAGTAAAAGTTCTGATATAGACACTGAAGTTTTTAAACCGATGTCTAAACCTACTATTAGAGAGCATAATAAATCTGTTTTTGTGCCTACTTGTCACCTTTGCGGTGTTGTTGGTTATATTAGACCAAATTGTTCTTTATTAAGGCAAAAATTAAAATCTGGGACTAGATTTGTTGTTAAGAATACTGATGTTCCTAAATTTGTTCCTGTTTGTCACTTTTGTGATGTCTCCGATCATATTTGTTTGTCATAAATTGAAATTTAAAAATTCTGTATTTCATTCTAGAATATATGATGATATTTCTCCTATCATAAGTCCATACAAATTGTTTCATATTCTTTTGAAAAATTTAAGCTTGTTAGCTTGTGAAAGGAATTTGTAAGATTTCAGTCTTTCTCAGAAGATTGGTGTAATCCCTCAAATACACTCTGCTTCACATGGATTTTCACCTACAAAGCCAAAACTTGTACTATATGGATGAGAAAAGATTCTCTAAGGTGAGTGTTGTTGACTTGTCCCTGATTTAATTCTTTCGATTATTTGTAGAAATTTTTTGTTTCTATTTTTAGTTGTTTGTTTTTTAGGTTGTTTTTTTATTTAAAAAAATCCAAAAACATTGAAAATTTTTAAAAAGACAAACATATATTATTTTGTGTCTTGTTTTATTTGTTTTGAGATTACATGAGTTATAATATCTCTCTTTTAATTTAGAACATACTTGACATTGTGGAGAAACTTGAATAGTATGTGTTATATAAGTGCTAAGCTATTTATGATTTTGTATGAGTATGTAATAGTTTGTACATGTACTCATGGTTTAATTAAAAAATTGTTATTTCTTGTTTGTGTACCCTCAATAGCTTAGTTAAGCACTATCATGCATAGCTTTGCATTGTTCATTTAGCATAAAGTGTGCTTTTAGTTTCAGTTATAAAATTTTTTTTTGAAACCAAAAAGGTTTTTATTTCTTCTGTATTACACATCATGGATTTATAGTTAAGGTTGGCCATATTATCTTTACATAACATGCTTGTGTACTTTGTTTAGCTTGAATGGGCTTATTTTTATCGCACTTTGCTAGTTTTAACTATGTAGTGCATGTTGTGTGGGAGTTGTTTATAGTTTTTGATCACATGATCTTGATTTGATGTCACAAGCTTTTGATTGTGAGGACTAAAAAATCCTAAGAGAAAGACATTAATAACCATCTAACCACTATTTACTAGCTAATCATGAATACCTTAGTGCATATCATAAGATTTTGTACTCGAGAAAGTGTAATACATGTACAAAAAGAACATAAGATGTAGCCTCAAATTAATAATAAAATTGGTGTGTACATTATTGGGCTATAATAAAGATGACACAAAGAAATAAAATTGGTGTATACATTATCTGGCTTAAATAACAATTTCACAATGAAATAAAAATGGTGTGTACATTATGAGGCAAAATAAAAAATAAAAAAATTATATGATTGCAAGCTTGTTTTTTAGGAGATGTGGGAGTTATAGGATGTAACTCTTTAAGTGATAGTCACTTTCAAATTTATGTGATGAATAATGTAGAAATTGTGATTGATTACTATTTACATATCACCTCACATGTATCTCATGTTGTTACTAGTTGCACACACTACACAAGTTATTCTTTTGTAACATCCCATAATTTTGACACCAATTTAATTATTATACATAAATTATAAGGAGGCCCACAATTAAATGGATTAAATTGAATTGGGCCTAAGATATTAAAAATAAGATAAATACTATAGAATATGAAACCCAAGTGAAGTGGCATAAGTAAATATATGGGTCTTGATAAGCTTTAAAAATAATAAAATAAAATAAAACCCTAGCCTTCTTCCCCTTTAGTCACACGTGTATTTTATTGATGGGGCTTCCTTTTGCTTCAGCCGCTTCACACTACTGAACCTTGCTTTGCTTCACTGTGGCTGTGAGTGGAGACTAAAGGTACGACTCTCTTCTGCTCTAAACTTAGGAAAATTGTAATACTCTATGGCTAGCTTTTCTTCCCACTCTTATAGGAAGAATCTGTTAGTGGCGTACCTAATAGAAAAAAAAAAAAAAAAAAATAGTGGCTGCTGTTATGGACCTAAGGCTATGATTATGTTGATAGAAAAAGGGTGTGTTGTGGACATTATATGACCGTATATGGCCTCACAAAATATCACCACCCATCTGCCATGTATCTTCACGTTGTCCTTGTCCAAATAGGTGTCCAGCAGTGTCTTTGTGCTTTACGGCATCAAGGGAGTTATGGGTCATTGGGTGAATGAAGTATAATATGTGGCTGCTACTATGACTAATAGATATAAATGTTGGGTTGATCAGATGCGATAATCACGTGGCTTCCAATATTAGGTGAATATATATATCATATTAGAGTGAATAGATTCTAGCGGCATCAAGAGGGAATACAAAGCCACTAGATTGACGAATTAAGGCTATCACGTGGCTACCAATATTAGGTTGAATATGTATAGTATTAAAATGAATGGATATGAATAAATAATATGGCTGTTACATTCAGGTTGGTCAGATATTCATTATTCGGCCCTATTGAAGTTTCATGAATACCTATGATGACGTTAATGGAAAAATCTGATTAGGTAGCAATATCTTTAAGTCCAAAAATCTGATCAAAGCTGAAAGTGAATTGGATAGTTAAGTGAATAAATGGAGGATTTTGGATATATCAATATTGTCTAGGATAAAACCATTTAAGTGTGAAAATAGATTTTTAAGTGGGAAATTGTGTATTGATGAA
The DNA here is from genome assembly GCA_019022515.1 of Quercus aquifolioides. NCBI lineage: Eukaryota > Viridiplantae > Streptophyta > Magnoliopsida > Fagales > Fagaceae > Quercus > Quercus aquifolioides. The sequence goes on from CM032333.1 coordinate 13,749,505, forward strand.
CCTATTTTTTTGGTGTTGCTAGGTTCTAATTCTACTGAATTGTTGTGATTCAAGGGAGGTTGATTTCCTTTATTTTTGCAACTAAGAGGTAAGTGGTGTTTACTAATTTTGGGGGTTTTCCCAAACAATGTTGGTTATTAAACTATTTTATATTAAAGAAATATGTTGATATTATATATATAAATTGATATTTTATAAATGCTTGATGTGCACATTGACTATCCGTTTTATGAAAAACTTGTGGGACAACCTAAATTTATTTAAACTTGTATGTGTGAATATATCTTTATATTTTGAGAATTATGAATGGATGAGCATATTGAAATGTGTTTTGAAAACCTATGGCAAGTCGTGATTAAAAGCTCAGTATTGTATTTAGTCCTTAGCAAGGGACCATCATACTGCAGCTACTCCTTAGCAAAGGACGGTCCTAGAAAAGGGGACAGTGCACATTTGATAGCTCCTAAGCAAGGGAGTATACTATTGAGGATCCAAAAAGGAAGCTCCTTAGCAAGGGAGTGCACCTTTAGGTTCCGAAGAAGCCATCCTTAAGAAAGGAGATGAAAAGGAGGTTCCAGTCCCAGAAAGGGGACAGCACAACCCTGTCAACGGGGCATAAGCGTTGACCACGAGAAAAGCCTAGGAAATTGCTTATATGATAGTATTGATATATGTATTTGATGGCTCACAATATAAAGATATTTTCTTTTTATATATGAAATATTTGTTGATGAAATATTGATGAGTTACAAGTTATGAAATTGCTGTAAAAATTATTTACTTGAAAGGTTTGTTCCCGCACCCCAATGTTAGTGAATTTCACTTATTGAGTTATCTCACCCCCCCCCTTTATTTTCCCCTTACAGATACATTAGAGGGACTATTGGAGTAGAGATTCTTGGGAGATAGCGGTTACAAACTATCTTGTGGAAATTGAGGATTTTATTATTATTTTTATGGTATTAAACATTGTATTGGAGAATTATTTCGAGGATGTTTTGTCTTTGGTGAATTAGAGCTCTGACATTTGTGATGAGATTTAAGGTTGCTGGTTCTTTTATTTAATATATTTTTTATGGATCATTCAGATTAAATAGACTTTTATTACTTATGATTTTGGGGCGTTACATCTTTGCTAAACTTAATACATAAAATTGCGTGTGAACTAGTGTGGTCATCCAAGATTATGTTTTCTATGGTGTTTGAAGCAAAATATGTTTAAGAGTTTAATAATATTGTTTTTGAAAGTTCTGGATTGAAAACAAATGTTTTTGAAAAACTTTTAAACCCATACTCATGCATTTCATTTATAAAATCAATTGATTTGAGTGTTTTCTGCATAAAACTTCTACTGTTTTTCAAAAAATCCAGTTTTCCAGAATTTCGATCGATCGAGTGTGATTTTCAATCAATCGAAAATTTCCAAATTTTTCAAGTCTAGTTTCTGCCTAACTCGATTGGTATTCGATTGATGCTCAACCAATCGAAACTGAAAAATTTTCAGTTTTTAAGTTTTTGACCAAATTTTTTTTCATGCATCATTTATTTTTAGGATTCACATGCATTGCATTGTTTTTTGTATCCATCTTGTAGTTTTGCAGTCATATCTCTCATTGTTTTCACACATAACTTGCATACACTTTGCTACTCAACTTGATCTAAAAATTGATTGATTAATTTTTGAGTCCTTTGTACATTTTAGTATATGCTATTTTTTATGTGTGAACTACAGAAAATATTTTTCTTAAGAGATATGTTGGATAGTCAATATGCAAATATTTTCTCTACTTGATTTAAGTTCAAACACCATTTGTTTATGGGTCACATAGTGTCAAGTCTGCGTTTATTGAAAGAGAGAATATTTTTCTTCATGTATATCCTCAACTTAGTTTTTAAGTTTGGTTTGTATCTTTTTATTTTCCCCACCTTCTAAAGTTTTCCCCAAACTGTTTTCCCCAAAATTGTTTTTCCCAAAACTTGTTTTGTTTTTCCTATTTTTATGGGGAGAGAAATTTGTTTTTGAAACCTAACAAGTGTTCATAAGGGGAGTTGTTGCTCTTCATTTGCTTCCTTGATTCTTTATTTTCTCTTAACTTTTGTTGCATATGTTTTCTGTTTACTCTTTGTTTGAGTTGTCTTTGTCAATACATGACAAAAAAGGGGAGATTTAGATGAAACGTAGGAATATGTGGGAATCCTGTTTGTTTTGTTTAGAGGGAGTTGAAATTGTTTTTGAAAGAGGGAGAAAATATTTTTTTTTTTTTTTTTATGTATCTAACTTAGGGAGAGAGTTAGTTTGCAAATTTGTTATTTGCTTTAGTTTGTTTATTTTGGTTTACTTATATTTTCCACACATGCGTTTATGTGTTTGTTAAGTGTTTCAAGAATTTACAAGTTAATTCAGTCATAGCTACTATCTACTTTTGCAACTGATAGATAATAATTAGGTTGAATTGTATTTGCGCATTTTAAATTTGAATGGGCTTTTTGTAACTTTGAGCATTTCTTTTTTGTGATGTGTTTTGTCACGAATTGTCAATGGGGGAGTTTGTTAGATTCTAAGACTATAGAAACTAAATATATTAGAATTTCATTATGTATTATGTTGGCAAACCATGATCAAAACATAGAGTCTAGGTTTAGGCTTACTCAAAGTGTGTTTATTTGTAAAATTTGGAATCGAATGATTACAGGATTTATTGGTCTAAATCTACAAGGCTCGATTGATCAAAAATTAGACTCGATCGATCGAACCTCGTGCAGATTGTTTTTTTTTTTTGCAGAATTTCCAATTCAGCCCAAGCCCGTGTGACGTGTAGGGTTTTATGTTTTACTCCAAGTATAAAAAGAAAAACCCTAGCTACATTTTAGAAGTCTTTGATGTGCTGTGTGTTGAATCTTGTGAGATCTAGAGGTGTTTACCTTCATACACACTTAGGGTTATTAATATCAAGATTCATGTCAAGAACTTGGTGATCGCTTCAGTTGCTGCATAAAGAATTTAAAGAAGATCTGAAACCTTTGAGTGGAGTCTTAAAGTCACAAGTGGGAGTACCTGTGGTTGCAGTGGATCAAGGAAAGAAGTAATCTGTAGACTCGGACCTATCACGTGGTCGTGGTAGTAAGTTTTTTACTCAAGGTAGCAATAGGATGTTAGTGGTCTAAGTCTTATTGTACAAACTTTAATTCTTTCATAGTGAATCTGTTTTACCTTAAGATAGCTAGGTTAAATCCTTCCCAGGTTTTTTACCGGTTTGATTTTCCTAGGTTACCATATTGTGTGTTCTTTATATTTTCACATTTCTTACATGATATGATTTGAATGTGTTAACCTAGATCTGAATAATTTATCTAAGTAATCATTTGGCTAAATAACTAGGTTAAATAACTTGTGTTTTAAGGGGTCTAAAAACGTACACTGTACATTCACCATGATATAATTTTTTTTTTCTCAAAATTGCATCTCATTCTCATGTTAGGGAATGTATCCTTACTAATAGTCTGTTTGTTTCATTCAAAAAAAATGTAGAAAAGTACCTCCTAATAATTTAGATTAACTCAATGGAACTAATAAATAAGTTAAAATTGATGACTCAAGTAGTGTAGTGGAAGGGTATAATACTATAATCTGTGCCTCAAAATTAATCAAGATCGATCATAAGTAAAAATAGATGAAACTATTAATAACCTGAACATGGCTCAGCGTCCAAACTGAGAGGAATATTTGTCAATTACAAAGCACACCTCTATTCTCCTTCTTGCCTTTCTTTCATAGGTCTTTTGTGAAATTGTTGAAAATGGACATGAACTCTGAGAAGTTTGAAAAAAAAAAAAATATATATATATATATATCACAATTAAATCCTTTATCCCATGGAGAGAAATTCAATTTGTGTCTTCCTTATTGATCAAAATTTTGTATTCCAGTTAGCCTTCTAAGTTAACCATGATGAGAAGCTATGACAAAAGTTTTTACTTTTTTTACCAGATCCCCAAATTCAGCTAATGTGATCATCTCACCTAGAATCCAACAAATAAATGTACTGCTGGGTAATGCTAATTAGCCCGTCATGAATGCAACCATCCATCATCAAAGAGTAGCTGAAATCTTGAAATGAATTCGAGTTAGATAAACAAATCAAACGCTAAAATTTCTACGCCAACACTATCAAGAAAAATTTAGAAGGGAAAAAAATATATATTGATGGTCTAACTATATAGTAAATTACTATGCTCACCACAGTGGTTGATCGAAAAGCTGCAATTTCAAGCACCATGTGTAATGCTATCTGAATGATTTTTAAGCCAAGATTGTTTGATTACTGAGCCTAAAACTAAAGTTTCAAAAAACAATCTTCTAGCAAATTCGTCAAACTGGTTGCACGTCAACCGCATCCCTTACTATATAGTGTAAACTAGTAACTTTGATTAGGCACAAAACAAAACATAAGTTAGATACAAAGGAGATAGGACACAAACACAGCAAAAGGTTTGATATAGAGAGGACCAAAATAGAGCCCCTACCTGCCAGCAGAGGACCAAAAGATATTCATATAGCAGTTTGATGTCATCTTTGCATAGTGCCTGACTTGACAAAGAATTCTGGGAGCAAACTTATTAGAGCCAACACTTCTTACACTGGTTAATAGGCTTTGAAGGTCAGCAATAACGCCTGCACGCACCTAGTCCTAATTTTGTCTGTTTTCAAAAATTTTCTCAAGCTATTTGCCGGTTGAGAGCACAAAAACACTTAGAATTCCCATATGCTTCAAGGCCACAGAGCTTGTCCCAAAAGGAAGAGGAAGGCAGTGGATTTGGAATTTTTTTTCCAAGCTAAAGAATCCAGCAGTAACAACATTACCCTTTCCATCTTCATCTCTTATCACATCATGCATAACCAGAACTTGCCATCCTTGTCTGCCTCTAACTTGCCACATCCAAAGTACTTCCCTCAGCTAGATAATTCAGTCCTTCTTTAACAAGTAAACCTCCCTACAAAGCTGTTCCATTTTTTTTACTATAATGAAGCACTATCACAGCCTTGATCTCTCACCGCCTTTGGTGGTAGTTTTGTTTCTGAAAGCCTAAATCATCCAGGGCCTGTAGCTGCAAAAGAGTAATTTATTATGTTGAATTGACAAATCTACGGTTTTTTTTTTTTTTTTTTTTTTTTTTTTTTTTTTTTTTTTTTTTGGTTTTAAGTAATTTTCATTAGCCAATGAACTATTTCTGTTCCCAAGCCAATTACCCAGAGAGTAAGGCTTCATATGGCTCTTAATAGCTACAGTTTATCACACACGTGAAAGTGTAAAACACGCAAAGGACCAAAATTTATATCACCAAGGTAAATTTTATATTGTCCCCCCAATGAAAACTACGAATGAAATTCCTTTTAAGTATATGAAACCTTTGACCAAAAATTATAAAAGAAATGCATGAATGTTTACATCCGCTACCTTGAATATGCATCCCACATGAGTGGAACCAATTGTGTAAATATGTTTTATACAACTATTGCTACTGCTCCTCTAGGTGATGAGCCTTAGTGAGAATTTTCCAATAGCACAACAATATGTTAATAGCTTCATGTTTTTAATCCACAACAAAGGCTGTAAACCCCAGACATACTCGTAAGTACAAGTGTAGCTGCCACACCTTTCGCAAGTACATAGGATAAGGCTTCACAAATTTTATGACTAAGCTTGCACCTCACCTGCTCCAAACCCACCACCTCCCCCAAAGATCAACACTTGCCACTGCTGACAATCACCAAATTGAATCCAATTTCACACCTTGACGGATCATGAACATATGGTCACATTCCTAAATTTACAAAGAATAACATAAGAAAAATGGCAAGCATCTGTGGAGGATATCACCATCCAAACTGAGAGCCAATTATAAATGAAATTTGATTCAATAAATTCAAATCTAATTGTGAGATCTGATCAAAACTAAAAGGCTCTTGCATTTCTAATGAAATGGTGAGTATCAACATAACTAATTTGAATAGTCAAGTTTGTTTATTTCATTCTAATATAAGGTTTGTTCACATTATAATGAACCTATGATATTTTATTTCACTCCAAAAGTGCTTTGGAACCGATGAAAAAAGTGTGATTTATTAGAGGGCTCTTTGAACTAACTGTAACTGTTGATTAAAAAATAGTTTGTTTTTCTTTTGGCCTGATTGGTTGGCTTGAAAAAGTCAATATTTTCTAATATTGGAACTACCTGAAAATTTATTTTACAAATGACCTGGATTAGTTTTGGCTAATGTAAATTGAGTACTTGATCAGGCCTTATATTATGAAATACCTGTCATCTGCAGCACAGGTGAGAATGCTTTGATCATCTTTGGTAAGGCACGAACTTTGGTTAAAATGACATGCTGCTCACACATCATATTAGAAAGCCATCCTGCCATTATGTGCATATCTCCACTGATCATTGTTCCTCAACATGACATATAACCTTCAAGCATCACATTACATGGTACAATAATCATCCCGCCATTATGTGCAAATGAGATCCTTTGTATTATTAGTACTATTTTAAAGGTTCTCAAATTCTACAATACAATATCTATTTCAGGCATTTCATCATACAGCTATATGCCCTCAGGAATAAAGAGAAGAGTGAAAAATTCAAGGTGCCAGAAGTTCAATTGTTAAACGAAGAAAAAAGATTGAACATACACGAGCCAAATTTTGAAGCTAGCCTCTACTACAACACTGCGAGAATTAGCTTAGGTTAGGGTTTGAATTTTTAAAACCATATTGTTTAAATATACAAACAGAGAGGATTTTATTGTATAATAGTAAAAATTCTTGAACTGAAATATTATGAAATGAAATAACGTTGTACCTTGAAGGAAGACTTCTTTGTTTTGGAAAATTATTGATGGAGCTGATCAATTATAACCGAAGGAATTTTGGCAATCTTTGACCACATTATCCCTTCACCTTTCTTGCAGTGCTGTTTCAACACAGGACAATCATAAATATCAAGTCCCTGAAGTGAGGGAGGAAAACACTTCTCTGAGAGGGACGCGAGTTTAGGGCACGCACCGATGATAATTTCTTTAAGTTCAGAGTGGTTTTGAAAGAACGTCCAGGAGAGGAATAACAAATTTGGAAAATTATAAAACCACAGCCTAGTGAGAGATGTAGGCAACATCAACATCGTCTTCCCATCTTCCTCTTCTGGAAACGAATCCATAATTCATTAGCAATCGAGAGATATGTAAGAGACGTGAGTCTGTGCAATCCCAACTCAAATACTTGCTTACAAAGATTCGCTCCTGACAACCAAAGCTCTCTAAGGTTGGTGGTGAAACCCTCTTCCGGAAAGGATACGATACTTGGGCACTCACATATTGATAAATCTTGAAGAAAGTTGAGGTTGTGCATGTTGTTCGGCAAGGCCTCCAGTTTCTCACAGTCTATGATGTGAAGTGTTATCAAGTTGGCAGGGGCCAAATCTCCTAAAGAGATAAGACTATTACATCCTCGTATATCGATCTCTTTTAGGTGACAGAGTTCGTGTAAGCCGATCGGTAAGCACCTAAGCTTTTCACAACTACTAATAAAAAGATCTTCAAGTAACGTATCTTTGTGTAACTTGTCTACTATTGACTCCAGCTTGGGACAAAACTCTATGCAAAGGATTTTAAGGGTGGTAGGTAAGGTGTCTCTTGATGATAAAGATGTTAGATTTGGGCATTCTTTAATCCAAAGCTGTTTAAGCATGGCAGCTAGGTCAACTATTGCTGATATGCATTTTAGGGATAGACAATTAGAAATTTGCAAGTGCTTAAGAAGAGATGCATTGTTGTTACCAATGCAGCTAAGATTTTCCTCATTCATCAATAAAGAAGAAGTTGAAGAAGCCCCTCCCTCATACATCACAAATTGCAAGGATTGCAAAGAACTACAGCCTTTGATTGTTAGTGTCCTTAATGTTGACTTCAACTTGATGTTTACAAGGCTTTGGCATGACTCAATTCTAATTTCTAGTGCTAAAAGGGACAAAGATGTCAGCTCCTGACAATCTAATAATATAAGCTTTTCTACGTTCACAAACCCATTCACAACATCTTTACATCCCACAATTGTTAATTCTTGAAGCATTGGAAGGCTTGCAATTGAAACAACCAAATGCTCACATGCATTAAAGGAAAGTTTTTTCAATGATGGGAGATGATGGGGCAATTTTCCTTGCAATTTGGGGCACTTAGAGATAGAAAGTTTATGCAAGCAAGGGAATTCTTCAAACCCAACTCTACAAGGAATCCAATCTTGCCATTCATCCATATCCTCAAAGCAAAGTTTCACTAAGGATCGAAATGGTTGCTTGCAATGTTCCCCATAAAACTCAGGACCAACGCTTCGGACCCCATCCATTCTCTTAATAACAAGGTGCTTGAGAAACGGTAGTTGCCCAAAAGCAGGTAAGAACATGCATTTTCCACACCTCTCAATCCTTAGGTCCACCATATTAGAAAAAGAAGGATCTCCTAACCAAGTTGGGAATTTTGCACCAACATAACCCTCAATGGAAAGTGTTTTCATCGTTCCATGAGGTCGTAGCATGTCAAGAATATCTATTGCAACTCCTGCATCTTGTAAATCATCATCCCATTTCATCACCAATGTATCTAAATTCTTCTTACCTTTTAAATTGACATTTCTTGCATCATTGGCATCAAGCATGTTCTCCAAATGGGAAATGCAAAGTGTTCCCTGAAGAAATTCCAAATTCATCAAGTCTACTATCTTATCTTTCCCCACAACAAAATTAGATAGTGTTCGTAAGCTCTTTAATTTTGCTATTCCCACTGGCATCTCTTCAATTGAATTTGCATTTGTAATATTGAGATGTCGAAGATTGACCAAATTTTCAATTTTTTCTGGTAATTTTGTGAGATAGTCACAACCTTTCAATATCAATGTTTGTAGGTTATACAAAGAACTTATTGATTCTGGTAGGCTTGTAATCGTAGCATAAGAAAGGTTGAGATATCTTAGATGTTTCAAATCACTGATTGAACTTGGTAGCTCAAAGATGTCATGACTACTTAAAGATAATACCCTTAAGAATCTTAATTGTGGCAACAAACAATTAGCATCAAAATTTGTTAAGTTCCATTTGCAATATAGCAACAGGAAGGTCCGTAAATGCATATTTTTGGGCAATTCATCAAAATTTTGGATGCAATCATTTGAATATTTAATATATGAAAAATGCCGTACCTTTGTAGAAATCTCAAATTGCTTTCTACTACCCAATTGATCCTCCAACCTACAGCACAAGTCTCCCGCTGCCCATTGAGCTAAATCATGCATGAGGTCATGCATGACAAAAAGTGATTCATAACTGCTTGATTGTTGAAAAAATGATCTTTTCAGTAGATCACGAAAATACTCGCCACCAAGATCTTCCATTTGCTTCTCCCCTTTTGTTTCATGAACCAAACCTTCTGCCATCCATAACAAGACTAGTTCTTTCTTCTCAAATTTATAATCCTTTGGAAATAGCGAACAATAGGCAAAACATTTCTTTAAACTTGAAGGGAGGTACAGATAGCTTAATCGTAAAGTTGAAGGAACATCAGTTTTCTTTTCTAACAAATCCCATATCCTGCCATTTAGTACATCTTCCCACTGATCACGATCGTATGTAAGTAGAAGGCCTGCGAGAGCCTTTGCTGCCAAAGGTAAGCCCTTGCACCTCTCTAAAATTTTTTGACTTTCTTCAACTTTTAGATGTTCACCAAAATCTGACGTCCCTAGAGCATGTTGGGTAAAAATGGCCAAACAAGCATCATTTGACAACTCTCTCAACTTGTATGGATGAGTAGCGCCCATTATTGATGAAACATTAGCATCCCGAGTAGTGACAAGAATCTTACTTCCTGGAGCCCCAGATTCAAATGGAAGACGTAGTTTAGTCCAATCAGAATAGTTTTCAATCCAAACATCATCCAAAATGAGCAAGAACTTATTGCCAAATAATTGCTCCTTCAATTTGCGCTGAACTAAATTTAGACTATCATCATTGCAAGTCTTTGAAGTTATATCTTGTAGAATTTCTTTTGTCACCCTCAAAATGTCAAAATCTTGAGAAACACAACCCCATGCTTTCACATCAAAATAACTGCCCATCTTATCGTCGTTGTAGACTAGTTGGGCAAGAGTCGTCTTGCCCACTCCTCCCATACCAAGTATGGAAATCGTAGAGAGTTGAGCACCGCCCGATTCATCACTCAGCAACTTGACAATGGCCTCTTTATCTTCTTCTCTGCCATAAGTATGAGATTCAACCAGGGAAGTTGCGGGCACCCTTGATGTTATTGTTCTAGTCCTTCCCCTAGCAAAGTCTTCCAATTTCAGATCATTCTTCCGTGTAACAATTTCTTGCAACTTCTTATTGATTTCTTTAATCTTGGACCGCATATTGGCATTAAACATGATAGAACTTGGATTCAAACCCACACAACAAGCAGGGACGAACTTTCGTATCTTACTTGTGTCGGGTTCTTCTGCTTTCACCTTTCGTCGCAAAGCTTCAGTAGCAAACTCGTCCAAGATGTCGTCCGCATCATAAGCCAAGTCTTCGAGCTCAGCCATCCAGGTCTTCACGGACTCCCTGGTTATCTGTTTCTCTTCTGCATCATCCAGAACTTCACTGATTTCCCGTAAAATTGTATTCCACTTCTTGAGGTCAGCATCAACGTTCTCTTGCCGAAAGATCTTCAACAAATCAGAGGAGCTTAACTTGTCAAACAGCACATCAAAGAGAGCGGATAAAGCAGCCCCCGCGACAGCCTCTGCGACAATCGACATGATTCAAAATCAGAGAGATACCACAGAAAGTTGAGTTAGGGCTCTGGAGTGAAGAGAGTTTATGTACCGTTTGGGTAAAGCTGAAACGCAGGCGTTCTTTTTTTTTTTCTGGTAACAGCGCCTTTGTACTTTTCATAACACATAAACACTACATTAAAGCAAAACTACATTCTTTTCAACGGTATACAGTAATTTAAAAATTATTTTTTTATTAATTTTAATTTTTAATAAAATAAACTATATCCGAACCAACAACGTTCTGTGAAAAATTTAAGAAAACAATGAAGTGTTTTGGGTTTTTTTTTTTTTTTTGAGAAACTTTTTATTTATTTATTTTTTTCCCCTCTTTTGCTGTTACAGTTAATGCTCTGGAGGTATGCCTTTACGTCACGCGATTTCAAAAAGTCAGGTTCAGATAGTCCAGAGAGAGCCGTTGGCGCCATTTAAAATTTTCATTAAATACAGTAAATGCAACGCGTAAACATTAATTGCTAATTGGTTGCTTTATTCGTTGAAGTCCTTTGCACCGGAAAGAGTCGTTGGCGACAGCAGATTTTCATTAAATGGAGTAAATGCTACGCGCAAAGGTTCACTGTTTAATTGGTTGCTTTATTCAAATGAAGTCCTTTTCCTTTATGCCGGAAATAGCCGTTGGCGACATTAAACTTTTCATTAATTGGTTTTTTTTTTTTTTTTTTCATCCAAAAAAAAAGATACTTTTTTTTTTATTCCTCAAAAAAAAAAAGATATTTTTTTTTTTTAATATCAAACCAAAGATCCTCTAAACAATTAATGTCAATAGAAAGTTTCAAATATAATTTACATTAGAAATTAAAGAGCAACCCTCCAAACTTCTTCTATATCTTTTTATTTAATATAAATTTTAAAAATCTAACCATTAAATTGTATATTTTATTATATACTTTATGCCTGAAAATTTTTAAGAATATCAAAGATCAATAACTATATCATAAATCAAGAACCACCTTGAATTACTGCCTAACAATTAGTAACGATCTTGTCTACTTCTCTTTGCCACTTAAAGAGTGAGGTTTTTCTCTCTTTTCTAAGGCAGTAGAAGTGTGTTGGTCCCTCCTTTGAGAGGAGAGTTTGTTCTCGGTAGGTAACAAGTGCACCTTCTGAGCTAGTGGTATTTTGGTTCTTTCGGGGTTGTGGGGAGACAAGTCTCATTCTCATGGAGGAGTTAGCAAATCAATTGACAAATTTTTCCCTTTCAGAAAAGGAAACCGTTGGATTCACCTTGTCCAAGGAACAAAGATCTGGTGAATATTTGCTAGCTGCTCAATTCCTTACCCCACGTTTCCTAAATATGGAAGCCATGGCGCGAACTTTCAAACAGTTGTGGAGATCTACAAACGGGTTCACAATCCGTAACCAAAATGAACACCGAGTGTTGTTTGTTTTTGATAATCCCAATGATATTGAAAGAATCCTCAAATACCAACCTTGGAGTTTTGACAAACAGTTAGTGATGTTGCAAAGGTATAGCGTAGATTGTCCGGTGCGCGATCTGGTTTTTTCAAAATCCTTATTCTGGGTTCAGGTTCATGATATCCCAATTCGATATATGACGAAGGAAGTGGCAGAAAACATCTGCGACATTGTTGGGGAAGTTCAGAAATCAGCAGGAGCAGTAACTGATGAAGGTGGACATTTCATTCGGGTTCGAGTAATGATTGATATTACACTGCCTTTTTGCCGAGGCAGGGTGATTACACCAAAAAATGGGTCAAAACATTCGGTCCGATTCAAATATGAGCGCTTACCAAATCTCTGTTTCTAGTGTTGGTGCTTGAACCATGCTGACAAAAGTTGCGAGCTGTGGTTGCAGAGTAAAGGCTCGCTTAAAGTGGAACAACAACAGTACAATTCCTCTCTAAAGGCTGCCCCGTACACATCTAGTGGAAGAGATGTCATCGTGGTCCCTGGTTTCTACGACAATAGACACCCATTCACGAGAAAAGAATTCCAAGCGGCAAGGGAGAGGGCGGAGACAAGGGTGAACAATCCAACGGAATCGAAAAACCAGCCGACAATGGAAACTCAGGCCGAGACGGTTCAGGCAAGTTTGGTAACCGATGAAGGAGTTAATCCGAAAATTAATGTCAATGATTTGCTCGTTAAAAATGAGGCCACCATTAACACCACGTTACTCCCTGTTGATGATACTGAACCAATTCCCCCAACGGCTGTCACAGTGTTAACGGATGCAGACATTACTAGGGTTCCAAAAATTAAGGAAATAAAGTTAATTCCAGACTCAATAACCCCCGAGAATTCGTTCGATATTCAAATCAAACAGATAGATATGGAGTTGGCTCGGTTTGATAAGGATCCGACTATTCAGGGCAATTTGATGAGGGTCCTTAATGGGAGAAGTAAATCCATGGTTTCCAACTCTATCCCATCAGTCAAAAACAGAGGTTCACGGAAGTCAGCTGGCATTAAAGGAAAGAATTTATGTGTCATCGAGACAAACCCAACATTGTGGACTAAGCAAGCTCGTAGACATACAAGGGGGAAATGGTCTTGACTTCTACGAGCCCAGGCTTCACATCCTTCTCTTTGGGGGGGAAAAGAAGATATGGGTCTAGGAAAGAAAGCAATGGACGACAACCGCATACTCCCTGAGCTACCAAATAAGAGGCTGCAAGTTTCCAAGGAGGGTGTCTCTCAATCACAGATATTGGCGAAGGCTGTCCCACAGCCCCGCCAGATGCAATGATTCTCTTAGTAATGCTCTGTCATGGGCTTGGGATCCCATGGTCAGAGACTAAGCCTGGTGAAACATTACGGGCTAAAGGACCCTCTGCCATATTCATAGCCGAAACATGGGCAGACGAAGTAAGGCTAAAGCAAATCCTCAGCACGACTAAGTCTTGGCTTAACAGAGATTCAATCGTGGAAGCAACGTTCACGGACTTCAAAGAGTTGCTGTCGTGGATGATCAAAACAAAACAAAATAAAAAGTCACTCTCGGTCATGCTTTGGATATTAGGGACACATCAGAATTGTGTCAGAACTACCCAACCTTGTGGCTTTTCAAAGCAGCTCGCCAACGTGGCCAACGAAATCCCATTGGATTTCCAGGCGGTGCAACACCCTCCCCAACCATAGTCCACCCCGATCGAGTTCATTGGAGAGCTCCTATCTTGGACATGGTTAAGGTCAATCTTGAGGATGTACTATTCGGTTGGAAGCAAAAACTAGAGTTCGGTATGGTTTTGGCAAGATGTTTAAGTAAATTACACTACTCTCATGTTAAGAGAGAGGGTAATATGGTTGCATTTGTTTCAATCTTTTTATTTTTAATTGTTTTAGACTATAGTGTGTGGATGGAGGATGCTCTCCCACATTCTTTTCTTTTGTTTCTGTAGACTTTAATATTTTCTTTGAATAAAAGGCACTTCTTTGATTCTCAAAAAAAAAAAATATATATATATATATATATATATCATAAATCAAATTTTTAAATTTAAAATTTTTGTGGTACATCTAAAATTATGTATAAAAAATAAATTTTTTGATCAAATAGTAAATAAAATATGATTTAAACAAAATTTGATATATGAATTAAGAACATAAAGATAATATAATTAGATAGTTATATTTTCAAAATTCACATCAAATAAAAATATTTAATAGGAGTTTGAAAGGTTTATCGCTAGTTTGGAGATAAATTTTGTCCATTTACAAGAAACGAATATATGGAACCTTAACAACTATTTACCATAAATTTATATAATATAATCTATTAAATATTATATTAGATTCTAATTACACTGTGCTTTGTTTAAAATGGCATCTAAAATCAAGATTCAAGTGCTCCAATTTGATTGGTCCCTTTACGTGGAACTTATTAAGGCTGGTCTTGGAATAAATATCCGTGAAAAGGAAGGAAATAGTGATGCCATCAACCATGCATTGATCACAAGTAGGGGTGGCAAATGGGCGGGTTGGGTCACAAATGGGTTGGGTCATAAATGGGTTAGATGTGTAATTACCCATTTATCCATTTATGACTCGTTTATATATAAATTAATTATCCATTATCAACCCAACCCATTTAACTAGTAACCCACCCATTTAACCCAATATGACTCAAATACCTCTAAAACTACTTGAATACCCTTTTGACTTCCAAAATTACCAAAATACCCTTAAATACCTAAAATGATACAAATATCCCTACACTTCCAAAATTACCAATATACCCTTGGACATCCAAATTATTCCCAAAATCTCTAAAATGAGCAAAATACCCATGAAACCTCTAAAATGACCAAAATACCCCCGATATCTCTAAAATCACCATATATGCTTAAAACCCACTAAAATGACCAAAATACCTCCAAAATCTCTAAAATGACCAAAATACCCCCTAAAACCCAAAAAATGACCAAAATACACCCGAAACCTAAAAATGACCAAAATACTTCCAAAACCCAAAAAAAGACCAAAATAACCCCGAAACCCAAAAAATGACCAAAATACTCCCGAACCTAAAAAATGACCAAAATACCCCCGAAACCTAAAAATGACCAAAATACTTCCAAAACCCAAAAAATGACCAAAATACCCCCGAAACTCAAAAAATGACCAAAATACTCCCGAAACCTAAAAATGACCAAAATACTTTCAAAACCCAAAAAATGACCAAAATACCCCCCGAAACCCAAAAATGACCAAAATACTTCCAAAACCCAAAAAATGACCAAAATAACCCCGAAACCCAAAAAATAACCAAAATACTCCCGAAACCTAAAAAATGACCAAAATACCCCCAAAACCTAAAAATGACCAAAATACTTCCAAAACCCAAAAAATGACCAAAATACCCCCGAAACCTAAAAATGGCCAAAATACTTCCAAAACCCAAAAAATGACCAAAATAACCCCGAAACCCAAAAAATGACCAAAATACTCCCAAAACCCAAAAAATGACCAAAATACCCCCGAAACCTAAAAATGACCAAAATACTTCCAAAACCCAAAAAATGACCAAAATACTCCTGAAACCTAAAAAATGACCAAAATACCCCCGAAACCTAAAAATCACCAAAATATTTTCGAAACACAAAAAATGACCAAAATACCCCTGAAACCAAGAATGACCAAAATACCCCCGAAACTCAAAAAATGACCAAAATACCCCCAAAACCCAAGAATGACCAAAATACCCCCAAAACCTAAAAATGATCAAAATAACTCTAAAACCTAAAAATGATCAAAATACCCTTGAAACCTAAAAAATGATCAAAATATCCTCGAAACATCCAAAATACCCTAAACCTCTATTTCGGTAATTTCAGATGTTTCTGGTGTATTTTGGTCATCTTACATGTTTAGCGGTATTTTGGTCATAATTTGGGTTTCAGGTGTTTTTATCGATAATTTTTTTTAGCTTTTGGGGTTATTTTTGTCATTTTTTAGGTTTATGGGTTATTTCGATAATTTTTTAGGTTTCAAGGTATTTTGGTCACTTTTTTAGGTTTCGGGGGTATTTCAGTTATTTTTTAGGTTTTGGAGGTATTTCGGTCAATTTTTAGGTTTAGGGAGTATTTTGGTACTTTTTTAGGTTTATGGTGTATTTTGGTAATTGTTAGGTTTTGGGGGTATTTCGATCATTTTTTTAGGTTTTTGGGGTATTTTGGTCATTGTTTTAGGTTTTGGGGTTATTTTAGTCATTTTTTAGGTCTTGGGGTATTTCGATCATTTTTAGGTTTCAGGGTATTTTGATAATTTTTTAGGTTTCAGGGGTATTTCAGTCATTTTTTAGGTTTAGGGGGCATTTTGGTAATTTTTTAGGTTTAGGGTGAATTTTGGTAATTCTTAGGTTTCGAGTGTATTTCGGTCATTTTTTTAGGTTTTGGGGGTATTTTGGTCATTTTTTAGGTTTCAGGGGGGATATTTTAGTCCTTTTTTTAGGTTTCAGGGTATTTCAGTCATTTTTTAAGTTTAGGGGGTATTTTGGTAATTTTATGGGTTTCGGAGGTATTTTAGTCATTTTTTAGGTTACGGGGTAATTTGGTAATTTTTTCAGGTTTCGGGGGTATTTTAGTCATTTTATAGGTTTCAGAGGTATTTTGGTCATTTTTTAGGTTTCGGGGGTATTTTAGTCATTTTATAGGTTTTAGAGGTATTTTGGTATTTTTTGGGTTTCGGGGGTATTTTGGTCATTTTTTGGGTTTTGAGGGTATTTTGGTCATTTTTAGGTTTCGGGGGTATTGTGGTCATTTTTAGGTTTTGGGGGTATTTTGGTAATTTTTAGGTTTTGGAGGTATTTTGGTCATTTTTTAGGTTTCGGGGGTATTTTAGTCATTTTATAGGTTTTAGAGGTATTTTGGTATTTTTTGGGTTTCGGGGGCATTTTGGTCATTTTTTGGGTTTTGAGGGTATTTTGGTCATTTTTAGGTTTCGGGGGTATTTTGGTCATTTTTTTTTGTAATTTTAAGGTTTTGGGGGTATTTTGGTCATTTTTTGGGTTTTGGGGGTATTTTGTTCATTTTTTGGGTTTTGGGGGTATTTTGGTCATTTTTTGGGTTTCGAGGGCATTTTGGTCATTTTTTGGGTTTTGAGGGTATTTTGGTCATTTTTAGGTTTCGGGGATATTTTGGTCATTTTTTGGTAATTTTTAGGTTTTGGGGGTATTTTGGTCATTTTTTGGGTTTTGGGGGTATGTTGGTAATTTTTAGGTTTTGGGGGTATTTTGGTCATTTGTTGGGTTTTCAGGGTATTTTGGTCATTTTTTGGGTTTCAGGGGTATTTTGGTCATTTTTTTGGTTTTGGAGGTATTTTGGTAATTTTTAGGTTTTTGGGGTATTTTGGTAATTTTATTAGGTTTTGGGGGGTATTTTGCTCATTTTTTGGGTTTTAGAGGTATTTTGGTAATTTTTGAATTTTGGGAGTATTTTGGTCATTTATTAGGTTTCAATAGTATTTTGGTCATTTTCTAGAAATTTAGATGGGTTTAGTGGGTACTAGTGGATATATCCATTTAGACCCATCTAATTAAATAACCAAATGAGTCTTTACTTATTTAGTCCAAATATTCAAATGGGTTGGGTTAAGACTTATCCAAATAAGGTGGGTAATGGGTGGGTTTATGGATATGGGTAAAAATTGCCACCCCTAATCACAAGGAAGCCATGGCTGCGTATAGTTTGTAAAGGACATGGGCGTGGATTTGGATTGGGTGCAATACCTATTCCTATACAATTTACCCCTCCCTGGACACAAACATTTTTACTATTTTAATTTAACCTTTTTATTTTTTCACTTTTTTTTTTTAATTCAAGGCAGAGATTTAAAGTTGTTTTTTCAACTCTCAATCTCAACCCTTAATGGCTATTGGATTAGGTGGTAGAGTATTGCACCTGATCTCAATCCCATGGGCATAAGGGAAGTAGTATTTGAAGGAGATCCGGCCACTGTCATCAAAGCTAGGGCGCATAGTCAAAGATAGGGATGTAAATGAACAAATCTGTTTATGAACTGCTTGAGCTCGTTTCAAGAAAATACTTGTTTAAACATAATAATATACATAATACTCAATTAAATTATATATAATATTATATTTTTATATGTATACTTGTCTATTAATATACTAATGATTAAAAAAAATTATATAGCTAGACTTGAGATTGGATTTTAGAAGTTAGTTAAATATGATATCAAATTATTATTTGTAGTTTATTGGCAATATAAACAATCCATTCCTAGTGAAAATTCATAAATTTGTGAACGGCTAAATAATTTATAGTCATGGTTCTACTATATATGGAAAATATTAAGTTAATTAAATAGTTCGTGAATAAGCTTGAGTTTCTTCAATAAGCAAATGTACCAAACTTGGACATATAATCTTGTTTGGTGATAAATTATATCTCGATTTATATTTGAAATAAAATTAAGAAATAGATAAATTTGAACTTTAAATATTCAGCTTAGCTCAACTTGTCTCGTTTACAACCCTAATAGAGGTTGCCTAAGCTGGTGTTAAGGCTCAAATACAGCTTAGTACATGCTAAAAGAAGAGGAAATAGCACCACACATGCACTAGCAAGACTAGCTAAATATTTATAGGGGCGATGAAAACGTTGACCGCTTCATTACTTGCTAGTAGAGCGTATTATGGCTTCTAATTTAGCCATGGTTTGAGTAATAAAATATCTCCAATGATTTTTTTTTTTTTTTTTAAGTGCTCTAATTTTATGTCAAATTTTATTTTCATAATTTAAACTCTTCTTGGTCAATTAAAACTACTTTAAGCTCATTTAAAAGTGATTCCATTCCATTTAAACCCTACAATCCATTTAAAATTATCTAAAATTTCTTAGCAAAATTTATATATTATCAATTGAAATGATGATGCAAGAATTTAGCAGTTGAGTTCCTTGTCTCTGTCGATGGACGAAGTGAAGTTGAGTGCGTCTTTGATATGAAAACCTGCAATAAGATTCGAAATGGGAATGGAATACACTGGTGTGGTGTTTGCCAAAAACACTATCAAGTCAAAAAAAAAGAAAGGTTTTTTAGAGAGAAATTGAATTGAGAGTAGTTTTTGGATGGATTTTTGTGTGTACCTTTTGATTCTGTCTTTCTTTCTTTTATATCTATTCGCCATCTTAATGGGCAATGAATTTCTGTATTTTTGTCCAACGGCTAGTGCGTTACCAATGGGTGCTTTGATGTATATAGCCCATTTGTTACCGTTGTTCCATCTGTTACTCTTTGTTATCAATACGCACAATAAATGTGTAACGCTCGTTTACATCGTCATTATGAATAGTGACAATCTGGCTATTTTTCGACTCATCATAAAATATAACCTTCATTTCCCAAATTTACTATCAGAGGAGCTTAACTTGTCAAACAACACATCAAAGAAAGCAAATAAAGCAGCCTCCAAGACAATCAACATGGTTCCCTTGTGGAAATAAGAGAAATATGGGAAATGAAGTAATTACCAAAGTCCAGAGAAACACCACAGAAAGTTGAGTTGGGACTTGAGTTGGGAGTGAAGAGAGTTACTATGTTCTAGGAAAAGTTCAACAAAACAAGTGTTTCAGGTTTTTTTTTTTTCATATTTTTATTTTTTAGGCAAAAATCCAAAACAGATACTTTAACTTTCAGCCTTTTTTATTTCAGTCCTCTAATTTTCAGTTTTGTCATTTCAGTCTTCTAACTTTCAATTGTTGTCAATTCGATACTCCATTAGACCTCAATTACCTACTGCCGTTAAATGAGCCAAAACGATGTCGTTTTGGCTCTTTTTTCTTTCTTTTTATTTTTATTTTTTATTTTTGTAATTAAAAAAAATTAAGAAAACTATTATTAAAAAAAAAATTCATTTTTTTTCTCATTTTCTCTCTCGTCGGACTCTCTCTCGCTTTCTCATTCTCTATCTGTCTCTCTCACAGTGCTGTGGTGCAAGGCCTCACCGCCGCCGCAACTCGACCTGACTCCAGATCCCCCTCCTCCGTCACCCCAATCCCCTATGGTCGGAGCCCCAGTCCATTTCCCCAACTTGGAAGACGCAATTGAAGTGTTCGTTGATGGGTACTCCATGAAAGTCCCAAAGGGCATGACGGTCCTTTAAGCCTGCGAAATCACTGACATCGATATCCCTCGATTTTGCTACCACAATCGCCTCTCCATCACCGGAAACTGCCGCATGTGCCTTGTCGAGGTCGAGAAAATGCCCAAACCTGTTGCCTCTTATGCCATGCTTGCTCTTCCCGATTTGTTTTCTCTTTCTCTCTTTCTTCTCGCTCTTCTTGCTACTACCGACCCAGACGGACTCTCCCTTCTTCCCCCAAAATTTGCAGTTTAGGGCTGTGGTCAATACCACCTAGATTGTGAAGGAGATGATCATGGGATTTTGGGTATGAAGTCTAGGTTTGAGATTATGGGGGAGAGGGTGTGAGATTATTTTCTTTGCTTTTAGATTTTGGTGGAAAGGGGGTATGATACTTTGGGTTTCAGATTTTGGTGGAGTGAGTGACGAAGAGAGAGAGATGGAGAGGTGGCATCTGGCGGTGGCAAGGAGGTTGTGGGTGGAGGCCGGCAACGGCGGTGAGGCCTTGCACCACGACACTGTGAGAGAGAGATAGAGAATGAGAAAGTGAGAGAGAGTCTGATGAGAGAGAAAATGAGAAAAAAAAATGAATGTTTTTTTTTTTAATAATAGTTCTCTTAATTTTTTTTAATTACAAAAAAAAATAAAAATAAAAATAAAAAAGAGCCAAAACAACGTCGTTTTGGCTCACTTAACGGCAGTAGGTAACTAAAGTCTAACGAAGTATCGAATTGACAACAATTGAAAGTTAGAGGATTGAAATGACAAAACTAAAAGTTAGAGGACTGAAATGAAAAAGGCTGAAAATTATAGGATCAGTTTTGAATTTTTGCCTATTTTTTATATTCTTTTGCTATCACTCACGAGAAATTATTACTTACATGGGAAGAATTGCTAATGTGATCCTCCCAACTAATAAGATGATATTATTTATACAAATGTATGAGTGAGTTTCCTAATCAATATAAAGAATAAAAAAATTAAAAATTATTAAATGATATCACATTTTTTTTTTTTTTGGTAAACTGGAATTCTCATTAAAAAAGACTAAGGAGCAAACAAAAGATCAGGACAAAGCCTGTTTACAACCATTCCCTGGCAATCAGCCAAAACGAGAGGCACCAAGTCCACAGGCGGACAAAAAGAGGAAATAAAATCTAAAGATTGACATCTACCTAAAAAGGCTAATCGATCAGCACACCTATTCGCTTCACGATAGGTATGCTTGATACTTAGGTGCGGAATCTGAGCAGCAAGACTTCTGCAGTCATCAAAGAGCGAGGAGACTATAGTATTGGTATATAAAGGATTCCTTAGAGCATCAACTAGAGCTTTGGCATCTAGTTCTACCACCACATCCTTCAAATTAAGCTGAATACACAGGAAAAGACCATCACGCAGTGCCCACGTTTCAGCCAAGAAGCTGTTAGCTTTACCGATTTTTCTAGAAAAACCTATGATCCAATTGCCCTGGTCATCCCTAATCAGCCCTCCTCCTCCAGCAGCCCCTGAAGCAATATCTGCAGACCCATCAGTATTGAGTTTGACCCAACCCGTGTCTGGCTTTTCCCATTTGACTTGTCTGATAACCAAACGATTGCTGCACTTAGGCTGAGTTACGCACAGTACAAACTCCATTGCTTGCATAATAATCACATTGGTAATGTTTGGGTTGATTCTTTTGTTGTTGAAGACCACTTGATTTCTTTGCCTCCATAATGACCATATGGCAAAAGAAAAAAGGGTGTGCCAGGGAACACCTTTGACAGTATGAGAAGACTTTGAACTAGCATTGGAAATCAGCCAAAGTTTAAAGTCTAGAGAAAAGAAGTTGGCATTGCAGTGATGAGACCCTAACTGTTGCCATACAGGTTTCACAAGGCGACAATCACGAAGGGCATGTAAGATAGACTCCGGCTGCTCTAGACATACGGGGCATGTAGTGTCTAAGGAAATACCTCTTCTGGCTAAGCACTCCTTGACACCAACATTGTTATGCATGCACTTCCAGATGAACATTTGGATTTTTGGCAATGTCTGAAGCTTCCAAATCCATGAACCCGAGAAGGAAACATCTTCCATATGATTTGTGGCTAAGAGGTAAGCACTCTTCAAATCAAAACTTCCCTTAGCAGAAAACTTCCAAGCCAGCTTATCAAAACTTCTAGCTGCTACTGGCAATGGGACCACATTTATATAAATAATAACATTTTATTAATTGAAAGATTAAAAAAAAAAAAAATCAGCCCTCATACAGTAGACCTAATATTTCTCACCACTCACGCGGTTTCAAAAGTCAGGTTCAGAAATTACGTAAAGCTGGACTGCGTTATTACAGTTCACAAATAGTACGAAGAAATGATAGGAGGTGAGAAAGATACCAAACGAAACACGCCAAGAATGACTTATCAAATTGGTTGCTTTATTCAATGGGTGGGGCCCCGCTCATGACTTTTGGAATCCAGCTAAAGGAACTCAATTTGCTTCATTTAATGTCGATAGGAATTAGGAACTCAATTTGCATCAGCCAAAGGAACTCATTTAATGACTCTTGGAATCCAGCTCTCTGCTCATTTTAATGTCGGTAGGAATTTTCGAACATAATTTGGTATACAATTTTTTTTTTCTTATGGCATCGCTCTTATCATTAAATCAAAATGTCAATTAATTTTGAGTGGAGTTATAGTGTGTCTTTGTGTTAGAATCTTTTTTCCTCTCTCTTGTGTGTGTGTTTGTTTCTAAAAAAAAAGGATAATTGTCTCACATTGTTTAAGAGAGTGTGTTGTGTGTAGTATAACTTGTCCCACTCTCTCTTAAAAGTTATTATGGCTTTTGAGTGGAGTTGTAGTGTGCCTTTGTGTTAGAACCTATTTCCTTCTCCCTTGTGTGTGTGTGTGTGTTTGTTTCTAAAAAAAAAAAATGTCAATTAATTTTTAGTGTAGGCGAGAATTAAACTCTAAATCTCTTATTCAATCATTAAAAATTTTAATAGTTAAACTAATTGAAACTCACTTTAGATTTCGATCTTTTGTGGCACTGATAAGGTTGGTCTTAGAATAATTATCTAAGATAATAACCTTGACAAGTTAGATAATATTAATGCCACTGACTATGATATCAAATTATTATTTATAGTTTATTGACAATAAAAATAATACATTTATAATAAAAATTTATAAATTTGTGAATGGTTAAAAAAGTTTATTCTTGTTTTACTATGTATGAGAAAATAATAATTAAGTTATTTGAATAAGTTCAATTTTTTTCAATAAGCAAATGAACCAAATCTGAACATATAATTTTTTTTGATAAGTTTTAGCTTGTATTATGTTTGAAATAAAATTATATGATTAACAAATTTAAACTTTAAGGTGTTGTTTGGATTGGATGAGTTTTGAGTGATATTGTTCAGTTTTCTGTTTTCATCATCCAAATCGTGTGGGTCCCACAAATTTTTTTTTGTTTGGCTTAGTTTTCAATCCTTGTTTTCATCACTTAATTTTCTAATTTTTGAGTGATGAGTTATGGAAACTGAAAACACATTTTAGATGTTTTCAGTTTTCAAAACTTAGTTTTCAATGGCATTTTCGTAATTATCAGCCGCAATGTTTGACTTTTGGTTTTTTTTTTTTTTTTTTGAAACAAAGTAACGGGAACTGAGTGATAGTGGGATTTGAAAATTTTGAGTATTTGAAGTGATGAGTGATGACAATTTAAAAACCAAACAAGACCTAAATATTCTGCTTGGCTTGACTCAACTCGCTTATAAGTTATAATAGAAGTTGACGTTAAGGCTCTGGACAAGTAGCACAACATATGTTCAGATGTACTAGCAAGATGAGCTATTTATACTGGGGATGGAAACATGGAATGCTTCATTACTTACCCTCGAAGAGCGTATTATGGCTTCTGATTCTAACCATAGTTTAATAATGTATATTTCATTGATTCTTTTATAATAATAAAAGAGTGATCTAATTTTAGGTCTTTTTTTATTATATAATTTAAACCATTTCTTTGTTAATTAAAACTGCTTTTAAGCTCATTTAAAAGTGTTTCCAATCCATTTAAAATTATCTAAATTTTCTCAGCAATTTTTTTTATTAACTCAAATGTAACCTTCAATGAAATTTCTTTTACTATATTCTAAAACTTTGAGAGTTCATTTTCAATATATTTTCATGATATGTTTAAAATTTATAAAAATTAAATAAAATTGTATTTTATAAAAAATAAAAAGTAAATTCATTGTATCATGATGAAAAAGAAGTCATGTTGTAATGTAAAAAATTAAGTATATAAAAATAGGTTTAACCATTTTTACTTTCTTATTTGTTTAAAACTAAAATGTAAGCCAAGAGCCTTGTAGCTCAATTGGTTAGTACCTCCTTATGTTTTCAACTTTCAAGACATACAAGGTTCAAATTTCACCTCTCCGATATAACAGGAAAAAAAAAAAAAAAACGAAATTTTAAGAAGTAATTAAGAGTCATAATCTACCAAATGTTAAGCTTTAACTTGTAAGGTTTTTCCGAAGTTGAAGATAAAAGAAAAATACGGCCATGTAATTTTTTTTTTTTTTTTTTTTATATAGGTAATAATGATATTTTATTGTAAAAATCCAAAGAAAGAATATATGAAGTTGGCTGGTTGACGTATACAGCCAATTTTGTTTAGACGAATTAGGTAGCCAAGCTCTCAATAAAATCAAAGATAAATTGCAAATTACACCCCTAAAGTTTGAGAGTGATTGGATTTTACATCCTGAAATTTCAAAATTTGAATTTTACCCCCCTGATATTTGGGGGTGTCTGAATTTTACACTCTAACGTTTCAAAATTTAGATTTTAGCTCCTATATTTTAGAGGTGTTTGGATTTTACACCCTAAAGTTTCATAATTTTAAGGTGTAAAATCCAGACACTCACAAACTTTATAGGGTAAAATCCAAATTCGAAAATGTTAGGATGTAAAATCTAAACACCTCAAACTTCATGAGGTAAAATCCAACTTCTGAAACTTCAGGATGTAAAATCCAATCACTCCCAAACTTAAGGGGTGCAACTTGCAATTTACCTTAAAATCGAAAAGCAAAGGAGGTCTATCTTTTTGATGAACTAATTTTTTTTTTTTTTTTTTTTGATGAACCAAAGGAGGTCTATCTGGATCCCAATACATCCAATGAAATAATAGCCCTACAATTACAAAACGCTAAATTAAACGTTTTTTTTGGGTAAATGAAAATGGGGGTTAACACTATCTATACTCTATTTCTAAAACATTTAAGCAACCTTGCAACATATACCTTTCATTGTCCTACGCATGCTCCAGTCAATATCAAAAGCTGTATATATAAAGTTCCATACCTCACTTGCCACTAGCTAGCTAGATAGTGTGTTACCAAAAAAAAAAAAGCTAGCTAGATAGTGAAGTAACAAGTATGCAATTAGTTAAAAGTTAGTTGTCTGTTTGGTTATTTTATTTTATTTTTATTTGTGGATATAATTCAACAATAGGAGGAGGATGATTTGAACATTAAAATATCTTATTTCTGAAAGCTCGAAAATGTGTTGAAAACACAAAAGCAATTTAGACCCTCCAATTAAAATTACAGCTTAGTTGATTTTACACTAACTTAATACTAAGTGCGGAATAGTGTAAACACAAGCGTATAAGCAAGACAACTACTCTAATCCATATTTAAAGCAACACAGCAGTAAAAATGAAATAAACAAGAGTAGGGAAGAAGGATGCAAACACAGAAAACACCGAGACGTGTTCTCGAAGAAGAAACTGAAGAACTCGGCGAAAAACCTCTCCATCGCCCTCCAAGCGGAAATCGATCCACTAGACAATCAGTTGGGATACATGGGTTAGCAAGAGACCCTTTAAACCTAATCTACTCAATGTACCTAAGCCCTCCAAGCTCCTACTCCAACAAGGCTTCTCGGAACCGTGTCTTGTCTTAGTTCTCCGAATCTCACAACAAGCTCCATGTTGCATCTGCCATTCCAGGCTTCTTCCAATGCTTCCCAGCAACTCCAAAACACTCTCTACAATCTGGATAGGTGTGGGTTGTGTTTGGGTACAAATCTTCTCTCAAGGTATGATAATGGGAGAGGGATGGAGAAGAGGCTACAATGATTTCTCACTAAGGAGGAGTAGCTCTCTCTCAAAAGATGGGTGTGTGTGTTGTAGAAAACTTATCTAGGGTTTTTCTCTCTGAATGGCCTCTCCTACATATGTGGGTAATGAGGGTATATATAGAGTGGGCAATGATAGAGTGTATCAAAAATGACAGTTTAACTAAATAGAGCGTTTCGCGGGTATCTCGCGGGAATGCCTTACCAGTGAACCACTCGCGAAACACAGCTATCTACATCTGTCCTGACTCTTCGCATTCCAGCATGTGCAGGGCACATGTGTCACTTCGCGGGAAGCTAAGTCGCGACATACCCGCCGCGAGAAATCTTCAGTCTTCAAATGCTTGAGTCTTCACACTCTCTCTCTCTAACACACAACTCTTACAATGAAATCCCACAATAAATACAGGGTATAAACGATTGAATAAAATTACAATCAAATTTGGCACGAAATAAAAGCCAACAAAATACATAGTTGTAAATAACAACTTTACAATTTCAAAATACCAAAAAATGTCAATTAAACTACAAATTTCTTGACAAATTATAAATTATTTATGTGTTTTATGCATTGATTTATATTTTATACTTATATTTTGCCTATACATGCTTCTTTGAATCTGGTTACCACAATAATATAAATAAAATACGTGAATGCAATAGTATGATGAGCCCAAAATTTCATAATTAGTTCACTGATACCCTATTATCAGATCAAAACTTATAATAATAATTTTTTGCTAATTTTTTATACTTTAAAAATAAATTTTATCACATTCCTAATATTCAAAATTTGGGTGTTATTTATATTGACGTGAATATGTTTTCCAAATACTTATGTAAGTTCCACGTTGATTTGGAGTGAGCTCATTCTTGTATTCATAGATTTATTGTTGTTTTAAATCAGGGGAGCTAACTTGTCAAACAGCACATCAAAGAAAGCGGATAAAGCAGCCTCCAAGACAATCGACATGGTTCAATTGTAGAAATGAGAGAAATATGGGAAATGAAGTAAACAGAGAGACACCACAGAAATTTAAGTTGGGACTAGGGGTGTGCAGAAAACCCACCGACCCGCCAAACTCGACCCAACCCGACCCGACCTGCCGGGTTGGGTTGGTTTTTAAGGCTTGGTGGGTTGGGTTGGGTTACAAAAAAAAATTTTATGGCGGGTCGGGTTGGGTTTGGGTCATAAAATTACAAACCCGCCAAACCCGACCCGACCCACCCATATTTAATATATATTTAAAATATATTATATATTTAATAATTTTTTTTTAAACCAGCTGTAGGTCACTTATATATATTTAATAATTTAAAAAAAAAAAACCAGCTGTAGAGCGGCACTTCCTCAATTCTTCCTACTAATACTAATTTAATATATATATATATATATATTATATAATTAATAAATTTTTTAAAATAACCAGTTCTTCCTATCCTATATAAAAGCCAATTAGTTTACACAAACCCTAATAAATTACTATTGTTGTTTAGTCATTAGTATTGTTTGCCTTTAAAGAGTTACATTGATACTAATCTTTGGGTTTTTTTAATATATTAATATTTATATTTTTTTTCTACTCAATTTAATAATAATAAAAAAAAAAATTTGTCAAACTCATGAGTTCAACCTGACCCAATCCGACCTATGTGGGTTGGGTTGGGTTGGGTTGGATTGGACTTATGTGATGGGTTGGGTTGGGTTGAATTTTTTTTGACCCACCATGGTGGGTTGGGTCAAAAAATCCCCTCAACCCGACCCAACCTGACCCATGCACACCCCTAGTTGGGACGTGGGAGTGAAGAGGGTTACTCTGTTCTGTGAAAAGTTCAAGGAAAAAATGGAGTGTTTTGGGTTTTTTTTTTTTTTTTTTCCTCTTTTGCTGTCACAGTTAATGCTCTGGATGTATGACTTTACTTCACGCGGTTTCAAAAGTCAGGTTCAAAAAATGCTACGCGCCAAATAGTACAGTTCAGAAATAGTACAAAGAAATGATAGGAGATGAGAAAGATACCTAAACGAAACACGCCGAGAATGACTTATCAAATTGGTTGCTTTGGGGTCTATTTGGATGGAGGAGTGAAAAATTGAGAGGATGGAAAATTAGTGGAAGGATAGAAAAGTGGGATGATATAAAATATTTAGTTTTCTCTCGTGTGTGTTTGGTTGGAGGGATGGAAAAGTGAGAGGGTGGAAAACTCTTTTATTTGGTTGAAAAGAAAAGTGAGAGGATAGAAAATGTAATTTATATAAATTGACTATTATACCCTTGTTACATAATAGGTAAGAAATAGATTTATTTGTACTCATTAAATAATATAAAATTTAACAACAATTATATTTTTTAATAAGAAGTGTTACGTTCACAACATTTTTCGCAATACTTTCACAACAAAATTTATGTGGAAAGTTGTTACTAGTTCTAATTTGAACCCACCATTGAAATTATTTTTTTACTTACCAATATTAACTAATAACAATCTGTTACTTAAAATTTATTGTGAAAATATTGTGAAAATATTATAGTAACATTTCTCAAGATTTTTTATTTTTTATATTATTTGTCCTTTCTCAGCCTTCATTTCATCCATACGTTTTTTTTTTCTTGTTTTTCTCCTCCACACATTGTCCTTCCCCCTTCTTTTATTTGCTTTGTCTCCCTCATTCAAGAACGTTCCAGGCTTCCAACACTAGCAGGCCCAGCTCTCATTCTTCAGCGCTTTTTTTTTTTTTTTTTTTTTTTTTTTTTTAAAACTTGATTCCAGAGGACATTTGTGTAAAAATGCCATAAGTCCACTTTTCTCCCCATAATTTTCCTCCCGATTTGGGAGGATGAGATTTGTGGGCCCAGGAGAGAAAATTTTCTCCCGGGTTTTCCATCCTTACACTATGTTTGGTTCGGGTGAAAAGGCAAGGGAAAACAAGGGAGAGAGGAAAATGGGGGGGGGGGGGGAAATGTTATTTTCCTCCGTTTGGTTCAGCAGAGAAAACTTAAGGGAGGGAAAATAGGGGAGAAAACAAGTCACCTGGGCCCACAAAAATTCATCTCTCCAAATCGGGAAGAAAACAGAGGAGAGAAAAAGCTCCAATCCTGAAATGACGCATATACCCCCTTAGATTGTCCATCTGAGTTAAGGTCAGCCAAGTCGCCGTTGCCGTCACCGTCGCCCTACGCCATTCATCAAAATTTCATGCCGTCGACTTTGCTACCCACAAAATCTCACATCGCCACCCACAAACCTCAGGCCGTCGACTTCACAATCACAAAACCTCAGGCCGTCGACTTCACAATCACAAAACCTCAGGCCGTCGACTTCACAATCACAAAACCTCACGTCGTTGACTTCGCCACCCACAAAATCTCATATCGCCACCCACAAACCTCACGCCGTCGACTTCACCACCCACAAAATCTCACGCCGTCGACTTCACCACCCACAAAATCTCACGCCGTTGACTTCGCCACCCACAAAATTTCACATCGCCTCCCACAAAATCTCACAGGTCACCTTCGCCACCCACAAAATCTTGTTTCTTATTCCTCTGATGTCCTCTCTGTGCTCTAGTTATCGGTGCTCTAGTTATCGGAACTGGATATGGGCCATGGGTAGACGAAAGGTTGATTTGAATGAGTTTTGTTTTTGTTTGTTTCTATTTTTCTATACGTGCAAGTGTGTGGAGCAGTTTCTTTTTATATATATAATCTTTTTTATTTAATAGGTAAGGTGAAAATTTTATTAAATTTGTATGTAGAGTTTTTTTTTTATAAGAAATAGTTTGTGTAATATTCCTAAAAAAAAAAAACATGTAATTAAAAAAATTAGATTGACTTGCTTATAAATATATTTATATATTTGTGGGTAATATAATTAAAAATAAAAATATAATATTTTAAATAATAGGGGTATAAAAAGTAAATTTATACCAATTATATTTTTCATCCTCTCATTTTTCTTCTCATCCAAACAAACGAATTTTCCATCCCTCCACTTTTCTATCCCTCCAATCAAACACTTACATGATGGAAAACTAAATCTTTTCTATCCTCCCACTTTTCCATCCTCCCACCATTTTCTATCCTCCCACTTTTCCACCCCTCCAACCAAACAGACCCTTAGTGTTTTCCTTCTTTTGCCAAACAGTGGAAAACACTGTTTTCCACCAACTTTTCATCCCTATGTTTTCCATCCTCCCTAAAATCACCCCAAACACAGTGTTAGGGTCCGTTTGGATACAACTTATTTTTGCTGAAAACTGAAAACTGAAAACACTGTAGCAAAATAATTTTTAAATGTGTGAACAGGATTGTGAGACCCATTTTTAATGAAAAAGTTGCTGAAAAATGAAGTTTGTGGGTCCCGTGAATAGTGCACGGGACCCATGGGTGTGATGAAAAGAGATTGAAAAGTCAAATATATACGGCTACTATTCATGAACAGTAGCATGAACAGTGAAATTTGTCCCCCTGAAATGCGTGCTACAGCAAAAAAAAAAAAAAATAAAAATAAAAAGAGAAAAACTCAAACGCAAAACGCAACAAACGTGGATCCAAACAGATACTTAAAGCATCTCTAACAGATGTTGTATCGGGGTGTTTTTGGAGAATCTATATTACTGTTCACGCTCCAACTGGTTTGGAATACACAAAACTTTTCTAATTTTTTTTTGAAGTTGCTACAGTACTTCTCTAAGAGCATCACCAGCAGCCTCT
This sequence comes from Quercus aquifolioides, assembly GCA_019022515.1. Lineage (NCBI taxonomy): Eukaryota > Viridiplantae > Streptophyta > Magnoliopsida > Fagales > Fagaceae > Quercus > Quercus aquifolioides. The sequence goes on from CM032333.1 coordinate 13,780,810, forward strand.
CTAAATTTTTGTACTGTTTGAAGAATGAACAGTGACTTTTACCTTTTAGCTACTCACTTTTTTATATACACTTTCCAACAGATTCTCCATCCCATTCTCTATCTCATTTAAATATTATTTCTTCATTCATTCTTTATTCTTTTTCTATCATCATTTATTCTTTTTATATTCATTTCCAACAATTATATTTTTCAATGAAAAGTGTTATATTCACAACATCTTTCGCAATACTTTCACAAGAATCACATCAAAATCTTATGTGGAAAGTTGTTACTAGTTCTAATTTAAACCCACCGCTGAAATTATATTTTTACTTACCAATATTAGCTAATTACTTAAAATTTATTGTGAAAATATTGTGGTAGGATTTCTAAATGGTCATTTCTTATTCTTTTCCTTTCTTTCATCCATACATTTCCTTTTTTTTTTCTCTTGGTTTTTTCTCCACCACACATGTATACCACTATCTCCATCTACCCTTCTTTTTCTTTTTCTAGTTCATTCCGGATCACTTGTGTGGTAGCCTCTAGAACAATAACATATCTCCACTTCTCCCTCTCTGTTTCTTTCTCTTTCTCTTACACACACACACACACAAATTTCTCTCCCTCTATCTCACACAAACAAATTCTCTCTCATACACACATAGATCACCAGCAGAGAAGTGGAGATTGGTGTTCTACACAGATTGGCGTTCTACATGGATTTTTTTTTTTTTGTTCTGGTTTGATTAGTTTTATTTTATTGCTCAGATTTCATTAGGCTTATGAGAAATATTGTTTTTGTGTTTCAAATCTTACCGTTGAGATAGAGAAGCACGAGAGAGTGAAGAATGAAAGAGAAAAAGAATGAGAGAGAAAGAATTATTTTTTTATTCAACCGGGTAATATTTTAAGGGAGGATATTGTTTAGAGGAGCTACAGTAATTGCTACAGTGCTCCCCATGCCTGGAGAGCTACTGTAGCAAATCTAAAAAAAAATTGGAGATGGCGAGGCTATCGGAGTAGTGGCGACTCCAGGAATTTTTCCCATGGTGTTCCTTAAGAAGCATAATTTTTCCCAGTGGTGCCTCCAGGAATTTTTCCCAAATGTATTGTTGTTTAGTTGTTTCATTAATTTGTTTGTCTTTTATAAACTATAATTTGTTATATTGTTTTTTTATTAATTATAAAATTATTAATTGTTATTTAACCTAACATAATTTTTTTTTTTTTTTTGTCTTACATAATGTATTGATTAATTAAATTATTAATTATTGTTTACTAGTTGCTTTTCCAAATTAATTATTGGTTAATTAATATTCTAAACAAACAAAATTAAACAGTTCAACTAATTACTATGGTTGTTTGATACTTCCCTACTTGGAATATCACACTATTACTTAACCAAAAAAAGAAAAGTCAATAAATTGTGCAGTACAAAAATATATAGGCCGTATAGCTTAAGTCCAAGTCTAAAAAAGAGTGAATTATTACATATTTTATGACCATTAGTTGAACTAATTAACTAGCACATAGCACACAACCATATTTATTAATTATTAGTTGCACACTTGCACTAGCACTAGCACACATCACACTTGCACTACCCCGGCCCCATGCCCCTATCCACCCCCCAATTCAACAGACAAGCCCCAATGCCCCATGGCCCCCAATCACAAGACTAGAGCTAATCAGATAAAGCCAATTTATTGTATCTCACCAAAAGACACCAACACCAACACTAAAAGACAATTAATAATCTCACCAACACCAACACCGGATAAAGCCAAAAACAGGGTAAATATTAATAAAGGGAGACTGAGATGAAAAGAGAGAGAGACTGAGATGAAGAGAGAGAGACTGAGATGAAGAGAGAGAGACTGAGACTGAGACTGAGATAAAATACCTTGAGGTTAAGGGAGCAGGGAGGCCTGAGGCTGATGGGCAGCGCCGTCAGGCACAGTGGCGAGGCGAGGAAGACCGATCGGGTAGCACGTCGAGATGTAGCTTCCGTCCGTTTGAATGGGAGATCGAGTTTAAGGCCCGATCTGGCGGGCGATCTCCTTCTCCGTCCGTTCCGTTGATTGTTGCCGACTTGCCGTCTATTGGTTGTTGCGTGACTTGCGTCTGTGAAGTGTTTGAGGCCCGATCTGATTTCAGTATATTAGGTTAGGTTTTTTTTTTTTTTTTTTTTATATATATAATCCATGGGTTACTGGGTTTGCTACCATTTGTTGGGCTTGTCATGGGCTTAATGTTGGGTTTGCCGTCCGTTGTTTTTTTGGGAGAATCCGTGGGCTTGCCGCTTGCTTTGTTACAATTTTTTTTTTTAGATTTTAGTTCAAATATTTTTTTATTGGGCTTTTTTTTTTTGCTTGAAAGTAGAACAAATAAAATATTTTTTTCTAGGGTGTTCCTAATTTATTTTTTTAAGGATGAACAAATAAAAAAAATTTAATTATTATATATAAATTTTCAATTCAGGGTGTTCCTAGGAACACCCTGGGACCAACGTGGCGTCGCCACTGTGTTGGAGGGAGTTTTTGGGGTGAATAGTGGCTATTCTCTCCAAAAAATAGATTTAGCCAGCCTGCTGGTGATGCTCTTAATCTAGAGAACACTGTAGCAACTCCAAATCAATTTTTCTGCTTAAAAAATTATACCAACTACTATTATATCAATTCTTTCTCTCCTCTAGATTTCTTTTTTCTCTCATTCTCTCCGTTTCTCACATAATCCAAACACAACACACAAAACAAAATCCAATTCTTAAAATAAAGTTGAATCAGAACAAGTAAATATGAAAAAAAAAAAGAAAAGAAAGAAGAACAAGCCGATCTGACCCAGCCTGGTGGTGGAGAGGAGCACGAGCGGCGGTGGGGCGGCGGACGTGGTAGTGCTGCATGGTGAACGCCGATCTCCACCGGCTTTGTCCTTTCGGCGACCTTGATCTCCACCGGCGGTGGGGCGGCGGACAAGTAGTAGTCTCTCTCTCTCTCTCTCTCTCTCTCTCTCTCTCTCTCTCTCTCTCTCTCTCTCTCTCTCTCTCTCTCTCTGATGTGAACAAAATGTGAGGTTGCTGGAACTGGAATGTTCTTAAGGTGAAAAAGAAAATAAAAGAAGGGGAGATAGAGATAGGACTAGACACTTGTGTGGAGGAGAAAAACAAGAAAAAAGAAAAAAAAGAAATGAAATGTGTATGGATGAAAATGAAATGAAAGAAAGAAAAATAATATAAAAAAATAAAAAATCTTAATTGAAAAAGACTACCACAATATTTTCATAATAAATTTTCAATAATAGATTGTTATTAGTTAATATTGGCGAGTAAAAAAATAATTTCAGTGGTGGGTTCAAATTAGAACTAGTAACAACTTTTCACATAAATTTTGTTGTGAAAGTATTGCGTAAAATGTTGTGAACATAATATTTCTCATTGAAAAATATAGTTGTTAAAAAAAGAATAAATGATGATTAAAAAAAGAATAAATAATTAATGAAGAAATACAGTAATATTTAAATGAGATAGAGAATGGAATAGAGAATTTGTTGGAAAGTGTATTTAAAAAAGTGAGTAAATAAAAATTAAATGTTACTATTCATTCTTCAAACTGTACAAAAATTTGAAGAAACTGCAGGAGATGCTTATTCAATAGGTGAGACTCTGCTCAAGACTTTTGCTTCCATTTCATATGGAATACAGCGCTCCGCTCATGACTTTTGGAATCCAGCCAAAGGAACTCAATTTGCATCAGCCAAAGGAACTCATTTAATGACTTTTGGAATCCAGCTCTCTGCTCATTTAACGTGGGTAAGGAATTTTCGAACATAATTTGCAATTTTGCATCAGTGGGTGTACGAAGATTTTTTTTTTTTTAATTTTTAATTTTTTACTATTTCCTAATAGGATATACGGAACCTTAAAAGCTATTTACCAAAAATCTATATAATATAATCTATTATATAATTCCACTGGATTCTAATTAGTAATTAGAATATACTTTTGTGTAAAGTGGTATCTAAAATGAAAATTCAGATGCTCCAATTTAATAGGGGTCTCTTTCGTGGAACTAATAAGCCTGGTCTTGAAATAATTATCCAAGATAATAAAAGGAATGAAAAATGTTTGCCTTGATGAGCGAGATAATATTAATGCCACCAATTATGATATCTAATTTTATGTTTATATATATATATATATATATATATAATTTAAACCACTTTTTTCTCAATTAAAACTATTGTAAGAGGGAAATGGTTCGAGTTGCGGGGTTAGCAGCATGTTGTAATTATCTCTTAAAACTATTGTAAGCTTATTCAAAAGTGTTTTCAATCCATTTAAACCCTGAAATCCACATAAAATTATCTAAATTTTCTCAGTAAATTTTTTTATTAACTCAATTGTAACCTTCAATGATTTTTTTTTTTATTGTATTTTAAAAATCTACATTTCATTTTCAATATATTTCATAAAATGTTTAAAATGTATAAAAATTAAATAAATTCATTGTAGTTCATAAAAAATAAAAAGTAAATTCATTGTATCATAATAAAAAGAAGTCAAGTTGTAAGGTAAAAAATTAAGTATATAAAGATAGGATTAACCACCATTTACCTTCTTATTTTTTAAAACTAAAATGTAAGCCAAGAGCCTTGTAACTCAATTAGTTAGTATTTACTTATATTTTCAAGACATATAAGGTTCAAATTTCACCTCTCCGATATAACTCTCAAATTATTGAAAAAAAAAATGAAAATTTAAGAAGTAATCAAGAGTCATAATCTACCAAATATTAAGCTTGTAACTTGTAAGGTTTTTCCGAAGTCGAAGAGAAAAAGAAAAATGCGGCCATGTCAATTTTTTTTTTTTAATTTTTTTTTATATATAGGTAATAATGATATTTTTATTATAAAAATCCAAAGAAAGAACATATGGAGTTGGCTGGTGGACGTATACGTACAGCCAATTTTTTTTAGACGAATTAGGTGGCCAAGCTCTCAATAAAATCAAAGACAAAGAGCAAAAGAGGTCTATCTGGATCCCAATACATCCAATGAAATAATAGCCCTACAATTACAAAACGCTAAAATATTTGTTTGGTTGGTTTTTTTTAAATTTTTTTTTTTTTGGTGTGTGTGGATGTAATTCGACAGTAGGAGGAGGATGATTTGAACCTTGAACATCTTATTTCAAAATACCAAAAAGTATCAATTAAACTACAAAGTTCTTGACAAATTATAAATTAGTTAAATGTTTTATGCATTGATTTATATTTTATACTTATATTTTGCCTATATATACATGCTTCTTTGAATCTGGTTAGCACAATAATATAAATAAAATACGTGAATGCAAGAGTATGATGAGCCCAAAATTTCATAATTAGTTCACTAATACCTTATTATCAGATCAAAACTTAGGACAAAATTGCTAAATGCCCTTTTTGGGCAAACTAAACAGCGTTTTGCCCTATTTTTCAAACTAATTAGGGAAATGTCTCTATTTTGAAAATCGATTTTCTCAGAATCGAGTTAGGCCCTATAGTGGTGTTTTGAAGGAGCCTATAGTGACGTTTTCAGGACCTATAGTGGCGTTTTGTAACTCGATTTATATGAAATCGAGCTATAGGTAAAAAAAATTAAAAAAATTGCCTATAACTCGATTTAATGGAAGTCAAGTTACAAAATGTCACTACAGGTCCTGAAAACATCACTATAGGTCCTTAAAAACGCCGCTATAGGGCTCCAGAATTTTTTTTTTTTATAACTCGAATTTGAGAAAATCAAGTTTCAAAAGAGGGACATTTCCCTAATTAGTTTAAAATATAGGGCAAAACGCTACTTAGTTTGCCCAAAAATGGCATTTAGCAATTTTGTCCTCAAAACTTATAATAATAATTTTTAATTTTTTATACTTTAAAAATAAATTTTATCACATTCCTAATATTCAAAATTTTGGTGTTATTTATATTGATGTGAATGTGTTTTCTAAATTCTTATGTAAGTTCCACGTTGATTTGGAGTGAGCTCATTCTTGTGTTTATAGATTTATTGTTATTTTAAATCAGGGAATCATAGCTTAACTTGTCAAACAGCACATCAAAGAAAGCGGATAAATCAGCCTCCAAGACAATCGACATGGTTCACTTGTGGAAGTGAGAGAAAAATGGGAAATGAAGTAAATAGAGATACACCCCAGAAAGTTGAGTTGGGACTTGGGAGTGAAAAGAGTTACTCCATTCTGTGAAAAGTTCAAGAAAACAATGAAGTGTTTTGGGTTTTTTTTTTTTTTACCTCTTTTGCTGTCACTGTTAATGCTCTGGATGTATGACTTTGCTACACGTGGTTTCAAAAGTCAGGATCAGAAGGTCCAGATAGAGCCGTTGGCACCATTAAAAGTTTCATTAAATGAGGAGACAGGCCGTTTGGTAATGTTGTTGTAGTAACGTTATTTGTATTTTTGAAAATACACGTGAGTGAAAAAGTGTGTAAAAATACGTGTAATGTTGTTTAAATAATGAAGTGTTTTGGGTTTTTATTTATTTATTTTTTTACCTCTTTTGCTGTCACAGTTAATGCTCTAGATGTATGACTTTGCTACACGTGGTTTCAAAAGTTAGGATCAAAAGGTCCAGATAGAGCCGTTGGCGCCATAAAAAGTTTCATTAAATGAGGAGACGGGCCATTTGGTAATGTTGTTGTAGTAACGTTATTTGTATTTTCGGAAATACACGTGAGTGAAAAAGTGTGTAAAAATACGTGTAATATTGTTTAAATAGAGTCTAGATCTTCTGTCCCACTTTTCCTGTACCACTCTATATTCCATCAATAAAAACTTGCCATATGTTCATCTATTTTTTTTTTTTTTTTTTTTGAGGAGTGTTCATTTAATTAATTAAATACTACCATTATTGACTTATTAATACTATCATTATTAATTAATGGTAGTATTTAATTAATTAGGGGCACATGTGGCCAGTTTTTATTGGTGGAGTATAGAGTGGAGTAAAAAAAGTGGAATAGAAGATTTGGACTCATTTAAACACTGAAAACTGTTGCTCAAAACATCCTACCAAACAGTCCCATAACAGTTGGTAGGTCTCAAACATTACAAGAATGCCATTATATTTTTATTCATATACAAATTTTAGAATACTAAAGTAAAAACTAATTACAAATTCTCAAATTAAATAAATTAAATAAATTTTCTAGTGGTAGGTTCCACCCAAAAAAAAAAACTGTAAATAAAATCTCTAAAATGGCTTTGTTTTTTAATATATATATATATATATATATATATATATCAAACCAAACATCCTCTAAACAATTAATTTTGATAGAAAGTTTCAAATATAATTTACATTAGAAATTAGAGAGAAACTCTTCAAACTTCCTTTATATTTTTTTTATTATATATAAATCTTGAAAATCTATCCATATGTTTTCATTATATACTCTATGCTTGAAAATTTTCAAGAATATCAAAGATCGATAGCTATGTTATCAATCCAATGTTTAAATTTCAAGTTTTTGTGGTATGTCTAAAATTATGTATAAAAAATTAATTTTTGGATCTAATAGTAAATAACATCTAATTTAAATGAAATTTGATATATGTATTAAGAACATAAAGAAAATATAATTAGATAGTTATATTTTCAAAATTCACATCAAATAAAAATATCTAAGAGGAGTTTGAAAGGTTTATCTCTAGTTTGGAGATACTCTGTCCATTTACAAGAAATGAATATACAGAACCTTAACAACTATTTACCATAAATTTATATAATATAATCTATTATATATTAGATTAGATTCTAATTACACTGTACTTTGTGTAAAGTGGCATCTAAAATCAAGATTAAAATGCTTAGTATTCTCAGAAGAAAAGAAAAAAAATCAAGATTCAAATGCTCCAATTTGATGGGCCCCTTTCGTGGAACTTATTAGGCTGGTCTTGGAATAAATATCCGAGAAAAGGAAGGAAATAGTAATGCCATCGACCATGCATTGATCACAAGGAAGCCATGGTTGCATATAGTTTGTAAAAGACATAGGCATGAATTTGGATTTGGTGCAATACTTAGTCCTATGCAATTCACCCCTCCCCAGACACAAACATTTTTATTGTTTTAATTTAACTTTTTTTTTTTTAATTTAAGGGCAGAGATTGAAAGTTGTTTTTTCAACTCTTAATCTCAACCCTTAATGGCTATTGCATTAGGTACTAGGGTATTGCACCTGATCTTAATCCCATGGGCATAAGGGAAGTAGTATTTGAAGGAGATCCAGCCACTATCATCAAAGCTAGGGCATATAGTCGAAGATACGGATGTACGTAAATGAACAAATCTATTTATGAATTGCTTGAGCTTGGTTCAAGAAAAAACTTGTTTATGTTAAACTAAATTCAAGCTCAAGTTTAGACTCGATTATTAAATGAGTCAAGTTCAAACATAATAATATACATAATATTCAATTAAATTATATATAATATTATATTTTTATAAGTATACTTGTCTATTAATATACTAATGATTAAAAAACATTTTATAGACTTGAGATTGGATTTTAGAAGTTGGTAAATATGATATCAAAGTATTATTTGTAGTTTATTAACAATATAAACAACCCATTCCTAGTGAAAATTCATAAATTTGTGATTAGATAAATAATTTCTAGTCGTGGTTTTACTATATACGGAAAATAATAAGTTAATTAAATAGTTTGCGAACATGCTCGAGTTTCTTCAATAAGAAAATGGACCAAACATGGACATATAATATTGTTTGGTGATAAGTTATAGCTCGGTCTATATTTGAAATAAAATCAAATAATAGACAAATAATGCACCACTATATATAAATTTCTTTAAAAAACCTTTTCCCCCCTCCCCGTGTGTGTGTATGTGTTAAAAAATACTTAGTATTCTAAAAAAAAAAGAAAAAAGAAGAAGAAGAAGAAGAAGAAGACAAATTTGAACTTTAAATATTCGGTTTAGCTCAGCTCGTCTCGTTTACAACCCTAATAGAGGTTGCCTAAGCTGGTGTTAAAGCTCTAGACAAATACAGCTTAGTACATGCACGCTAAAAGAACAGGAAATACCGAAATAGCACCATACATGCACTAGCAAGACTAGCTAAATATTTATAAAGGCGATGAAAACATGGACTGCTTCATTACCTACTCCAGTAGAGTGTATTATGGCTTCTAATTTAGCCATGGTTTGAGTAATAAAATATCTCCATTGAAAAGAGAAAAAAAAAGAAAAGAAAAAAAAAAGGCGGACATGTCAATTTTATTTATAGGTAAGAATGATATTTTATTTAAAAAAAAAAAAAAGAATCTAGCTACGTATGCCCTAAGATTCTATTCAAAATTACAACCAAATTTTTTTTTTAGACGAATTACGTAGACAAGTTCTCAATAAAATCAAAGTGCAAAGGAGGTGTATTTGGACCACAAGACATCCAATGAAAAAAAACGCTAAGTTAAACTACAAAGCTCTAAACAAGTTATATGCTAGTTAAATGTTTCATTTAGTGATTTGTATTTTATACTTATATTTTTCCTATGCATGCTTCTTTGAATCTGGTTACCATAATAATATAAATAAAATACGAGAATGCAAGAGTATGATGAACCCAAAATTTCATAATTGTTTCACTAATACCCTACCATCAGTCCCTCAAAAAAAAAAAAAAAAAAAAAAAAACCTACCATCAGATCAAAACTTATAATAATAATTTTTGCTAATTTTTAATACTTTAAAAATAAACCCTAGCTATCATATTCTTAATATTCAAAATTTGGGTGTTATTTCTGTTGATATGAATGTGTGTTCCAAATATTTTATTTATTCTTGTGAGTCTCACATTGGTTTGGGTGTGAGCTCATTTCTATGTTTATAAGTCATTGTTCACCTCTAATAATATTTTAAGATAGTGAGTCTAATGTAGACTTGGGTTTTATCTGTATTACAAACACGTGCCACCCCGTCCCTCCACAGTCGTGTGAAGTCCAAATCAATTTTACTTCGAGCATCCATTTTTTCAGCCAATTTAGCATTAATGAGATATCAATGACTGTTGTAGGTTAGTAAGTTAACTTATTATTTTATTGTTATTGATGGCTTATTTAACAATAAAATAGTGAGTTATAGCAATTATATCCAAAAAGAAAAAGTCCACTAAAGTCTAAAAAGTGTTTACTAGAATAATGCACTTGACAAATTGCAAATTAGCTATTTAAAATCCCAGCACAACCCATCCTCCTTAACTTGCACTTGCCCTCAAGTCTCATGCCAAACGGTTCTCAGTTTCCACAAACATTGGCTTCCCCAAGCCATCTAATCAATTTTTACTACTTTGGTTCTAGAGGTGAGCTTAATGAACAATTAATTAGGAGACACATCAGTGATGTTAAAAGCTGAAAGCCAAACAAATAAATTAGTTTCATTATGTACTTAAAACACACAGGTAGAAGGATATCAAGATTTGGGTATGTAATTAGATTTTGGTTTGAAATGAAATAGTCTATCAATGATTAGCTTTTTAGAACTATCACTTCTTCAATAAATGACTTCTACGTATTGTTATATTTTTAATTAACCACGAAAAAATAGTTAATATTACTTATTTAATCTTACTATTTAAACTTTTTTTAAGAATTGATAAAGTGACTATGTGGGTACTCTAGAATTTCTCAAAATTGAACATAAAAAATGGAGAGTCAGTATCATTGGACATTATCCTCACTTCTTGAATATTGGGTTGGGTTTTTTGTCTAACCAATAACTCAAAACACAAAATAAAAGACCCATTAACCCAAAAAAAAGTTAGCCTCGGCCCTTTAGAGAACGTGAACCTTTCTAAAATAACTCATCGCAGCCCACCAAAAAAAGAAAAGAAAAGAATTTGGTCCAAGAATAAAAAATTACTTTTTTAAGTCCTCCTAAAAACAAAAAAAACAAAAAACAAAGTGGCTTCTTTGCAAATGTAACAAAGTGAAGGCGGTGGTGACCTAAGGCCTATTGGAATAGAGGCTACCAAAAATGAGTGGAGCTTCATCTTTGAAGAAAATGGGGCTACATGGTTTGGGCCTTGAAAAACTTAACCTAAGGCCTATAGATCTAAAGTTATAATGGGCTGACTTCGGCCCAATTTTGTTTACACTCCTACTTACCTATTCTTCCAAAGAATTTGTTCTAACTTTTTGAGATGAAGCAAATTGATCTGGTTCCCAATTACTTCTAGCAATTTTTTTTCCCAACAACAACAATTCTCCTACGTAACAAGATGTATGAATTGCAATTGTTTCAACGGAAAACATATATATTGGAAATAAATATTATTTAAGAAATAAGATATTGATAACCTAATTAATTAATTATATCTAAAATAAATCCAATTGACCAATAAAAATGCAATTTTCTTTCAAAATAAAATTAGATATTTCTTTGTGCTTCACACGTCAGAAATATTTGATGGGAAGGCTAGTGAAAGAAGCAAGTAGAAACATTATACTAGATCCTTAAAGTATTTTATTGAATAATTTGAAAACGGTGGGCCATGACAAATTGTGGAGAGTTTGTGCATGATCCAGCGGCTTCTTGGCTAGGTGGGTCTCCGGCGGCGGCCCAAGGTGGATGGCTCCTACGAGAAGCTTATTTCAGGGTTTTAATTTTTCAAAATAGAAAGTAATTCTTTGTATTACTGTTTAATATATTATGTGCAATTATTTGTAAAAATCTGATGTGGCAAAGTATTATTGGATGGTGTTAAAATAGGCTTTTGCATCCTTATTGAATTTAATTTTTTTTAAAAGAAAGTACTATTCCATCATATATGAAGCTTTGAAGCAAGCCTAACAATTTGACCAAAAAAAAAAAGCAAGCCTAGCAAGTTTTCTCACTATGATACATGCATAAAAGGAAAGATATTACCATTTACAAGTATGTAAAGTTTGATAGTAGCGTATGACTTTAAGGCACTTTTGCTTCAAATTAAGGCTTGTGGAGAAATTCAAGATCAAATCAATTAGCTAGAAGTGGAGGCACCATATTGTTTTCACTGAGACCAAAAGAGAAACAATAGACTTAACAGAGCAATGGTGTGTATGTACTTAACATGAAATGAAGATGAGAAAATTTATTTGTGATTCTCATACTTGCAAAATGAGGTGAACTGTTTTTTCATTTCTATGTTCTTAATGGTTCAGAACATCCATATAATTGACATTTATGGAAATGAAGATACCATAGCATACACTAAATTAAAGACAATACATTGAAAATATGGAAACATATTATCATCACAAATTTCTAGGAGTTAACACTAACTTGCTGGTTTTTTGAAAGACCAATGAGATTAAAGAAACTGTCATTTTTATTTACATGATCATAGAAGAAAAGTCAATTAGTTAGTTGTTTGACCTCTAAAGCCCAACATGCCGTCTTTCGTGGAAAATAAAATGGAAGAGAAAAGACAAAAGAGAAAATGAAAGCTTAAATAGTCAGAAAATTTCATATATTTTACTTAAGCATTCTACCATATTTATCATATATTTTAATTGTAGTGAGGGTTACTTCCATTGAAATACAATAAGGTGAAGCATCTCACCACATTGGAATTAACTTAAATTAAGATCAAGCAAGTAGAATGAAGCCAAAGTTCCCTATTTCTAGCTATATATATATATATATAGAGTTTGTTTTGAAAAAATTCTTGTATATTCTGCAAGAGATAGTTTCAGGTTCCCAAGTAGCATAATTCAATCAGTGTGTCTTCCTCATCAATCAACTTTTGACAAAAATGAAAGGAAACCATGACAAAAGTTTTCATTACCTGGTCCCCAAATACAGCTAATGTGACCATATTGGCAATAATGCAATAAATCAATGTAATGCTAGGTAATCAACACATTTTACTTGTAGCAGTCAAGCATAAAGGAGTTTAAATTTTGAAATGAAATTGAGTTAGATAAACTACATAGAAGAGGCTAAAATTTCTCTGCTTTCATTGTCTAGAAAAATTTTGAAAATAAAGAAGATGGTCTTACTAAATATTCCAGTAGTAAATTACAGTACCAATCAAAGTCGTAGCTCTTAAAGTTATAATTTCAAGCACAATGTTTGATGCAGTCCAAATGATTCTTTAAGCCAAGATTATTTGATGGCTGAGACAAAATTTCAAAGAACAAATTTCAACACATTGGTTATACTGGATACAAGTCAACCGCATCCTTAACTATATTTTGTAAACTGGTAAGCTTGCTTCTTTTTAGACGAAGCCAAAAAACAGCTTAAAATACCTCAATCGAACGTATGGTGTTTAACATAAAAGTCACATTACAAAGAGGACCAGGCTACATGCAGAAAAGAGGAAGCTATAGAATTGGCAAGCCAGCGAGCATTAGTAAGCATTCCACCAGGGACTTTGATGAAACCATAGCTTAAAAAATGGCAAACGCAGCAAAGCAATGTCTTCTTTGATAGCTTGTCTCTCCCGCTTCCACAACAAAGGCTTGCCTCAGAGGCTACTGATAACTACAAGTGCAGTCCACACCTTTCATAAGTATGTAAGATAAGGTTTCTGAATTGCCTTAACAAGCCTACGCCTCACCAGAACCTCTTTATTTTGGTACTAACTCCCACTTGCCATGCCCAACAATCAACAAATTGTATCCAAGTGCACAAAGGAGGTTCTCATTACAACGATTCCCAACCATTACTTCTTAACAAGTCAGGATCATGTGAATGTAATAGTTAAGAGCTTGAGAAACATGACAACCTTCCCTTCAAACATGTGCCACATTCCAGCATTTTGAAATAGAACACAGAGTGGCTATAATAGCAAGAATAGCATAAGAAAAAGGATCATCATCCTTGGAGATAAAACTTTAGGTTAATAACTGGTTAGCCTCCTTCAGGTCAAATTACCAATGAAAAACTTGCCTGAAAGTTTACAACGAAAATTCAGTGACAACTATGAGTCTTGGTTTTTTGTACTATACTGCTATGTTATATTTATGGGAAAGAAGGTACTATAGCATACACTAAACTAAAGAGGAAAAACATTGAAAATGAAAAAAAAAAAAAAAATAGAATTCAACAAATATTTCTACAAGTTATCTCTAACTAGATGGTGTTTTGAAAGATGAACAAGGTCAAAGAAAGGGGCACATACCTATTTATTTACATAAACATAGGTGGGAAATTCAATTAGGTTTTTGCTCTCTCAGACTAGAATGCCTCCTTCCATTGCTCTTTAAGTCCTCTGGAAATTTTGCTAAGATGACAGGCAGTCCATTAAATGCCAAAGGAGAGGAACATTGAAAAATAAAACCCAAAAAAATGGAAAAAGAAAAAAATTAAACAGTCAGCAAATAAGATATGCCTTGAGTATTCAACAAGAGCTACCATCAACAATGAATTTTTTCTTCTGAAGTTCATATAATAGCATGGAAGGTTCTTTCCACTGAAACATAATCAGGCGAATCATCCGCCTTACCAAAATTAACTTAAATTTAGATCAAACAAGAAATATGTAGAAAGTTTTTCATTTTCTGTCTAAAACTAAAATCTGTCATATGATTAGCGGTTGTTTCTGAAACTTTGCATATTCAGGTTCTTGAGTGTTGTTTTTCAATTTTATACATAGCTTTGGGTAACTAGGCCCTACTAAAATGCATTTTTCTTTCATTTAGTAGCTGCAGAAAAGCCCTCCTTTCAGTATATGTTTACTGAATGGAGTTATTAAGTAGGTTACATAGATGGTAGTATAGTGGGAAGGTTTAATCTATGCCTGAAGAATTAACCAAGTAATGAAGGATTATAAATACAAATAAGTGATAATAGTAAACAACCTGAAGTGGAATCAGCTTTATATAGAGGGCAAGTACACACTGAGAAGAATATTTGTGAATTACGGTCCAACCTCCCCTCTCCTTCTGGCCCTCCTTTCATATTTCCATTGTGAAATCTCTGAGAATGGTCAAGAGTTCTAAAAGGGGAAAAAACACACACACACACACAATGAAAATTATACTTGTATCCCAAAGAACATACTCAATCAATGTGTCAAAATTTATTATAAAAAGAAAAAACTTTAGTTCAAAAACAAACTATAGCAGATATTGATTAGATAAAAAAGTAGAGACCCCCTAAAATGCACAATGCAAAATTGCCAAGGGACTTCCATTTACAACTGTCCATTAGCATACCATACTGGGAATCAACTGTTCATCTAATTTTAAAAAGTTCAGGATAATTGGCAAAAACAAGTAAAGTCAAGGAAATGATTGATGGAGCAAAGAATTCATTTTCTATTGGAAAGCCTCCATATGTGACTACATTATCAACAATAAAAGTAGTTTGCACTCCATTCCAGAATATGAGAAAGTCTCAGCTAAAATTATGAGCTGAAATATATGGAGACTCCTAGGCTCACTAGCAATGAAAAATTTTCCTGAAAAGTTTAAAATAAAGAAATCAGTCAACTTTGATTCTTGGTTACACTAAGGGCAATATAGCATACACTAAAGAGATAATAGTTTGAACTTTATAAGATATCAGAAATCATCACACACTATATATTATAACCTCTAGCTTGCTGCTGCTGTTTCAAAAGACTAACAAAATCAAATAAAGAGGCACTAACATTGCTATTTACAAGAACAGAGATGAAAAGGAATTGTACCACAATACTATATATTTAAGGCATTTTGCTGAACAGTAATGTACATTAAGCATAAATGGTTCATATAATTCAAATAAATTATAAACTATAAGAGACATTGATGAGCTCAAAATTCAAGGGGCCAGAAGTTCAATTATCCAAAAAAAATTCTTAACATGTACTACCCAAAATATAATGTGCCTCCATGTTTAGAAATTTGGGAATAGTTTTTAGGACTTCAAAAGCTTCCATGCTGCAGGAATTAGCACAATCTTAAAACAATATTGTTGTTTCATTTGGGCATTCTTTTTATTACAAAGTTCCTTCTTTCTAAGTATTGTACCTGGAAGGCAGAGTAAATATCTAACTTCTCCCATTCTGTTTTGCACAATTATTGCTGCTCCTCCTCCAGCTGGTAGATAGGCATCCAATCAATGTGAACACAAGGCATGTGGGAAATTTTGAACCACTCTCACCCTTTGCCTTTCTTGCAGTGTTGTTTCAGCACTGGACACCCTTTAATATAAAGTTGCAGAAGTGAGGGAGGCAAGCCCTTCTCTGGGAGGGATGCAAGCTTAGGCAATTTTTGATTGACAGTAGTTTAAGAGCAGAGATGTTTTGAAAGCCTTTGGATGATAGGAATACTATATTTTGAAAATTCTTAATAAACAGGTAGGTGAGAGAGGTCGGCAACATCATCATCATCTTCCCATTTTCCTCCTCAGGAAATGACAGCCAATCCAAAAATCCACCATCAATCTCAAGAAGGGTAAGAGATGTGAGTCTGTGCAATCCCCACTCAATTACTTGCTTACAGATATTTACCCTTTTCAACCAATGTCTTGTTAGGTTAGTGGGGTAACCCTCTTCTGGAAAGGATGTGATGCTTGGACAATCACGTATAAGTAATTGTTGAAGAGAGTTGAGGTTGTGCATGCAGTTGGGCAAGGCCAACAGTTTCTCACATGATTCAATAAAAAGCTTTCTCAGGCTAGTGGGTAGCAACCCTTCATTTGGGAAGGAAACAACTCTAGAACCCTTCTCAATGTGGATCTGATTAAGCTGACAAAGTTTGTGTAGGCCCTCTGGTAAGGATTTATGCTTTTCACAATACCGGATTTCAATATGTTCAAGAGATGCATTGTTGTGTAACTTTTTTGCTGTAGATTCCAGGATTAGACAATAACATACAGAAAGGTGTTTAAAGGCTATCGGCAACTCGTCTCTTGATGATAAGGATGTCAACTGTGAACATTTATAAATCTTAAGGTGTTTAAGTGTGATAGGTAGGTCAACTCTTGATGATACGCATTCTAGAGATGGACAATCCCTAATATCCAAGTGCTCAAGAAGAGATGCATTGTTTTTACAATTGCTGTTAAGATTCTCCTCATTCATCAATAAAGAAGAAGTTGGATAAGAAGAAGCCTCTCCATTGTCGACCACAAACTGCAAATTCTGACAACTTTTTATCACCAGGCTTTTTAAATTTAAAGGTAGCTGGCCTCTTGAAATGAACGTAAGAGAATTACATTTCTCAATAGTTGCTTTTTCCAGGCATGTACAATTGGACATTGGCAAGGATTTCAAAGCACTACAACCTTCAATTTTTAGTGTCCTTAATGCAGATGTCAAATTGATGTTGACAAGACTTTGGCACGATCTGATATTTAGCGTTACAAGGGACATAAGCTCATCCTGCCACAAAGTTGTGAGCTTCTTACATTTATCTATTGTCAGATTTTCCACCTTTACAAACTTAGGCATGAACTCCTCCGTCAAGCTTTTCACTTCTGGAATAGAAAGAACCATTGAATTTAGCAAGCACAACTCAAGCGTGCTTCTATTCACAACCTCTTTACATCCCACAATTTCTAATTCATGAAGCATTGATGGGCTAGGAATAGTAACAACCAATTGTTCACATTCACAAATCAAAAAATTTTCCAATGAAGGGAGATGATGAGGCAATTTTCCTTGCAATTTGGGGTATTTAGAGATTGAAAGCTCTTGCAAGAGAGGGAATTCTTCATACTCAACTTCGCAAGGAAACCAATCTTGCCATTCATGCATATCCTCAAAGCAAAGTTTCGCTAAGGATCGAAAAGGTTTTAAGCAACCTTCGCCATAAAACTCAGGACCGATGCTTTGGACCCTAGCCATTCTCATAATAAAAAGGTATTTGAGAGACAGTAGTTGTCCAAAAGCAGGAAAGAACATGCAGTTTCCACATCTATCTATTCTTAGATCTACCTTATTAGAAAAAGAAGCGGTAGATGAGTCTATGGTGTAGATGTTATCATTGAAAGAGAACTTTTTTTTTTTTTTTTTTTTTAAGAAGACATTGAAAGAGAAATTTTTTTTTTTTTTACAACACCTGCTATCAACAACTACATCAACCTTAAATTGGTACCCCTTTTGAATTGTAGGACCACATAATTAGTTTGGCCATTAGTAGACAATTGATGCAATTTGATTAGTGTGGAGAGGGGTTTTTTCATATCACTGTGCAGTGTGCACCCCTACTTATCTTCAAATAAAGGACTTGGAATCAAATCTTGTCTATACCCAAAAAAAGAAACCCTCATTGGCATCTTAACCTAGTAGCAAAAAACCATCATCATTGAGCAAAAAACATAGACTGAAATCCTATTATGTGTGCATTTGGGAAGCATTGCATTTTTGCGTTTTGCTGAAAAAATGTGGGTCCCACGGCACTGTCCATGGACCCACAAAAGTCATCCAAATACAGATTTCAATATAAATTGAAGTCTCACAGCACTATTTACACATTGAAAAATTATTTTGCTACAATGTTTTCAACAATAAGTTTTCAGTTTTCAGTAAATAAGCGGTATCCAAACACACCCTATATCTATCCAAAAAATAATTCATTCTATACAGGAAATTAATAGCTCCAAGATGTGGGCATGTAACTGTTTGGTTAGTGAATACGAGCACAACAATGCTAAAGTTTTTTGCACTTTGGAGCCATTCGAATCCGAGTTTCACTAACTTAAGAGTTTATAAATTTTTCCAGCTAGGGAAATTTTTCTCTCTGGCGTAGGTGATGTTGGTTTTGTCTGAGTTAATACATGTGGTAGGTGTGCCAACGGTGTAGATGTTATCATTGAAAGAGAAATTTTTTTTTTTTTTTTTTAAAGAGGACATTGAAAGAGAAATCTTTTTTTTTAAGAAGACATTGAAAGAGAAATCTTAGTCCATAGAGGAGCATTTGTTGTTTTTAGTGCATGCTTAGATTAGCTTGTTACTTAGGCAAACACATCGTCTTTTAGCTACGAAGGTAGTTTCTTCTCTTATTATACATTTATACGGTGCAAGAAACAATGTTTAGGGTGGTGTTTTCAATGACCATTTGTAGCTTTAGCAACTAGGAATGAAGTTCCCCAAACTATGTAAGTTTTTTTAAAATTCAGGTAAATCTAGGAAACATATTGCATTTGGATGATGGGTTAAAAACAGAATCATATTGGGACCACAAAATGTTTGAGGTTGTGATTGGGAAATTGTAAGTTTCTTTTAATTTAATTTTAGACGGATTTATCCTAGGTAAATTTCGTACAAGAGAGGAGAATTTGACAAGAAAATGGGAACTTGGAAAGGAGACAAAACATTGGTAATCAAACTGTTTTCATTAGGTTAACGGTTAGGGTTAACAAAGAATTTGGATTTAGGAGAGAGAGAAATAAAAAAATGAAAATACCATTTTGATCTCTACATTTTTGTAGCAATTAATTTGGATCCTTTTATTTTTAATTTACAATTAATTACCGTTACTTAGTGAGTTGATGATAGAGACCAAATTGACTACAAGTTAAAAATAATAAGAACCAAATTGTTTGTTTTTGATAGCTTGGGAACCATTCCACCTAAAAATCTCTTTTTTGTTTGTTTTGTTTAAAATTCTTATCTTTCAATGCGAGATGCAATGCCTCAGATTATGCAAGGGAATATGATGGTGCCTGCCTTCAAATGTGATTGTCATGTATAATCCAATTGCATAGGGGCTCCTCTTTCTTGTCCAAGAAAGAAAAGCAAGTATAAGAGAGTTTTATGGTAATGTCATGAGTTTGGCATACTTGGAATTTTGTAATGTAATGTTAGAACTTGATTTTTGATGTTTATGAGTTTTGGTTTAATATATGATATATTTAAGTCAAATTTTAATAAATTGTAATAAAAGTTGTTGGAGGGAACTATGGGTGCCTTCTATAATGAGAGTGAGGGGGAAAAAACTTATATTAAAGTGGCCAAGAGTGCTTTCTAAAATAGAAGGTATTGTTCGCTTTGGGAATGGGCCGAGGAGGCCGATGCCACCCGCACGGATTTGGTCAATCCCACTTTGAGTAGAGACGCCTCCTACCCGCTGCTTATTAGCATGAGCTCACAAGTGGGGTGTACCCATCAAGTAGTACACTCCACTTGTGGAGGAACGAATCTCTACTTGATAGGTACACCCCACTTATGAGCTCATGCTTATAAGTTATGGGTGGGAGGTGTCTTTCCCCGATGTGGGATTGAGCAAATCCGTGCAAGTGGCATCGGCCTTCTCGGCCCATTCCCAAAGCGAACAATACCTTCTAAGGAAGAGATTCGTTCCTCCACAATATTAAATTAATTGACTTTGTTAATTGTACAAATATTGTTCAAATCAACCCACTTTTAACTAAACCAAAAATCTATATATATTTTTTACTGATACATGTGATTTTTATTGAATTAATAACCATATTTATAATAATAATTTCGAACTCTCTATTGTAAGATTGAAAATTACCAATTGGAATGAACTTAAATCCAATATTATATTTTAAAAAGAAATAATAACTAATGCTTCAAAAAAAAAAATAAGAAGAAGAAGAAGAAGCTCGCAAGAAGCATTGAGCCTGGCCCATATATTCCATTAAGTTGAACGAGGCTCAAACTTTGGATACCAATCCTACCCGGCAACTCAAACAGGCTGTTACAGTGAGAAGCCCTGACTCGTAGTTAAAGCTGGGCCACCAGACCCAACGTTAAAGCTGGGCCATGTTTTATGCTGGGCTTATTAAATAAACTCTAACAAAAATGAGAATCCTTCTCATGCGAGATCTCGTGGCTTTTTATTTATTTTTGAGTAAAGCTGTATAACAAATTATTTTACAATATTTTTATAAAAAAATTTTAAATAATTAGTGATAAATCAAAATGTGATGTTAGTGAGGGTCCAAATTAGAACTAGTAAGAATTTGTCATATCAATAATTTGTAAAAATATTATAAAATATTTTGTGACGGTAGCATTACTCGTTATTTTTTAGAAGAATAATGGTACAACCACAAACTATTTTATAATATTTTTAGAAACTGTTAATGTAATCAATTTCTTATTTGTTTTTATCTAAATACACCATTAACATCACTTTTTCATTTACTAATAATCATTCACCACATCATTAGTTTGTAAAAATATTTGTATATCTAGTATTACTCTTTTTAGAAATATTATCTTCACAATATTTTCACAACAAATTCTAAGTACTTTTAGTGTTATGTTCAAATTATAACCAATAACAACTTACTACCTATAATTTGTTGTGAAAATATTGTAGAAGTAACAATTCTTTTATTTATTTATTTCGTTTTACTAAATAAAAAATTGCCTTTTGTTTTAGGCTTTTTCAAATAATCCAAGTTTTTGATAAATTTTTATATTCTCTGAAAATGGTATTAAAATTTTTATAAAATGACCCATTAACAATGGGTATAAACTTTAATATGAACAATTATCAACAAAAAAAAAAAAATATATATATATATATATATATCAAAAATCTTTAATATGACCCATTAAAAAATCACCCATGTACCAAGTCTAATGGGTGACCCGATTTTATTTGGGTTTTGCCCCAGATTAATCCCAGTACAAGTACAACCTAGACATGGCAAAACAGGTCAGACCCGTTTGACCCGACCCGTTTGACCTGCAACCCGTTTGACCCGTAACCCATTTGACCCGTTTAAAAATGACCCGTTTTGATACGTGACCCGTTTTGACTCGCGACCCGATTGACCCGACCCGCCTGTTTTGCAACGTCTACCAACGTTGAGTAGATTGAGATTGAGATGTAATTCTTATAAGATATTTACTTATTCTTCTTCACTTAATATGTTTGTACTCCATTATAGTTTATTAGTGTTCTATTCATCCTACAAACATGTCTTGTCTTTTTGTTCATGAAAAATCATTTCTTTTTTCTGCCTTCTGTTCAGGAAAAATCAAGTCTTGTCTTTTTATACATATCTGTAGCCCGATCAAACTCTCTATTTTGAGGTGCTCCCTCTTATTATTATATTTCTAGGTGCAAGCCTTAACTATTAAGTGCCATCTTAATTGTTAAACTATTACTGCAAGCACTTGTATAGGTCATGAACTATGTCTAACATACTAGGCTCGGCAGTATTGGTGAAATTCCCTTTACAACTTGCATTCTTGTCTGATTTATCATTTATTTAGTAAATTACATGTTGTCACCAGTAATAATATTCTTTATATCAGTCTATGTCAGTATGATGTCAAATAAGAAATTCTAAATTTTCTCCCCTGGTTTGTTCATTATTGTTTTTCAGCCTATTACAGCATAACCAACCTATTAAGATGTCTAAGTGGGCTGATCTTCCACATTTTATCCTCTATGAAATAATCTGTCGACTATCTTTCTTTGATGATGTCTTCATTGTTGGTGCTGTCTGCAAGTCGTGGCAATTAGTTGTTAATTCATTGGAGAAACCTCTATTACCTCCTAAATGTCCTTGGCTTATGCTTGCTGAAAGAGAACGAGGCAATAAAGAAAGGCAGATGCGAAGCTTTTTCAAGTTATCAAATACTAAAACTTACAATTTCAAGTTGCCTGAGCTTGTTGGAAGAAAAAGCTATGGAGCATCTTTGGGATGGTTGCTCACTATAGGCACCGATTTACAAATAAATCTCTTTCATCCATTGTCTAAAAAGCTAATAGCTCTGCCACCTCAACCTACCTTTTGCTGTCAATACAATGGTAAAGTTGAGCGCATGTATCTTCGTAAAAACTTTGTTTCTAAGTGTGTTTTGTCAAGGAGTCCGTGGAACTCAATAACTCATGAATATGATGGTGATTGCATAATCATGACAATCTATGGTGACAAAAAATTATTGGCCTTCACTAGACCGGGATATAAAGCTTGGATTGATATAAAAAGTCCTACTCGATGTTATGATGACATTGCATTCTACAAGGGAAAATTTTATGTGGTAGATTGTCATGGTGAAGTTTTTGTTTGTCGCACTGATGATGACCAAAAGCTAGAATTTAAAGTTAATGTGCCACCTCCAAAGGGAACCAAGGGTACTACCCAGAAGTATATTGTTGTATCATCAGGAGCTCTTTTGTTGGTTTCACGAATGCGAGGTGGTCCTTTTTCTTACCTAAGAGGCGACCGTAACTATGAAGAAAATGAATTCAATAATGAAGACTCCAAAGATGATACCGAGGATGAGGATGCTTTTGAAGATGAATCCGAAGAAGAAGAAGGAGGAGGAGGAGGAGGAGGAGGAGGAAAAGAAGAAGAATACATCAATGATAATGCCTATCTGACAATTGGGTTCACAGTTCTAAAATTGAAACGGTGTACTCAAGCAGGAAGCAAATATAGATACAAATTTCACAGCTTGGGAGATCAAGCATTGTTTGTGGGTGACAACTCTTCGGTGTCTTTGTCTGCATCAAGCTTCAATGGGTTGAAAGCAGATGGCCATAAACTAAATTATGCGTATACCTTAGAGGGTGGTGGGTATGACATAGGTGCATTTAGAATGGAAGACGGGAAAATTGAGCACCCATACCCTGGTGAATCCCTCTCTTTCTTTTCTACCCCACTTTGGTATATTTAACTTACATCTAAGCAATGCATATGTTGGTTTTAATCAAAAAAGCTTGTGAAAGTGGGTAAACTTGTTGGTCTTAAGATGTGCTTATGTTTATTGAACTCAGAAGTTGTAAAACTAGTAATTTACATCTACGCAATCTATTTATTGTATAATACTTATTCTATTTTAATTGCAATTATCTATGGGTTCTCTTCACTTATTCTAGCTATTAGTTTAATTTGTGAATTATCAAAATTGAATCAGTTACATTGTTGAATAACTCAATTATGACTGTCAGGTGCTGCTTTAATTTTATTTTTCTATACTTCACTCACACACGCGCACTTCTAACTTGAGGGTTAGCAATGGGGGTGGAGGAAAAGCAAAGAGAAATGGCTAGTCTACCAAACAGGTGATGTGCCTTTTGACAGACCCAGACAGAATTCTCTGGGCCTCAAGAGCTTCAACAAATGTTAATAAGCTTCTCTACAATGTAAGTTTTGCATTTCTGATCATGGCGGTCTGTTTGGTTGTTGAGTACCGAATTGTTTGGGAAAAGAGAACTGAATTGTTAAGAAATGGAATTTCTTTCTTATTCAACTTGTCTTGTTTGAATCCTTTGTATCATTCAAGTTTCTAGTAAAGCTAAATAAGGAAATAACAAATTCAGCCACATCAGATGTTTTCTTGAATAAGTTTTCCTCTTCTTCTTCTTCTTCTTCTTTTTGTGTGTGTGTGTGTGTGTGTGTGTGTGTGTTAAGGACACAGCTGATTTGTTTCAGATTAGTTTAAGAAAGAAACCGAGTTCATTATAAATGATTTGATTTAGAAAAAATATAATTTCTCATCAAAATTTTCTAACTCCAAGCCGAGTACTTGAACATTGTAGTAGTATTTTTGCAAATTTTAGAATTTATGTTCCATGTTTACTACCAGCATCAAATTTTGCCTACTAACCAAATATCTAATCTACATACCATATCCGTGGCCATTTACTAGTAGATTTACAGTGTCAAACAAAACATCGAAACTCAAGAGCTAAGTAAACAGTAATTCAATCTTGAAATGGCCAAATTGGCACCAAATCAAAACCTCAAAAACAAACTATATTAAATACTAACAAAAGGACTTTCATCTTCTTAGCAATAAAACATAATACAAAATCAAAAAATAAAGAGGCAAAAAAAGCAACAATTATCACAAGTAAAGAGTACCAAACCCTAGAATTCAAAAATAGTAGAGACAAGAGCTCGAAGAAACCTTGGTTTGATAGCTTGCTTCAGTAAATATATATATATATATATATATATATTAAAGGAATTTATATGATTATTTTTATATAATAAACTATTTTTATTTGAGATTACTATTTGGATAAATACATTTATTTTGTTATATTAATTATTAATTGGTGCATTAATTATTTAAATATAATGAAATTTTAATGTCATTTTTACAAGATTTATATGAGAAGCAATTAATTTGAAATATGATATTCTTACTCAAATTAGTTTTTTTTTTTTTTTTTTTTTTTTGAAAATGGACTGTGTATTATTTAATTAATTAGAAAACGAGGAATCCAAATACAAAGCCTTAAGGGCCGGGGGAGGTTGTTCTTCCAACCAAACATATTCCTCACTTACAAATTTTGCAAACCGGGCCAAAGAATGAGCCACACCGTTAGCACTACGTCTAACACAGCTAGCTGAAAGCTTACGAAACTTCAACGCCAGGCAGCGAGCATCCTCATAAATATTTCCCAACATGGATTTGTCAGGCTTGGTAGCTATCAAACCCCTTATCACAGTGGCATTGTCTCCCTCAACCACCACCTCTTGGAATCCTGTCTCCACAGCAAACTCCAAAGCCTTCCGACACGCCAATACCTCTGCTTCTTCACTACTGGCAACTAGAGGACCCTTAGTTGATAGTGCTGCCATCACTGCCCTTGCATTGATCCTTATAATAGCCCCAAAGCCTAACGCCTCCATATCCGTAAAAACTGCTGCATCAAAATTTAGCTTGTACATATTCCCTGAGGGTGGACACCACGACTGCACATCCTCCCAAGCTATATGGACAACCAGTTGAGCCCGTGATGCTTTAAACTCATCAAGCAAGTCCGATGCCCATGAATTCAGTCTTGAAGGATCTTGAGCTTTCCCTCCTTTCTTTTGTTCCATATTAACCAGCAATGGACCCAAAAAAGCTCTAACTCTTCTTCAGACAATCTTAGGATTAATTCTTCTATCAACTACATAAAATCCCTGTGTTTCGTGCCCACTTTCTACAACCTACGTGGACCACTTGCCCACACGTCTTGTGCTGCCCCACACTCCCATAGAACATGGAGAACTGATTTCGGTGCCTGATTACAACGTTCACAGTAGGCATCTGGGACCACTTTCCTACAAAATAAATTCTCATGTGTAGGCAGAATGTTTTGGCAAGCTCTCCATGTAAACACCCGAATTTTATTTGGCACTTTCATTTTCCAAACTTTTGCCCAAACATGAGATCCTCCCTCCACTTTTGAACTCTCCCCCAAATCCTTTTCCTACTTTAGAATTAATTGGGCTATATGGTACCCCCGATCTCACTGTGTACTCCCTAGTTTTAGTGTGGAGCCATGTCAAGGTATCTGAAACCAATCTGTGGCTCAATGGAATGCGAAAAATTGCTTCTGCATCATCTCTATGAAATACATTAACAATAAGCTCCCAGTCCCAAGCCTTAACCTGCCAATCAATGAGCTCGGACACTCTCCATTCCCACTCCTCCACATGTGGTGGATGGAGAACTTTGTGTGTAGGATGGTTAGGAATCCAACTATCCTTAGTGACCCGAATAGATGACCCATTGCCCACCCTCCAACAGCCACCTTTCCTTAGGATTGGTTGAGCTGCTAGTAAGCTCTTCCAAATATAAGAACTATTTGGGACGTCTGTAGCTTCAAGGAATGTACCACGCGGGAAGTATTTCGCCTTAAAACAATTATACACCAAAGACTCCTATTGTTGTAGCAATCTCCATCCTTGCTTGGCCAACATAGCTAGGTTGAAGCTATGTAAATCTCTAAAGCCCATTACACCCTCCTTTTTTGATTGAGCCAACACACTCCACTTCTTCCAATGGATCTTCCTTCCATTGTCAATCTGCCCCCGCCAAAACCAAGCACACATAGCATTAAGTTTTTCACAAAGTTTCATCGGTAGTTGAAAAACCCTCATAGTGTAAGTGGGGATGGATAGAGCCACCGCTTTGATTAAGATCTCCTTATCCGCTCTTGATAATAATTGACCCTTCCACCCTTGGATTTTTTTCCACACTCGATCTTTTAGAAACGAGAAAGTTTGGTATTTCAACTGACCAACCAAGGTAGGCAAACCCAAATAGGATTCAAATCTTTCCACCTCCTTTACCCCCAATACATCTTTTATCCCTTGTCTTCACTCTTCCTTCACATTGCTACTGAAATAGACTGATGATTTTTCAAGATTAATACATTGTCCAGATGAGGCAGCATATAATTGTAATACCTCAGAAATAGTATGCACTTCATCCTGAGTTGCTTGGCAAAACAAAAGCGAGTCATCAGCAAATAGCAAATGAGAGATGGAAGGAGCCCTTCTACATATAGAAACCCCATGGAGCTGCCCCTCCCTTTCAGCTTTATCCAGTAAGGATGTGAACCTCAACACACAATAGGAACAAGTATGGAGATACTCAAATTAGTTACTTTTGCAATAGTTGAAACAAGTCTAACAAATATATATATATATATATATATATATATATATATATTTAGTATAATTTTAAGATAGCTTTAATTCATTGGCTTTATTAATATAAAAAATAAACTTGGAATTCTATTAAGTCACTCTCTCATACAAAAGAATTGGGATGAACGTAAAGCTCTCTCATCTTTTTATAAGCTTAGCTCACACACATACATGTCATTCACACATGCAAAGGGTGTGAGTCTTGATTTTTAATGTGGGCAAAAAAATAAATAAGGATAAGAACAAAGCAGTCTGCTAGTAGATATTTCGCGACCTAGTCGCGGGCTGTCTAGTCGCGAGATGGTCACATCATTTTGGATCTTCTACCACATGTCACTTGCGGGTTATTTAAGTTGCCTGAGGTTGCGAGTTGACTTTCAATGTCGTGGGCTGTCTGGTCACAAGATAGTCGCGATAGCAGTCTGTCCAGATCTTTTATCACATGTCACTCGTGGGTTGTTCAGGTTGCTTAAAGTCACAAGTTGACTCTAAATGTAGCTTTCACAAAATGTAGAGGGGTTCAAGTGCTTTCTACTCACACATTTAAGCCAGAAAGATCCATTAAAATGAGAATAATTAAATTTTTCTCGAAATTAAGCTAACAAAAAACATGGATTTTACAAAAATAAATAAGGGTGTCATATAAAAGACTAGAAAAACAGGAAATGCAAGAGGGAAAACTAAGAAAAAAGGGGCTTTTTATGAATGATAGTAATTGACACGTCCGAAGCTATAATTACTACCATTCTTGCGAGACCAATTATAGGAAATGGAGTTACATAATTCCCTCAAGCACGACAAGGAGTTTATATATATATATTGTGAAAACCACAATTTATTTTTTATACAATTTATTTTTTTTAGTTTTTACAAAATTAGTTAATAATTTTTATAAATGAAGTTAATGTCTAAAAAAAAGATTATTCCAATTTCAATTTTTAAATGTATAATAATTATATATTAGATTTTCATACGTTTAAAAATTTATTTAAAATGTAAAACCTATTTTGCAAAAAATCATAGTAGGATTTTAGGTTAGATTTAGTTTTTTTCAAAATTTGTTTAAAATCTTTATAATTTTTTCCAAGGAATCAAAATACAAATTTAATTTTTTTTTGGGTGGAAAACGGATAGTAAGTGATCTTGGCTCCGTTTGCTATCAAGTATCTCACACTCTACACTCACTCCATTTCTACACTCACAAGTCGATTCAGACACAAGCCTCACTCCTCAGACAATGGCTACAAAGAGGTGCCAGCCAAAGGCCTATGCATTACTTGAGAGATATAAAATGAGGAGTAGGGCGGTGATTTTTTCCTAAAGAAGAGAGAGATGTTGAAGAAGCTTCAATTGGAGTTCAGTATGGTTGGATTTGGGTTGTCTGCACTTGGATGGTATGAGTCATACAAGTCTAGTGCAAGCTTCAGACATGTTGAGTATGTGGTGGGGTTTATCCAGCCTGGGGTGGATAATATCCGAGAAGTCTATGGTGATATCAAGCCAACTGTTTTGACTTCTTTTGATCAACTTCAAGTTGCTTCTGATGTATTTCGCTGGAGGATGGTTGAGCTTGAAGGTTCTGTTGCAATTGCTAATATGCATTGGGAAGCTAAGTATAGGGAGATCTTGTCTTTATACAAGGCAATGGTTTGTAGGTCTGAAGTTCTGCATAGTCGGTCTGACACCATTATCAGGAAAAAAATTGGGTTTTCTGGTTGATTTTGGTTGGTACAAGTGCCTGTAAAAAAAATTTGTTGAACTTTTGCTTTAGCTTGAGCAAAGAAAACTTTTCTATTTACTTGTGGTCTATATTACGATATTGACAAGGAGTTTATATTTATAATAGTGTGGGTTAGCGTACAAAAGGTCAAGCCAATTGGAGCTACATAAAGCCGATGTGCATTCCGCAATGTGAGCAAGAGATATCAAATGCAATATATGTGCTACCATTGCTAACTTGGGTGATCAGGCTTGTTGATAGTATGAAATAGGATTCTACTGCCAAGTAACGTGCCAAGGGTGAGGGAGTGCTTGACAGGCATGGCAAGGGTCAAGGTGATGGTGTGGTGCTATCGACAAGTCTATTATAGCAATTAAAACTTGATGAATAACTACCAAAAAAAAAAAAAGTTTATTGCAATGAAAAAAATCGTTGCAATAAAAAATCGTTGAAAAAAATCGTTACAATAGTCGATACGAGGTGCTGCAATAAAATTTGAGGCAATAATTTTGCGCAACAAAAAATTTTGTTGCAATAAACTCCAAATATTTTAATGACATCTTTGATGCAATGATATATATATATATATATAGAGAGAGAGAGAGAGAAAGTATATATCTATTACTTCACGAATTTTATTACAATATTATTGCAATAATATATTTGTTGCAGTTTCATATTTGTTATTGCAATAAATTGTAAAAGAATTAATATCAAATTATTACAAAGATAACTTCATTGCAAGTTCAAAATTTCATTTGCAATAAATTTCAAAAATAATTTGTATCAATTTATTGCAACGATTTCTTCATTTTAAGTTATTTTAACAAAAAATTTTCTAATATATTAAAGTTTCTATTGCAACTGAAAATTATAAGTTATTGCAACTTATTATTGTTGATGCAATAATTTAAAACTTTTAAGTTACTATTGCAATAATTTTAATTTGTAGATGTGATAGTCTAATACTACTATACATATTTTTTGTATTAACACTTGATGTAATAGACTTTTTTTTGGTGTAGTGAGAAGAATTAAAAGGAAAAAAAAAAAAAAAAAAAAGTCGACATCATCATGACTAATTCGACTGGCCGGGTTAATCTAAGTTTAATAACTATGATCACCTCAACATTATATTGTGTCAACTATATAGGTTTTTTTTTTTCAATGAAAGTATCTAGTATAATATATATGTATATATATATATATATATATATTAGAAATGATAATATCTGACTAAATAATTAACAGTCATTTTAGCTATCAATATGTAATTTCACCTATTATAATAATAATTATTATTTATTGAATTTCACTTATTATTATTATTATTATTATTATTTTACTTTTTGATGGCTTCACTTATTATTTTGGTTATTAGTATTTAATAATTTTCTACTAGGGTTTTCATTCACACACTCTTTTTACATCATATAATTAGACTGAGAGAGAGCTCTTCTTAGGTTTTCACCCATTCCCGATTTGAACTTTCTTGCACACACGGCAAGTCTGATCGCCCTCGCCTGGGTTAGTAACGGTAGTGCAAATATTGCATTTGATGTCACCCAGTTGCATCGATACACAAATCCATGTTTGCAATGAGTGCGGATCTATGTACATATCTTGCGAATTGGACCCCCACCAACGCGATGTGCATCGTGCGATGCAACCCGGTGACATCAAATGCAATATTTGTGCTACCGTTACTAACCCAGGCAAGGATGATCAGACTTGTTGTGGGTGCAAAAAAGTTCTAATCGGGAATGTCGAGGGTGCGGGAGTGGGCTATGGCTATGGCGATGGCGAGGGTCAGGGTCAGGGTTAAGGTCAAGGTCAAGGTCAGGGCGAGGACGATGGTGATGAGGAGGGCGAGGATGAGGATGCGGTAGAGGATGGCAATATCGAGGATGGGCTCAATAAAGCTTGGGAGCTAACAAAAAATTACAATAGTTTAACAACATTTCAAATTATCCTACCACTTGTACAGACTTCAAAGTGTTCACCACAATATGCAATTCAAATTTTTTTTAATGACCCATATAATATTTGCTAAAGAATAATTGTATATTTTATATTTTACTAAAGAATTAAAATTGTATCATGAAAATTGTATGTCATATAATATTTGCTATTGTTTTACTAAAGAATTAAAATTCAAGAACTTGCTATTGTTCCTTATATGTTCTTTACATATTTGCTGTGGGAAATTGTATAATGTTGAGTGTGCGTCGCTTTGTTCATCTTGGATGTTAGTTGTTGTACTAGTTTATTGTTACACTGTAGTCATGTTTGTTAATTTTTATTAATAATACTCCTTATTATACAATAACTTGTTAGTTTTTAATGTGCTTTTGCCGCAGGGTGTAGAGGCGATCTTCGAGTTTATCTAGAAAGATTAGCTATGGCAGAGAGTTCAAAACGTAAAAAAAAAAAAAAGACAGAGAATGTTCAAAAATATGTAAATATGTTAAGCAAAACCCATTAAATCTTTGAGTTGCATATAGTGATTAGTGATATGCTTCATGTAATCATGTAAGACAAACTGCAACATGTTTTTTTTGTTCTAAATACTGTTATTGGAGTACCTTACAGGGATACTAGAGATGCTAGTGGGTATAGTAGCACCTTGGTAATTGCAACATGTTTTTTTCTCTATTGTAATTGTCTTCCACCTTGGTATCATTGACCTGTGATTTTTGCTTCCTAACCACATGATGTTTCAAGATGTAGTTGAGTACAGTTAAAAGGTTCCCTGTGTTTGTTTGTTTTTTGGTTGTAGAAATCAATGAATGAATGCATCTAAAGGTGTACCCTGTGTAGTCTCGATATTTTGATTCAAGTGTATAGTTTTTGGGATGCATCTTTGTTGGGAATTTTTGCTTCTATGATCAACATTGTGATTTTCATTGTGGCCTGCATCTACATGTGTATCTGTGTTTGTGGATGCATTTTTTTCTTGGTGGAATGAAGAATAAGAAAATCAACATGTTCCTTATGATTATTGTCTCCATTTTCATTTGTGCTTGATTATAAAACAATATTTGTTTTCTAGCATGGGAACCATTCTTCCACTTTGGCTGACACTCTTGTTATCACTTATCACTATTTCAACTGCTAATTGCATATTTTTAATTCATTCTTAAAATCTTCAATTTGTCTTACATTCGTTTCTGACTTAAAAACATTGGATGTTCTCTGCTTTTGACCTACTGCACATCCTTAGAATTTTCCCAACTGCCTTGTTGATTTCCAACTCTTTATTTTGATTAACCCAACTCCTCTACCTTACCTTCTTTCTTTCTACATCCTATCTCATTGCTCCCTTCTCTCTCCTCTTCATTATTGCCCCTCCACTCTACACTCCCATTATCTTCACTTCTGTTTTCTTTGCTCTCTTTATTCTCCTTAGCTCCATTTTTCTTGTCTTCAACTTTAATTTTCTAAATGAACTCCATAACTTGCTCATATTAACATTGCCTCCTGGAAGTACACTTCCGTTGTTGCTATAATTCTTTCTAAGTAAGATTTTTCATGGAACTAGCAGATTAAACCGCAGTAAGTGCTATTACTCCACTAGATTCTACTACAACCTACAAAATTTGGTAATAGTCTCACAATTTCTATTTTCTCTTTGTTTTCCACAGTTATGATGTCATTAACATGATCATATTTAATACAAACATATCTAATTTTATTATCATCATTTTGTTTCTCTCATTCACACCTTTGTCTTTACCACCATTAGTTGTCACCAACATCACACCATTAGTCTGCCTATCTTCACATTGGAATCAACTTTAGTGTAATCATCTCTGGATTCTCCATTAGTTGCATCATGATCCTCTATTGTTGTGGAAGGTGTTCCATCTAAATGTTCTTGCTCATGATTGGCAGTTGATTCAGATTGATTAGTTTGTTGTTGTATAACATTTGCAGAGAATAGTCAAGTCCAATAGGAACTGTATGATCTGAAGTCTTAACTAGAATGGGAACCATTCTCCAACTCTGGTTGATCATTCTTGTTACAACCATCTCAATTACTAGTTGCAGTGTTTCAAAATCTTCTCAAATTTTCAATTTCTCTCACATTTGTTCCTATTAGTGTGATTGGCATCAACTACTTTAGTGCTATTTGTTTTGTTTTCCGAGTCAAAATCATTCTTTTCCCTGCTTTCTACGTTTTGTGCATCCTTAGAATTTTCCCAACTACCTTGCTCATTTCTAGCTCCTATATCTTGATTAACCCAACTCTTCAATCTTATTTTCTTTCTCTTTTGCCTTTTTCTCACTCCTTTCAAGCCAATTGCTCCTTTCCCTCTCCTCTTCATTCTTCCTCTTTGACTTTATACTTCCATTTTCTTTGTTATCTTCATTGTGCTTGTTTTTGACTTAATCCTCTATATGAACTCCATAGCTTGCCCATATTAACATTACCTCCTAGAAGTATAATTCCAATGTTGCTGCTCCAAGTACGATTTTCTTCAAACTATCGGATAACAGCAGTAAGGTCTATAACTCTACTAGGTTCTACTACAACAAAATTTGGAAATGGTCTAATTGGTTCTATTATTTCGACTAGGTTCTACTCAAGATTTCGAGGTCATGATTCAACTCACCGTATACCTTAAAGTTGAGAGTTCAACACTTCAACTCATGTTTTTAGGTTGAGATAGCGAAGGGTGACTAAACAAGAGGGGAGGGTTGCCAGATTTGAAATCACGCTTTGGACTCTCAATTTCTTGAAATCCTACGTCGACAGAATATCCAGTTTAAATTAAACTTCACCTTCAAATCGTGAAGTCACAATTTCAAAAAATGCAGGATAGCATTAATTGTAAGTGATGTTTGAAAGAATATTTATCTAATTTGCACATTTTCTTCTATGGGACATATGGTCTGTTATGTCCCATAGAAGAAAAGCTGTTGATTCCATTCACTTGAGTGACACTGCACCAATAAGAGGACTGTGAGATCAAATTCCATGAAATGCAATGAGTTCAAAGGGAGGTTGTAAGACGTGTGTGAGCATGAAATCCAGAGAATATTTTTAAGCTAAACATGAATATCATGCATTGAATTAAAAGGGTGAAGAGCCTAGTTTTTGGCAATTGCTCTTGTTTATATGTAACTTGCACCTAAAATTTGTCACATTAATCAAAGAATGTTCTTCTAACCTAAACCGTAGCATTAAAGGGTTCGAGAATGCACATACATAAATCAATTAGGGCAATATTGAAAGAACATAGTTCCTAACCATGAATTTTTATTAACAATCCCTTTAGAAATGATCTGTGTCTAAATTCAATTCACTTGATGTCATGGAAAAATATTGATATCTTTTAGAATTTGGGTTTTGAAGAAAAATACTATTTATGTGAACTTGTGATGTGAACTCCCCCCCCCCCCCCCCTTCTTCTCTTTTATTGGAGCAAATCTGACCAAAGTTGAATTGATTTGAAAGTAGATGGGATTCATATAAAGATGCAAGATTATAAATTTAAGTATGTAAAGATGACATTACAATTGTTTAACACTAGCCATTAGAAAAGAGTGATACATTTAATAATTACTAATTGCTGCCCCATGCAAAGCACTAAAAAACTACTTAAGAAATTTTAAAAAATGGTGTGGTGCTATCCATAAGTCTATTATAGCAATTAAAACTTGATGAATAACTACAGAAAAAAAAAAAAAAAAAAAAAAAGTTTATTGCAACGAAAAAAATCGTTGCAATAACATTAGAGTCATTGCAATAGTTAATACGAGGTGTTGCAATAAAATTTGAGGTAATAATTTTGTGTAACAAAAATTTTTGTTGCAATAAACTCCAAATGTTTTAATGACATCTTTGATGCAATGATATATATATATATATATAGAGAGAGAGAGAGAGAGAGAGAGAGAGAGAGAGAGAGAGAGAGAGAGAGAGAGAGAGAGAGAGAGAGAGAGGCTATTACTTCACGAATTTTATTACAATATTATTGCAATGATATATTTGTTGCAGTTTCATATTTGTCATTACAATAAATATTAAAAGAATTAATATCAAATTACTGCAATAATAACTTCATTGCAAGTTCAAAATTTTCATTGCAATAAATTTCAAAAATAATTTGTATCACTTTATTGCAACGATTTCTTCATTTTAAGTTATTTTAACAAATTTTTTCTAATATATTAAAGTTTCTATTGCAACTGAAAATTATAAGTTATTGCAACTTATTATTGTTGATGCAATAATTTAAAACTTTTAAGTTGCTATTGCAAATAATTTTAACTTGTAGATGCGATAGTCTAATATTACTATACATATTTTGTTGTATTAACACTTGATGTAATAGACTTTTTTTTGGTGTAGTGAGAAGAATTAAAAGAAAAAAAATAGCTATCATCATCATCCTCATAATCATCAACACCACCATTAGAATTAGAATCAGAATCAGAAGCAGAATCATTCTACTCCAAAATCTTTTCGCAGATTGGACAAACATGTTACCCAAACCTGGATTTGAGACTGTGGCATAAACTTTACATTTGATGTCTCCTCGATCTTTATTGATGGCGCGGTGTACTTCGGACACATGTATTTCCAATTCAATAGACCTATTGAACAATATTCCACATATATTGCAAAATATATCCATCTTGTGCAAGGTGATGTGCTTCTGAGCCATCTTCTTGAAATCCAGCTTGCATTTGTGGCAGAAATTGACTTTTCTATCCATACGATTCTAATTGCTTTTCATGTATTTCCCTATTTTTCTTCCTCCCATTTTCTCACTCTTGATTTGGTTTCAGTTAGGGGTGAGTGTGAGAAAGTGGATAAGTGCTCTAATATTTAGAATGACACTTATATTTATATATATACACAAGAACAAGCTCTCTCACTTTCTTGTGAAGAGGAAGACAGAGAGACAAGGAAATGCAAAACACTTTTTTTTTTTTTTTTGCTGAGGTGCAGAAGACATTGTTAAAAATGTAGTTGTAGAATGCATGTCTTTGAAACGAAACATGCTTTTGAATTTGGATTAAGTTCTCACTTCCCTCACACTTTTGGGGTCTATCACCCATGTTTTCACTTTAATTGCTAGCATGCCATCATATTTTCCTTTTTTTCATGTTGCTCCATAACTTTTTCATATTTTCATTTTGACCCTAAAACTTTCCTAAACTAGAATTTATATTGGGAAAGATTTGGTAATAAAGAAAAAAAGAAAAAAAGAAAAAGAAAAAACCCAAACAATTCTTATTGTGGGCCTGATACTGTTGAAAGTACCACTACAAAAAAATAGTTCCACAGTCATGTTTTTAAAATGCGGTTGTAACTCCTAAAAACACAAGTTTATGTCCATTTGAGTTATACCCATGTTTTTTTACCCGCATTTTATTGTGTCGCCCATACAGCGACTAGTCTATAGTCGCGTTTTTCAAAAATGTCAGTAAAAGTCTTTAGCTTATAGCTATATTTTAAAAACACAACTAGAGGAATTATTTTAGTTGCGTTTTTAAAACACGACTATAGGGAGTTTTTAAGCTGCTTTTTATAAACGCAGTTATAGGTCTTTTACTTACAGTAGAGTTTTGAAAACACAGCTAAATGTTTTTTTTAATATGACTTTAATCGCGTTTAACAAACGCGGCTATAGGTATATTTTTTATAAAAAAAAAAAAAGATTGGTTACGGCTACGTTTTATAAACTCGGTTATAAAATGTGGCTATAGGTTTTTTTTTTCCCTAGGCAAATCATAGATTTTTTTTTTTTTTTTTTTTTTTTCTACAGAACTGTGTAGCAACTTGTTAGGCAGTTTTATCAACTTTTTTATATAGGTCTAGAACATTTAGTACTAAATAAAGAAGTGGACAAACCACATTAATAAAATGCAATGATATATAGATTGAAATGCCAAATTATAGAAGATAGTCCAAATGTCTAGTAAAGTTAACTATCCTACATTATACATTTAGTAAATAAGTAAATGACATAGTACTCCTCTTTGATGTATATATAAGATGCTTGGGATGGTTACTAGGCTTCAAACGTTTCATTTCTCTTTTTAGTTTTCCAATAAGTTAGGTCAAGGCTATAGACCCAACCCATATGTCTAACCTGTCCCTGTCAGCTGCAATAGAACCCATCAACCTTTTTAAAGAGATCAGGCCCATACTACAGAGGGGCCTCTTACCTGACCCTGCCTAGGCCCTAGATTAAATATATTTATAATATTTATAAAATAAATAAATAAACCAATTTTTTGAGTAAAACTTTGAAAACCCAGATGTTACTAATAAAGACCCGACCCACAACATTAACACAGTGATTTAATTATCTTCTTATATTTGGATCTAACACATTCGTTTGATTTAAATATTATATAGTTTAGAAGTTAGAAATCTCCAATTGTTTATTACAAATCCACGTAAAATCTCTTTTAGGGGCAATGAATGCTTAGCTTCATTAAAATTCTAAAACCTCTTCAAGATTTCATTTGATAAAAACAGTGTAAATAAATGTCTCTTACTTACAAGTTACAACCCAAATAAAGAATCATGCTCCATTGCCATATCAATTGGTGTAAAATTGGAGCTGAAAGCATTTTGATCTCATTATGATATCTACGTGTGTTGAAATTCAATTCACTAAAAAAAAATTGGCACTTCCATAAAGATTTACCTTCAAACTGTTTACTATTTACAAACAACTTGTATCAATATCAAAGGAAGAATTAGACATTGTTAATTTGTTATGCTTTTATGGAACACTATACAAAATTCATGGAGCTAACTGACAAGACAGATGCCAAAATTTAAATTTTACAACAGCTAGGGAGCCGGAGCCCAATGAAATCACCGCACTGATTTGCACATCTCATGCTTGGGCTTTAGGTCCACTGAGATTGAGTATGAGATACCCAACAATTCTTCCTTTTGTGTTTTTCTTATTGGGCCGTCACTACTAGCCCATTTTTATTAACTTTTTGAAATTGTTATGGCTCCTGATATGGGCTCATACACTATAGAGTAAATACTTTATCGAACCCAAAGAATTAATAAATCATTAAATAGTAATAGGCTGAACTATTGAAGGCCTTGGGCCATAGTGTAAGAATGGGTAATACACAATGGGCTTTAGTGAGCTTTTTTTTAGTTGGTCCATTAGAAAAATTTCTTGAAGACCCGTTAAATTTAGCTGATAAGGATTGCAAGTTTTTGTAAGCTTTTGGTTTTGAATTGGAATGTTTCTATGTGTTTATAGGATTGAGACCATGCAATTGCACAGTGCAATTACCCATTTTCCTTCACAAATTTTTTTACATTTTTAACTTTTAAACTTTAACCTTTTTACTTCTTTTTATAATTTTTAATCCCAACCACTTCATTGTTATCGCATCAAGTGCAGTAAATATTGCATCTGATCTCAATCCATGTCTATGGTATACTTCTTAGCAACTTGGTGAGTCAAATCAAAGTGATTCAATGTTTTTTCATGGTTTCTTCTTGCCTTGGAATCTAGTTTTTCCTATGGGGATTTTCGTATAATGAACCTATTGGAATAAGAGAATTTCTAAGGGGAAGAAATTGATAATAACATTCATGAAGCTTGGTTCAAGAGAACTTAGTTGTTGTTAAGCCTAACCACATGGTGATGCTTTTAAAATGAGGAAAACCAAGATCTCTGCATGTGTTTGATTTCAGTTCAATAAACAAATTGGCACTTCCACCCGCTTTGAAATTTCAAATCTTCAACTTGTATCAACTTCAAAGGAGAAACTGGATACTGTTCCTTTTATTGGACACTAAACAAAGCCCACGGAGCTCACAATATATAGAATTCTTAAGAAAAGGAACACAATTACCGAATTACGCTCAACAGCATTGGAGAAAGAAACCAAATAATGCAAATTTAGGATTTTTTTTTTTTGTGTGTGTGTGTGTGTGTGTGGGGGGGGGGGGGGGGAGACATTCTAGTAAACTCACATAGAACATGATAAAGTTCTAGACATATCAAAATCACAATTGTAATATATACATTGCCTACAATATATATTTTTAATTAAAACTAGGTGCTGAAAATTGGAGTTATGGACCACACGAGGTGTGGCTTGATGATAGGAGTTTTTGTTCCTGCACCTAGAGAGGAATGATTCAAGCAATAGCTCCAGCAAGGCCCATATAGTACACGTGGTATTACTTATTACCATCATATAGCGTGGAGTCGATAAGTTTACATCGGAAACCACCTTTTTTATTCAGCAAAAAAAGAAAAAGAAAATTCAAGTTATGGGGCCCATTCTCTACATTGATTTTCATTATATAACAGTACACAAAGAGATACAAACTTGAAATGAAGTAAATAGAACATGATGTTAGGAGATACATCATTGCAATTCACTTGATGTAAATTTAGCTCTTTGGAAGTTTTGAGTGCATGAGGTTAATTTGCCTTCTAGCTATACTAACCTCGTAACTCAAACTTTTTCTTTTCTAGATCCTATGCACACGTGGTATTACTTATTGCCATCACGTGGCGTGGAGTCGATAAGTCTACATCGGAAACCACCTTTTTTATTCAGCAAAAAAAGAAAAAGAAAATTCAAGTTATGGGGCCCATTCTCTACATTGATTTTCATTATATAACAGTACACAAAGAGATACAAACTTGAAATGAAGTAAATAGAACATGATGTTAGGAGATACATCATTGCAATTCACTTGATGTAAATTTAGCTCTTTGGAAGTTTTGAGTGCATGAGGTTAATTTGCCTTCTAGCTATACTAACCCTGCAACTCAAACTTTTTCTCTTCTAGATCCTATGCACAAAAATTGTTAAAAGCCTTATACATGTTACATGCCTGAAAACCAATGAAAGAGTTTGATAAAGGTCCAAAGCTTATAGCAAGAGATATAAATTAATTGAATATATAAGCATATCATATATATATATATATATATATATAATTGTGAGAAAATCCAATTATATCTCAAATTGGAGTCTAATTTACGCCATGTGTCCCATTCAATTTTTTTAATTTTGGTGTAGCTATTTACTACACTACGAAGATCGAGGGGTACAATTTAATTTTCTTAATTTGTTGTGATAAATGAGTTAATAAGTGAGAAAACCATAGAATAAAATTAATAAACCTTTAAAAAAAAATCACAATCATTGATTCATTTCAATGATGATGATGATGATGATGATTATTATTATTATAAAAATAGTGGTTGGACAAACTATAATTGAGAATTTCATGGATAACAATTTAAATAATTTTTCATTTGCTTCAAATAAAATTATATTCATTTTATTAGTAGCTATTTTATATTTTCAAATATACAAGTATTATATATATATATATATATAATTGGTAAAACTTTAATATACATTTATTCGTAAATGTATTCCATGCATATTCATGAACAAGCTAGTTAGTTACCGGTACTAATAAAATTAAAAATCCACGTGAAATCAATTTGGGGACAATGAATGCTTAGCTTCATTAAATTCTCAAACCTCTTCAAGGTTTCATTTGATTTAAACAGTGAAAATGTCTCTTACTTACAACCCAAATAAAGAATCATACTCCATTGTCATATCAGTTAGTGTAAAATTGGAGCTGAAGTTTTGATCTCATCATGATCTCTACGTGTGTTTAAATTCAATTTCACTAAACAAAATTGGCACTTCCATAAAGCTTTACCTTCAAATTGTTTATTATTTACAGACTTTGAACTTTGTATCAATCTCAAAGGAATAATTAGACATTGGTACGCTTTAATGGGTCACTAAACAAGGAGCTGAGCATTCACAATTGGGTTTGTTTGGAATCCACTTATTTTGCTAGAACTGAAAACTTTTTGCTAAAAGTACTTTAGATAAATGTAAAAGTTAGTTGAAATAGTATAGTAAGACCTATAAATAATACCAAAAAGTGTGATGGGGCTTATGAATAATTGCAAAAATAAACTGAATAGTAAAATAAGTTGGCAAAAATTATTTTTGCCAAGCACACACTAAAGCTCTTTAAAGCTAAAAACTCAAATTTTAGCAACTCATTCCACAAAAAAAACACATTACAACAATGTTACTATTCCTAAACATTTTGGCAAATAAGCTATGGTAGATTGCCATAGATGGCAGTTTATTGTAGCTCAAAACTTATAACAAAAAATATTTTTATACTCCTTAGATGAAGCAGCTAATTGCTTTTGGTGTTTGTGGAGATTTTTATTATTATTTTAATGAATTTTTTTTATATTATTTTAAATAAAGTAATAAAAAAATAGAACTTTTATGTATAGTATATTATGAAGTAAAGTGTTAAAATAAATAAAGTAGGTTTTTGAGTTGGTAAAAGATAAAATTAAAATTTTACAAATTACATTTACTTATTTAGTGAACAACAGCTGGGGAGGCAGGAGCATCATTTCAACTCAAAGGCGTTAACTATAAGCCTCATGAACACATCATGTTTAAGCACTAGTTGGTGGGTCGATAATTGGGGCTGTTTGGTAACGTTATTCTAGTAATGTTATTTGTATTTTTTTCGAAATACATGTGGGTAAAAAAATGTGAAAATACGTGTAATATTGTTTAAAAATTGAAAACATGTGTTTAAAAACATGTACCAAACGGGCTCGGGCACACATTTTTTCTGTGGTTGGTTCTAATTAAGTGAAAGGTTAGAGGGGTCTTGTTAAACTACTACATAAGGGTACACGTTCAAGGATATTAACTGTTTAAAAGTTACTTGTTAACTGACGTACATGATAAAGAATGTTAATGAGTCAAAGCTACAGTGTATATAGGTATCAATAATTTTTTTTAGTTTTTGGAAGAATTTTAACCTATAATGTCTGCTCTTGATGATAACTCTTTATCATTAAACTAAAACACCAATTAGTTTTTGGTATAGACGAAAATTGAACCCCAAATCTTTTATTCAACCATCAGAGACTTTACCAGTTAAGTTAACTGAAATCTACAATAATTAGTTCATAGGTTGCTTGTGGATGCTGGGTTCTATTTATATATTTATGTAGGATTTAACTTATTATGAAAAAAAATTAAATAGTAGAATATTAATGCACCTTAACCTAGTACAAGTGAGCTTAGCAAGATAAGCCTGTAATCAAGTGAGACATTAAAGCGATTGAACATATACGGTGAAATAGGCATGGTTGGGAATGTGTGGTTTGCTAGTTTGATGTTGATCTTAGCATGCCCCCTTATACATATTGAGTTGATTGGGCAAATATTTATGAAAAAAAAAAAAAAAAACCCTTGTGAAATCTCTCCATTTTACTTGAAAATAAATAAATAAATACTAAATAATTATGTTGAGCTTAAGATTTTGTATCTTGAATGTGACAGTATATGCATGCCTCCATTTTGCTTGAAATTAAAAAAAAAAAAAAAAATGTTGAGCTTAGGATTTTGTATCTTGATTGTGACAGTGCATACATGCTGTGAAAGTATATACATGTCATTGTTCTATATCTACTCAAAATCACAAAAAAGTTCAAAAACACGACTTTTGTGTTAAAATTCTGAGATGATCGATTGTGAATAGTAAGAAAAAATGATGGATTTCTATTAATATAGAGGCGTATGGCATTTATGAAGCATACATAATTCCAACTTAAACC
Organism: Quercus aquifolioides; assembly: GCA_019022515.1. NCBI lineage: Eukaryota > Viridiplantae > Streptophyta > Magnoliopsida > Fagales > Fagaceae > Quercus > Quercus aquifolioides. Next base: position 13,823,524 of record CM032333.1, read on the forward strand.
AATCTTGCTACTTCTAGAATAAATTAATTATCTAAAGCTTCATCATTTTGGGTTATTTACTGTAAATTAGTTTCCCTGCGGGTCAGATTTCCTATTAATGTTATTTGATCCATTAACCATTGTCCAATTATCACTCTATTTCACAGGGACATACTCTTATAAGTTTAGCATATATCATAAAGCTTTCAGCTAGAGATAAATACTCTATAACTTATTAAATTTCCACAAGTCAGTAAACTAGAGTCTCTATTGACAGGTTTGAGATCTTAAAATAAAATTCATTGTTCTTATAATAAAAACTCAATTGCTGTAAAACTTGATTCTAAATTTAAGTCCCATGAGTATTTTAACCCTCCGCAATCAACATATATGACTTACTACAGATTTTTAGTCACCATTAATACAGAAAATGTCAAAGTGACAGATTTGACACAATTACACATAAAATCATAAAAATAATAGCAAATGATCATATTTTCATGTGCGGATTTTTATACCTACATTAGACATGTTAAAATATATTAATTAATAGGCAGCTAATTAACCATTTTAATCATCATGGCTTACAATAAAAATTCCGGAAGCAACCATAATAAACAGTCATCCTAATTTGTCTATTTCTTAATCACATAAAATCATAAACTAGCAAGAACCGTAGTCCTACTTAACCAAACACACACCAATAATTTAATAACTCATCATATACAGCATAAATCATGACAGTTTTAACAAGTTATCAAACAAGAACTCCAATATGCAACCTACCAACGGCAACCACCAATTAATCCATGCAATAGTTACATCCAACAAAACTATTGACCACTCATCATATACAACATAAATCATGACAATTTTAACAAGTTATCAAACAAGAACTCCATCATGCAACCTACCAACCACCAATTTACCCAAGTGATAGTTACATCCAACCAAACCCCTATAAAAACCACCTCTTATCACCACCCCATTGACCCCAATTGACAAAACCAACACACACATGCATACATTCAAAGAGAGATAGATATGACAATGTACTTCAATACTAACATTTTCCTTTTAGCTTTCCTTGCCATGGATTATTGTGATTCTGTTTTTTGGTAACAGCGACAATATGGTTGTTGACAAAGGTTATCAAGGTGACTAGCAGGATTTGCAACTAATAATAGGTTTATCTTTGGCACATTCTAATTAACGAAAACAACACTTTTATATTTCAAATCTTGCCAGCCACCTAGCCAACAACCATATTGTTGTTGTTACTAGAGAATAGAATTACAGTAATGGCAAAGAAAGTCAAAAGGAAAATGTTAGTATTAAAGTACATTGCCATATCTATCTTTCTTTGAAGGTATGTATGTGTATGTTGCAACCAACTCAAGAAAAATCTACCTCAAGGAGTTGAATTACTTATACTTTAATCATTGTCATTAATATTAGCTTAAGTGGTGTTGTTTGCTAGGTACCAGTTGATATATATATATATATATATATAGAGAGAGAGAGAGAGAGAGAGAGAGAGACTACAAACTAATTGTTAAATGTGATGATTGTATTTTTACTGTTTTCATTGTAACTACTTAATGATGGGCAATATGAATTGCAATAGCTAATGCTGACAATCTCCATTTTAATTTAACATTAATTGCGTTTTTTATTTTTTATTTTTTATTTTTTACTTGGAACTGTTATTTAACCTTTCAAATTGAAGTCAATTACTGATTTAGATTGTATACATTTAGCTTGTAATATAACAAAACGATTAATAGACCATCGATGATCTCTATATTATATATATCACTGAGAAACATATATGCCAAAAATGATCAGATGGTGAAAATTTGGGGCCCCACTGAAGGCGTAGTCTATTGGGAAAGCCGGGAATAACAACAACAATAATTGTTGTGTGATTAAGCGAGGGCTTGAATTGATTGGCAAAGAGAAGGGGGCAGAATTGGAGCAGAGGTGGAGATGGCTCTTATTTGGTAATTAACTTGAGAAATGGGACAAAGTTGATCCTATATAGCGAGTTGTTCTAAGAACACAACAACTGAAGTGTTGGTTCGTCATAGATCAAAATAGAACAATAAAATACTAAATCGGGACCCATTATAACTTTTGGCAAAAATGTTGTAGTATTTTGTTATGTACCTAGACTTTCTCATATATGACTACAAGGTAATTGCTCATACTTGTTACCTATTTACTCTTGTTTGTGGCAATTTGATAAAGTGGCTCCTTCTTTGTAGCTAATTTAACATGGTGTTAATTTTTCATGAATTGATGGTATGAAGTTTGCAAGGTAAAATTTTCTTTTTGAAAACTTATCTTACTAGAATTTATTTTAAAGATTTGATAGTATACAGCATGCCATGTCATTTTAAATAACATAAATTACATGATACACTAGATACACCTTTAGATTTATAATATTTATTCAAAACCATGAAATGAATCCATTAAAATAGAAGATGATCCTAATCTGGTCCAATCTCTAGAAATAGTACTGATAAACACTATTCCATGAACTTTACTCATTTAAGCAGAAATAAAAACTTCATTATTTAACAATCAAAATATAATCTCGGCTCATTTTATTCAACATTTAAATTCAACTATATCCTCCAAATCTATTAAATTATATATATTCTCTCAAAGAGAGAGAGAGAGAGAGAGAGAGAGAGATTTATGGTAATAGTATATGTTTTTAATCATTTGAGGAAGTAGAACATATAGAGTTCCTAAATAACTTATAACTTAAAACCCAAATCCATAATAGAACTACACAATCAAAGTATGAACATACAACATCAATTAATTTTTGAATTACTGCTTGAAATTTACACAATTGTTGAAAGCACTTAAATTCAAATAATAATAAAAACCACATAAAGTTTTCTCATGAAACGTTACAGTGCATTAGAAGAAAAATAAAAACAACATAGCTACCAACGATATGTCCTCAGTAATAATATAATTTGCATAAAAAATAAAGTTATCCAATTAAAAAATCCCATTTTCCAACATTTTATTTCACCTTTAATTATGTGAAGGTAAAATAAATGATTTTGATATTAATAACTTTTCATCTACTTCAAAATTATTAATAATTAATTTATACAGGAGTTTTGATAATTCAGATATATATATTGTCTTTTAATTTTTTTTTTTATAAGGAAAGTGGCAATTGAGTAGGTATGAAGAAGTAATTCAGTTAAATAGAGAGCGGAAGAGCTGAAGAACTGAATATTAATGATTATTTCAGCTGTTTCAATATTATTAATAATTTAATTATAAGAGATTTTTGATAGTTCATATATATATATATAGTCTTTTGATTTTTTAAGGAAAGTGGCAATTGAACAGTTATTGTAGCGTGAAAGACTATTTGGCTTGAGCTTTATTGAGGAAAACATTAAACGTTAGCTATAATTGAAAAATATATTAAATATTATAAGGCTTGGGCTTTATAGTGGATGGTATATGAATAGCTTTTGTTCACTTAATTGACAATGAAAAATTAATTCTAATAACTAGAGCAATCACTTATCCATAAAACACACACAACACTATAAATTACAATTGTAAACAACTTGAAAATTACAAACTAAAAACATCATACAACTACACAATCACAAAATGAGCATACAACATGATCGCAAATATTGGCGAAAAGCACATTTTAGTCCCTACATTTTAAGGTGATTTCCGTTTTAGTCCCTAAGTTTTATTTTTACCGCTTTTAGTCCCTATCCTGAAAAACGGTTCCGTTTTTGTCCCTCCCGTTACATCATAAACGGATTTTGCTGACGTAGCAAACGAAATTGATACAAAATGATAAAATAATAGCTAATTAATTTAAAATAATAGCTACAATAAATGCCACATCAGAAAATTTAAAAAAAAATTAAATTTAAAGAAAAACCTTAAATCTAATTAATTTAAAATTTTAATTAAAATTTTATTTTCTTAATATTCATTTCTTCAAATATTCATTTTGAAGCTCTCTCTATCTCTCTTAGTTTCTTTGAACACTCCAAAACCTGAAATCTTCCAAACTCTCTCTATCTCTCTTAGTTTATTTGAACACTCCAAAACCTTGAACTTTTGCAATTTCCGATTCAGAATTCAAAAATATCGGATCCAAAAATGTATGGACAGAGCTCTACAGAGTCCGATTTTGCTCTTCTTGAATCGATTCGCCAGCATCTACTAGGCGAGACTGAAGTGGGTTCTTCAGGAAACGGTCCAATTTTCGGTTGGAGCTCCAGTTTCGGTAGCTTGTATCCTTGTCTCACAGAAAACTGGGGCGAGTTGCCACTCGAAGAAGATGATTCGGGGGACATGGTGCTCTACGGCGTTCTCCGTGACGCCGTCAATGTTGGCTGGGTTCCATTCCCTTCTCACGCTCCAGTATCCACTTAGTCTTTCAATTTCCGGTCCCAAGTAATAAAATCAGAACCCGATATGTTCGTTTCGGTAAAATCTGAGCCCGAAATCTTAACATCAGTGAACAGATGGGTTTCGCCCCAACTATCTCCTCTTCCTCCGACAAGTCTTGCAACCCGTTTTTTATTTTATGGGTTTTTTGTGTGTTTGTTTCCCAAGAAAATTTCTGGGTTTATGGGTTTGCTAGAGATTGGGTTAGTTATTGTGTTTATGGGTTTGTTTCTTGGATTTATTTTTTGTTTTTCTGGATTTGATGGAGATTGGGTTTGGTTGCTGGATTTGGATTTGGGGTTTGCTAAAGATTGGTTTGGTTGCTTCTTGGATTTGGGAAGAACATATTTCTTCTTAGTATTTAATTTAATTTTTTCTTCTTGTTTTTGTTTGTGATCTTCTGATATGGTTCTTGGTTGCTGGGTCTGTGAAGAACACGAAGAGGGAAGTTGAAGATCATGAATATTAAGAAAATAAAATTTTAATGAAAATTTTAAATTAATTAGATTTAAGGTTTTTCTTTAAATTTAATTTTTTTTTAAATTTTCTGACGTGGTATTTACTGTAGCTATTATTTTAAATTAATTAGCTATTATTTTATCATTTTGTATCAATTCCGTTTGCTACGTCAGCAAAATCCGTTTATGATGTAACGGGAGGGACAAAAATGGAACCGTTTTTCAGGATAGGGACTAAAAGCGGTAAAAATAAAACTTAGGGACTAAAACGGAAATCACCTTAAAATGTAGGGACTAAAAACATCATACAACTACACAATCACAAAATGAGCATACAACATGATCACAAATATTTTGTATAAGATCAAATTACAAGGGGAAAAGAAATCCTTCTTCAAGCCAACATAGAAGGGGACAAAAATGCAAAATATGGACCAGTAATTGTGTTGTTATGTGAATCAAATGATGAGAGAATACAACTACTTTTTTTTTTTTAAATCAATTACCAGATCAAAAAAATAATAATAATTAATTAAAAAAAAAAATCTTCTCCAATACTATCAACAAATCCTTCAACATACAATTTTTTGGAACAAACACATTTCGTATCCCAAAACCAAGCATGCAAAAATATTGGAGTGGATCATTGGGATTGGGAATGTCCTTAACCTTATGGAAATAAGAAATACATGTAATATGCAAAATGTGTTCAATTGACTTGAAAATGTATAAATTAGTCAACTAAGTATGGTAGAATTAATATTTCAAAAAAATAATAATTCAATTTTACTATAAATTATCCTCATTTTGTTCCTAATAGTAATCTTTAATAAAAAAAATAAAGTTCCATGAGCAAAAGCTCTTGTCAGCATGAATCTTACTATATATTGGTGATACGTATATAACACAACTTGAGATGTAATAACATGACAAATATTAATTATAAAAAGACTAACCTAAAAAAATTACCACGCACATGACTGCGACTAGTTAATTTTAAAACCCAAAACGTGGCACTCCCAAGGCCAAAATTTTTAATCCAGATATTACCATTCCCTAATCCCACCTACCCGCCATCCCCCACCTTCTAATTTCTTCATCTCCCTCCTTTTTAACTGTACTCTCTCCTTTGTACTTTGGTTTCTCCTCCTTCATTCCTTCACCGTTTCAACTTTTTCATTATGATGTGTCATTGCTGTAATGCACATTATGATGATGTGACATTAAAATTTTTGGTTTATTTTATTATTTCTAACATTACCATAATTTAAAATTACAAAATATATCACATCATCTTAATATCCTTACTTTCCAAAACAATGTAATGTTGTATTCCTATATTGAGATTGCATTAATGTAAAATTACAATAACGTAATATTATGGCGTAATGTAACATCATAGCAACCAAACGCCCCCTAAGAGTTTTTTCTGCAAACATATGAACCATTAAGATGGCGACGCAGAATAAAGATTTATGCCACCTCTTTTGCCTTTTGATCTTGATCTTTCTATCTCGTAAACATGTAGACTTACAGTGGTACTCCACAAAATTTTCTTTTGATTTAGTGTTGATTTTCAGAGCTGGGTTTTGATTTTACTTTTTGGGAGAAGGAGAAGGGTAGAGAAGAGAGACGTTGGGGAGAATTTGAGTTTTTGATTTTCAGAGTCGGGTTTTAGTGGTAGGAAAATTCGAGTTAAAATTTTAGTTTTTTTTAAAAAAAAAATATAGATTATGTGGAAAAATATGGAAGTTCTAAATCCTATGTGGCAACTCCTAAAGTAGTAAAAAATAAAGTCAAATAAATATAAGTCAGAGGCGTTTTATTTTAGTATATATAAATTATAAGTTTGTAATGATGTTTTGTTCATTAACTATATATGTACATGCATTGAATTCCATGAATTGATTATTTACTATTTGTGTCTATTAAATTACTTGAGTTATTAAATTATTTAAACATTAAGTAATGTGACAAAGAACAAAAATAAATAAAAGTCATGACTAAAAGTATACGTATGAATCTGACATGTGAATTTTTATTTTTTATATTTTGCATTTAAAAAAAAAAAGATTTAGTAGTGTGAACTTTTAAAAGGCTCAATTGTTTTCTAAGTCCAATATAGGAAAAGCCCATATAGAAGTATCAAGACCAAATATTATTGGGCTCATTCTTTTGTCTTGGTCGACGTCATCCAAGTGCCGAAAGCGCACAAACAATTTTCTTGAGGAATTTAATAGAATCTATTTTGAAGAGTAAAAGAGGGCCTTTTTTAGTTTTTCTGTACTTTTCATGGGCCTAATAAAATTTTTGTAAAGTGGGCTTGGTGTAGCACCCATGAGTGGCTCATATGCAAGCCAGTTAGATCTCCTAAGACGGCTCCAGAATCTTACTATTTACCATAATTCTTTGATCAAAATTACTCTAACTATTTATTATTTGTTTGTCATCATTTAACAATAGACCTTTTTTTTTTTTTTTTTTTTTGAGATAATATAGGCAGAAGACATAGGGAATGGGGAATGATAAATTTAATAGCTTTATGAGGACTAATCACTCTAGAGAAGTAAATTAAGAGTACTTTGGCAAACCAATGTACTCTGATGAAGCATGAGAATCAATAAGCTAAATGCTCTGGGCTACGATGATGGCTTGATGACCTAAAGAGGAAAAAATGAATGTCAAGGATGACAGGTGTGAACCAGCCAAAGACACTCCAACGGTTAAGTCTATTTTCTCTATAAAACACAAGGATGGTGAATTAGTAAGTAGTAGAACTTACCTTGGTTGAATGAGATTTGATCCTTTTATAGTGAGTTAGGAGTGGATCTACTTATTCGGATCCACTATCATCCTGAGAGATGTGTGGAGTTAATGGAGAAAATGGAGCAGATTTCATGGACTCCAACCCACGTTCTAGAATGACAGGTTGTAATTTGATTGCATAGATCTTGTAGAAAGCTCTTTTGAAATTGGCTAAGTGTTGTTTAGTTGTCCATGCCCTTGTATGCCATGGATAACCATCCTGATTTGGACAATCACGATATTCATGGATGGATCCTATTCATGTTTATAGTGCTTCTGTTGGGCTTCCTTCCTTGTAAAATGTTCTGGACGTGATCTGGTCATGGACGACTACCATGGACGAACTAAGATTAATTTAGACCCCCATCATACTCAAATCAACATCAAACTTACTAGAGTACCTCAACCTCCAAGAAATGCACTACTCAGGGTTGCAAAGTGGGCTTGGTGTAGCACCCATAAGTGGCTCATATGCAAGCCAATTAGATCTGCTAAGACGGCTCCAAAATCTTAATATTTACCATAATTCTTTGATCAAAATGTCTCTAACCATTTATTGTTTGTTTGTTATCATTTTATTGTTATCATGAGGACCAATCTCTATAGAGAAGCAAATTCAGAGTACTTTGGCAAACCAATGTACTCTGATGAAGCACGAGAATTAGTAGGCTAAATGCTCTGGACTATGGTGATGGCTTGATGACTTGAAGAGGAAAAAAAACATTGTCAAGGGTGATTGGTGTGAACCGGTTAAGGACCCTCTGACGGTTAAGTCAGTTTTCTCTCTAGAACACAAGGATGGTGAATTAGTGAGTAGTAGTACTTACCTTGGTTGAATGAGACTTGATCCTTTCATAGCAAGTCGTTAAAAATAAAATACAACATTGTGCGTGCCCAAGACGAACACTGAGGCAACAAAAGGCTCACAATTTATTTGTAAGTGGGTGTGGTGCTCAATCCTACTAAGCGAGGCCCCAAACCAATGACAATACTCTCCCTCAATTCCCCTAAATACCCCAATATGGCACCTCCCTCTATTTCTCTCTGTGCATGCCTTACTTCCCTCCCCAAAAAATCCCACCCTTACTACCTTCGCTTCAACCTCCTTTTTACAGCCCTCCGTGAGTGGGGTGGTCATCATTTCCTTCCCCATTGAAAGGAATAGATTCATGTTTTAACTTTTCTAATTTATCTTGAATATTAGGACACACCTTTCCAGTATATTTTGCTATACCTTTCATCTTTTTTTATTGTTTGATCATGAGCCTAACTCTGATCCACTCCAACATTGCTAAAATTGGCTTATCCCTAGCTTCTAAGATCATAGCATTAAAAGACTCACTTAAGTTATTAGCTAAACAGTCACACAAAGCTTTACTACTAAAGTGAGACTTAGACCATTGTGCAGGGTTGATGTCAACAAGAAACTCCTATGCCTTGACATCCAAATCCTTCAATTCCTGCATTCTTCTTTCGAGCTCCCTAATTGTTGTGGCTCCAGCACATCTCCACAGTGCATCCTTTAACTCCAAGCCCTTATCATCCACTTTAAAATTATTATAGATATGCTTCACACAATACCTATGCTCACAAGTTGGGAACAACATCTCAATTGTAGGTATAAGGCCCTAATTCATATATAAAACAAATCAAGTAAATATGTTAGTTAAACATGTTGAAATGAACTGAGGCATGTATTATTGAACTTTAAATATGTGGGTTAAATATGTTAGTACAATTGTAGGTCATACCTTCTGTCTATTAGTGATGAAAACCAGATTAAGTTGCTCTGGATTCCCAATGTCATCTGAAAACTGCTGCAGAAACCATACCCATGAATCTTTATTCTCTTGTTTAACAACAACAAATGCAACTGGAAAAATGTTATCATTTGCATCTCTAACTATGACAGAAAGTATTTGCCCCTCAAATCTCCCTTTTAGGTTGCACCCATCTAAACCAATGATTGGTTTACAACCTTCTAAAAAACCAACTTTTTGTGTATTATACCTGATATACATTCTCTTAAATTTGGGCTATGCATTTTCAGGTTCCATTTCAGTTTGCAAAATAACCCTACTTCCTTTATCATTCAATCTTATCATCTTTGCATAATCCCTAAGCTTCCTATATTGCAACTGTTCATCCCCAGTAATCAAGTTAGTAGCTTTCCTTTTTGCCCTATACACTTGACTGTAACTTATGTCAATTTCTAGTGCTTGCTTCACATGATGTTGAACACCAGCCACTTTCCAATTGGGATTTTTGTCAAACTCTTGCATAAACTTCTTTGCAGCATAACTTTAAGTCACTTGGCTATGTTTGAAGGATCTAGGGCAGGTGCACTCTGGATTGAATGTTTTTATTTGGAATGTCAACTCCCTAGGTAGTTGAGATGCATAACACCTCCATCCACATTCATTTATGCAATAAACTGATATCTTCTTCTTCTTCTCATTCAACTTGAACTTGATATCTACTGGTTTCTTTATAGCACATTCCCCCAATGCCTCCCTAAATACCTTAGAGTTTGGAAACTTCATTCCTTTCTTTAACTCTGGTTTTCTCATGTCAGTTTAGACATTAAACTCAGGTTCTTTTGCAGCAATTGGTACTGGTTGATCATCATCAGACCCTACTAGACTTTCCATGTCATCTTCAAGAGGTGGGTCATTGTCAGCTGCAGTAGTCCTATGTGGGCTGCATACACATGTAGATCCTCATATGTAGATGACACATCATCTCCCTTAGAGTGCCTATATGGGGTTGCTGCATTGACACTAACTCCATGTGTAGATGGCCTATCATCTACATTTCCAACCCCTCAAACTCTTCCTCCAACCAATCAAAATCTTGTCCACCACCTCCTTCAGCATCCACATTACCTCTCTCATGCATCTTATTCACATCATCATCATTCTGACCTACCTCATGCACATCATCACCATTCTGAGGTACCTCATGCACATCATCATCATTTGCTACTTCCTTATTGGTTGTTCAACTGCAAGTGGCTCCTCACCACCCTCAACATATAGTGTTATCTTATATGTAGGCCATACAGCATGAATCTCATACATATAAACTACATCATCATCTCCATTTATAAGCCTTAACCCTTGCTCCAAATTACCTCCAGGAACAAGATAATGAAATCTACTTGTACTAATTGCCCCCACATCAGAACAAATATCTTGTATTTCAAAATAACTAAGCTTATCTAGGTCAACATTATCAATTAAAGAAGTACTACCTCTTAAATATACCAAATCTAGGTTCCACACAAACTAGCCACCATGATGAATCTCAAAATTGAATGTCAAGTCAGCCATCTGCATATAAAATACAACAGAATAAAGTATGAGATGGGCTTGCATGTGGAAAAGTATCATGTGGTCCTATGGTCCACACAAAGCACAACACAAAAACAGACAATATTATTAAAAGTTTTTGTTCTGTTTTTGTTCTGTTTTTGGGAGACAAACCCATCGAAAGGGAAGCAAGAAAGCAATAATCAATACTATGGTCCAGCAGCTCCACATTGAAGAATAGAAGCAAAAACCCAATTTCATGAGAAAGCATAGCTTAGAATTGAACCTGTCTGCATTGCCCCTTTTTTTCTTTTTTCTTTTTTCTTTTTTTTTTGTTCTGTTTTGTATGACAAGCATATTCCTTTGCTGGTGACTCAAAATGGATGTAATTGGCACAGAACATATTTTTATGACAAGCATATTCCTTTTTTTCACATTTGGTTTGAAAATAAGAGTATATATGTTGGCATAGAACATATTCATAGTAAAACATAGTAATCCTCAGGTTTAACAGAACAAAAAGCTTGTACTTTAGGAAGCAAAAACCCAGTTTGATGAAATTGAAACATAGTTGTTTAACAAGCACTACCAATTCCATGGTTAAGCAAAAACCCAATTTGGAAGAAAGAATTTTAAAACCCAATTTAGAACCCTAGGTTTCAAAAATTAAAAAGTAATAATCCTGATCTACCTGCAACAGTTGAACAGAGGAGCAACTGTGTCTCCTTCTTCCTCGGCTCGGTTTGCATGCACGATCAAAACTCAGTTATCTCAAGCGAAGCGAAGCGCTTTGCATTGTCTTAGGTGATTCTGATCTACATGCCACAACTGAATAGAGGAGCTGTCTTCCTCTGCTCGGTTTGCATGCACGATCAAAACCCAGTTATCTCAAGCGAAGCCCATTGTAGGATCTTAGTTTGGTGAGCAAGCCGGATGGGAGTAAGTGAGTTTTGGGAGTGAGAGTATTTTGATTTATTTGGGCTTTTGTTTTTTACATATTCTGTGTTAGAGTAACGGCTGAGGGAAAGGTGGGTTACAGCATAGTAACGGTGGGAATCACAAGTGGATAAAGTGTCAAAATTTAAACCGTGAGTACGCATATCAAATTAGAGACAAACCACAGATGAGTAAAGTATAATTATCCTTATTTTAAATGAAGTCGTATAAAATAGAATATTTGATATTAAGTGTATCGTAAAGTGAGTTGATAAAATAATAAAGTATTTTTTTGACATGCTAAAAGCCAAATTTTTTAGCACCACTACTGCGAATGCTTTGATTTAAAAATAAAAATAAAAATCCTAGTCAATCTAGTGTCAAAAACAATATTATTTTGTTTTTTTGTTTTTGTTTTTGTTTTTTGTTTTTTGTTTTTGTTTTTGTTTTTGGTCTTTGTTGGTAGTTGATTGCATCTTAATATATTAAGAAACAATGATTTTGTGTATTTATTATTTGTTAAACAATATGGATGCATATTTGAACTTCTTTTTTTTTTGGTTTATACTTCGGCCCCCTTTAGATGGAATTCATGGATTCACTGCTGCATATACTAGCGACTATAAATTTTCAAAATTGGGAATCTTCAACGTTTCAAGGAAATAAGGATTTACTCTTTAAAAAAAAAATGCATTAATGTGATTCTAAAAAGAAAAGTATAAACGTATTTATAATTTACCAAGAGTTTAGTAACTCAATGGTATTGCATTGTTTTTTTATAAAGAGAATCAAGGTTCAAACCATTCCTCCCTTATTTGTTGTAACAATTTAATTAAATAATCTTATTCTTTTATTATGTAATTGCAATAAGCAAAATGTTTCTTTTAAAATAAATTTTTGAAAAAAATTAAAATTTACTCTCTTTTAGTTCGTTTTTATAAGAATTTAATCAGTTCACAAACTTTGGACAGATGTATTTGACTTCTTTAACGTTTGACTGAAAATTGTTTGGATTATGTCCAAATCAATAGATTTTGCAGTTGGGAATTTATAATAATAATAAAAATAAAAATAAATATTCCTTATTTGCTTTTGGGCCCTACAATTAAAGTGGCCCAGCCCAACATCACAAATTAATTAATTAGCCCAAAAAAGCCCACATCTTTGCCATAGGACTTCAATTTCCATGTAAGCAGATGATGAATTTTCAACTTGGAGAATTCAATGTTTCTTTTTCTTTTCGGGCAATATATCTTTCAATAAATTCAAGTTGTACTAAATCAGGGAGCAGGTTATGGTCTGCTTATTCACAAAAAGATAAACTACTTGCAAATGCTGTGGTTTAAATAATCAATGCTATCAAGTGCAGTGATTGTCCTTATCATTAAAAAAAAAAAAAAAAAAAAAAATTTAGTTAATATGATTTTGTTGCTTGATCTGTAGTGTTGCTCCAATGACAAACTCTACAAATAATTATTATAGGACTCTTGCCTATCTCAAATTGTTTATCTTAAGGATAATTTAGTTAGTTAGTTAGTTAATGAATTGCCGTTTGAACATGAGGTTATGCCATAAGGCCCATTAGGTGCGTGTAACTTATCAATAAAAATATATATATATATATATATTTGCTTAATATTGATATCAAACCATTCAACTCTAGCCAAACATCATCTCTAGTCTTAGCTAGGGGTGGATAAATATTATCTCAACCAAAAAGCTAGTTGAAGACATAGTACTCCAATTATAGGAGGACTAACATACACATACATACATTTCAAAGAGAGATAGATATGGCAATGTACTTCAATAAAAACATTTTCCTTTTTGCTTTGTTTGCCATTATTGTGATTCTAATCTCTAGTAACAAAAATAATATGGTTGTTGGCCAAGGTTGCCTAGGTGACTGGCAAGATTTGGAATGTAAATGTGCTACTTTCGTTAAAAAAATGTGCCAAAGATAAATCCATCTCCATAATGCTGTGTTTCTGTCCAGAAAGCAGACATTCCATGCATGTGCAAGCTAGTGCCCCGAGAGACTAAGAAGACAATTGACTTGGACAAAATGGTCTTTGTCGTTGTGGAAAACCACTAGCCCCTGGGGACTTAGAGTGGAGATAAGAAACTCTTCGGGTCATAAAACTCTTTATATAAAAGCATTTTCTCCACAATTTATGTATCCCTTTTACTCCATATAGTAATTGGAAATAAATTTTAGTGTATATTTGTTTTTTGGGTAATGAATTGGTTGACTAGCATAAGTTGTTTATGTACCGATTCTTCAAGCTTTTTTTTTTTTTGGTATAACAACAGTTTTACAACTTTTAACAAATAAAGAAATAAACTTTCAGTAAAAAGTTAATCCAAACACAGTCAAACTTATTTTGAATTAGGTGAACATGAAATTATTACTTTTTTTTTTTTATTTTAAAATTTTGATTATTATTATTTTTGGATGAATTTTAGCTTTGATTTTTAATGGTTCATTAGAGGTCACTTTGATATATGGCTCAAGTGTTTTTTTTTTTTTTTTTTGGTGGTGGCTTAGAGATCCATAGCTTAAGTTGCTTTGCTCTTCTGGAGCCAAAAATGAAAAAGAAAAGAAAGAGCTGCCTTGCTTATAGTTGTTTATACATGTTTTCCTCACTTTTGGTTACATCTATTACAAATCACATTGTCACACCAATAGCATATATTGGATGAAGAGATTACCTACAAATCTACCAACTGTGACTTATGTAATGCTACGGATGAAAAAATATTATATGTTTCAATGTTGTATCATTAAAATATTTCTATAGAGAATAATGGTAATTATTTAAAAAGTAATAAATCTACATTTTCCTATGGATATTTAAATTTGCCTGTTCTTTTTAAGATGCACATTTATATTTCAAATCTTGCCAGTCACCTAGGCAAGACAACAGGTGCTTAACAACAAAACTTTGTAATTTTTGACCTTTCCTTCGCCATCTCCAAATCCATACCAAGCAATCATAATAAAATTCATAAGGAAATAATTGTCTTATGGCATTTCAAAAGTAAAGAAGAAGAGAAAGGAAGGAAAAAAAAAAGTAGAAGGTTTTTATATATATATATATATAAACTTCAATCTTTATTGCAGAAAAAAATAAACAGAACTACAGTTTGCCTTAAACACCAAAGCTAACACATCTGGCAGATTGTGAATATCAAAACAAAAGGACATAAGGGACTTAAGAGCCATTCTAGCTGCCTCATAGGTAGCTTGATTACAATCTCTTTTAACCCAATTGAAAGAAAAACTACTAGAAGGGTCTACTAAACTTAGAATAATGTTGATAATATTACCAATGGACCAGTCCGGCCGGAGAAGAGCTGTGGGAAATAAGAGGGTCAAAGCAGGAATTAGAATCTCCTTCAAATATGATATGGTTCCAGTTTTTGGACTTTGCGAATTTTACAGCCCAAAGAATGGCGGGAGCTTCAGCTTGTTAGGGAGAGCACAAAGGGAAATAGATACATTTATTCATGATCGGATCATATTTGTTTGATACATTGTTGTCAATATTAATGTAAATCTTAAGAAAAGAACACAATATGGAAAACCATAAATTAAAATAAAAAATAATTCAATATTGAATTAATATAATAAAATATAAATTATAAAATTAAAGAAAAAACTAATGACTTGTACTAAATTGGCACTAACTATATATGGATAATAATCATGGATACAAAAGGATGTAAGCTCACTAGACTTTAATAACCTCACCTCTGTCATTATGAGCAATAATGGCCATGGCAGCAGCGGTGTCTGAGATGGCTGCATCTGTGTTAAATTTGATCCATCCTGAGGCAGGTGGGTTCCAAGATTTCTGGATAGCTGTATGTGGAGTAGGTTTTTCATAGGCCATCAAGGAAGAAAATTCAGCAGATTTATGAAGGATATGACTGACAGCTTCTTTGATGTTCATTTGTGTACACAGATTTCGAGCATGATTCCTTAGATACCAAATTTCATCAACAACCAATGCCAAGTTAAGGGAGATGAGCCACTTGTCATTACAGGGGGCTTTAGGGGGGTCAAGGATCAGTTTTATGATGCTCTCTGAGGAATTGAACTGGTGCTCTTCAGGCTTGAATCCCCGACAGCAGGTGTACCATAAAGCTTTGGCAATATTACAATTCAGGAAGAGGTGTACTAGAGATTCAGGCTCTTGCTCGCAACAAGAGTCTTGATATGCACTTTTTGCATTAAAATCTCTTTAGTAGGGCGGGTGTTATTGCCTATTCTCCAGAGCAACATCTTTTCTCTTTCAGGGACTTTTAAGTTTCCAAAGTTTCTTCCAAGAAATATCCAACTGTGAAGTTGGAATTTCCAGCCCTAGAGCAGTCCAATATGCTGACTTAACAATGAAATTGCCTTTGGGGTTGGGAGTCCAGATTAGCTTGTCCGGACTAGCTCTGTATGGGATGGGGATGGATAGTATGGCATGGGCAGAATCAAGATCAAACAACTCTAGGATCAGATTTGTTCTCCGTTGATGTTGTTCTTGATCTATGAGCTGTGAAACCATCAAGTGCTGAGTGTTGGAATCATGTTTAGGCTTGGGCTTGTGATTTTGAATCCAGGGGATCCATGCAGGGCCAGAGCCGAGGGGGGGGGGGGGGGGGGAGAGGGGCAGCTGCCCCCCTGACCTGCCCCAGAATTTGTATATAATAGTATAATACTAGAGTTTGATGTTAGAAAGCCTATATTGCCCTCCTACACATATCAGAAAGCATGTTACTTTAAGAGAAAAAAACAATCACCATACTAGTTTTCATCTTTTCCTAGCGGGCCACTTAAATGGTTAAATTCACTATTATAGAATTTCTTTGCTTCTCACAGGTATTTTTTAGACATAAAAAAGGTCAATGATGAAAAAATTGAAATCACCTTCTTTTTGTGTATTAAAAAAAATCTACTTTGTGTTCTTTCCATTCAGTCTGTAAACCACAATATATGATTTAAATTTTTTTAATGACCCACATGTATGAGATGATGTGCTAATTTGAGGAATGTTGTGAAATTGCTGTAAATTTTTATTGTGTCCTTGACATGACACATATTTTCTTCTAATTTTTCATAGTTTCATACTCTTTCTATAAATCAAAATTTTAACTACTTAAACAAATAAAGATACATATGCTTAATTCTACAAAATTTTTTAAAAAAATTCAAGGCACTGAAACATTAATACAACTTTATAGGTATATTATTATATTCCTAACACTCCTACATTAATTTATTTTCTCAATTTATTTTAATTTCAACATTATGTATTTAGATTTTTTTTTATTTACTATAATTTAATTATTTTTGTTTTCTTTATTTGAATGATATGATATATATATATATACACACACACGCACACATGTAGTTAATTGAGCTTATGAAGAAACAGAATCATAATAACGAGTATCAAGGTGCCATTTAATCTTGCCCCCTTTGAGTTGAAATCCTGGCTTTGCCACTAGATCCATGGGTTTCTCGAGGCATTAATGGAGTAATCAAGTGCTAAGTATATGGCATCCTTTTTAATATTCTTCATTTGAAAGGTATGCTTGATAGCTCAGGAGATTACCTTTCGGGTATGCTTGGAGAAGTATATTCTTGATTTATTGTTATTAACTTTCTGCCCCGACCAGCTGCTGCACTTATCTAGGCAATCCATCAAGGCAATTGCATCTCTTCGGGTTGCTTTAGAAGAAAGGATGATGTCGTCAGTGTACAATACATGGGTAATGGCTGGTCCGTTTATACTGGCCTTCACTCCATTGATATTCTTTAGCTGGAATTAATACTCCAGCATTCTTGACAATACCTCGTCCTAAGATGAAAAATATGAGAGTGGGTCGCCTTGCCGTAAACCTCTGCTTGGTCTGAAGTGATCAGAATTGCCTCCATTGATTATCACCTTAAAAGAGACTGTGGACACGCATGCCAAAATCCAACTTATGAATGTGTCATTGAACCTGAAATTAATTAGCACTGCCTTGAGAAAATCCCAGCTCATTCTATCATAAGCCTTTTGGAGATCAAGTTTTATAGCCATCAGCCCATATTTTATTCTTGTACTTTTGAAGCTGTGAAGCATTTCCTACACTATCACTTAGTTCTCAGCTATCCGTCTTCCTGGTGTGAATGCTCACTGGCTGGAGATGAATCTGTTTAGGAGTGGTCTAAGCTTGGAGATCAGGATCTTTGGGATGATCTTGTAAACTACGTTACACAAGCTTATGGGTCTGAAGTTTTTGAAGTTGGAGGGGGTTTGTGTTTTTGGTATGAGGACAATCAGAGAGTTGTTAATTTCCTTAGACATGCTTCCACTCTCAAAGAAGGATGTGAAAGCCTTGGTGACGGTATCCCCAACAATCAACCAGTACTCTTTGTAGAAGATTGCAGGGAACCCATCAGGACCTGGGGCCTTCAAATCTTCCATTTGAAATTGTTAGAAGTATTGGTTAAATGATTAAATTTACTATATTCCAATAGCTTACGCTTTTGGGACAATTGGTAATTTAACATGGTATCAGAGCATGAGATCTTGAGTTTGATCCTTGTCTCCTCCACTCTACCTCCCATTTAAATTCCCACGTATTGGGCCTTACCTATTAAAAGGTAGTTTTGGCCCACACGTGAGGGAGAGTATTAGAAGTATTCGTTAAATGATTAAATTTACCATATCCCAATAGGTTAGACTTTTGGGATAATTGCTAATTTAACAGAAATAATGTATGCTTGATTTGCTCTGGTGATGGAATACTAGGGAGCACTGTGTTGTCTTCTCGAGAGATAGAGACAACAATTAGATTATCTAAATCATTAGGAAATTTCACTTCTTCCTCGGTATAAAGGGTCTTGAAACTATTAAGGAATAACTGCCTAATTTGAGAAGAATTAGTGATCCAAGATCCATCTGTCTTTTATAGCATCTATATTGTTCCAACAGCGCTGGATTATGGTTGAGAGGTGGAAGAATCTGGAGTTTTTGTCACCATGTTTAAGCCACAATTCGCTTGATTTTTTCCTCCAAAGGATTTCACTCCCTATGAGCCATTCAGCTAGCTCTAATTGTAGATATGCCTCTGTTTGGCCATCAACTTCAGAGCTTTCATTTTACTGTAAGTCTTAAATTTTCTTTAAAAGTTTATTGATTCTGTCTTGACACCTGCCAAAGACCTCTTTGTTCCACTTTCTTAATGCTTTTTTGTCGACTTTTTGGTTCTGGCAAAGCTTGGAGAATTCAAACCCTGATGTGTTTTCATTCCAAGCTATTTCTATGATGGAGTAGCAAGAGTGGGCAAAAGAGTCAACATGGTTTGTATCTAAGAGAATAGGGTGTGGTATGAGCTTATTGCACCAAGATGCAAGATGGTTGCCTTAGGAAATGCTAGTCTCCAAGAAATACTAGAAATTGCTCTATCAAGTCTTCTCTTGATGACTGCGCTGCCCCATTTTCCTTTGGCCCATGTGAAAGGGTTCCCTGAAAATCCAAGGTCTACTCTTCTAGTGGCAAACATGAGATCCTGAAGGAAATTGGAGGTGGAGGAATATCCTTTTTTGGCTCCAAATTGTTCGCTCTGATTTAGAGTGAAGTTGAAGTACCCTAAGCAAACCCAAGGGCCTTACAGGGACTCTATCAATACTGTCAGATTTTCCCAAGCTTTTTTTTTTTTTTTTTTTTGGCTCAAGTAAGGAGGACCATAAAACCCAACCAAATGCCCAATGCAAACAGAATTATGAATATTCACAGCAATCAGGTCTTTATTAAAATCAATTACGTCTATATTGATGCCAGCTTTCCACATTAAACATAAACCTCCGGCTATTCCTTTGGCTTCTATAACAAATTTATTGGAAAAACCAAGAGAACTCATTACCTGATCCATGCATGCTTCGAAGGCTTTAGTTCTGCATAAGATCAGAACCTCAAAAGCTTGGGACCTTTTATTTGAGCTTTGATGGCTCGAATTGTTGAGTCGTTGCAAATGTCTCAACAGTTCCAACCAATGGTCCTCATGAAGGTGTTGGGGGCTTGACATGGCTTGCCTCCTCAACCATAAATGACAGGATCAACCAGAAGTTTTAGGGTGTGTTTGTTTGGAGGTGAAATAGGGTGGATGGAAAACTTTGAAAAGAAAATAGGAAAGAAAACTTTTTTGGAGTGTGTTTGGTTGGGTGGAGAGAAAGGAAAATAAATAGTGAGGTTTAGGTATTTTCTCTCCAGGTCCACCAAAAAATTTTCTCTCCAAAATAGAGGGAAAACTGTGGGAAAAAGCTCACTAACATGATATGCCCAAAATGCCCCTCACATTCTTCTTTGCTAACTTTTTTATTTATTTCTTTCTTTCTTTCTTTGTTTCAGGTTCACGTTGTTTCATGAATTTTTTTTTCATCCCACTTTTTGTTTTTTCTTTCTTTTATTTTGATCACTTTCTTCCATAGTTTATTTTCCCTTTTTTTTTGCACATGCACGTTCACGTTGTTTTGGTTTTTTTTTTTTTTTAATTTATTTTTTATCTCACTTTTTTCTTTTTCTTTCTTTTGTTTTTATCACTTTCCTTTCTATTTTTTTCACCAGTTTTATGATCTGACTTGTGCCTTTAAAATAATAATTTAAAAAAGTGAAATGTACATACATAATTTTTTAAATAAATAAATGTGTATAAAAAATTGTATTGCATTTTGTTTTATTTAATAGTGACATAATTGTAAATTTATACCAACTTAATTTTTTATAGTTTTCCATTTCTCTACTTTTCTATCCTCCAAACCAAACACATGTGAGAGAAAACTAAATCTTTTTTATCCTCTCACTTTTTTATCCCTTCCTTATTTCCTATCCTCCCACTTTTCCACTTCTCCAACCAAATGGACCCTTAGATGATACTAACTTCCCAATGAGGTTGAAAGTGAAAGGATTCGAGACCTCTGGGTTTGGAGGGAGTGCTAAGCAGATGTCTAGGCTGGATAACTTTTTGTGCTAGATTGAACTGAAATTTCCATGATATGAGGACATAGGGTTGGATGGGTATGGGGGTGGGTAAAAGGAATAGACTCGATAAACGATGATTGGGGGTTGGGGTAGGGTTATCGGTGTAAAAGATTAAAGAATAAAGTTAGGGAGACGAGCTCCAGGGAGTGGACAAGGGAATAGGTGCTACAGGAGTACGGGGAATCTTCTAGGTGGGTATTTGTAGAACGTATCTAATGTATAGACTTGAAACATGACAATAGTGGATTGGGTTATGACTGTCTGTGAAAAGATTAAAGACTAAGATAAGGGGAGGACAAATTTGGGATGAAGGGAGATGAGCTCCAGGTAGGGGATAGGGGAATGGGTGCTACAGGAGCACGGGAAGAGAAGAGAGCTGTCTTTTATGTGACTATCTAGAGTTGATTATGTTTGCAAATCATCATTGAATACTAAAATCACACGTTTCTACCTTGCAGAAATATTTTTGTCACCCTCGCAAGTTGGCACTGCACAGTTGACATGGAACCAGACCATATATATATATATATATTGCATAAAGAAATATAAAGACTGTAATCTAATATTTGGCAACAATGACAAAAATTCATACCTCTACAAATGCATGATTGTCAACTCTTCATTTCTGAGAGCAAGTCAATGTGATTGAATTCTCTAGTCCACCATTCTTTTATCCAAAGTCCCCCTGTAGGAAAAACTAAATGTGTAAATATTCAATATTTCAAATATTCATCTCTAAAACAATCATAAAGTTTGTCCAAGAGATAAATTACCTCGCCTGCTTATAAAAAATAAATAAATAAATAACTAAATAACCTCACCTTCATCATAAGCAATTATATTATGTTCATGTCCAAGGATTCCAATTACACCTTCTTGTACCTAGTGAACCCTCCTTGAGCAACACATAAATGAAAGATAAATATAATTTCGAGACTTCAATGACATAGCTCAATTCGCAATAAGGTAAGAATGAAAAATGGACTATCAAAAAGAGATAAAGAAAAAACAAGAATGAAGAATGTAAACAGAACTCATCCCACCTTCAGTATCTATCTGGCATGCAGCCAAATGAACTCAGTATGATATGATACAGTTAGAATTTATCATCAGGCACAAATCCTCTTTGTAGCATTTCATCGTGGAACCGAAATGCCTCCTTCAGGTTGTCCTGGCTCACATGTCCATTTATCAATGAGGTGTATGTGAATCTATCAGGGTTTACACCTTTCTCAATCATCTTCTGCAATATCAGTTCTGCCTCTTTCATTCTACCTTGTCGACAAAACCCATTCAAAATTACATTATATGTAATAACATCAGGAAACAGCCCTTGTTTCTCCATCTTGTTAAGCAAAACAAAAGCTTTGTCCATATTCTCTTCTCTTACATAGCCATTAATTAGAGTATTATATGTAATGCTATCAGGGACAACTCCTTTTGACAACATTTTTCTCAAGAACTCATCTGCCTTTAATGCATTACCTGACCGGCAAAAGCCCTTTATTACAGTGTTGCAAGTCACCAGAGAGGGTTTGATACCTTTTTCAACCATCTCATCCCAGAAGCTGAATGCCTCAGATACATGGCCCGTGCTACAAAATCCATTAATGACAATTCCATACGAAATGTGATTGGGAGTAATCCCTCTAGAGCACATATCAACCCATAACTCCTTAGCTTTCTCCATTTCACCCACTTTGCAAAATCCATCAATTAATGTATTGTATGTCACTATGTCAGGTTTGAGATTCCTTTGAGTCATAGTATCAAATAAGTTAAGTGCTCTATTCATATTCCCATCCCTACAATACCCATGAATGAGAGTGGTGAAAGTGTAGAAATCAGGATATACACCTCTTTCCAACATCTCATTGAAGAACTGATCTGCATCAGCAAGCATCTTCTCCCTGCACAACCCATTCAAAATGGTGTTGTACGTAACCACATCCATAACACAACCCCGCTCTAGCATTTCATCCCGCATCTTCAAAGCCTCTGACATAATGCCATTTCTACAATACCCATCTATAAGAATAGTATAAATCACATTATCCGGAACCAAGCCAGCTTTCTTCATATTTCTAAAATGCACTAACGCCTGATCAAGATGCCCATTTCTCATGAAAACCCCCATAAGTGAACTAAAGCTAACTAAATCAGGAATAACACCACGATGCAACATTTCATTAAAAATCGCTTCAGCTTCCAAAATATTATCCTTCCTACAACTCTCGACGAGTAGTGTGTTGTAAGTAGTAGTATCAGGACTCAAACCATTCCACAACAACTCATCCAATACTTCCTTTGCTTTGGCATACTTTCCCTTCTTACATAAACCATTTATGATAGCATTGTAAGTGACAAGGCCTGGTTTCAAGCCCTTTCCTGGCATTGAGTTTATTACTTCAAAAGCTTCATCTAATAGCCCTTCACGACAATATGCATTGATTAGTGTATTATAAGTTACAATATCTGGAAAAACCCCCTTTTCTTCCATTTTCAATAAGAAGATCTTCACATTATCAATTTTTTGGTCTTTACACAATGCATTAACCATAATATTGAGTGTATAAACATTCAAATCAATCCCACTTATAACAACTTCCCCATACACGTCCCATGCCAAATCAACCCACCCCACCTTCACAAGCCCACCAAGAAGACTATTACAAGCATTGATAGAAACACAAAATCCTTTACTTCTCAACACACGAAACGCCTCAGACCCTTCTCTTAACTTCCTAGCTTGCACATAAGTCCTAATTAACAAATCAAAAACTAATGAACTCCACTCCAAATTATCACACATTGAAACCAAAGACTCAACAATCTCACTCCTTGATACTCCGCTCTTCCTAACCATTCTAAGAATCAACGATTGTGCATCTGACAGCCTCCGGCTACGCACCAAAACATGAACCATTGCACTCAAAGATTGTGATGAATGTTTAAAGTTTGGACAATTTAACACAATTAAGTCAACAAATTTCTGACCCAGTTGCAAATTTTCACGGCAGCGACAAAGAACTTCAACTACAACTAAAGGGTTTAACCGAAAGAGATAGTTACGCAAAGGACTGGGATTACCTTGCTTTAAGCTGAAAAGAATCTTTTCCACCAAGAAAGAATCTGATACAGAAGGAGTTGATGAAGTTGGTTCTTCCTGGTTTTGGAGGGTTCTAAGGTCATGGTTGGAGTCAGGCTTTGGAGGAGAAGAGAGGGAGTGAGGACTGTGAGAATAAGCTTGGGCATGGAATGAAGGTCTTGTGTAGGCTGTGAAGGTTCTGACTCTGAGAAAGGGTTTTTGGAAAAGCAGCCATTGAGTTGCCATTTGGAAGTGAAAGATTTGCTAGGTTGGTTTTTTCATTTGAAAGCTGCAAAGTGCAAACAACGATGGAAGAACCAAGACCGGACTCTGGAGCCATTTCATGTTCCTTACTTTCTTTTTGTAGTTGCCACTTTTCCCCACCTTTCCTTCTCTTTTGGTTATGGAAACCCCTTAATTTTTTTGATTTTCACAATTGACTCAAAAGTAACTTGAGACCTGTCAAGGAAGATCACTGTTATAATGCTTGTGTAAGTCATTATCTAATCACCAATCAATATGTTCAATATCAAGCATAATTGGTTAATTACACATAAACTTTTGATCCATAATCACATCACTTCACTCACAGCAATCATTCATAAAAAAAAGTGACTAACTTTTACACTGGCCATCAACCCTCCTCCTTTTCTTCGAACTTGTGACCGTTTTTAAACAAAATATATGCTAAGCATAAATGCAGACTCACAGCATCCATCTTTTAAAATTTAGTGTAACACCTTTGCTATAGTACAGATGGAAACTCTACATCAACATAATAAATTATTGATTGTACCAAAAGCTTAATCTGTTAGAAAATATTGAAACTAATCTTCTAACCATTGTTCTAACACAACACATCACAATGATACCTCTTAAAACAATGTTAAATCATTTATAACTGTTCATTGTCCAAAGACAAACGAAAAACTGCTCTGTCATTTATAACAAGTAACACAACTTCAATACACTGTAGAAAACATTCATGATAAAATTCTGTGTGCAGTAAAAGCTATAAGTCTGCACTAAACCCAGTGAGCTATAAAATGAATGTATAATTAGACTATAAGAAAGAAAATCAAAACCAACTGAAATTAAAAAAAAAAAACTTTACTCTCTCCATACAATGATATCAAAGGAAAAAAAAAATGGTATATGGGCATATGAGAACAGAACATATCAACAAGGCAACTAGGAAAAGGAAAATAAACCATATATGTTTGAAGTTTAGTGATATATCAATAGCATTTTATTTGATGTGATAAGCAACATCTTCCCAATAGCTCATCTGCAGATCTGATGCATGCAATCTCTACAAGGATACCTTAGGATTGTGGCCCTTTCTTCTAGGCATCCTTTACCAATCAAGCATGAACCATAGATTGTATCAATCAATTAAATTAGTCTGGTATAATGATCTATAAAAAAATAAAAATAAAAAATTGAAGTACATAAAGCAAGCTGTGATATATAAGATAAAAAAAATAAGCAAAAACCTATGTATTTGGGCATGAAATATTTCAAAATTCATATATTATTAGTAAAAACTCAATTTCCATTTACTAAGCTCAATTTCGATCACTAACAAGAGTAGTCAAGACAAGCAATCTTTAAATAGTATTCCTCTCCCATGTACTAAGGTTTGCTTTTTGTTCTTTTGTTTTTTTATAATTTCCATTTTCATTGCCAAGAACCTTCTAACTTTAGTAGCTCTACTAGTTGGCACCTCCTAGTATTTTTCAATGGAGACCAATCCCCAACTATTGAATTATAAAAAAAAAAAATAAAAACTTGAAAATAATTTTTGATTATAGTCATGGTTACGAATTGCATTGACTAAAAATAGATTACAAAAGCTAAAATATGACACTTCTACTGTCATTTGCATTGACTAACCTTTTTTTTCTCTACACAAATGCCAAGTGCCATAGAAGCTCCTCATAAGGAATCTTCTCCTGAAAGAACAAAAAATTTAGAGTTTCATCTCATTGCTATTCAATTCATAGAAGCACAAACACTATACTATAAGCAATTCTCCATAAACTAAGGCCACCACTCCTAAAGTTTCCCTTTTTAACAAGTCAGTTTTCTTTTCCTTCTCAGCAACCAAACGGACCACCACGATCAGAAAAGCAAAACTTACATTATTAAAAGCTCATTGACCATTTGTTGAAGCTCTTGAGGCACAGAGACCCCCTCTAGGACGGTCATCATTTCCACCTCCGTTACTAAGCCTCAAATTGAAAGTGTGTGCTTGTGTGCGCATGTAGAATAGGAGGTTTTGAAGAACAAGGGTTTTGGACTCTGTAGATACAGCTCAAAATGAAAGAAAAGGGGGTTTTATCTGGAAAATCATAATCGAATATTCAGAGGTGGAAATAACTGTTTTTAAAAAGTTTTGGACGCCAAAATAAAATAATTTTTAGAGAAATAAAAGTACATAGAATAATAGAATTTAAGAAGACAATCATAATTGAGTTATTCAATAATGTAAATGTATTAACTATGATAATTCACATATTGAAATAATAGCAAGAATAAAAGGAATCTGCAATTTGTGATATACTCCTATATCACAATATATATATATACACACACATAATCTAGATGCGTCATCATATTACAAAAAAAAAATAAATAAATAATTGAAGAGAACCTACAGAAAGTAGAAATTAAAATGGAAAAAAGTATTACTACAAGAACAAATAATTGAATAATATCGATTAAAATGGAAGGATTGTATAGATGTAATTTTACAACTTCTGACTTCAAAAAAATGCAAGCATGTCTTAAGACCAATAATTTTACCCACTATCACAATATTTTATTTATGGACAAGGATTTACTGCAAACAAGTATGCAGCACTTCCTGCATACTAATATATGTGTCAAGATATTAAAAGGACACCTGTCCATGACCAATTTAAAAAAAACTTCTATTAAATTCTTAACGTTCTCTCTCTCTCACACGCATGGAAAAAATAAAAATGCAAAATTTTCTCTCTTTCTTCAAAACCCCCCACCAACACTGTCTCTCTCTCTCTCTCTCTCTTTCCTTTGTTCTTCTCACTTCTCAGATACCCAGCCCTTTCACTGCAACTCAAAATCCCAAATCACCGCATCTCAAACCCATTTTTGCCAAGACATTAAGACACCACAAAAACCACTGCCACTGCCACAAAATCTCTCCCAAACCACCACCAAAACTTCCGCCAAACTCCACAGATTGCACAAATTGTTCAAACCCATAACCATCAATTTCTCCAACCCACTCAAATTCTTCACACGAATTCAACCCTCATCAAAATTGAATTCCAAAAACCCATTAAACCCCGTTCAATGAGAAACCCATTAATTCAACACCAAAAAAAAAAAAAAAGATTAAGAAACCCATATACGAAAATCAAACCCCAAAAACCCATCAAACCCTCATCAAAATCAGATCTCAAAAACCCATTAAAATCATTCAATGAGAAACCCATAAACCAAAATCAATCCCCCAAAAACCCATCACAGCATCAAAAGAGAAGGGTGAGAGAGTGTGAGGAGAGAGAGAGAGAGAGAGAATCTTGAGAGAGATTTCAGCAAAGAGACGGCATTGGAGTAGCGGCTTTTGGCAGCGAAGTGAGATTGGTGGCAAGGGATGAGTTGGATGTGGTGGGACTATGCTAGGCACGAAGGATGTGGTTGGGTTTTTGAGAAGAGAGAGGAACAGTGGACGGAGAGAGAGAACGTTGGTGGGGTGGGGTTTTTTTTTTTTGACAAAAGTGGTAGAATGGGGTGGGGTTTTGAAGAGAGAAGGATTTGAGATTTTATTTTTTCTTGTGCGTGTGATAGAGAGAGAGAGAGAGAGAGAGAGAGAGAGTGAGAAAAACGTTAAGAACTTAACAGAGGTTTTTTTTCAAAACTGGTCATGGACAGGTGTCCTTTTAATATTTTGACACATATACTAACATGCAGGAAGTGCTGCAAACTTGTTTGCAGCAAATCCTTGTCCATATATAAATGCTCACTTTGCTCTTTACATATATATATATATATATATATATATATCTCATGGTGGCTTTACATAGAAGTCATGATGTTTATGTGAAACCATTTGAGCTCAACTGGGCCCAATCCCATACAGCCCAACTGGGTTTAAGTAAGGGCTTTTTAAGTGAGCCTCAACGATGCTGTTTAATGGTACTAAGTGTATAATTGGGCCGTGAGCTCAAAACAAGATTTTGTTAAAAAAATTGACTGGGTATAGGCCCAATTGCGAAAGAAAGCACATGTAGAGTTTATGTGCAAGTTTGAAACCTATCTGGTCCGGTCTAAAGTTGGAACACACAAAGTTACTGGAGAAAGCCAGCAATAGGTCCATAATCCATAGATCTAGATAGCCCAGAAATAAGATCTAAGTCAGGCCCATATTAGATCTAGCCCAGCTCAGGTTCCTCTATTCAATTTTGTATATATCTATCTATTACCTATGTTTGTTCTTGTTATTAAATTCCTTCTTTTTTTTCTTTTTTCTTTTTTATGCACTTCTTGATGAATTATGGTGTATTGGTTTGACGAGGGAATAAAAAATGGTTTGGGAAAATGTTTTTTTTTTTAACCGGGCTTTGTTTGAGATGAAATAGGGGATGTAATTATATTTTAATTTTTATCACTAAAGAGTTGTGTGGCTGGAAAGCTGTGTGAGTATTGATCATAAGATTTTGAAACGTTTTAGTCCTTAAAAAAATCTTAAGCTGAAAGTCTATGTCATGAATTCTCAAAATGTATTTGACTATTTAGTAATTGTGCCTGGGGATAAAGAAGAAAAAAAAAAGTGTAGAGAGATAAGGAGATAGAAATTAGTGTGAGTGAGAGAGGAAGAAAGGGATGGGAGAACTAGGAGTGTGTGTGGGTGGGGTGGGTTAGGTTTGGGATGTTTATCAACTCATTTCAACTTTCTTAAATTCATACATCTTTGACCCAATTGAATCTATAAAAACCAACCAACCGAATTTGTGGGAATTGGTTGGGTTAGGTTGGATTCTCTGGATGAAACTATTTTGCATAATTAGTAAAGTACGCATATTTTTCATATATTACACACACGTATTCGTTTATTGTACAAGACAAAAATGCTATGAAAAATAAAAAAAAATTAATGTTTTCCATAATTAAACAAATTGAAAATGTATTAAATGTATTTGAAAGATAGAATTATAAAATAAAAATTAAATATATGCGGATAATGTTAACACAAATAAAAAGTAGAAATAATCCATTTAAAGAAAAATATTATGAAAAAATCAAAATTTTGAAATGAAAATAATTTGAACCAGTTTGAAATTTTATATGTTTCTTAGTAATAACTTTATATAAATTAATTAAGAGATACATTTATGAAAATAATCACAAATAAATCATTTAAGACTTTTTATTTGTTGATTTCTTTCCTTGCTATTGAATTTTTTTTCCTGAAAAACAAAAATGCCAAATTATTTATTAAATAATTTTCAAATTTAAATTTAGAAGTGATTTTGAGCACACACAAAAATATAATGTTTAAACCTCAAATCTCTTATTCAATGAAAAAAGACTTTATCAGTTAAACTAATTGAATCATGTACTTAAACAATTTAACTAATGACTAAATTGATTTAGGTATTGTGTCATTGATTCATCGGTTTGACTAGCCGGTGGTCTAAGTTTAATAATTCTATTTAGAGAAAGTCTAGAGAGACATACTAAATTTAACAAATAATTTAATACTTGTCGATGTATCAGATTGTTAGTGGTATATAAAAAAATGACATTAGTGATGGGTCTAGATAAGAGCTAGTAAAAGCTTGCACTCTCAACTAGTATAAAAACAAATTTGTCAATTTCTGTGTGTAGCATTACTCTTCTATTTATATTGGACATCTTGTAAATATTAAATAGGTAAGTTTAGTTTAAATACAATTCCCTTTCTATCAACGTACGAAAGAATAGACATGGCAAAACGGGCGGGTCGGGTCAAACGGGTTACGGGTCACGGGTCAAAAACGGGTCGTTTTAAGCGGGTCAAAATCGGGTTCAGGTCAATCGGGTTCGGGTCGGGTCGGGTTGACCCGTATTTTTCACGTGAATTTTTTTTTTTTTAATTTTTATAAATAAAACAACATGTATTTGCTATTTGGAAAGTTATGCAATAAATTACTTGATGTAAAATGCATTATTTTGAATTCACCACTTATATCAAGAATGAACTCAGTCAAACTTATTAATACTTATTCAATAATTTTAAAATTATACAAATCCTAACATTACTATCTAAAACAAAATAACACAAAGATAAGTAAAACAAATACACAAGTTTTATTTCTACACAATATTAACATTCCAAAATATAAAACAAAATTATAAATGACTTATTGGATTACTCATTTGATAAAGAATAAAAACATATAAGAAATTTACAATCTTGAAAATTAATTTTATAATCTATTATCAGTTGTGGTTGACAGTCTATTTCAATTTGAGATATACTTTAAAATTTGATTGCTTACTTATTTATACATGGTCTCTTTTATGAATATCATATTATTGTTAAGCAACACACACTCTAGGAAATATCATAATTTATTTTGAAAAGCCGTTTATTTTGAACATAAATTATTAAAAAATAGGTCTAAGTATTCATAATTTATGCTAATTTGATATTTTAGCTTCACTATTTTCACACTTGTGAATGTTTCTCACATGTCTACTGTGGGGGAGAAAAGCTCAGCCCAACTTAATTGGGCCAAAGGCCCTATCCGAGGACCACTGTTCGACCGAGGAGGCCAGGACGCAGCCCGTGGCCCATGTGAAAGGGGAATGTCCGCAGACGAGCACGTGTACCGTCCGAGGAGATGCTCACACGTCCGAGGAGACCGCGCGTGTCAAGCGGTCTGTCTAACAAGTGTCAGGGAAAAAGGAGACCTCGGACACGTGAGGAGGTGACAGGGATAAAGAAATATCAAGGAGACAGACCTCAACCACCGCATTTAATGCTCTGCACCTACCCACCTGGCCGCATTTATGTGGAGAAGACCCCTGAACAGTGCATCCTCAACTACCGCCACTCAGACAGGGCTAAAGGGGGTGTCTGATGGGACATGCACTCAAGTGGGCGCACAGATGGTGAACAAGTGGACGGTGGAGATGGAGAAGGGCAGCACTATATAAGAGAGAGAGGTATCTGATAGAGGGGATCGAGAATTAAGAGAGAGAAAAGACCACATAATTTTACTGTAGCTCCAACATTTGTAACTTAAGTTCATCAATGAAAATCGCCTCCTCGGACGAGACATTGATCACTGTCCGAGGACTCTTTTAGTCAAATTTCCCCATCTTCTATGCCGTTTCATACTGTTATTTTTCATTACTAGCCTAGCTCTTTCACCCACTCTCTACAAATTTATTGCTTTGGGTTCAGTGGGCTCCAAACCCATACCTCACTGGGCTTGGGCCGCAGAATCTGACCCTACAATTGGCGCCGTCTGTGGGAAGAGCTTGTGCAAGAGTGGAATAAGCAGTTGATGATGGCAGAACAAGGTGAGCAACAAGCAGAATCCAGGGCATCCCAACACGTGGACCATGTCATCAACTTAGAGAGGAGACAAAACCGTGAGGGCAGTGTACACACCGTGCGCCTTAGCCAGAGCCATTCGCAGAGCGGAAGTCACATGTCCCATGCAGAGAGGAACCGTGACTTACAACTGGAAGTGGAAAAACTAAAGAGGGAGTTGCGACACGCAAAGAGGAAACGGGCTTCCTCGTACTCTGAAGATGATATTGATGACGAGCGCGACGTCTCTTACCAACACAAATCCAAGACACCAGCCAGCGAGTCCTACACCTATGTAGAGGAGTCCCATCGTAAAAGGGAGCGCAGGAGTCCATCACACAAGGACATGGAGAATGATGCCATGAACAGGGCTCTAAATCAGATATCTAGATCACCCTTCACGCGCAGGATAGAGGAGGCCAGACTCCCTCGGCGCTTTAATCAGCCAACGTTCACCGTTTACAACGGTAAAACTGACCCAGTTGAGCACGTGAGCCATTTTAACCAGAGGATGGCTGTCTACTCCAGAGACGAAGCCTTGATGTGCAAGGTCTTCCCTTCCAGTCTTGGGCCCGTTGCTATGAGATGGTTTGATGGCTTGAAGGCGGGCTCCATCAATTCCTTCAAGGAGCTCACTCAGGCGTTCGGCTCCCGTTTTGTTACGTGCCGAAGAGTGGCCAGGCCTCTATCCTCCCTGCTATCCTTGTCCATGCAGGATGGCGAGTCCTTGAAGACGTATTCAGACAGATATTGGGAGATGTTCAATGAGGTAGAGGGCAACAACGATGCAATGGCCCTCAGCACGTTCAAGCTCGGCCTCCCTACTGACCACGGTTTGAGGGGATCCCTATCTGGCAAGCCAGTCACAAACGTGCGTCAATTGATGGACCGCATAGAGAAGTATAAGAGGGTTGAAGAGGATCAGCAGCAGGGCAAGGGAAAGGACAAGATTATCCCTCAGGAGAGGAGAGATTCGCGGTCGGATCGGTACAATTACAATAAACCGAGAAGGGATTTTGCTGGGCAATCAGGACCGATGAATCCTCAGTCGGTCAACACCGTGTTCAAAGAACCAGTGCATCAGGTCTTGGAAAAGATTAAGAATGAATCATTCTTCAGGTGGCCGAATAAGATGGTGGGAAACCCGAGAGGCGCAACCACAATCTCTACTGCCAGTACCATCAGGACCATGGGCATACAACGGAAGATTGTAGGAGTCTGTGGGATCACCTGGACCAGTTGGTCCGCGATGGTAAATTGAAACATCTTCTGCACCACTCCAGCGGCCGAGGGCAGACAGGCTCGGGACCGCGTAGGGACGACCCCCCAAATCCACCGCTTGGGACTATAAATGTCGTCTTCGCTGCGCCGGGAAGAACAGGGTCCTGGCCTTTGAAAGTTATGTCAGTAGGCCGACCACTAGCAGGGGAGTCGAGCCGAGGACCGAAGAGAGCTAGGTCCGGTGCCCCGTTGGTTATGGGATTCTCGGACGAGGACATGATTGGCACCATCCAACCCCATGATGATGCACTAGTCATCACCCTCAGAATAGGAGGGTACGATGTGAGGAGGGTAATGGTGGACCAGGGCAGTGCCGTGGAGATAATGTACCCGGACCTCTACAAGGGGCTAGGCCTAAAACCCCAGGACCTGACGCCGTACGATTCCCCGCTATTCACCTTTGAAGGAAGGCCTGTCATCCCGAAAGGCCGGATACGCTTGCCTGTGCAGTCCGGCTCTGAGGTCGTGGAGTTGGACTTTGTCGTCGTAGACGCATATTCGCCCTACACGGCACTCGTAGGCAGACCTTGGATTCACGCACTCGGGGCCGTCCCCTCTACTTTGCACCAGAAGGTCAAATATCTCTCAGGGGGACAGGTGCACGAAATCCGAGGAGACCAATCTGTTGCTAGACAGTGCCTGGTGGCCGCCATTCGGCATGAGGCCCCAGCCGAATCCTCGGGCGTAGTTGGGAGGGATTTATAGCAACTACAGTCTCGGGGGGTGCCTTCTGAAGCATCGGATGAAAGCGCTCGGTGTGAGGATCTGACGAGAGTAGTCATTGGGGATGATCCCGACAGGTTCTTCCAGGTCGGATCTCAGCTGCCTCTTCAAGAGAAGGAGGAGTTGATAGAGTTCCTCAAGCAAAACCTCGACGTGTTTGCCTGGAGTGCTTACGAGGCCCCCGGGGTAGACCCGGAG
Source organism: Quercus aquifolioides (assembly GCA_019022515.1). Classification (NCBI taxonomy): domain Eukaryota; kingdom Viridiplantae; phylum Streptophyta; class Magnoliopsida; order Fagales; family Fagaceae; genus Quercus; species Quercus aquifolioides. Next base: position 13,857,357 of record CM032333.1, read on the forward strand.
TTCATATGCCACCATTTGAAGGTAAATCCACTGGTCACCCCCAAGCAGCAACCTATACGGCGCCCATCCAAGGAGCACGCTGACGCAGTAAGGGACGAGGTGACGAAACTCAAAGCAGCTGGGGCTATCAAAGAGGTTTTTTATCCCGAATGGCTAGCGAATACCGTGGTGGTAAGGAAGAAGAGTGGGAAGTGGCGAGTATGCGTGGACTTCACGGACCTGAATGGGGCATGTCCCAAAGACCCGTTCCCTATGCCGAAGATCGATCAACTGGTCGACGCCACTGTCGGCCACCCTCGGATGAGTTTCCTGGACGCCTTCCAAGGCTACCACCAGATACCGTTAGCCCCGGAGGACCAGAAGAAAACTGCCTTCGTCACCCCTATTGGCAACTACCACTATAAAGTGATGCCGTTCGGCCTGAAGAACGCGGGAGCTACCTACCAGAGGATGATGACGAGGATGTTCGAGCCACAGCTGGGCAAGAACATCGAGATTTACATAGATGACATGGTGGTGAAGAGCAAAGTTATAGCCGAGCATGTGAAAGACCTCGAAAGTACTTTTGAGGTTCTACGGAAACACAAGCTACGACTGAATGCCTCTAAGTGCTCGTTTGGGGTGGGATCCGGCAAGTTCTTGGGATACATGGTCACCCACAGAGGAATTGAGGTTAACCCCGACCAGATAAAGGCCATCAACAACCTCCGAGCTCCTCGGAATCCCAAGGAAGTTCAAAAACTGACTGGAATGACAGCTGCCCTCAATCGGTTCATCTCTAGATCGGCAGACAGGTGTCGGCCCTTTTTCTCCCTACTCAACAAGTGGAAGGGATTCGAATGGACTGAGGAATGCGCTTTGGCGTTCCAGCAACTCAAGGATTACCTGTCTCGGCCACCAATCATGTCCAGTCCTGAGCCCGACGAGGTACTGTTCGCCTATATCGCCGTAGCTCCCTATGCGGTGAGCCTGGTGTTGATACGGTCAGACTCTGGCGTACAAAGGCCCGTCTATTACGTAAGCAAGTCCCTGCACGAGGCTGAGATTCGTTACTTGCCACTAGAGAAGGCCATCTTAGCAGTAGTACTGGGCACGCGGAAGCTACCACACTACTTCCAAGCCCACACGGTGATCGTTCTCACACAACTCCCACTCAAAGCTATACTCCGAAGTGCCGATTACACCGGTCGGATCGCCAAGTGGGGTACAATCTTAGGGGCTTTTGATATAAGATACATGCCCCGCACATCGGTCAGGGGACAGATCCTCGCAGATTTGGTGGCTGAGTTCACGGAGCCCCAGCTAGATGAGGTGAAGCCCACGTCGGGCATGGATGAAAAATCAGTTGGCATGGTCTCTCAACAGAATCCCTCTCATTGGGAAGTATACGTCGATGGCGCGGCAAACCAGAGAGGCTCCGGAGTTGGGCTCGTATTGATATCCCCCGAGAAGATCACTATCGAAAAATCGCTAAGGTTGGACTTCTCGGCAACGAATAATGAAGCAGAGTATGAGGCTCTGCTCATGGGGATGACTATGGTCCGAAGAATGGGTGGGAAATCCGTGGAGCTGTTCTCGGACTCAAGACTGGTAGTAGGTCAAGTACAAGGCGAATTCGAGGCAAAAGACGAAAGAATGCAGGGATACTTAGGTCGTGTCAAACACCTACAATCAGAGTTTGAATTTTTCAGTTTGTTGCACATCCCCAGGAGTGGCAACTCACATGCTGACTCTCTGGCCACGTTAGCCACCTCTTCGGCACAAGGCTTGCCGAGGGTCATCCTCGTCGAGGACTTGCACAGGCCTACGGAGACAAGGGCAGGAGGAGTCCAGGTCCACCAGATTAGGGTCGGGCCGTGCTGGATGGACCCGGTGATCAAATTTATCAAGGAAGATATATTGCCCGAAGAGAAGGCCGAAGCCGATAAAATTCGGAGAAAGGCGGCTAAGTTCTGGCTATCCGAAGACCAGAAACTATACAAGCGCTCCTATTCGGGACCATATTTGTTGTGTGTGCACCCCGAGGCGACTGAGACACTGCTAGAAGAGTTACACGAAGGAATCTGTGGGAGCCACACCGGAGGCAGGTCCTTGGCTCACCGAGCCCTCACCCAAGGTTATTGGTGGCCTAACATGCAGAAGGAGGCACACGAGTACGTCAAAAAATGCGACCAATGTCAACGCTTCGCTCCAAACATCCACCAACCAGGAGGAAAACTCAATCCACTGTCTAGCCATGGCCCTTTGCCCAGTGGGGCTTGGATATTGTGGGACCCTTCCCCAAAGCTGCAGGAAACAAGAAGTACCTCCTGGTCGGAACAGACTATTTCACCAAGTGGGTTGAAGCCGAGCCACTAGCCAATATCAGAGACGTTGATGTGCAAAAATTCGTGTGGAAAAACATTGTCACACGGTTTGGAGTTCCTCACACCCTCATCTCGGACAACGGTTTACAGTTCGACAGCAAGGCATTCAGGAATTACTGCGGCGAGCTGGGAATTACAAACAGATACTCTACTCCAGCCTATCCCCAAGGTAATGGCCAAGCAGAAGCTTCCAACAAGGTCATACTGAACGGCATAAAGAAGAGGCTAGACGATGCAAAGGGCAGATGGGTAGAGGAGTTGCCACATGTGCTTTGGGCTTACAGAACTACGCCCCGCAGGTCCACTGGAGAGACCCCTTTCTCGATGACCTATGGGGCTGAAGCTGTCATTCCTCTGGAAACAGGGTTCCCAACACTGAGAACTAGCTCATTCAGTCCAGCCGACAATGACGAGCAGCTACGGAAGGGCTTAGACTTAATTGAGGAAAGAAGGGAGAATGCAATGGTTCGGTTGGCACACTATCAACAAAAACTCAGACAAGGCTACGACGCTAACGTGAAGTTGAGGCCTTTAGAGCCCGGTGATCTGGTGCTGAGGAAAGTTGTGGGCACCGCAAAGAGCCCAGCTTGGGGGAAATTGGGACCCAATTGGGAGGGACCATATCGCATCACTTCAGGCGCCGGTATTGGAGCATATTTCCTAGAAGATTTGGATAGTCATGTAATCCCTCGTCCTTGGAATGTAAATAACCTCAAGAGGTACTTTTATTAGTCAAGTCTTCTCTTCAGTTGATATACCAATTCGCTGCGTAAAGTTCTCTCAAGTGTTTAAACTTAAACCCAATCATGCCTGTAGTCCTCGGACCAGATGATTAGGGTTAGTTAACACTCATTCACCGTTCTCTCAAGTGTTTAAACTTAAACCCAATCATGCCTGTAGTCCTCGGACCAGATGATTAGGGTTAGTTAACACTCATTCACCGTTCTCTCAAGTGTTTAAACTTAAACCCAATCATGCCTGTAGTCCTCGGACCAGATGATTAGGGTTAGTTAACACTCATTCACCGCTCTCTCAAGTGTTTAAACTTAAATCCAATCATGCCTGTAGTCCTCGGACCAGATGATTAGGGTTAGTTAACACTCATTTGCCGTTAGCTTAGGTGTTTAAACTTAAATCCAATCGTGCCTGTAGTCCTCGGACCAGATGATTAGGGTTAGTTAACACCGTTAGCTCAAGTGTTTAAACTTAAATCCAATCATGCCTGTAGTCCTCGGACCAGATGATTTGGGTTAGTTAGCACTCGGTTACAGTTCTATAGTGTTTAAACTTAAATCCAATCATGCCTGTAGTCCTCGGACCAGATGATTTGGGTTAGTTAGCACTCGGTTACAGTCCTATAGTGTTTAAACTTAAATCCAATCATGCCTGTAGTCCTCGGACCAGATGATTTGGGTTAGTTAGCACTCGGTTACAGTTCTATAGTGTTTAAACTTAAATCCAATCATGCCTGTAGTCCTCGGACCAGATGATTTGGGTTAGTTAGCACTCGGTTACAGTTCTATAGTGTTTAAACTTAAATTCAATCATGCCTGTAGTCCTCGGACCAGATGATTTGGGTTAGTTAGCACTCGGCTACAGCTCCATAGTGTTTAAACTTAAACCCAGTCATGCCTGTAGTCCTCGGACCAGATGATTTGGGTTAGTTAACACAGTTGCAATTTTGGCGTTTAAAGCTTAAATCCAGTTATGCCTGCAGTCCTCGGACCAGATGACTAGGATTATTTAACTCAAGCACATTCGAATCCTGTAATCTTTAAACCGGTCGACAGGTTAGTCGATACCCCTATGCGTTTAAATTAATTCTAATTTATAAAACTTTCCCCTAGTCGTGTTTAGTTTGAAACCGAGGAATGACGACTTATGTTTAGCTTGGAAAGGCGCAATTCATCAGTAACTCTTGGCAGTCCTATTCTTTTCATTAATAATCTTAGTTATGATGTGTCAAATACATTTATTTGCATTATGTGGTTATAAGTGCAATGTACAGTTGTATGTAACAATAATAATTGGTAAGACATGTATTTAAAGACACCATAGACGAATGAAAACCCATTCCATTAATAAAAGACGGTTTACAATTCTTTGGATAAAATAAAAGAAAACACAGGTGCAAAAAGTGAAAGCCCTATACATCTATTTCTTTGCCGAAGGGAGCACGGTGTCAGCAGCCTGGCCTATCCGAGCAGTTGCATCAGGGGCTTGGTCCTTGGCCTCAGAAGGAACTTTCTCTTCGCCTGGCCCTTTGCTTTTCTCTTTGGCTGGCTCAGCTGGCTTATCCTTGCCGCTTGCCTGACCAGTTTCCTTGCTTACTCCCATAGTGGGTGCAACGTCGCTGACCGAGATTGGTTCCGAAGCTTCTGGCGGCTGTGGAGCAGAAGGGAGATCAGTTCCTGGGAGCTCTCGGATATCAGGATCGTAGTATACGCTCCCAGGATGCCTCAGCTCCGAGTCGGCAGGAACTCCAGCTGCATCCAGGGCTTTGCCCCAACTTATGTCGCAGTAGTCTCGGCTGACCGAGGCGAACTGCTCTAGAAGCTGGGACGTAGTTGTCTCTACCCCCAGCTGGTAAGCTGTTTTCTTTTCAGCCTCGGTCGCCTCCTGAGCCAGCTGGGCTTTCTCTTCGGCATATCTGACTTGGTCCTTAGCTCTTCGGAGTTCATCCCTTAGCCCATTTACCAGCTCCCTCTCAGTCTTCAGATCGGCCTCTGTCGCCTTTAGCAGCTTACGCTGGTCCTCAACCTGCTTTTCAACATTTTTTATTCCAGCGTCAAGACTCTTCTTCTGACTGGTCATATCCGCGAGCTCCCCGGACAGACGAGTATAATCGTCTTTCAGCTGACCCAGAGATTTCTCCGCCTCATCTCGGGAACAGATCGCCGCCTGGGCTTCAAGGCGATTCTTCTTGTCCCACTCCTCGGCTACATAAATTTGCTGAGTGACCTGCGTGATGGAAACTTAAGTGTCAAACGCTGAAAAATAGGAAAGGCAAAATTCGACGATTCAGTTAATTGGATTGAAGTTGCTTACGATGGCTAAGTCCCTCTTCAGGGATCGAAAGAGCTCAGGCTGATTGAAACGCCTGAAGGACTCCATGTCATGAGGGAGGAGAAGTGGTTGCTGCAGGGCCTCAGCAACGTAGCCGGCTCTCCCTCCATCATAATTCCTGAGGGAGGTCTCCCAGAGGATTGGAGCGCCCTCTAACTCTAGTTTTGGAGACCAAATCCGTGGTCCCCCTCCTCCTCGGCGAACCTCTGCCACTGTGCCCTCATCTCGGCTTTCAGTAGACGGAGCCCTGCGGCCTCGGTTGTCCTGTGCCACCTTGTGCTGCTTGGCCACCTTGGTTGGTGGCACCTGTTTCTCCTCCACCTCAGTGTGGGGTCTTTTCTTCTGCAGTTTTAGCACGGGCCTCAAGTTGGGGTCAGGGATCTGAGTGGGCACCGGAGGAAGTGACACCACCGTCTTAGATGTTCCAACATCTTTAGGGTCTGACTTCTTGCCCCTCCCCTTCATCAAGTTCCTCAGATCCATACTTTCGTCCGAGGAGTCTTCTGAATAGGTGGCTAACAGATTAAGTTGGGCACCTGACTGCTCACACTCTTCTTCCTCGGCGTCTGAGATCTCCACCACCTGGTTTACCCTTGAAGCCTCTCCCTCAAACCGAAATTCGTCTATCTGCTCTTCTAGCGACGAAGTAGAAGAGCCAGCCCCCTCACCTTCAATCTCCTGTCCGAAAGGAACTTGCTGAAGTGGCTGGATGAGGGGAGGTGCAACCCGTGGGATTGGACGGGGTACAGGATCAAGATCGTGTGGCGCCAAAAAGCCCTTCCGACCAACGTCGATGCGCGCAAGACGGTAGTCTCCCTGGACAATGGCGTTGCCGACCGGCTGAAAACCCTTTGGTTTCCCTTGATATCCGAGAATAAGAGGAGCAGATCGTAGTTGCCCGTCCTCGCTCACGAAGATCTCTGACCTTAGAAGGAAATTAAGGGCAGCAACATTCGTCAGGCGGACCCGAGGAGAAACGTGTCTCTTATCTGTTGCAAGTAAAAACAAAATGGTTAGAAGCTCAGAAACTGGTCGAAGAGAGACCAAAAACAGTTAAAAGGTGGGAGCCCTAAGCCTATGGTCGGTGCGCCTAGATCTACATGTCACACCTGGCTTCCCATGCGTGGTTGGGCAACCAGGGCCGTCACGCCAGGCACCCGAGACGATCACATAGTCATCTTTCATCCCTTTGTTGGATTTCGGAAGGCAGGAAATGAGCCTGACAACGTCCGACCGGGATTTTAAGTAGTACCCGGCATCTTGCTGGCTATGGCACTCGTACATATATACCACATCAAGCCAGGTAAGTCCCAGCCCCAAGCGACGCTCAAGGTCCTCAATCGCTCCTAGGATCCTAAACATATTGGGCGCGCACTGCCAGGGAGTAAGCCTATGGTTCCGAAGGTAATTAGCGGTGATGGGGCCCATGGGAATCGTCATTCCCCCTTCTTTGAAGGCGATGAGGGGGATAACCACCTCTCCCGTCTCCGGGTCTGTTAGTATTCTGTCTGGGGGGCAATACCTCACACCCACGTTAGGGGGTATGCGGTATGTGGTCCTAAACGCCTCTACTTGCTCAGGGCTATCCATCATGTACTCGAGTTTTCCCATGGTGGTTAAACGGAGTGACTGGCCGAAGAGAAAATTAAAGGATTCGGTGAGCGATGACTTACAAGGGCTAGACCGGGGAAGCGATTGCAGACTCGTAGGAGGACTCGTGAGGGTTCCGAGTGAGATGGGCACCGGCGACTGGGAGATTCGGACGGAGAGATGTGGACGGAGGGGCGCGTCTGTTCTTGTTGGAGCGTCTGGAGATTTGTAAAGTGAGGAGGGAATAACTTCCTCAGAAGCTTTATACGGGGTCAAGCGAAGGGTCAGGGGCACTCCCGCCCAAACCTTGAAGAAAAACCACAGCCCTTGGATCAATCAGCCACCGTTGGATGCAAAGGACAAAACGTCAACTGGTGCAATTAATGCAGCGCTTTGGGAATAAGGAAACCGCAGCGGCATTAATGAGGCGTCAGCTCCCACGTTCACACACGTGCCAGCTCGGTTGTGCGTGTTCCCAAGTTGTTGCTCCGTGACAAGTCAAAATCCTACTTTTTCTCCTCGGATGCGAAGGAAAAACTACAATTTTGAGGGGCTATTGTGGGGGAGAAAAGCTCAGCCCAACTTAATTGGGCCAAAGGCCCTATCCGAGGACCACTGTTCGACCGAGGAGGCCAGGACGCAGCCCGTGGCCCATGTGAAAGGGGAATGTCCGCAGACGAGCACGTGTACCGTCCGAGGAGATGCTCACACGTCCGAGGAGACCGCGCGTGTCAAGCGGTCTGTCTAACAAGTGTCAGGGAAAAAGGAGACCTCGGACACGTGAGGAGGTGACAGGGATAAAGAAATATCAAGGAGACAGACCTCAACCACCGCATTTAATGCTCTGCACCTACCCACCTGGCCGCATTTATGTGGAGAAGACCCCTGAACAGTGCATCCTCAACTACCGCCACTCAGACAGGGCTAAAGGGGGTGTCTGATGGGACATGCACTCAAGTGGGCGCACAGATGGTGAACAAGTGGACGGTGGAGATGGAGAAGGGCAGCACTATATAAGAGAGAGGTATCTGATAGAGGGGATGGATCGAGAATCAAGAGAGAGAAAAGACCACATAATTTTACTATAGCTCCAACATTTGTAACTTAAGTTCATCAATGAAAATCGCCTCCTCGGACGAGACATTGATCACTGTCCGAGGACTCTTTTAGTCAAATTTCCCCATCTTCTATGCCGTTTCATACTGTTATTTTTCATTACTAGCCTAGCTCTTTCACCCACTCTCTACAAATTTATTGTTTTGGGTTCAGTGGGCTCCAAACCCATACCTCATTGGGCTTGGGCAGCAGAATCTGACCCTACATCTACAATTTTAAATCTATATTTTTAACTCTACTGTAACCAGATTATCTTGGCATGTACTTTTCTATTTGATATCTAAAAATATTTACTCATTACAGAATGTTCAACCATTTATCTTTCAATTAAATTGCATGTAGTTATGTAAATGTATCAATTGTTTCCTTAAAGTTCATAATAAACAATTAAACCAATATTGTCTTAGTTTTACTATTTTTTTACCCAAAAAAAAAAAGTTTTAAAAAAATGGTTCGGGTTCGGGTCGGGTCGCGGGTCGGGTCAGGTCAGGTTGACCCAAAAAACACGGGTCGGGTCACAGGTCGACCCGTTTTTGCTTCGGGTAAAAAAAAATCGGGTTCGGGTAGGGTATTTTTCGGGTCGGGTCGGGTCAGAAAATTTTGACCCATTTTGCCATGTCTACGAAAGAAAGGGCTGTGGAAGTGTTTAGTTTATAAGTGGGAAAGGGGAACAAAAAATTGATCAGAAGTTTTAATAGGTGTTATTTAACATTTTGCCATCTCAACATTCTAGGCTTTCAAGGCTGCAGTTTTTTTTTTTTTTTTTTTTTTTTTTTTTTTTTAATATTAAATTTGGAGGGCAGAAAGCAAATTACTTCAGATAAATAAATCTCTTCTCTTTTGATTTCAAGGAATGGGTCACACAAATGGTTAAGGAATTCACATAATTCCATAGAAGCTAGAGGGCTTGAGCTGGTCAACCAAATTTAAAAAGCAAATAGTATATTACTATTGTTAAAATTTTTAACTCAAGGAAACCATAGACATTTCAGCAAAGAAAGCAATATAGATTATTGTCTATTCAAAACAATTTACAATGTTACCTCTAGCACTGAGTATATTTACTCTGAATCACTATAATTTCTAAGATAAAATAGTCTAATTTTTCTATGTTGGTTGCTACCTAGCTACACAACATAATGAGGGGAAAAAGATCGAATCGAAATATCACTTCTAAAATAAATTTCATCCAACATATAAAATGCAACAAGAAGTTTCTCAAAAAAGAAAAAAAAAATGCAACAACAATGAATAATCACAATACCAAAAAAAAAAAAACATATATTAGAACACTCAGAATTATAAAAGTGAAATCAAAGTAACCCAAACATGCTTCTTAGCAATACACTTGACATTTGAGACCCTAGTTATTATTATTATTATTTTTAGATAATAACCTTGTTGAAGTTAGTGACAATATGTTTGGGATTTCTATAGTTCTATAGGGGATAACAAAAAGAAACAATAGCACCTACCTACCATTCATGACTCATGAAATTGACAATAAGACTTGGTTCATCACCCCTGCCTGGGCTGTGAATTGTGATGCTACTCAACTAGGCTACCATTCACAGCAACTAGGTTTAAGTAAGGGCTTTTTAAGTGGGCCTCAATGATGCTGTTTGAGGGTGCTAAATGAATAATTAGGCTATGAGCTCAAAAACATAATTTGTTAAAAAAATTGACTAGATATGGGCCCAATTGCGACAGAAAGCACATGTAGAGTAACTAGACTAGAGTTTATGTGCAAGTTTGAAACGCATCTGGCCCTGTCGAAAGTTGGAACACATAAAGTTACCGGAGAAAGTCAGCCATAAGCCTTACAGCTTAAAATAACAGGAGATGTCTAGTTAAAAAAATACTGAAAGTATGTCAAACCCCTTCACACTTAATTCTCCACACTTAATATTTATAAATAATTGTCCACAACTAGTATCACTTTCAGAAGCAGGTTTGCCTTCGAAACTAAGTTTGCTTAGTATCACTTTCTGCAACAAACTCATGCTTCATTGGGAAGGGATGGGATTTGCATGAGCTTGCTTGCATAGTTGCATGTTTAAATCGATTGGAGATTGAAGGCGGATGTAAAAAATTTCTACGCACCAGCAGACTTTTGAATCTCACTACAAAGGGCTTCAACACCTTACTTGTCTCAAGACATTGGAGAATAGCTGCTGTAACAAACTCCGGTCATTGCCAGAATAGGGGCTTTCCATCCTCCCTGTTTTTTCTCTGCATCAAAGAGTGCTCTTCGTTGAAACCAAAACTCCAAAATAAGACAAGAAATGATTGGTCCAATGTAGCTCACATCGCTCACTTAGAAATTGATGAGGAAGTAATCTCGAGCAAGTCTATTAGCGAGGTACCTTTTCTACATGTAGATTAATGACAATTTGAATTGTTAAGACGTCAATTGAATTTATTGTACGTTGTAAAATAATTGTTACAATTACTAATAATCTTTTATTTCTATCGTGCATAATCTTGGACTATTTTGAAGCTTCATTAGGCCAACGACAATTGCTCAAGTTTCTACGTAAGTTCATCTGCAATTATTCTTATTCCTTTGTTTTGAGATCAATCAATATTACATTGTTGCGGGCTTCCAACTCTAATTTTCTGAACAAGTTTGAAGAATTTATCACTATTTCTAAGGATTAAGTGCCATCAAATCAAAGCGATCTTCTTATATGGGGGATTATATGGTTAGAAGAAGGCCAGCAATGTGGGGTGGATTTCTTTGAAGAACTAATTTGTGGTAAATCTTGGAATTGAAAGATGCATATGTATAAAAGTTTTTTTTAATTAATGGGAAAACATGTATAAAGTTTGTTGTATATCTTAGAATTTGAAGATCTAGTTTTTATTTTGTAATCATTTTATGATGAAACAAACACTGAAAAATAATTTCCACATTTATACTCTATAAAAAAGGGATAGCTAAGGTGCTTGTGTTTGGCTAAACACTACAGAAATGATTAAACGGCATGAGTCATGTGCGTTGCGTTTTGTTTTTGCTCTTTCTGAGGGTTGTTTTGTCTTTTTATTCACATTTTTCAACTTATCCACTGCACTTGCTTAGACACGAAAGTCCAAAAATAAGAATTGTGGTCTCTAATTACTCCCATAGATATGAGGAGAGAGAATCGATAGAGACGAGAGATAGGAAGAACAAGACAAATACATAAAGAGGGAGAAAATCTGAGAAGAAGAAGAATTGTATCAACCCATATTTCCTCCTCCATTGAGAAGCCCACTCACTCACTCACTCAATCCCCATTTCAACAACCTCTCTTAACTAGTCACCACTCTCAATTATTTGTCTCTTGCCTTCAAGCAACTCTAATTTATTTTGGCATTGAACTTTCTTTATTATTATTATAAATTTCTTTCATGCATGTGCAATTATTGGTTGGATTAGTATAGATGATATTGCTATTGGGTTTTGTAGTTGATGGATTAGCTCTCGAATTAGATTTATTGTTTGGAACTTTAGTTCTTTAGTCCAAACAATATGTCCTGCCTACCATGTCTCTATATCCTTTCTAAGGTAAAAAGCCTAAATATATTGGGTCTCCTGTTGTGGAATATGTTGGGGCTCTTTATTTTTATTTTTTAATATCAATTAAATCTATTTCATAAAAAGGTAGTTATTTGGATAATCAAGAAATTAGGGGCGGAGTCACTTAGTGGCTTGGGGGGGCCCGGCCCCCGCAACACAAAAAAAAAAAAAAAAAAAAAATCATTAGAGTAGGTAGAAAAAAAAAATTGGGCCCCTCCAATATTGGACAGCCAGCCCCCCATGGCCAATTCTCAACTATTCTCCCAAGCCCAGCTCAAATATTCTCCCAAGCCCAGCTTTAGTTTTAGGCCTTATCACCATATGTACTCCAAATAAAACAAGCTAGCCTGCTCAAGTCCAAACGCTGAAAACAAAACTTCACTTTCTCTTCATCTCAAAAAATCCACCCACTGACCCACGGAATCTCTTTCTTTACTTCTTATTCTTTTGTTTGGTCTTCTTTGATACACTTTCATTTGCACTGGTACCATTGCCTACCTACCAACCCCCAAAACTCCAGTCCTCTGTACTCACAGTCCCAAAAAAAAAAAAAAAAAATCCTGACCAATTTTTTCTTTCTTCATCAACTTTAGTTTTGAAACTTGGTGACTGGTGAGTTTTCTTCTCTTTCTTAAGTATTAGACATTCATCTCTTTTTAGTGTCTTTTTTTTTTTTTTTTTTAATTTTCTCAACTATCTACACCTAAATATTCACACGCTCTTTATATTTTCATAGATTTTTAGAGAAATACATGATTGAAGGCATGGGGAGATTATTTGTGACGAGTCTTGAAGGAAAGATCTAAAGTTTGAGGCAATCAGGCAGAGGTAGTAGGCATTGCCACACGGGTGATCCATCTTTGCACTTTGTGAAGACAAAGTTTCTAAGGTAAATTTTTTTTGATTTATTACCTATTTTTTGATTAGTTGGATATCATGTGGTTGTGGATGTGGCTGTGGGTGTTGTTAAATTGTTTGGTTTATGTTGTGTACCAATACTTAGTGTGTTTAATTTTTGTTTTTGTTTGAGGGGTTATTATTAATTAAAGTCGTATTAAAAATGGGTTGTATGTTTAAATTATAGTGGAAATTTTGTTTTTTCTTGAGTATGAATAACATCCATATAACTAAGTAAAAATTTCTAATTAAAATTTTATTTTTTTAACTTCTTTTTAGGTTAATTTTTGAGTCATATTCTTAAAGCTAAAAGAATTATGAGCAAACGAAAAACAATTGATGCATTCTTTAAGAAAAAAAATGTTAGCAATTCAGAAATTAGGACACCTGTGGCTGTAGAACAAATGTTGATACTTCAATGCCTGATGAACACCCTGACCCCTCCAAATGTTCAAGAATTCAATTTGAAGAGATAAATCGTGATCCAGGATCACGTAAACAAATATGTGAATTCCCTATCAACAAACAAGATGAAATCCGACGAGTTTATCTCAAAGAATGTCCATATCAACTTAAAAATATAGACTATTAATACAACGATGATACTTATCGTTGTTGATTTCAACCTTCATGGTTCGAATCGGCCTCCCATGTAAAAATTCTTGGCTACGCCCCTGTAGGAAATAATGATCACCCATAATGTTTTTTATCTTGTAATTTCTTCAATATTTGGATGCAATCAAATTGGAGTAATTTCAAATTCTTAGGAAGCAAGTAAATACCTTTGAGTAATTTCAAGTTCTTAGGAAGCAAGTAAATACCTTTGGATATTGGATATCAAATATTTAATGATTGCTATGAAAGGTATCTTTTTAGTGGTAGGTTTTGGGTTTAGAGATTATAAAATTAGAATTAACATTCTCTTATGACTGTGTTGTGAAACCAATTTTATATCTAACAGTATAATGAGTTGTTGCGTAATGATAGCATATTTGACAGAGGGATTTTGTATTTTATACAGGGATGAAGAACTTTAGAGATAAGGTTTGCATCAGCTCTCAACTCAAGCAGCCACACTTCCTTTTTTGCTCAAAAATTACATTGGATCATTGATTTTTAGTTTATAATATTTGATTAGTTGCTGACAAATTGAATATAGAGAAAAGAAAATGTTTGATATTTGTAACTCTGTGTGTGTGTGTGTGTGTGTGTGTGTGGGGGGGGGGGGGGGGTGGGAGTATAACTAACGAATTAAATAGATGTTAATGTGCTACTTCTTGCTCACACAATTAATTTTTAGAGGTGGAATGCAAAGTCAACCTATAAGTACCCATTATGTGACAAGAGTTGATAGTTAGATCAGTTTCAAGTGTAAAGTGAATATATTCAAGTAGAAATAGCTTTGAAACGGCTAAGTGTTCGTCCTCGGGGCTAGTTCGAGGAAGAGGTTACAATTGGATAATCTCTCTCTTTTCCCTATTTTTCTACCAACAAAATCCCCCTGGTCCAAGTGCTTCTTGGCTTGATATAGTCAACCAAAAATGCATCTAGACTTTACATTTGTAGGGTTAGGATCAGATTTCCTTGATACTTGTCTCATCAAGGTCTTGCTAGAAGGTTTTACATTCAGGTGTGAGCTACGTGAGCACTATTCATGGTAATTTTCCTATTAATGCGAAGGGGATGGCTACTTTGTTCTTCCTTTTTCTTCTCTTTCTTGTTCAATGCCAAGTTACCCTTTTCCGCCCTCAAGTTATGCCGAGCTCCCTCCAACTCAAACTCTCGACTTTCCGAGGTTAGATAGGTGTTCTCGATGCCCTCGCCAACTGTGGTCGTTCAACCTCTACATGAGTTAGGTGAGTACTTTCCGAGGATATCCCGCCAATATTTCCCGAGGTTTACCTCCTTAGAAATGCCCTTACCTATTTTATCAGCTGTTTTGGATTCTCATCCCCCCACAGTAACTTATTTGGGGTTTTTTTTTTTTTTTTTTTTTGGTGATATAAAGTTTCATTGCTATTAAGGTATTGTTGTATTGATTCTTAGTCTCTGTACTCTGTTGCTGTTGCTTTAGGTTTTAAAGAAAACATCCAATGGTTTTGGAATTCCACAATCTAGGTGATTCTTGTTTCCATTTCCTATACATTGATTTTTTTTTTTTTTTTTTTTTTTTTTTTGTTCTCTTTGAATATTTTTCAGTATTTGTGGCATTATCAGTCTATGTATCTTTTGATTGATGGATTTTTCAGCAACTTGTTGGGTATTGAAACATCTGTAGAGATTAACATTACTATTTGGGTATTTATTCTTAGGGGTTAACATTCTTTGTACTCTATTGTAGGGTATTGATATCAGTACATTTCCTTTATCCCTTTTTTTGCCTTGTTTCCCAACAAACCCTAAAATTCAATGAAATCCTGTGCTTAAAATTTACCTTGGATAGTTAATCATCAAGCTCTTTGGTGGATTATAATCTATGAATGTTTCTATGGTGATAGAAACTTTTTTTTTTTTTTTTTGGAGAAACAAGGTGATAGAAACTTAATTAGAATGTGATAGTGAGTCTTTGTACCTAGAATTCCATTAAAACCATCCGAAAATGCGAAATATCCTTACCCATTCAAACGAACTCAATTTCCTATTTGTCTAAGCTTTGCTATGAGTCCATGACCATAAACAAGGCTCAAGGCTAAACATTAAATTTGTTCTTCCGCAATCAGAATTTTCACATGGAAAATTATATGTTGCTCTTTCTAGGGCAAAAAACAAAAAACTCTATAAAGGTACTCATTAGGCCAACCTCTTGTGGAGACTCAAATGATGGATGCACTAGAAATGTTGTTTATCAAGAAGTGTTAAAACTGGCAAAACTGTATTAATATTTGGAGATTTGATTATGGAGGTCTGGCTTTAGCATTGGATTTGATTTGTAAATTATGATATTTTTATAGTTCTTTTCAATCTATTCCGCATGGTGTATATTTGTTCATTTCATCGTGCATATCAATTTCTATGACTTTCAAGTTTAATCTTATTTTAATATTTGATCTAGTTTCAGGTTGAGATTGAAGCTACAAGTTCAAAAGAAATACATTATATATTCTTTAGGTCTTATTTCATTTTTGTAAGCTCATTTTTCATAATGCTATGTAATATTACATGCTTTTCACTTAAGCACTTATATATTTTTGTTCAATTTACCTGACATTTATTTATGTTTTATTCATAATCTTATTCCTGTTGCTTATCTTTTCTTTAGAATCTAATATGACTTTACTTTTACAGACCAACAAAAAGATTAGTAAAAACAAAGAGAACTGACTCTACTCCTCTAGGCAAAGCTTAAATATTCCATTTATCAACACCACTCACGCATCAATAATAGCATCTTTAGATTCAATTAAGCTTAGAGATCTTGTATTTGGCTCACTATTATATGTTTTAGGAAGTGTAGTTTTCTGGCTATCTTTGAAACATTAATCACTCATGCATATCATGCACACCAAGCTACCGTTGTATATAAATTATTAGTGCTCATTCTAAATGATATAAAGAAATTAATTTTTAATTAAAAATGATGTGAGAGAATCATAATATTATCTATTATTAATTATTAATATTCTCTAATAGTAATTTACACGTGCCTTGCACGAGCTTCAAAACTAGCATTTTATAAGATGAAAACATTTTACTAAAAATGCTTTCAACGTTATGAAAACATTTTATAGCAACACAAACTAAGTGTTAGTGTTTATTTGCAAAGTGTGAGAGTGCTTGATGTGGGAAGTAGAAGAAAATTTTTATTTTGCATTGTAGGTTTATTGATCATTCGGATTTTATTTGGGCTCATTAGTTAATTAGGATGGTATTTTTGTAATTCAATAAATGACTTTCTTTTTTTTTTATGAACAATAAATGACTTTCTTATACTCTAATGGAAAAAATTTTGCATGATTACATGTGTGTTCCTAGACTTTCTTTTGTACCTTTTTTCAATCTCTCTAGTAACTTGAGTTTGTTCAGGGAATCAAGAGACCACGTCCTTTGTAGGAGTAAGCAGCCTCGCCGCCACAGTCACATCAAATCGCATCCAAAACCACCATGCTACACCATCACAACTCAGAACTCACAACTACCACCATGGCATCAATCTGTCTTTAACGACACACATGAACCAAAGCACTTAGCCCACATAAAGTAATTGGGTCCCAAAAAAGTTTGAAGGCCCAGAAGGTTTGGCAGCCCAACTTCTAAGAACAGTGAGGTTCTCCCTGAACTTTAACATTGCAAGGCCCAATGTCTTAACTCTTAAAAGTCGAATCAGCCTGTAAGCCCAGTAGCCAGTTTTTTGAAACTTTATTCTAGTAAACCATTGCAGTACGTAAGTATTTGGATCCAAAGTGGAATAAATTTCGGGTCTAGTTTTTGTCGACTCATTTAAAATTTAACTATGGTTAAACTAAACTATAGTTAATGATTTCACAAAACCTATATCTTTTTTTTTTTTTTTGATAAGAATATCCTATTTATTTCATTTTGAATCATGTCCATTAAATGGACCCTCTCCATTCCCCTTAGAAAAGAAATGATCCAAATCCGTATTATAGGTATCTGTGCTTCACGTCATAAGTCATGCATGTTAGGGTGTTAGGGTGCACTTGTGTAGGAACATCATGAAGTCTCACGTTAACTATTTTGATTGAAAGATTGAAAAGTTTATAACTTCAGGCAACCCTTCTTCATTGGAATAGCTTTTTGGGCTTGAAATGTCTGTATTACAAATGGTAGGAACTTCAAGCACAAAAGGCTGAAGATGGGTTGCCTAAAGTTATAGATCGTAGTAGAGTAATGCCTGACTCATTGATAAGGCCATGTACATCGGTACGTCATAAGTTTGTGTCATACCATGAGCAGACTGTGTGAGATGAACGTGTGTAAGATCGTGGTATAGTCCTATATCTTCATATGGCTACTACAAAGTAATTTCTACAATGTCTATAGGGTTCCCTTTATCATAGCATTCTCTTCAAACTCAGTTCTCTCATTTATTTTTGGTAACTAGTCAATGGTAAATTGTGTCTTAAGACGTCGGGATCTTCCAAGAATTCTTCAGTACAATGTTTAATGCCATAAAAATAATAATAAAATCCTCAGTTCCACAAAATAATTCAAAACTGTTGTTTTCTAAAAATCTCTACTCCAATAATCCCTTTAATGTATCTATAACGGAAAATAAAGAGGTGTAAGATAACTCAATAAGTGAAATTCACTAACATTGGAGTGTGAGAACAAACATTTCAAATAAATAATTCTTACAACAAATTCATAACTTGTGACTTGTCAATATTTTATCATCAAATACTCCATATATAAAAAAAAAAAAAAAAAAAAATACAATATTTTTATATTGTGAGCCATCATAATACATATATCAATACCATCATATAAACAATTTCCTAGACTTTTCTCATGGTTGACGTTTACGCCCCATTGATAGGGTTGTGCTGTCCCCTTTTAGGACTAGAACCTCCTTTTCATCCCTTTTTCTTAAGGCTGGCTCCTTTGGAACCTAAAGGTGCACTCTCTTGCTAAGGAGTTATCAAATGTACACTGTCCCCTTTTCTGGGACCGTCCCTTGCTAAGGACTAGCTGTAGTATGATTGTTCCTTGCTAAAGACTAAATACAATATTGAGCTTTTAATCACGACTTGCCATAGGTTTTCAAAACATATTCAAGATGCTCACAAAAATAATCCATTCATAATTCTCAAAAATATAAGGATATATTCGCACATACAAGTTTAAATAAATTTAGGTTGTCCCACAAGTTTTTCATAAAACGAATTATCAATGTGCAGATCAAGCATTTATAAAATATCAATTTATATATAGAATATCAACATATTTCTTTGATATAAAATAGTTTAATAATCAACACTGTTTGGGAAAACCCCCAAAATTAGTAAACAACACTTACCTCTTATTTGTAAAAATATGAAATCAACTACCCTTGAGTCACACTAAATCAGTAGAATTAGAACCGAGCAACACCAAAAATAGGTTCATCAATACATGAATTTCCCATTTAAAATCAGTTTTCACACTTAAATAGTTTAATCTATCAATATTAAAGCCTATGGAGACGTTAGATTCTTTGTGCCACTCTAATTTCAGTACTGAGGCTACCTTATAATTCAAACTATATGTAGGGCCTAGTTTTGCTCA
The DNA here is from genome assembly GCA_019022515.1 of Quercus aquifolioides. Classification (NCBI taxonomy): domain Eukaryota; kingdom Viridiplantae; phylum Streptophyta; class Magnoliopsida; order Fagales; family Fagaceae; genus Quercus; species Quercus aquifolioides. The sequence goes on from CM032333.1 coordinate 13,876,179, forward strand.
AATTTCTTTTCCCTCTCTACTCCCCAATTTCATTCCTAGTTAGTGGACATTTTCTTTGCTAATATAGAAAGACAATGAAAGCATTATTTTGATGACATTGGAAAGGGTATAAGAAATATCTAGATATTTTCTTTGTTGGAAATTTCTTGTTTTAAGAAGGCATCTCAACCTGCTAGTGGCTGAAAGGTCAAGACTATGTCTGACGATGAAAATATCTAGATATTTTCTTTGTTTGGGAAAACCCCCAAAATTAGTAAACACCACTTACCTCTTAGTTGCAAAAATATGAAATCAACCACCCTTAAGTCACACTAAATCAGTAGAATTAGAACCGAGCAACACCAAAAATAGGTTCATCAATACACGAATTTCCCACTTAAAATCAGTTTTCACACTTAAATAGTTTAATCTATCAATAGTAAAGCCTACGGAGATGTTAGATTCTATGTGCCACTCTAATTTCGGTACTAAGGCTTCCTTATAATTCAAACTATATGTAGGGCCTAGTTTTGCTCAAATTTCTTTTCCCTCTCTACTACCCAATTTCATTCCTAGTTAGTGGACGTTTTCTTTGCTAATATAGAAAGACAATGAAAGCATTATTTTGATGTCTAGAAAGGGTATAAGAAATATCTAGATATTTTATTTGTTGGAAATTTCTTGTTTTAAGAAGGCATCTCAACCTGCTAGTGGCTGAAAGGTCAAGACTATATCTGACAATAAAAATAGGGGAAAACAAAAAGGTTATATGCATCATTCTTACTCCAATATAATAACAATTATAAGTCATGTTCTCCATTAATATAAGGATCCAATAGAATAACAATTATAAGTCATCTTCTCCATTAATATAATGATAGGTGGAGATTGACAAGTCAAACATATGCCTAGAAGTCCTCTTTCTTTTAATATATTGATAGGTTAGGTTTTATAAAGTGATGCCTATTATCCTATTAGCTACTAAAGTAATTTCAAGCACAGCTCTTTCCTACAAACGTGGGACAAGTCTAGTCATTGAATATTCAACTCCCTAAATTTAGAGTTAAAGGAAACCATACTTGCGGCAATCTCATGTTCAGCCGCAAAGCAAAAAAAATAAGTTGTTCAACCATGTGTTGCAGCTAAAAAAAAAGAAAATCTTATATATATATATATATATATATACATATATATGTACATGTATCTTAAGAGGTAAAACGGTAGGGTTTTTAAAAGCTTATCAATGCCCATATATTTACCAATGCCACCTCACTTGGGCTTCATATTCCATAGTATTTATCTTATTTTTAATATCTTAAGCCTAAATCAATTAAATCCATTTAATTGTAAGCCTCTTTTTTAATTTACATATAATAATTAAATTGGTATCAAAATTATGGGGTGTTACATCCTTCCCCCTTTAAAAAAATTTTGTCCTCAAAATTGTACATACCTTCGTTAATGAACAACTCTGGATAATTTGATTTCATCTCATCTTCTCGCTCCCGAGATGCCTTCTCCACTGTGTGATTCTTCCAAAGGACCTTAACCAATGATATGGTCTTGGTGTGTAGCACTTGATCCTTGCGGTCAAGAATTTGGATTGGAACTTCCTCATAAGTTAAGTTGTCTTTGATCTTGAATGGCTCATAGTTCAAAACACGTGAAGGATCCGAGATGTACTTCCTCAGCATGGAAACATGAAACACATTATGCACTCCTGCAAGTGTAGGCGGTAAGGCTAACTCATAGGCAACTTTATGAATGCGTTTTAGGATCTCAAATAGACCAACAAATCTAGGACTCAACTTCCCCTTCTTCCCAAATCTCATCACACCCTTCATTGGGGCGACTTTCAAATATACCATATCTCCAACTTCAAATTCTACTTCTTTTCTCGAGTTGTCATAATAACTCTTCTGTCAACTTTGTGCCGTTTGCAATCTTTTATGAATCAGATTAATCTTCTCAGATGTCATTTGAATGATTTTTGGCCCCAACAATTTTCTCTCACCAACCTCTTCCCATCACAATGGGGACTTGCATCTTTTACCATAAAAAGCCTCGTAGGGAGCCATCTCAATACTAGAGTGATAGCTATTATTATAGGAAAATTCCACTAAAGAGGAGTATTCCCAACTTCCTTTGAAATCCAATACACAAGCCCTTAACATATCCTCCAAAGTACAAATAGTCCTTTTTGATAGTCCATTTATTTGTGGGTGGAAGGCTGTACTAAAGCTAAGATTAGTACCCAAAGCTTTATGTAGGCTTTCCCAAAACTTTAAGGTGAATCTTGGATCTCAATCAAACACAATTGAAGCTGGAACTCCATGAAGACTCACAATCTCATAAATATATATCTATGGTAACTAATCAAGTGAGTAATTCATCTTAACCGGAATAAAATGTGTTGTTTTCGTCATCCTATCCACAATTACACAAATGGCCTCATGTCCATTAGGAGATCTTGGCAAACTAGAATCCATACATATATGCTCCCACTTTCATTCGGGTTGCAGCAATCCTGAAGGTTTCTGATGTAGTGCCTTAATTTGTTGACAATTCAAGCATTGCTCCACAAATTGAGCTATTTCTCTCTTCATGTTATTCCACCAATAAGTTTCTCAAATGTTACGATACATTTTAGTGCTACTAGGGTGCACTGAGTATGGGGTACAATGGGCTTTTTCCACAATCTCCTTCTTTAATGTAAAATCATTTGGAACACAAAGTTTATTTCCAAACCTCAAAACACCATCATTAGACACATTAAATTCTGGTCTCTTCCCTCGTTGTACTTCTCCTATGATCTTTACAATTTGTGCATCATCAACCTGTGAACTCTTAATCTTCTCAATCAAATTGGGTTGTATTGTCAAACTAGCCATAAAGACTTGGGAATCACCCAGGAAAATTTCAATCCCCATCCTCTCCAAGTCATTTATAATCTCCTTTGAAGTAGTTAACAAGGCAACTGAGAAACCAGAAGACTTTCGACTAAGTGCATCAGCCACCACGTTAGCCTTGCCTAGATGGTAATTGATTGAGCAATCATAATCTTTAATCAACTCAAGCCACCCTCGTTGTCTCATATTCAATTCTTTCTAAGTAAAGAAGTACTTTAAGCTCTTATGATCTATATAAATCTCACACCTTTCACCATACAAATAATGTCTCCAAATCTTCAATGATAGCACCACTGTTGCTAACTCCAAGTCATGAGTGGGATAATTTTGTTCATAACTTTTTAATTGGCGGGAAGCATAAGCTATGACTTTACCATGTTGCATTAACACACAACCAAGCCCTTTTTTCGAAGCATCACTATAAATGAAAAAGCCTCCCAAGTTGCTAGGGCTGGTTAGTACTGGTGTAGTGATCAACATTTGCTTAAGTTCTTGAAAACTCTTTTCACATTCTTTTGTCCACACAAACTTGGCATTCTTACGAGTTAGTTGAGTCAATGGGACTGCAATACGGGAAAATCCCTCTACAAACCTCCTATAATAGTCAGCAAGGCCCAAAAAGCTTCAGACCTCACTCACATTCTTCGGTCTTGTCCAATTAACCATAGCTTCAACCTTACTAGGGTCTATAGAAATCCCTACCTCAGATATCACATGCCCTAGGAACACCACTTGATCAATCCAAAATTCACACTTTTTAAACCTCGCATATAGCTTCTTCTCCTTCAAAATTTGAAAAACAATTCTCAAGTACTCTTCATGTTCTTCCATACTTTTGGACAAAATTAGAACATCATAAATAAAAACAATAACAAAGCAGTCTAGGTACTCATGAAACACCCTATTCATTAAGTCCATAAATGCAGCAGGAGCATTGGTCAATCCAAAAAGCATTACCAAGAATTCATAGTGCCCATACCTAGTCCTGAAAGTTGTCTTGGGTATGTCTTCACTCTTGATTTTCAACTGGTGATACCCAGAACGAGGATCAATCTTAGAGAAGATTTGTGCCTCTTGCAATTAATCAAATAGGCCATCAATACGAGGAAGAGGGTATTGGTTTCTCACAGTAACTTGGTTTAACTTATAGTAGTCAATACACAACCTCATAGTCCCGACCTTCTTTTTCACAAATAAAACTAGTGCACCCCAAGGAGATGCACTTGGTCTGATGGACCCCTTATCAAGGAGTTCTTGTAACTGTTCCTTGAGTTCCTTAAGTTCAGTTGGTGCCATCTGATATGGTGCATTCGATATAGGAGAAGTTCCAGGGAGCAAATCAATGGAGAATTCAATCTCCCTATCTATAGGTATCCATGGTAGGTCTTCAAGAAGGACATCAGGAAACTCCTTCACAACAGGGATATCATCCAACTTCAATACCTCTTTCCTAGTGCCCACCACATAAGCTAGGTACCCTTGGCATCCTTTCCGTAATAGATGCTTAGCTCGAAGGGCTGATATCACCCTAGGTAAAGCATGCATCCTAGAGCCCTTAAATCGAAATTTGGGTTCTCCTAGAGGCCGAAACACCACTTCTTTTCTAAAACAATCTACACACTAGCATGATAAGCTGCCAACCAGTCCATTCCCAAAATTACATTATAGTCATACATGTCCATCAAAATTAAGTCTGCTAACATTTCCCTATCCTCAATTAGGATGACACAAGACTTAAGCATAGAATTACGCACCAAAGAATCACCCATAGGTATGGCCACAGACAAGTCATAATCCATAAGTCCAGGTTTCTTATCACATAACTTAGCATATCGAGATGAGATAAAAGAGTATGTAGATCCAGAATCAAATAGAGTTTTAGCAAAGTTTGAGAATAATGGGAGATACCTGTAATCATAGTATCTGAAGCTTGAACGTCTTGTGGTGTGAGGGGAAACACTCTCCCTTGTGCCTTCCTCCTCTGGTCATCCTTTCCAGGTTGTGCCATTAAGTTTTATGGAGGAGATGTACAGCTTCTAGCTAAGTGTCATGTCTTCCCACAATTATAGGAAGCCTTTCCTTCAAAGAAACATGGCTTATCTCCATGAAACCTTCCACATGTAGGCCAAGCATTCAAACTTCTACCTTGAGCATTTTGGGGTGGATTCTTATTTTCTGGCTTATTTGATGATGAATTACTCCTAGACCTCCCAACAAATCCTTTCTTGTTCTAATGACCTTGAGCATTCCCTTGTCGAAAGCCTATCTATCCAGTGTTTCTAGGTGGGTTCTCATTCCTAACATTGTTCTTGAAATCTTCCTCCAGTCTCATGGCTCTCTTAACTGACTTTGCATAATTATCAACCCCTGATGCAATCAGATGGTGTTGAAGTCTCTCATTCAACCCCTTTTGAAATCTGCTTGCTTTCTTCGAGTGAGGATTAAGCGGGGTCCAAAGCGAGATAACTCGATGAATTTAGCTACATATTGCTCAACAGTCATACTACCTTGCACCAAATCAGCAAATTCCCTCTCTTTTCGTTCCCGAACCACCTTAGGGAAGTAGTTATCGAAGAAAACCCCTTTAAATTTCTCCCAAGTGATGGGGTTTCTCTCAGTGTCCATTCCCTCCAAAATGGCTTTAGTGGATCTCCACCAATGCTCAGCTTCTCCAATCAACTTGAAAGTTGCAAACTGCACCTTTTAAGAGTCAGTGCAATCTAATGCTTCTAACAACTTCTCCATTTGCAAGAACCAGTTCTCAACTTCAATGGGATTTGGCTTCCCATCAAAAGAAGGGGGATTCTGCTTCATAAAAGCCTCAAAAGAGCAACCAGCCCTTGCCTTTACTCTACATGCTCCTTTACTAGCAGCATAGGTCAACCTATCCAACAGTTGAGCAGCAGCTTCATCGAAAGGATCAGTGCGTGTCACCCTAGGACATTTATTATCTCCCACGTTTTGAGTGACTTCAGCCTCAGTATCAACCCTTGTTTTGGTTGACCTTCGCAAATTAACAATAGGTTCCTCACTATTAGAATTAGCTACTCTCTTATTTTTGGGTGGCATGATACCTAGTTAACAAAGAAATCAAGAAATATAGATGGTGCAAAAATTATTACTACTAAACATGAGAAGTGTCATTGCCAAAATTATTTAAAATATCTCATCGAACATAACCTAGATACCAAATACTCTGACAAGAATCAAGATCATAACCTAGTTTCAAGTGTCTACAGGATCATGACCTAGTTTTCAAGTGTCTACAAAATCATATCCTAAGCTCTGATACCACAATTGTAATGCCATAAAATCATAAACAATAAAAGTCTATTCAATCTAAAATAATCCATAAAAAATATTAAATAAAAGTAACCAGCAACCTAAAAACTCATTACAAATGTCAGAGCTCTAATCCACCAAAGACAACATCCTCAAATAATTCTCTAGTACAATGTTTAATACCATAATAATAATAATAATAAAATCCTCAATTCCACAAAATAATTCATAATTGTTTTCTTCTAGGAATCTCTACTCCAATAATCCCTTTAATGTATCTGTAAGGGGAAATAAAGGGGGGTGAGATAACTCAATAAGTGGAATTCACTAACATTGGGGTGTAGGAACAACCCTTTAAAATAAATAATTCTTACAACAAATTCATAACTTGTAACTCATCAATATTTTGTCATTAAATATTTCACATAAAAAAAAATATCTTTATATTGTGAGTCATCATAATATATATATATATATATATATATATATATCAATACCATCATATAAACAATTTCCTAGACTTTTCTCGTGGTCGACATTTACACCCCGTTGACAGGATTGTGTTGTCCCCTTTTAGAACTAGAACCTCCTTTTCATCCATTTTCTTAAGGATGGCTCCTTTGGAACCTAAAGGTGCACTCCCTTGCTAAGGAGCTTTCTTTTTGGATCTTCAATAGTATACTCCCTTGCTAAGGAGCTATCAAATGTGCACTGTCCAATTTTCTGGGACCGTCCCTTGCTAAAGACTAGCTGTAGTACGATTGTCTCTTACTAAAGACTAAATACAATATTTAGCTTTTTATCACGACTTGCCATAGGTTTTCAAAACATATTCAAGATGCTCACAAAAATAATCCATTCAAAATTCTCAAAAATATAAAGATATATTCACACATACAAGTTTAAATAAATTTAGGTTGTCTTACAAGTTTTTCATAAAATGAATAATCAATGTGCATGTCAAACATTTATAAAATATCAATTTATATATAAAATATCAACATATTTCTTTGATATAAAATAGTTTAATAATCAACTCTGTTTAGGAAAACCTCGAAAATTAGTAAACACCACTTACCTCTTATTTGCAAAAATATGAAATCAACCACCCTTGAGTCACACTAAATCAGTAGAATTAGAACCGAGCAACACCAAAAATAGGATTATCAATACACGAATTTCCCACTTAAAATCAGTTTTCACACTTAAATAGTTTAATCTATCAATATTAAAGCCTACGGAGATGTTAGATTCTCTGTGCCACTCTGATTTCGATACTACCTTATAATTCAAACATTATGTAGGGCCTCGTTTTGCTTAAATTTCTTTTCCCTCTCTACTGCCCAATTTCATTCCTAGTTAGTGGACGTTCTCTTTGCTAATATAAAAAGACAATGAAAGAATTATTTTGATGTCATTGGAAAGGGCATAAGAAATATCTAGACATTTTCTTTGTTGGAAATTCCTTGTTTTAAGAATGCATCTCAACCTGCTAGTGGCTGAAAGGTCAAGACTATATCTGGCGATGAAAATATCTAGATATTTTCTTTGTTTGGGAAAATCTCCAAAATTAGTAAACACCACTTACCTCTTAGTTGCAAAAATATGAAATCAACCACCCCTGAGTCACACTAAATCAGTAGAATTAGAACTGAGCAACACCAAAAATAGGTTCATCAATACATGAATTTCCCACTTAAAATCAATTTTCACACTTAAATAGTTTAATCTATCACTCTGATTTCGGTACTGAGGTTGCCTTATAATTCAAATTGTATGTAGGGCCTAGTTTTGCTCAAATTTCTTTTCCCTCTCTATTGCCCAATTTCATTCCTAGTTAGTGGACGTTTTCTTTGCTAATATAGAAAGACAATGAAAGCATTATTTTGATGTCATTGGAAAGGGTACAAGAAATATCTAGATATTTTCTTTGTTAGAAATTTCTTGTTTTAAGAAGGCATCTCAACCTGCTAGTGTCTGAAAGGTCAAGACTATATTTGACGATGAAAATAGGGGAAAACAAAAAGGCTATATGCATCATTCTTACTCCAATATAATAACAGTTATAAGTCATGTCCTCCATTAATATAAGGATCCAATATAATAACAATTACAAGTCATCTTCTCCATTGATATAAGGATAGGTGGAGATTGACAAGTCAAACATATGCCTAGAAGTCCTTTTTCTTTTAATATATTGATAGGTTAGGTTTTATAAAGTGATACCTATTATCCTATTAGCTACCAAAGTAATATCAAGCACATCTCTTTCCTGCAAACGTGGGACAAGTCTAGCCATTGAATATTCAACTCCCTAAATTTAGAGCTAAAGGAAACCATACCTGCAGCAGTCTCACAACACAAGATCAAGAGAGGGTGCTAGTAGATATCTTGAAATTGCATGAACTTTAGCAGGTTAAAAGGAAACGACATTCTAATTTAGATTCAAGATATCTCGAGCATTGCCTTAATTTAGGCAAATTTCTTTGTTAAAGTCCAAAAAATAATATTTTTTCAATTTATAGTAATATTTGTTTTTCCTTAATAACTTTTAGTTTAAAATTCATAATAAAGTCTCGTCTATTTTATGATGGCCCTTAAGGCCAATAGTTTATTATTTTACATTTGACTCAATTTTACTATTTTTGGTTAAATTCGGTATTTGCCACCTGATCTCGTAATTAATGCAAATTAGAGTTTCACATGTTTCCTAATCGTCATAGGATTTAACTTTCTCAGTATTTATATGTTTTGTAGCCGTTAAAGACAAATCAGATTATTATCAATAAAATTGCAGAGTTTTTCTCAAACTTTTCTCTAGTAGATTCTAGTTTATCTCCTTCTGGATTCAGGGAATCCCTCGTGGATGTGAGGTTTATTACCCAGAAACTAACAGTTTAATTTCTATACATTAAAAAAAGCATCATGTGCGCTTTCTTCAGACTTTCGCTACATCATAAAGAATTTATTTGAAAAAGGGTAATAAAATTTTTTCAAAAATTTATAAATAGGATATGTATAAAAAGGATTAAATTATAAATTTTATTTAAATATACTAAATAAAAAAATAAAAATACACATTTGAGTCAAAGAAAATCTGCTTGGTGCAGGGTCAGGATATGAAACTTTTGCCACCCAAATTGTGCAAAAAGATATTGGTGTGAACAATGTGGACAGTGGTCGAGGGAAAATTTTCCATATTGGTTTGAATAGTGTGGAACAGTACCTACTCAAGGTGGCAAAAATTTACTATCCTAATCCTACAACACGCAAGAAAATTGACTTAGGTATATCAATGGCCAAAACTTCAAGTCATCAAATTTTGCCACTGATACTGAAGTGCCGGACGCGGGATGGACTTGAAAGTTGAAACCATTGCCCCTAAAATTTGACCATGGATTATGGGGTTTTTTTTTCTTTGCTGAATGGATTATGGGGTTGTAGTACAAGAAAGGGACAAGACAATGGAGATTTTCTCAATGCTTGGCTAATATGGCACGATAGAAACATGTCACACATGAAACAAGAAACTCGAAAACCGAAGCAAACAGCAAGGAGAGCAATAGAGGCTACTCAGTCAAATGCAAGACTGAAACGAGCTAGCTAGATCGGACAATTTCTCCTATTCTAGACGGAGAGTGGGACTCACACGGTATAAAGGATACAGGCTTCAATTTTCTTGCTGGAAGGTGACCTGTCTCTCTCACAACAGGTGGGACTAGGGATGTTTATGGGTCGAGTTGGATCGGATTAAGAAGATTTTTTGACCCAACTCATCATGATGGGTTAAAAAAAATTCAACCCAACCCAACACATCACATAAGTTCAACCCAACTCACATGGGTCAGGTTGAACCTATGGGTTGGATAATTTTTTTTATTACTATTATTATTAAATTGAGCCAAAAAAAAATATAAATATAAATATATTATAAAAACCCAAAGATCAGTATCAATGTAACTTCTTAAAGGCGAACAACACTAATGACTTAACAATAATAGTAATTTACTAGGGTTTGTGTAAACTAATTGACTTTTATATAGGATAGGAAGAGCTGGTTATTTAAAAAAAAAATTTATTAATTATATAATATATTTTAAATATATATTAAATATATGGGTCGGTGGTTTGGCGGATTTGGAATTTTATGACCCAAACCCAACTCAACCTAACATCAAAAAAAAAAAAAATTGTAACCCAACTCAATCCACCAAGCCCTAAAAACCGACCCAACCCGGCAGGTTGGGTTGGGTCGGGTCGATTTTGGTGGGTTGGCTGCACACCCCTAGGTGGGACTTATTAGTGTGTGGATCTCACGTAGAATTATGCTTCTTTTTTGTGAAATAACAAAATTTTATAAACTTAGTTATAGTATAAGATTACAATTTCTTTTAAAAAAATTAATATTGTTATATATTTAAAAAACTTGGTTATAGCATAAGGTTATAATTTTCTTTTAAAAAAATTAATATTGTTACATATTTTGAAAATCTAACCGTTAGATTACATGTTATTTACATACTTAGCACATATGTCAAATTTTATGCCAATTGGATGTTATTTACTAGTGGCGGCTCTAGGAATTTTGTTCAGAGGGGGTCATTAAAAAACTTAAACCAAACAAAATTTAATAATAAAAAAAGAATTTGAATATATTGAGTTATCGAAAAAAAACACAAATATATGAAATTTATAATTTATAATTGTCATTATTTATTGTCAATGTTGGTAAGTGTAACCATTTTATTTTATTAAGTTTGTATAACATTTTTAATTTTTATAAATTTGTCATTTTTTTATAAAAAATATTTTAAATTAAATGACAAAACTCAACCCATTGTCACCGTATTAAATTGGCCCACATAGCCACACTCATCCATATATAAATAATACAGTAATAAGTATCTATATAACTAATAAAATGCTTAAACAATTACTGATTTTACTATTTTTGATTCTTGAATCATTAACTTTATAACAAAAAGTTATTATAATATGATGATAATATACACACATGTAACAAACCCTCCATATTTTCTAATAATTAAATTATAGGGTAAATTTCACTAACTACCCCTAAGGTTTAGGCTAATGCCAACTAAGTCCAAAACAATAAGAAAAATTTTTTTGTTCCTCTCTATGGCTTTGTGATCATCCACCATCAACCACCCCTACAGAAAACCCACCACCGTCGATCAAAAGCTAACCACCCTTAACCCACACCACGACACCACCACAAACACCATGAGAGAGAAAACCCAAACCCTTCAATGTTGATCCACACCAAAACCCACAAATCACCACTTACCCACACCACGGCGCTGCCATAAAGACCACGAGAGAGAGAAGGGAGAGACTCCAACAATGATCCACACCAAAATCCACACATCTAGCTTATAGATCGAAGAATGGGTTTGGGGTTTTGAGGGAATGAGAATCAGATAGGAAGAAGATGTTTGTTGGTCTCGAGTTTTAGAGAGAAAAGTGAGATGAGAGATTAAAGGCCATCTTTGTGGTGGTGTTGGCTGAGGCTCACCGTGGAGGAGCATGGAGGCTCTACTCCGTTTAGATAGGTGAGATCGAAGAGAGAAGAGAGTGATTTTCAGTGAAGAGAGTTGATGGTTGAGGAGGCTTAGACTTAGGCTGATCAAAGATAAAATCATGAAGGCTCAGCGATGGTTGGTGTTTGGTTTCTAGAGAAAGCTCAAGATCGGACAGACAGAGAGAAGGGAGAGCTCGGCGTGAAGGGTGAGAAGAAGAATAGAAAAAAAAATTTGTTTAATAAAACGGTGCACAGACGATGTTAGTGACTATTGAGGACCAAAATTTCACAAGAAAGCCCATTCCATAAAAAGTAAGGAAAGACCATGGATCTTAACAAAAGAAGGCCCAATTCATGAAGTTAAGAAGGACCATGAAGGCCCAAAATCCCAAAAGAAGGAAAAAGAAAGAAATAATAATAATAAAAAGAAAAAGAAAAGAACCTAGACTTGATCAGGCCAGAGGACATGCAGTAAGGATCTCGGTCAGGTCAGAGGATATGCAACAAGAAGAACATCAAGGCCCTAGGACCTTGATGTGTCCTTTTGAAGCCTTGAGAAGAGGACCTTGGCTAACACATGGGAAAACCAAGATGTATGTTTAGATTTCCAGCAAAACGCATTAAAAATCTAGCAAAACCAGGTATTATCTTTATAACCCATGGTCCAAGCCCGTGGGATCCTGAGTGGATAGTAAGGGAGAAGTGGTTTGGTCGGTAGGGAAGTGATTTCTGGTGAAAGGAGGATCCCAAAGGTTTTCCTTGGTTCATATATTTGCTTGGAATGCATAAACTAATGGAAAAACTCAGTTCCCCTATGTGCATGACACCTCCCCACAATTTCCTCTCAATTGTCATTTTCAACTAAAGTTGTCATCCAGTACATTGAGCAGCCCACCCACTCCTTTGACTTTCCAAGAATGAATCTTTCATTTATAGTTAAAGCCAAATGCCCATTTTGAGTTATAATTTCCTAAATAAGCTAAACCTCTGCCCAATGCACATTTTTAGGTTCCAGAGGACATGGTTTTACCCAGCAGACCAGGGACATCCTCGCCCAGGTTACCATACCATGTCCACTATAAAATGAACACTAAGGCATAGCAGAAGAGGTGGGGTGGGGAGGGGGGGGGGGGGGGGGAGGAGGGGATTCAGATGAAGGAAAAAAGGGAGAGTTCAAAAGTTCAAATTAGAGTTTTAATAGCCCAGCAAGGAAGAGAAAAAGGAAAAAAAAAAATAGGAGAGCTAAGGTGGAGGAATTCGTCCCATATCATTGAGATCATTCAAAATATCACTTAGCCTCTAAAGAAAGATATGCCAAAACATGCACACATCAGATATCACTCTTTCCCACAAAATCCTCCTCACCTAACTATCTTGGAAGGCAATGCCCAAGCAAAACTACTTGGACTTGAGTTCCAATCCCACAAGTCTTGTGCAAAAGTATTAAGTCTGTGAGAATTGGGGCCAAAATCCTCATGACTGACTTATTCTCATGAAATTCATTTACATATATGTATATGTATTAAAATGTATATTCTAATCTAAGAAACTAACATTTATTTGAAGATATGTGTATTGTATAGTGTGTTTTTGTGCAGGACCTATGGGGGTAAAGGAAAAGGACAAAACTCCATTGCATAATAAGCATAGAGAAAGGTCCTACAGTTCAAGAAACCAGAGATTATGGGTTCCATGGATTACTGACCTAGTACACTTGGGAGCCACGATATCACGTTCAGGGTACCACGACATCACGTCCGGGATACCACGATATTACACCGGGGAACCAAGTGAAGGAACTCTTTTAAATGTTCACACAATAAAAGATGAGCCCTAAACCTTCTATTTCAATCTCCTTCTCATTGTGAATATTATGAATTATTTTACTTATTTCGTAAGAGTAAAGGATCATTTTATGACACTAAAACACTTATAATGGTATTTTATTACTTAGGAGGAATCGCATTTTTGCCTTGAGGAGCTTTATGTGACTTGTGCACAAACCAGTTCATATAACGACCCCAATAGGCCACGGAGAACCGGACCCAGTCCAACCATCCATCCCAGGAGGCCCAAGATCCCTTGTCATTAATGGACTTGGGTACCTTCCAAAAAAAAGAACCCAAACAGTGACTAAGGACCAAATTGTTCACTTTTTAAAACCTTTGGATGTGCTTGGTAATACCCTAAACCTCAGGGGTAGTTAGTGAAATTTATCCTAAATTATATAAAGTTATATTATATTTGTAGTACATAACACACATTCACATACATCACAATAATACACAAATAGCATAATAAAAAATAAAAAATAGCACACACAATCAATATTAGACACACACTCACACACATATAATATAAATTTATAATAAAGAGAGACACCTACGACTTACAAACATTCTATTTTTACTCTTAGAGAGACTTGTGATCTATGTTGTTGTTTGATTTTGGGCTGGGCTGATATGTGGTTAGGGTGTGCAAGATTTAAACCAAAGTATACAAACATATCTTCAAGGTAAATTATACTAATAAAAAATTATATATATATATATATATATAATTAAAAAGAAATTCAAGTCAGGGGGTTCAATTGAACCCCCTGAGCATAAAGTAACGTCTCCCATGTTATTTACTATATGATTCATAAACTTATTTTTTATGCATAACTTTATACTACAATAACTTGTAATTTAGATAATTAATTGATAACTTAGCTATTAATCTTTGATTATTTGAAAATTACCAAACAACGTCGTTACCTCCATCTTTCTCCCTCTCGGTTTCTTAGGTCTCGAGTAGGGTGGGGTTTCAAATTTTGTTCTTTAGGTGAGGCTATGTGGGAGAGGGAACCACAACATTCCTCTAAAACAGTTTTTTTTTTTTTTTTTTTAAAGTAACATTATTCTAAAATTAAGAAATAAATAAAAAAATTAATATTTACTAAAGTGCAAAATGGCTTCGTTTTGATAAGTTAATGGCAACAACTAATAGATCATTAACGGAGGACTTAATTGGGAATGAATAAAATTTAAATGATTGAAATGACAAAACCCAAATTTAGGTACTAAAGTGAAAATTTGTGGAATTTAAAGGATGGGTTTTGCATTTTGATCTAATATATATAGATATTGTTTCCATGTGAACATTAAATTCTCCACTATAATTTTTTCTCACATTTAGATGGGTAATAAGCATTCTTCTCATACTAAGGTGGGTTTTACCATTTTACTAACGTATATCCTTAGGAAATCCATTAATAAATCATTTTAGAAAACTTTTTATGAAAACAGGAAAAAAAATTTTTTTTTTACAAAATTTTCAATTTCTCATAAAAAGTTTCCTAAAATTAATAATTAATATATGCCCTAAGGGCATATATTAACCATTAATCGGAGCCAAGATTAAGGGTCCATTGGTTGGGATGAAATATATAGGATAGAAAATAGGGGAGAGAAAAGTTGAGAGAAAATTGAATTTATGGGTGTTTGGTTGGAGAGAAAGTGGGGATAGAAAATTGGGGGGGGGGGGGGGGGGGGGGGCGCAGGTGTGTTCTCCCCTAGCCCACCAAAATTGTATCTCTCCCATTTGAGAAGAAAATAGAGGGGAGATGAATAGTTGCAGTCAATGACAGAACTACCCCCTCCTCCTTTTAAGTGCTAAACATGTTGCCTTTTGCATTTACACAAGTTTACATGGACTAATATTGGATTTTACACAGTTCTGTGTGTGTGTGTGTGTGAACTTGTTGGGTAACAGGCTAAGACCACTCTCATCAGTGCTTGTATAATAAAAAAATTACCACATTTTAGTCAACCAAACTCAAAATTCATTCACATCAGCTCAAGCAAAAATTTCATTTTATTTTAGCATAAAAACCTACTTTTTTCTATTATTCATAACCACTTTTCAAAAATACTCACATCAAATTATAAATTCTAAACTCTATTTCATTAAATATAAAAATATATTTTTAATTGTTTCCCTTTCTTGACACACAACAACTACTGTTCACTCGCTTCCTTCATCTTAGTAATATGTAAAGAAAATATAAAAAAACTAAATGCAAATTGAATATTGTCAATGTAAATCTACATAGTTACTGTAGTTGTGGATAAATTTTGCACTATTATACATATATTGATGTTGGGAGGTTTTAGGGGTTGATTGAGCAAAATATGATTTTTTTTTTTTTATAAATTTTACGAAGACAAATGTAAATGCGCGTATTGGCTTGTGAAAAAATTCGTGTATATTTTAGCATAAGAACATACTTTTTCTAATTATTTTACATACTCACTTTTCAAAACACCACATACATGATTATCTACTTTCCACTACATTTTATTAAAATTTCAATATTTCTTGATTTTTATAATTGTTTTTCTTTCTGCGCACACACAAGCATCATTCACTCTCTTCCTTCATTCTCAAGATACGTAACGAAGAAATAAAAAACTAAATACCAATGAATAGTGTTAGTGTAAATTTACCCAGTAGCGAACTTGTAAAATTTACACAATTATACACTGATTGATGTGGTATTTTTTAGATAAAAATGTGTAAATTTTACATATTTTTCTATTATACATCATTGATGTGAGTGTTCTAATAAACTGTGTAAATTTACACTGACACTATGTATTTTGCATTTAGTTTTTTTTTTTTTTTAATTTCTTTATGTTTCTCAAGAATGAAGGAAAAAAAAGTAGACATTGGTGTTGTGTGTGAAGAAATAGAAAAAAAAAAATTAATAAAAATATAATGTAAAATGTGTTTAGTGTTTTAAAAAATGAAAAAAAGGAGGGTGGTTGTTCTTATTGATAGTCAAAAAAACAAACTTCAATCTCAACTAGGAGTGGCAAAGGGTTAGGTTTGGGGTAGGTTTCTTCATTCCTGAACCCACCACACCACCCAAAACCTGGACCCACCCTGTTTAGTTAATAGGTTTTTTTAACCCCCAAACCCGCCCCTACGGGCCCCCATGGGCCCTACCTGGCCATGCCCACTTCAGGGCCCAATATAAAGGCCCCTAAACTGTGGTCCAATCTATTAAAAAAAAAAAATCAATTTTATGTTAAACCAATCTCACACGCCGTCGGCCACCCATCAGTACACAGCAAATACACACACCAAACTGCCAGTTTTGGAAAATTACAAATATCCATCATCACAAATATTTGGACAATCACAAATATCAAAAATTTTATGTAACTGGTATCATACCCATCATCAAGCAATTTCAGACAACCACAAATATCTAACAAAACTTTTTTTTCCCAACAACAATATCAAAGTTAACTAAGCAGAGTTCTTAGATAAGAATATACATGTAGAGGTCTTAGGAAACCAAGTAACGAACCAAAAAAGAAAAAAAGAAAAAAGGAAAAAGAAAAAGGACAATGAGAAGCTGAGAACGATGAACCTATGAGAGACGACGACGGATTGAGAAAGTGAGAGTGAGGGTGTTGCCGACTAGCTAACGGCGGAGAGTCCAAGTGAAAGCTTGAGCTTGAGAGTTTAGAGAGGCAACTGAGATGAGATTGATTAGGTTTAGGGTTTAGAAATAGGATTATATATATAGTTAAGGTGAACGCTCACAAGAGATGTTTAGACCCCCAAATTAAATATTACGACTCGATAGATTTTACTCTAACTTATACTAAGTGCGGAATAGAGTAAATGCGAATGGATAAACAAATAAACTACTCTAACTCATAATCAATATAACACAACAGTAAACTAAAAGGTAAAAGAGTAGGGAAGAAGAATGCAAACACAAGATAACACGCTGATGTGTTATCGAAGAGGAAACCAAAGAACTCGGCGAAAAACCTCTCTGCCACCCTCCAAGCGGTAATCAATCCACTAGAAAATCAGTTGGGATACACGAATAGCAAAAGACCCTCCAAGCCTAGTCTACCCAATGCACCTAAGCCCTCTAAGCTCCTACTCCAACAAGGCTTCTCAAAACCGTGTCTTGTCTAGCTCTCCGGGTCCCGCAATTCACCCGATTGCATCCGTCAAAGCCTGACTTCTTCTAATGCTTCCTAGCAGCACCAAAACCTCACTTGACACTCTAAAAGGGTGTGGTAAATGTTTGGGCTATCAACCTCTCAAGTGTATGGAAATGGAGAGGTAGGAGTTAAGGAAAATCCACAATGAATTATGTAAAGAATTATAGGTATAACAATCTCTAACTCTCAATGTTTGTGGCTAGGGTTTTCTCTCAGAAGCACTCCTCAACATCTGTGGGTAATGTGAGTATATATAGTATGGGTACAGAAAGTGTGTATCAGATATGACAGTTCAGCAAAACAGAATGTTTCGCAGGTATCTCGCGGAAAGGCCTTACTCGTGAGACATTCGCGAAAACCAGCTGTCACCAACCTGTCCTAACTCTTCGCATTCTAGCCATGTGCAGGGCACATGCTTCACTTCGCGGGAACCTTACTCGTGAGCTACCCGCAAAAACAGTTTTAGTCTTCAATTGCCTTGAGTCTTCACACACTCTCTCTCACACACAACCCTTATAATGAATTCCCACAAATAATACAGGGTACATAGGATTGAACATAATTACAATAAAATTTGGCACGAAATTAAAGCCAACATAAACTAGTTGTAAATTACAACTTTACATAAGGCATTTTAGTAATTTAACTATAATCAAGTTGAGTTTAGGTATTACTAATACCTGCACCCAACCTAAACCCACTTCAGGTTGGATTATAAAAACCCAAACCCACCTTAATGTTACACAGATCAGGTAAAACCCAACCCATTAGGATCAGGTCAAATACCCGCAGGTCGAATTAATTTTGCTATCCCTAATTTTTGACCATTAATTAGAAAAGAGTTAGGAAAAATTTTAAAGAAATAAAAATTTAAAGTAAAAAAAATTAAAAAAAATTAAAACTTAAAAAAAATGACAAAATTTAGTTACAAAATTGGTTGTAGTCTTAGGCTACAACCTTAATCAATATATTTTTATTGAAGGTGAATTTTGACAAATTCACTATTAAATTACAACTTCCTTTTTATATCTTTTATGCTTACAAAATTTCTAAAAAATTAAAGATCAATAGTTATATCATTTGTTTAAATTGCAAGTTTTTATAGTTTAAAATTATGTATAAAATATAATTTTATAAATTATATAATAAATAATATCCGATTGATACAAAATTTGATATGTATATTAAGAAAATAAAGAACATGCAATTTAACAGTTAAATTTTCAAAATATATAGTAATATTTATTTTATTGAGTAAAATTATAACTTTAAATTACTATTAATTTTGTAGCTAAATTTTGATTGTTAAAAAAATTTATAAAAGGGAGGGCGATTAATTGGACACGTGCAATACCCCATTATCGCATCCCATAGACTCTAACAAAAATACTCCGTGGACTTCAGCAAACAGCCGATTTGCAAACTGCGTAGAGGCTCTCACACATCGTCCCTCTCAATCCGATCTCTTCTTTTCACTCCTTTCCTTGAATCCCTCCTCCGCAGCAAAACAGGAATAAAAAAAAAACAAAAAATGGGTTGGAAATGGAATATGATGGGGGAGACATTGCTTTCGACGTTATTTGGAATGGTGATTGAAAGGTTGGCTGATCCCCTGCTCAGTGGCTTGTTCCAAAATAAGAGTTTCGATCAGACACTGCTTGACAAGCTGAAGAATGTACTGGTGAAGGTTGACGTGGTGCTCAGTGATGCAGAGGAGAAGCAGATCGCGAATTTGAAGGTGAGAAAGTGGGTCAATGAGCTCAAAGATACTATCTACCATGCTGACGATCTGTTGGACGAGATCATCACTATACGCAAGCTGGAAGCTGAAGTCAAGGTAAATCAGGTACTGAAATTACTCTTACGCTTCTTGGATCTAAGTTCTATACCCAAACTTGATAAAGATATAGAACCCAAACTCAAAGACATAGTTGAAAAACTGGAGTCTTTAGCAAACTTGGGACGTCTCAATCTCATGGAAAGTGTAAGAGGGAAACCACCACCATTGTTACCCTCAACTTCTGTAGTAGATATATCCGAAATATTTGGTAGAGAAAATGATAAAGCACTGCTAAAAAAAATTTTGCTGGAGGATAATTCACAAGAAAACGGAATCCCTGTGATTGCCATAGTTGGGATTGGTGGGATTGGCAAGACGACCTTTGCGCAGCTTGTGTATAATGACCCCGATGTGACTAAACATTTTAAAGAGAGGGCATGGGCTCATGTTACAGAAGACCGTGATGCTTTCAAGCTAACTCAAATAATTTTTGAGTCGGCCACTTCAAAGAGTTGTACATTCACAGATCTGAACATTCTTCAAGTCAAACTTAAGAAGACATTGATGAAAAAAAGATTTTTGCTTGTTTTAGATGATATTTGGAAGAAGTTTGACATTTGGGATTTGCTGTCAGGACCCTTAAAAGATGAAGGCCAGAGTAGGAGTAGAGTTATAGTGACAACCCGTAATGAACATGTTGCATCACTTATGCGCCCTGTTTTTATTCATCGTCTTTTGCATTTATCAAATGATGACTGCTGGAGATTATTTGCAAAACATGCATTTAATACTAGCAACTCTGAAGATCCAATCTTGACAGAGATTGGTAAGAAAATTGTAATGAAGTGTGCAGGTCTGCCTTTAGCTGCAAAAACATTGGGATGCCTCTTGCACTCGAAAGTAGAAGCTGAGGAATGGGATAGAATACTCAATAGCACAATTTGGGATTTACCTGATAATGATGAGAGTGGCTGCAGTGGCATACTTCCTGCTTTGTATTTGAGCTATTATCATCTCCCTTCACATCTCAAACAATGCTTTGCTTATTGTTCGATATTTCCCAAGGGACACAAGTTTGAAAAGGAGAAATTGGTACTCCTATGGATGGCAGAAGGTTTTTTAGAGCATCCAAACATTAAGAACTCAATGGAAGAGGTTGGATATGAGTATTTTTGTGAGCTATTATCAAGATCATTTTTTCAACCATCAAGTTCTGGCGAGTTATGCTTTGTGATGCATGACCTTGTTAATGATTTAGCTCAATTTGCATCTGGAGAATTTTCTTGTAAGTTTGAGAATGGCAAGCATCATGGAGTTTCAAAAAAGGCTCGGTATTTTGCATGCTTAATGGACCGGTTTGATGACAATGAGAAATTTGTGTTCCTTTCAGAGACGGAGTTTTTGCGAACCTTCCTTTCACTACGCATTTCAGATTCTATTGAATGTCCCAGTGTATGCAAAATGGTTGCTGATGTGTGGTTGCCAAGACTGAAACACCTGCGTGTGCTTTCTTTCTCTTATCCTACACTCACTGGTCTACATGATAAGTCTTTCGACAAATTGATACATTTACGCTACTTGGATCTCTCTCACACTTTAATCAATAAGTTACCCTCCTCTACATGTTTTTTGTATAATTTGCAGACGTTGTTGTTGTCTAGTTGTATTAACCTCACTGAGTTACCAGAAAAAATTGTTATCCTCACTAAGTTGCGCCATCTAAATGTGAGTGAAACCAAGTTGGAAGAGATGCCACCTAAATTTGGTAACCTAAGGAGTCTCCAATTATTGACTGATTTTGTTGTGTGCAATAATAGTTATAGTGGGTCATATATCAGTGAATTGGCCAAGTTCTCATATCTTCGAAGTACTCTTTCCATCTCAAAGTTGGAGAATGTCGTCGAAGCTGAAGATGGTTCAAAGGCCGAGTTGAAAAGTAAGAAATATCTTAAAGAGTTGGTTTTCAAATGGACTACTGCTACCACGACTCATCATGTAAATGAAGTACTCAACAAGCTTCAGCCTCATGAAAATTTGAAGAAGCTTACCATTGAAAACTACGGTGGTACAGCGTTTCCCAATTGGTTAGGTAATGCTATTTTCTCTAACATGGTGATTCTGCGACTTAACAATTGCAAATATTGCACGTCCTTACCACCACTGGGGCAGTTATCTTCTCTTCAAGAACTCCTCGTCACAAAGATGGAAGGATTAGAAAGGTTGGAGGATAATCAATTTTACGGGACTGGGCAAACTGGATTCCAGCCATTTCGGTCTCTAAAAACTCTGAAGTTTGTGGAGTTACTCCATTGGAGGCACTGGATACATTCTGCACATGGAGGTGAAGATTTCCCTTCCCTTCAAAAGCTTCAAATACAACAATGTCCAGAATTCATTGGAAGCTTACCAAGGCACCCTTCCAAAACGATTCTGGAGATTTCTGAATGTCCTAGTTTTGGACAGGAGGAGGAGTTGAATCCAAGGGTACAGCCACAAGCATCTACTGACCAAGAGGAGTCAGCTCGAAGGGTAAGACAACGCCGATGCTGACACCGGTGGAAGGGAGGGAGACAATGCACACAGCTTCTGTATACATTTTATCGTGTCCAGTACACTAATACATTAATTCTTTATTTTATTTTTCCATTTTTGTTTACGTTTTGGGTCTTTTGAGTATTTTTAAACTTTAACTTTAGAACCATGATTTTTGCACTTTGTTAAAATAGTTGTTCAATAAATTAATTCATCATTCTCATCTCTGCTCCTTTCGGAAAAGTGTCCTCCTTGTATTGCTTCTCTGCTCCTTTCTAATTCATATGTTACTCAATTGTTTTCAATAATATTCTACTATCGTTTAAGAAAAAAATTTAGTTTTTAAAATTTTTAAACTTTTTGAGACAATAAGTTTCAAGGAACTAAGGGTATGTTTGATTGGAATGATTTTTGAGAGGATGGAAAAAAAAGGTGAAAAACAAAGAGAAAATGGCGGGGCTCGGCTATTTTCCCTCTAGCCCACCAAAACTCTATCACCCCAAATTGGGGAGAAAACACAAAAGAAAACAAGTCACTCATTTTTGGACAAAATTGCCTCTAGGCAACACCAACAATCAACATTATGCTTTCTTTACCACAGCACACTCTTGGTGCGATGATCACTTCACAAATATAAAAATTTGTGGAGTGTGGGAGGCAAGGGTTAGGGTTCAAGTCTTTAGGAGGGAACTTCACCCAACGTTATGCTTTCTTTCCTTTTTTTTCTTTTTTCATGATGTTGTCTCATACTCTCATTTGTTTCTTCCTTCTTTCTATTACTGCCATTGTTTTTTATTTTGTGCTTGCCAATTTCTTCTTATCTTAGTTCTGGGACTCTCTCTCTCTCTCTCTCTATTGGGGTTGGGGGAGGGGGCATGGGTGTGATAGTGTTTTGTTTTGTTTTGTTTTTGTTTGGTATAGGAGTGGAAAAGTGGAAGGATAGGAAAAGTGAATTTGTATAAATTTAATCATATACCCTTATTAAAAAATAATGCCCAATTTATAAATAAAAAAAAAAAAAAGTGACAAAAAACCAAAAAAAAAAAAAAGCTATCACCCAAATTTATTAACAAATACCTCAAAAAAAAAAAAAAAAAAAAAAAAAAAAAAAAAAAAAAAGAGGAAGAAGAGACAAGGTTTATTGCTAGGAAAGAAAAAGCTAAAAAAACGGAGGGGAGGTGGGGAGAGGGGAACTGGATGAAACTCATGTGCAAGTGCATATGAGCATTTTTGTCAATTAAGCAAATTAGACTCTCCCCCCAGTTTTCTTCCCATTTTGGGGAGAAAACATTTTGGTAAGTCCAAGAAGAAAACAACCGAGTTCACCACATTTGTTTCCTCTCCCCCTCCCAACCAAACACCCATTAAAACTTCTTTCTCTCTACTTTACTCTCCTAAATTTTTCATCCTTCCTAAAATCCCTCCAAACAAACATACCTTAAGGAATAGTTAGAATAATTGTTAAAAATGACTAAATTTACCATTTCAAACTATAAAACTTTTGGGATAATTGGCAATGGTTTCAGTTATATGACTGATTGAAAAAATAAGAATTTTGTATGTTTGTACATTTGGGACTCGGGCAAAACAAAAATATGCGCCTGAAATTGGAAAAGTCCTCACGTCTTTTGAGTAAAGATGGTATATTTCATAAGATTTAGTCTTAGTAGGAATTTAAGGGTTTATAATGGTGTCATGTTATTTAAATTGATATAATTTTTTTTATTACTGAAATACTTGCTTGGTTTATAAAGTTTACCTGCTTAGCACTTTTAATTCTTAAAGTTTCATTTGAGTACTATTGATTCTTGAAGTTTAAAAAATGAGTACTGTAGGGACCTCGTTTGAACTCCTAGCCCAACAGGTGTGGAGACTGAAGCCCAAAAAACCCAAAACAATAAATTTGTAGATAATGGGTTAGAAAACTGGGTTTAAATGAATTAAGCAACGAACCAATGGATTTTGATGACAAAGAAAGAAAGGTGATAGACGTTCGTGAAAGAGAAACGTCCTCGGCCAAGTCCGAGGAGACTGATTCTTAGATACTGCTCTTAAAGCTTTGTTACAAGTCTAGTTCTAGATTGCTATAGTGTTTTTTCCTTGAATTTCCGATCCCTCTCCCTTCAGGGATCTCTTACATTATATATATCCTTCCTGGTGATCATAGCCCTCCATTTGTCAATCATCTAAGCTGCTACTTGAGTGCCTGTCCCATCAGACACCCCTTCTGACTCTCTATGAGTTGTGGTTGCCCACGAAGCACTGTTCAGGGGTCTTTTCCACATAAATGCTGCCAGAAAAGTAGCTGCACCGCATTTAATGCGAAGGTGGTAGCTTTTCTTTAGATTTTTCTGGGTTCCCTTCCTCTTAGTGCGCTTATGAGGCACACTCCTATCACTGGAGCTTCTATGGAGGCCATTTTCGTGGTTGGAATTCATACTTGAGCCACGTTTATCATAGCCGAGGAGGAATTACTCCTCGGACAGCCTTTTTTTCCTTTATTGTTCATGTGACTCTAAACTGGAATCCCTTATAACTATTTGTCATTTTTTTATTAAAAAATATTTTAAATTAAATGAAAAAACTCAACCCATTGTCACTATATTAAATTGGCCCACACAACCACACTCATCCATACATAAATAATACACTAACAAGTATTTATATAACTAATAAAATTAATGCTTAAACAATCACTAATTTTATTTTATTTTTTGGTTCTTGAATCACTAACTTTGTAACAAAAAGTTATTATAACATGATAATAATATACACACATGTAACAAACCCTCCGTATTTTCTAATTATTAAATTATATAAAGTTATATTATATTTGTAGTACATAACACACATTCACATACATCACAATTCACACAAATAGCATAATAAAAAATAAAAAATAACACACACAATCAGTATTAGACACACACTCACACACATATAATATAAATTTATAATAAAGAGAAACACCTACGACTTACAAACATTCTCTTTTTACTCTTATAGAAACCTGTGATCTATGATGTTGTTTGATTTTGGGCTAGGTTGATATGTGGTTAGGGTGTGCAAGATTTAAACCAAAGTGTACAAACATATCTTTGGGGTAATTTATACTAATAAAAAAATTATATTTATAAAATTAAAATAAAAAATTCAAGTTAGGGGGTTCAATTGAACCCCCTAAGCATAAAGTAACGCCGCCCATGTTATTTACTATACGATTCATAAAATTATTTTTTATGCATAATTTTATACTACAAAAACTTGTAATTTAATAATTGATTGATAACTTAGCTTAATCTTTGATATTTTGAAAAATTTGCAAGAATAGAGAATATAAGAAAAAAATGTAATTCAATTGTAAATTTGTCAAAATTTACATCCAATAAGAAAATATTGAGTAAAATTGTAGTCTTAAGTTACAATTAATTTCGTAGTCAAAATTTGTCCCGTGTAGAATTAGCCCAATAAAATATGTTTTTCAAGTAATGGACTATTTGAGGTCCATTTTGAAAATGCAATAAGAAAATGAGAGAATTGGAAATGTTAGACAAAATGTAAAGGAAATCTTTAAGAGGTCATGAATGAGAGAATTGAAAAGTTGAATGTTTGATGAAAAAAAAAAAAGAGAGAGGAAAAGTGGTTTTTTTTTTTTTTTTTTTTTTTTTTCCAATTAAGCTACTAATTAAGAAGTATTGGAGAAAATTGAATAATTTTTAATGTTATTTTAATAGGACAATCATTTTTGTTAAGTCGTAGTGCAATAGAATTTTAAGGGAATAGATGCCAAGTGAAAAACGAATGGTTTAGGGCATACTTTTTCAGTTACAAATTGAAAGAGATAAACAATATCAATGACTCTCTTTCCAAAAAAATGCTAGTAATAAACATGGAAAATATTTTGGGTTAATTTTTTTTTTGTACAAACTTCTATTCTATTAGTGAAATGTTACGTTGAGAATTGTTTAGGTTAAATCATTTCTGAGTTTTTTACTTTGAAACCACAATTTACTTTGATTCAGATCTATTGCATAATTAATCTAATTAATTATTTGGCTAAGATTTGATAAAATCTGACTCAATTGGGGTCTAAAACCTTAATAGGTTTTGTCATTTCAAACCTCTAAGTTTCATTCATTCGTAATTAAGTCATCTATTAATAATCTATTAGTTGCTACCATTAACTTACCAAAACAACATCGTTACCTTCATCTTTCTCCCTCTCAGTTTCTCAGGTCTCGGGTGGGGTGGGGTTTCAATTTTTGTTCTTCAGGTGAGGCTGTGTGGGGGAGGGAACCACATCATTCCTCTAAAACAGTTTTTTTTTTTTTTAATTAACATTATTCTAAAATTAAGAAATAAATAAAAAAATAAATATTTACTAAAGTGCAAAACGGCGTTGTTTTGATAAGTTAATGGAAACAACTAATAGATTATTAATGGAGGACTTAATTGGGAATGAATGAAACTTAGATGACTGAAATGACAAAACCCAAATATAGAGTACTAAAATGAGAATTTGTGGAATTTAAAGGATGGGTTTTGCATTTTGATCTTTTATATATATTTTTTGTTTTGTTTCCATGTGAACATTCAAATATTCAATCTCCACTATAATTTTTTCTCACATTTAGATGGGTAATAGGCATTCTTCTCATACTAAGATGGGTTTTACCATTTTACTAACGTATATCCTTAGGAAATCCATTAATAAATCATCTTAGGAAACTTTTTATGAGAATAGGAAAAAGATTTTTTTTTATACAAAATTTTCAATTTCTCATAAAAAGTTTCCTAAAATTAATGATTAATGTATGCCCTAAGGGCATATATTAACCATTAATCGAACTCATGACTAAGGGTCCATTGGTTGGGGTGAAATAGGGAGGATAGAAAATAGGGGAGAAAAAAGTAGAGAGAAAACTGATTTTATGGGTATTTGGTTGGAGAGAAGGGGGGGTGGGGGGTGGGGGGCAAGTGTGTTCTTCCCTAGCCCACCAAAATTTTATCTCTCTAATTTATAGAAAAAATAGAGGAGAGATGAATAGTTGCATCAATGACTGAACTACCCCTCCTCCTTTTAAGTGCTAGACATGTTGCCTTTTGCATTTACACAAGTTTACATGGACTGGTATAAGTAATTTTCAGAGTAATTTTTGGAGTTTACACAGTTCTCTATGTGTGTGTGTGTGCGTGTGTATATATATATATATATATATAAACTTTTTGGGTAACAAGCTAAGAGCACTCTCATCAGTGCTTGAATAATAAAAAAATGACCACATTTTAGTCAACCAAACTCAAAATTCACCCACACCGAGGCATGCAAAGTTGTGTAAAAATACATAGTTGCTATAAATGAGCATTCACACCAGCTCGTGCAAAAAAAAAAAAAATTATTATTATTATTTTAGCATAAAAACCTACTTTTTTATATTATTCATAACCACTTTTCAAAAATTCTCACATCAAATTATAAATTCTAAACTCTATTTCATTAAATATAAAAAAATATTTTTAATTGTTTTCCTTTCTTTACACATAACAACCACCGTTCACTCCCTTCCTTCATCTTAGTAATATGTAAAGAAAGTATAAAAAAAAATTGAATGCAAATTGAATAATGTCAATGTAAATTTACATAGTTACTGTAGTTGTGGATAAATTTTGCACTATTATACATATATTGATGTTGGGAGGTTTTAGGGGTTGATTGAGCAAAATATGGATTTTTTTATTTTATTTTACAAAGACCACTGTAAATGCGTGTGTTGGGTCGTGAAAAAATTCATGTATATTTTAACATAAGAACATACATTTTTCTAATTATTTTACATACTCACTTTTTAAAACACTACATACATGATTATCTACTTTCCACTACATTTTATTATAATTTCAATTTTTCTTGATTTTTATAATTGTTTTTCTTTTTGCACACACACAAGCATCATTCACTCTCTTCCTTCATTCTCAAGATACGTAACGAAGAAATAAAAAACTAAATACCAATGAATAGTGTTAGTGTAAATTTACCCAATAGCAAACTTGTAAAATTTACACAATTATACATTAATTGATGTGGTATTTTTTAGATAAAAATGTGTAAATTTTACAAATTTTTCTATTACACATCATTGATGTGAGTGCTCTAATAAACTGTGTATATTTACACAGACACAATGTATTTTGCATTTAGTTTTTTTTTTTTCTTTATGTTTCTCAAGAATGAAGGAAAAAAGTAGACATTGGTGTTGTCTACGAAGAAATAGAAACAATTAAAAAAAATCAAGAAAAAAAATATTTTAATAAAAATATAATGTAAAATATGTTTAGTGTTTTAAAAAATGAAAAAAAGGAGGGGGATTGTTGTTATTGATAATCGAAAAAACAAACTTCAATCTCGACTAGGAGTGGCAAAGAGTCAGGTTTGGGGCGGGTTTCTTCATCCCTGAACCCGCCCCATTTAGTTAATGGGTTTTTTTAACCCCCAAACCTGCCCCTACGAGCCCCCACGGGCCCCACCCGACCATGCCCTCTTCATGGCCCAATATAAAAACCCCTAAACTGTGGTCCAATCTAAAAAAAAAAAAAATCAATTTTATGTTAAACCAATCTCACACGCCGTCGGCCCATCAGTACACAGCAAATACATACACCTAACTGCCAGTTTTGGACAATTACAAATATCCATCATCACAAATATTTGGACAATCACAAATATCACAAATTTTATGGAACTGGTATCAAACCCATCATCAAGCAATTTTGGACAATCACAAATATCTAACAAACACTTTTATTGCCCAACAACAATATCAAAGTTAACCAAGCAGAGTTCTTAGATAAGAATATACATGTAGAGGTCTCAGGAAACCAAGTAACGAACCAAAAAACAAAAAACAAAAACAAAAAACAAAAAACAAAACAAAGGACAATGAGAAGCTAAGAAAGATGAACCTATGAGAGACGACGATGGACTGAGAAAGTGAGAGTGAGGGTGTGGTTGATGGCCGACTAAGTGAGCGAGTGTGAGGATGTGGCTGACTGGCCAGCGGCAGAGAGAGTCAAAGTGAAAACTTGAGCTTCAGAGTAGAGAGAGGCACTTGAGATGAGATTGATTAGGTTTAGGATTTAGAAATAGGATTATATATATATATATATATATAGTTAGGGCATTTTAGTAATTTAAGTATAATCGGGTTGAGTTCGTGTTTAGGGTGGGTATTACTAATAGGCGCACCCAACCCGAACCCACTTCAGGTTGGATTATAAAAACCCAAACCCACCTTAATGTTACACAGATCAGGTAAAACCCAACCCATTAAGGTCGGATTAATTTTGCTATCCCTAATTTTCGACCATTAATTAGAAAAGAGTTAGGAAAAACTTAAAAGAAATAAAAATTAAAGTTAAAAAAAGATTAAAACTTTAAAAAAAAAAAAAAATGACAAAATTTAGTTACAAAATTGGTTGTAGTCTTAGGCTACAACCTTAATCAATATATTTTTATTGAAGGTGAATTTTGACAAATTCACTATTAAATTACAACTTCCCTTTTATATTTCTCATGATTGCAAAATTTTTAGAAAATTAAGATAAATGGCTATGTCATTTGTTTAAATTTCAAGTTTTTGTATTTAAAATTATGCATAAAATATAATCTTATAGATTATATAGTAAATATTATCCGATTGACACAAAATTTGATATGTATATTAGTAATTTAAGTATAATCGGGTTGAGTTCGTGTTTAAGGCGGATATTACTAATACCCGCACCCAACTCGAACCCTCTTCAAGTTGGATTATAAAAACCCAAACCCATCCCTAATGTTACATTGATTGGGTAAAACCCAACCCATTAGGGTCGGATTAATTTTGCTATCCCTAATTTTTGACCATTAATTAGAAAAGAGTTAGGAAAAACTTAAAAGAAATAAAAATTAAAGTTAAAAAAATATTAAAACTAAAAAAAAAAAAAAAAAAAGACAAAATTTAGGTACAAAATTGGTTGTAACCTAAGGTTACAACCTTACTCAATATATTTTTATTAGAGGTGAATTTTGACAAATTCACCATTAGATTACAACTTTCCTTTTATATCTTTCATGCTTGCAAAATTTCTAGAAAAGTAAAGATCAATAGTTATGTCATTTGTTTAAATTGCAAGTTTTTGTATTTAAAATTATGCATAAAATATAATCTTATAGATTATATAGTAAATATTATCCGATTGACACAAAATTTGATATGTGTATTAGCAATTTAAGTATAATCGGGTTGAGTTCGTGTTTAGGGCGGATATTACTAATACCCGCACCCAACTCGAACTTGCTTCAGGTTGGATTATAAAAACCCAAACCCACCCCTAATGTTACATGGATTGGGTAAAACCCAACCCATTAGGGTCGGATTAATTTTGCTATCCCTAATTTTCGACCATGAATTAGAAAAGAGTTAGGAAAAACTTAAATAAAAATTAAAGTTAAAAAAATATTAAAACTTAAAAAAAAAAAAAAAAATGACAAAATTTAGGTACAAAATTGGTTGTAACCTAAGATTACAACCTTACTCAATATATTTTTATTAGAGGTGAATTTTGACAAATTCACCATTAGATTACAACTTTCCTTTTATATCTTTCATGCTTGTAAAATTTCTAGAAAATTAAAAATAAATAACTATGTCATTTGTTTAAATTGCAAGTTTTTGTATTTAAAATTATGCGTAAAATATAATCTTATAGATTATATAGTAAATATTATCCGATTAACACAAAATTTGATAGGTGTATTAAGAGATTAAAGAACATGCAATTT
Source organism: Quercus aquifolioides (assembly GCA_019022515.1). Lineage (NCBI taxonomy): Eukaryota > Viridiplantae > Streptophyta > Magnoliopsida > Fagales > Fagaceae > Quercus > Quercus aquifolioides. Next base: position 13,907,038 of record CM032333.1, read on the forward strand.
AACAGTTAAATTTTCAAAATATATAGTAATATTTATTTTATTGAGTAAAATTATAACTTTAAATTACTATTAATTTTGTAGCTAAATTTTGATTGTTAAAAAAATTTATAAAAGGGAGGGCGATTAATTGGACACGTGCAATACCCCATTATCGCATCCCATAGACTCTAACAAAAATACTCCGTGGAGAGTCCAAATCTTCTGTCCCACTTTTTCTGCACCACTCTATACTCCACTAATAAATACTTGCCACGTGTTCACCTAATTAATTAAATACTACTATTAATTAATAACTGTAGTATTAATAAGTCAATAATAATAGTATTTAATTAATTAGGTAGGTGAACACGTGGCAAGTATTTATTAGTGGAGTATAGACTGAAACAAAAAAAGTAGGACAGAAGATTTAGACTTCCCTGTGGACTAGAGCAAACAGTGTGTACTAGAGCAAACAGCCGATTTGCAAACTGCGTAGAGGCTCTCACACATCGTCCCTCTCAATCCGATCTCTTCTTTTCACTCCTTTCCTTGAATCCCTCCTCCGCAGCAAAACAGGAATAAAAAAAAAACAAAACAAAACAAAACAAAAACAAAAAATGAGTTGGATTTGGAATACGATGAGTGAGACATTGCTTTCGACATTATTTGGAAAGGTGTTTGAAAGGTTGGCTGATCCGCTGCTCAGTGGCTTGTTCCAAAATAAGAGTTTCGATCAGACACTACTTGACAAGCTGAAGACTGTACTGGTGAAGGTTGACGTGGTGCTCAGTGATGCAGAGGAGAAGCAGATCGCGAATTTGAAGGTGAGAAAGTGGGTCAATGAGCTCAAAGATACTATCTACCATGCTGACGATCTGTTGGACGAGATCATCACTATACGCAAGCTGGAAGATGAAGTCCTGGTAAATCAGGTACGGAAATCACCCTTACCCATCTGGAATCCAAGTTCTAAGCCCAAACTCAGAGATATTAGAACCCAAACTCAGAGACATAGTTGAAAAACTGGAGTCTTTAGCAAACTTGGGAAGTCTCAATCTCATGGAAAGTGTAAGAGGGAAACCACCACCATTGTTACCCTCAACTTCTGTAGTAGATATATCCGAAATATTTGGTAGAGAAAATGATAAAGCACTGCTAAAAAAATTTTTGCTTAATGATAATTCACAAGAAAACGGAATCCCTGTGATTGCCATAGTTGGGATTGGTGGGATTGGCAAGACGACCTTTGCGCAGCTTGTGTATAATGACCCCGATGTGACTAAACATTTTAAAGAGAGGGCATGGGCTCATGTTACAGAAGACCGTGATGCTTTCAAGCTAACTCAAATAATTTTTGAGTCGGCCACTTCAAAGAGTTGTACATTCACAGATCTGAACATTCTTCAAGTCAAACTTAAGAAGACATTGATGAAAAAAAGATTTTTGCTTGTTTTAGATGATATTTGGAAGAAGTTTGACATTTGGGATTTGCTGTCAGGACCCTTAAAAGATGAAGGCCAGAGTAGGAGTAGAGTTATAGTGACAACCCGTAATGAACATGTTGCATCACTTATGCGCCCTGTTTTTATTCATCGTCTTTTGCATTTATCAAATGATGACTGCTGGAGATTATTTGCAAAACATGCATTTAATACTAGCAACTCTGAAGATCCAATCTTGACAGAGATTGGTAAGAAAATTGTAATGAAGTGTGCAGGTCTGCCTTTAGCTGCAAAAACATTGGGATGCCTCTTGCACTCGAAAGTAGAAGCTGAGGAATGGGATAGAATACTCAATAGCACAATTTGGGATTTACCTGATAATGATGAGAGTGGCTGCAGTGGCATACTTCCTGCTTTGTATTTGAGCTATTATCATCTCCCTTCACATCTCAAACAATGCTTTGCTTATTGTTCGATATTTCCCAAGGGACACAAGTTTGAAAAGGAGAAATTGGTACTCCTATGGATGGCAGAAGGTTTTTTAGAGCATCCAAACATTAAGAACTCAATGGAAGAGGTTGGATATGAGTATTTTTGTGAGCTATTATCAAGATCATTTTTTCAACCATCAAGTTCTGGCGAGTTATGCTTTGTGATGCATGACCTTGTTAATGATTTAGCTCAATTTGCATCTGGAGAATTTTCTTGTAAGTTTGAGAATGGCAAGCATCATGGAGTTTCAAAAAAGGCTCGGTATTTTGCATGCTTAATGGACCGGTTTGATGACAATGAGAAATTTGTGTTCCTTTCAGAGACGGAGTTTTTGCGAACCTTCCTTTCACTACGCATTTCAGATTCTATTGAATGTCCCAGTGTATGCAAAATGGTTGCTGATGTGTGGTTGCCAAGACTGAAACACCTGCGTGTGCTTTCTTTCTCTTATCCTACACTCACTGGTCTACATGATAAGTCTTTCGACAAATTGATACATTTACGCTACTTGGATCTCTCTCACACTTTAATCAATAAGTTACCCTCCTCTACATGTTTTTTGTATAATTTGCAGACGTTGTTGTTGTCTAGTTGTATTAACCTCACTGAGTTACCAGAAAAAATTGTTATCCTCACTAAGTTGCGCCATCTAAATGTGAGTGAAACCAAGTTGGAAGAGATGCCACCTAAATTTGGAAACCTAACGAGTCTCCAATTGTTGACTGATTTTGTTGTGTGCGAAAATAGTAATCGTGGGTCATATATCAGTGAATTGGGCAAGTTCTCATATCTTCGAAGTACTCTTTCCATCTCAAAGTTGGAGAATGTCGTCGAAGCTGAAGATGGTTCAAAGGCCGAGTTGAAAAGTAAGAAATATCTTAAAGAGTTGGTTTTCAAATGGACTACTGCTACCACGACTCATCATGTAAATGAAGTACTCAACAAGCTTCAGCCTCATGAAAATTTGAAGAAGCTTACCATTGAAAACTACGGTGGTACAGCGTTTCCCAATTGGTTAGGTAATGCTATTTTCTCTAACATGGTGATTCTGCGACTTAACAATTGCAAATATTGCACGTCCTTACCACCACTGGGGCAGTTATCTTCTCTTCAAGAACTCCTCGTCACAAAGATGGAAGGATTAGAAAGGTTGGAGGATAATCAATTTTACGGGACTAGGCAAACTGGATTCCAGCCATTTCCGTCTCTAAAAACTCTGAAGTTTACGGAGTTACCACATTGGAGGCGCTGGATACATTCTGCACATGGAGGTGAAGATTTCCCTTCCCTTCAAAAGCTTCAAATACAACAATGTCCAGAATTCATTGGAAGCTTACCAAGGCACCCTTCCAAAACGATTCTGGAGATTTCTGAATGTCCTAGTTTTGGACAGGAGGAGGAGTTGAATCCAAGGGTACAGCCACAAGCATCTACTGACCAAGAGGAGTCAGCTCGAAGGGTAAGACAACGCCGATGCTGACACCGGTGGAAGGGAGGGAGACAATGCACACAGCTTCTGTATACATTTTATCGTGTCCAGTACACTAATACATTAATTCTTTATTTTATTTTTCCATTTTTGTTTACGTTTTGGGTCTTTTGAGTATTTTTAAACTTTAACTTTAGAACCATGATTTTTGCACTTTGTTAAAATAGTTGTTCAATAAATTAATTCATCATTCTCATCTCTGCTCCTTTCGGAAAAGTGTCCTCCTTGTATTGCTTCTCTGCTCCTTTCTAATTCATATGTTACTCAATTGTTTTCAATAATATTCTACTATCGTTTAAGAAAAAAATTTAGTTTTTAAAATTTTTAAACTTTTTGAGACAATAAGTTTCAAGGAACTAAGGGTATGTTTGATTGGAATGATTTTTGAGAGGATGGAAAAAAAAGGTGAAAAACAAAGAGAAAATGGCGGGGCTCGGCTATTTTCCCTCTAGCCCACCAAAACTCTATCACCCCAAATTGGGGAGAAAACACAAAAGAAAACAAGTCACTCATTTTTGGACAAAATTGCCTCTAGGCAACACCAACAATCAACATTATGCCTCTTCACCACCGCACACCCTTGGGCGTGATAGTACTTTGTTTTGTTTTTGTTTGGTATAGGAGTGGAAAAGTGGAAGGATAGGAAAAGTGAATTTGTATAAATTTAATCATATACCCTTATTAAAAAATAATGCCCAATTAAAAAAAAAGTGACAAAAAACCAAAAAAAAAAAAAAAAAAAGAGGCAACATTTATTGCTAGGAAAGAAAAAGCTAAAAAAACGGAGGGGAGGTGGGGAGAGGGGAACTGGATGAAACTCATGTGCAAGTGCATATGAGCATTTTTGTCAATTAAGCAAATTAGACTCTCCCCCCAGTTTTCTTCCCATTTTGGGGAGAAAACATTTTGGTAGGTCCGGGGAGAAAACACCCAAGTCCACCACATTTGTTTCCTCTCCCCCTCCCAACCAAACACCCATTAAAACTTCTTTCTCTCTACTTTACTCTCCTAAATTTTTCATCCTTCCTAAAATCCCTCCAAACAAACATACCTTAAGGAATAGTTAGAATAATTGTTAAAAATGACTAAATTTACCATTTCAAACTATAAAACTTTTGGGATAATTGGCAATGGTTTCAGTTATATGACTGATTGAAAAAATAAGAATTTTGTATGTTTGTACATTTGGGACTCGGGCAAAACAAAAATATGCGCCTAAAATTGGAAAAGTCCTCACGTCTTTCGAATAAAGATGGTATATTTCACAAGATTTAGTCTTAGTAGGAATTTAAGGGTGTATAATGGTGTCATGTTATTTAAATTGATATAATTTTTTTTATTACTGAAATACTTGCTTGGTTTATAAAGTTTACCTGCTTAGCACTTTTAATCCTTCCATGAACTCCTATCAGTTTCCTACTTTTCTTGCTTACTAGTTGAAGGTAGTGTGTTGTACAATTTTAGACATGAATTTATAGAATATATAATTTTATTGAGAAATTGTGAGGATAGGAAGACTGAGCGAGTATATCGGGCTATGGGCCGTGCTCGAGGACGAACAAAAGCCCGATGATGGTTAAAGGGATTGATAAGCCTAAGTTAATGGGCCAAAGATAAGGGAAGAGAATGATGGATCAGCTGTGATTCCCGAGGAGCCGAGCCACCTCGAGAGAGCTTTTGGGAGGCAACCATTTTGGAAGGATAAGTTTCAAGGAAGGTAGCAAAGGTGAATCAACAATAAAAGAAGAAATATCTGAGAATAAGACTATCCCCACCACATTAAATGCATTGCACCAAATGAACTAGCCGCATTTATGGAGAAATGACACCTGAACAGTGTCATCTCAGCTCACAGCTGCTCACAAAGCTTCCAAGAGGTCCTGATGGGACAAGCATCCAAGGGATTACCTACGAAATCAACAGGTGGAAGGCTAGGATGGAGGGGTGAAGAACTATATAAGGAAAAGGTCACCATAAAAAATGGGGCATGTAATCTGAGAAGAAAGAAAAAAAGAAGAACACTCTATACTCAAGAAAACTTAAGCTAATATAAGAACATCGCATCCTCAGACTTGACTGAGGAGCGTTATTTCTATGCTTTCAATCTTTTTAACTTGAATCCTATCAGTTATGGCCCACTTAATTTGCTAAGACTTTTTCTTGTAAAGCCCACTCTTTTACAAATACATTGTTTTGGGCTTGTTGGGCCATCATCCACTACTCTTGGTGGATTAAGTTATAACTCTAGTCCTTACAGAAATAATAACTATATGTTACATAGATTGAATAAAAGCCACACATGATAATTGACTAGAGTATTCACAAGGTAAAAACATTGTAAGGACAACTTTTTAAAGATTAAAAAAAATTAGGAATTAATTTCCAACCATTGGCAGCTTAACACGAAAAAATAAAAGATTAATGATTAATGAATAATTAGCCCTAATGATCTTTAGAACTTGCTTGTTTCAGAAGCCATTGTTTTTCCTCTAGGAGTATTTTTGTCACTTCCTTGCTTATAGGAACATCAAGAAATCATTTTGTTGTACACCATTTTTACTTGAATTGATAAGAGTGTATATAACTTGTTATAAGAATTAAACAGAAATCTCTTAAATGTTGATAACAAGAATTCAATAAAAAAAAAGTTTATAAGAATAAATAATCTTATGGCACATAAACATGTTTATAACAACAATTCAATAAAATTTGTTAACAAAACATGTGCTTGATTGAACAAAATTCGTGTATTGAGTTAAATGTAATTTTATATTTTTAAAATAGATGTATGACACACCAATTAGGAGACATTAGCATTAGGGGTGTAAATCCCCCCAAATTGCTATTTTTGAAACACACAAGCCCAAACTCACCTTTACTCAAGTATGTATTGCTAACAAACTATGAAAAGTAATTGCTTATAGATAAGAATTATTGTAGCATATGAGACTTCTTTAATGATCTTTTATTGTCTCTCTCTCTCTCTCTCTCTCTCTCTCACGGTGGTGGCTTAATGTTTTCTCACTCTTTCCTCACACTTTATCACTCTAGATCAAGCCCATAGCCTTAAATCCCCTCTCTAAATCAAATTCTCTCCAACCCTAAACTCTCTACCTCTCTCTATGATCAAGTACCTAAAGTTGATGGGTATTTACAGGAGATGGGCTGTGGGTGTGAGTGACAAAGATATGGATGGGTTGTGGGTTTTGTAAATTGCAAGTGATGGGTATTTGAGACTATTTGTGGGTGGCGGTGGCAGTGGCAGTTGGTCATTTTGTTGGGTGGTGGTTGTGGCTAGCAGTGGTGGTGGTTATGGTTGTTATTGTTGATTGTATGAGAGGAAAATAGAGATATGAGAATTTGAGATTGGTTGTGGGTTTTTGTGGGTGGTGATGGCGGTGGTGGTTGGTTATTTTTCTAGGTGGTGGTTGTGTCTGGTGGTGGCGGTGGTGGGAGTGGCTATGGTTTTTATGGTTGCTTGTCGGAGATGAAAATTGAGAGATATGATTTATATTATCTTAATGAGTTGTATGGTAAAATAAAAATTGATATATATGGTGTTTTGTAAAATGAATTGTTAAAGTAAATAAAATAAATTTTTTGGTTGTATAGAAAATTTTTATAAAAAAAGATGTGAATACTCTTAGGTTTGCCTTTATTATTTTTACAAATTGCTAGGGAAAAACCATGCATTTTCCTGCTTGGCTATCCTTATGGAGTTAAAGGTATAATGTCTATGACATTTGTCAATAGACTAAATACTGTATTTTGACTACCCCAATTTTTCCAACAAAAAAAAGTGTCTCAACCCTAAGACTAAATCTGAAACTTAAATAAGTCAAAAAAAATTTTGATAAGATAAATAACTCAATTGAAATGAAGTTAAGTTTGAGTATTTAAATGAATTT